>OU565298.1:6187462-6787462 GCA_913789915.3 Sphecodes monilicornis | reverse complement strand
ACCCCCTTAGGGGACGAATTTCGAAATATCCTTTCTTATTCCTTGTTTAGATCATAAAGGATATACTCTGTGCAAAACTTCAGCTTTCTAGGTCCAAGGGTTTAACCTAAGCGTTGATGAGCCAGTGAGTCAGGACTATATACATATAGATAAACCAATAAAAATTGCCATACTATTATTCAAAACATTTTTCATATTATTAAATCCATCTCTATTCTATAAATTGCTAAAAATTCAACTGTTGTATGAAAAAAACAGGTTTAACATCAGCTGCACATTGTAAAAAAGATACATAGAATAAAACTGTCCTAGGTTGAAAGAGATCTCTCAATGATGGAATTAAAATTGGTTCGAGTGCAAAGGGTTAAACTAACAAATGCATTTTCCTTTTAAACTCAGTTTTCTACGGTTGACTTGGACAACTTTTCGCACGATGATCCGCAAGTATACTAATCGTGCTATCGCAATCTGCAGAGTACCGTTTCACAGCCGTCATTCAAGCGCAAAGAGGAATAACAAAATGGAACTGCAGAGGAGCGGTTCAGTGTGCATCGGAGATTGCGGATCCCGGGTTGTGGGAAAGGCGACGTTTCTTTCTCGTTATTTCATAATGCGGCTTATAGCGACGTGTTGTTCGTGCGGCCATCCGCATATCGATTGGGTTTCCATTTATAAACCCGATGTGTTTCCTGAGTTTCACCAGGCCAAGCAGGCCGGAGCGGGTAGAGAGCTCGGGCCAGGTCTGGTTCGCAGCCGCGGCAGCAGCGCAGGCCGGGCGATGAATATCTATGGGGTATGCAAAGTATTTCGTGTTCCCCATAACAAGCACCTCATTGACCCATTGCACGCCCCGGTATTACTATTGTCTACACGGCCGGTGCATGGTATCGGTTTACCTGGTGGGTGGCATCGGAATCTGAGACGGTTACGACCCCTCCCCCCGCCGCCGCCTCACTCCTCCCCCCCTCCGGAGCTAGAGCCCCATTCTGATCGATTCCCTTCGCGCGTTCTACAGCGAACAACTTCTCGACTACTCTGGATAGGTTCGATTGATCCCCTACTGCATACAGAATCCTCCGTACCTCGCGAAATCGCGGTATAGTTAGGTGAATCTTTGTTTCCTGCTCTTGAACCACGCGACGTATCATTCGACACTGGGAGAAGTGGGTTTGAAATGCAATTTCAGGGCAGTTTTATGCAATAGATGGATTGGGCGACGGTGTTTCTACAAATTCTACATCTCTACAGATGGGGTATAGAGTGTGGGGTCTGTAGAAAATGCTGTGGGGTCTAGAAACATTTTTGAGGTTAGGAAATACGAGGGACATTAGGAAAGAGGTTGCTGAGGTGGTTGAATGGTGCTTCGAGACGAGGTAGGAGTTTGGAGATGATCAGTCGAATATAAAAACGTTTAGAGCGGAACAAAAATTGTAGGATTTTGTAAAATATATTTCAATGTTGTATAAACATTGTAGCATCACTGGAAAAATTATGAGAACACTGTAAAAAATATTTGGGGCAGTACTCCTAGGTGGAATTCAAAGGAAAATTACTGATGGGGTCAGGGAAGAGTTAGAGGATGATGAGTCGAATATGGCAGTGTTTAGAGCCCAAGATAAAATTTTAGAGTCTAAAATTTTACGTAGAAATACTTCGATCGAAGGTATCCAAAAGAACGAAAGGACCCGGAAGAATAAAAAGCCACAGTTGAGGACCCAGAACAGGCAAAGATTATAATAAAGTGAATAAAAATAGAAGCTTCGATATGTGATGTAGAGGAAGAAGGAGCTGCAGCAATAGAATCCAGAAGAAGCAAAGGCTGCAACAGAGTCTTTAAAAGAATTGAAAGTCTTGCCAAATGATTCGGCAGAAATAAAAACAAGAACAAACAGGAAGAAGCCACACGATCGAAAAAAGAAGATCGGAAAGGTGAAGAAGAGTGCGATTGGAGGTATCCGTAGGGAAGAATGGCGAAGAGAAGAGGAAGGAGGTTGGGTCACGGTGGAGGTAAAACGTATGCAGGAACAAGGAGAGAGCCCGCGTTAACCCGAGCAACCAGACTCGGACCTGGCGGGTGTAATTGGCCGAGGCCAACAGAGATCCTATCTGGGATCCTGAATCGAGATCCTCGCACCCGCGACTTCTACACATGGCCGAGAGAGCACCGCACCCGGTACGCGGATAGATCGATCGATCGACTATTCGATCCTCCTCCGCCCATCTGATCTCTCTCTCTCTCTCCCTCTCTCTCTCTTTCTCTCTCTTTCTCTCTCTTTCTCTCTCTCTGTTTCTCTCAGCGATCCTTAACTTAGCATCGCGCCGGGCTTCTGAACTCTTCCGCAACGATGGCTTGGGAACGACGTTACCGAATCGCTGGATTTCTGGGATAGATGGTGGGGGAAACGCTGTATAGTTAGAACCTGAGTGACGTCACCAAGCTATAGTGTGGTCTAATACAGATAGCGACCTCACGATTCGCGCCGAAGGTGGGGATTCTATCACCACCCCACAGTAAGGACAGTGACTCTTATTATTGGTACGTTGGTAGCTCAATTCTCGGAGCGTGACGTCATGTGACCCGTTTAGGGGACTTTTCGCGGTAACGCTGCTTGGGAATTCTATTGCTTTCAACCCTCTCCCTCTTGATCCGTATGTATTATATTCGATCCTTAATTTCCTTGTACTATGACATCGAGTCAGAATCGTGATGAAGTTTATCAAAAGATTTCTAATAAATATATATGTTATTAGTCGTTTGCGGATTTCATGGATTTATGGTAAAATTTAAAATAGGATTTAAGAATGCAAACATATTATTATCAGACTATTAAAATGATTAAGGAAGGTCATTTTATTTAGTGTCTATTTCTAGCAATCAATGAAGACAATTTTTATTTCTCATAAAAATCCGCAGTCTAGTTATTAATTTCTTTTAATTATTCCAATGATTGAGAAGAGAAATGACATTTTATTTGATTTCTATTTCTAGCAATCGATGAAGACAATTCTCATTTCTCATAAAAATCCGCAGTCTAGTTATTAATTTCTTTTAATTATTCCAATGATTGAGAAGAGAAAGGACATTTTATTTGATTTCTATTTCTAGCAATCGATGAAGACAATTTTTATTTCTCATAAAAATCCGCAGTCTAGTCTATTAATTTCTTTTAAACGGAGATGAAATTCCATTTTATTCTTATTAATGTACCGCCATTGCAGAACATATAGGCATACAATAGATATTTTCTTCTTCTTCTAGGAAATGATGAACTACAAAGAAGTTGCAATGGCTCCAACCGTAAAATAAATCGTAGCACAAGAGATGGATAGACAAACGAGACCGCGTCGCTGAGT
The DNA here is from genome assembly GCA_913789915.3 of Sphecodes monilicornis. Classification (NCBI taxonomy): domain Eukaryota; kingdom Metazoa; phylum Arthropoda; class Insecta; order Hymenoptera; family Halictidae; genus Sphecodes; species Sphecodes monilicornis. The sequence continues at coordinate 6,784,108 of OU565298.1, read as the reverse complement.
TTTTGGCGATCGTTTCCCGAAAAATCGCGATCTCGCCGAAAGATTCGCGTAGCTACGTTCGACGATGGAGGGGGGATTAGATTGCTCCGATGATGGCGAGGTAATTGCGAGGGAAGCGTCGCGATCGGACACGCGTGCAGCAACAAAGCGGCATTCCGGTTTGCGATCGTTGGTTCGACTCCTGCCGGTGTTTCTATCGGGACTGGATCTCTGTGTGGCCACGCACGACAATACAGACCGGAATACTCGGCGTCTACCTGTCATTCGGCGCATTATACGCTTCCAGATGCATCAGTGCCGCGCCGCGAGACCTGGCGAGCTGGGAAACTCGGGCCCCGGGGGCCTCGGGACTGGGCCCCCGGGCCCTGGCAGATCTAAAATCGCTATTGCAGTCAACGAGGTGCTTACCGTTTCGCAGCGGGAGTAAACGGTCTGCTTAAGGCACACGTACGACCCGCACGAGAACCGAACGAGCAACGTAACGCGGTGATAAGATCCTCCGCCCGGGGAAGAAAAACCTGCAACGCCGGGACAACAAGGAACAGGAAGAGAGGAAGATACTACAACCCGCGACAGAACTGTATGGCATGGAAGAATGCGAACGAAAAGTGGATTCTACAGTATTCTCTCAGTGAGGAATCGCCCTTGGAGCCAGTACAACTGTGAACACGTGGGACGACCACGCAACTGAGGGGTTGAGGATATCGATGAAACTCACACTAATGCAAGCGAAGCAAATGATTACAATAATTTTTCTAATTTTTTATTTCGTTTTATGAAAGTTTTAACATCGTATTCGTCTCGATTTTTTAATTAATATGACCCCAAACACGACGTAGTTACGATCATAATTGCTTGTGAAACAAACGATTGATGTTGCAGACTTCACAGTTATGGTAGAGACAAAAATTCTGTAAATGTCAACGACCTATTCTACAAACGCGCCTAAATGATGAAATAGCAGCCAACACTCAAGTCACTTGTAAATTCTAGAAAGAAAGGAGGAAAAAATATGGCTGCAGTAAACTAACAAACATGTATAGTCCTGTTTTGATAAGTATTATCATTAGACTGTGGATCTTTATGCAAAATAAAAATTGTCTACCTACCGCAAATTCCATGAATGTCGAAATTTTATCCCCACCACTGGAGGAATCGCCCTTGGAGCCGGTAAGCAAGTGAGGGGTTGAGTATGTCGGTGAGACTCACACTAGCACTCGATGCAAATGATTACAATAATTTTTCTAATTTTTTATTTCGTTTTATGAAAGTTTTAACATCGTATTCGTCTCGATTGTTTAATTAATATGACCCCCAAACACGACGTAGTTACGATCATAATTGCTTGTGAAACAAACGATTGAAGTTGCAGACTTCACAGTTATGGTAGAGACAAAAATTCTGTAAATGTCAACGACCTATTCTACAAATGTCGCGCAGCAGCACGCGCGCCGAAATGATGAAAAAGAAGCCAACACTCAACTCACTTGTAAATTCTAGAAAGAAAGGAGGAAAAAATATGGCTGCAGTAAACTAACAAAGATATATCGTCCTGTTTTGATCAATATTATCATTAGACTGTGGATCTTTATGCGAAATAAAAATTGTCTACCTCAACTGCAACAAAATGGAGTAACGTAAAAATAAATATTAAATTCTTCCGATGTTTTCACTGTTTGGGGTTCCTCTTACACATTTTTGTCATTAATCCGCAATCTAATTATCACCTAACAGTGAGACGGTGTCGTGAAGTCACCTGATATGCTAGACAAAGCTTGAGCCTGGACCATGGGTAGATGACACCGATATATCGAGAGAAAAATGACAATCGCGAGGAAAACGGTGTGTGCCAACGGTGTGTGCCAACAGCTCTTGTGTTCCACTGTGTTCCACTGTGTTCCACGGTGTTCCACGGTCACCCTGGCGCAGAGTAGGGATCCGCACATCCGAGAGAAGAGTTCGTGCTGGTCTCACCGTGGTATCGCGACCGCAGGCGCAACCCCATATTACGAATGTTTGTCGATGCGCGATAAACGCACGCATCGTAATTATGCACGTAATTCACTTAATTTGACGTTTCTCCTTCGTTACACGGGGCCTGCGTGTTCCGAGGTAACGAACTTTATTGGTAAGAGAGCGATTTATCGTTCTCCCCGATCTCACACGATTTCTGCCCCAGCCACCAAGACAACGGCAAATGCCTGTTTATACGGGGACCTCGCGAGAGGCGCGAGTAAACGAGCAAGGGAGCGAGCAGGCCAACGAGCATCCGAGCGAGCAGGCTAGCGAGCAAGCGTGCGCGTTTCGGTTCACACCGATTTAAAACAGCGATTCGCGAGCGAGCAAAGCTTGCCAGACGGTGACGGCTCGTTTCACCTGCGCCGATTTACGATACCGAACTTTATCCCCGAGTGAAATAAATGTCGCGGATACGGGACCATTGCACGCCTAGATCGATCGATCTCGCAGCGATCCAGATCATGCGAATTTGATTATACAGGGTGTTTCGTCTAAAACAGGACACCTAAATATCTCCTCCACCTATGAAAATACAAAAAATGTTTCTAACGTAATCTAAACGGTTTCAAAACACGAATCAGATGGAAGAATCGTTTTTTATAAATTGTAATTTTTTAATTGTTTTTTCAAGGTCACTCGCGTTTTTTTACATATATACACACATTTTTTGTTGTTGTATGTTATAGCAAACATTATTGTGCATTCATCCATGTTTAATAGCAAGACCTTGAAATGACCGTGAACTCTAAAATTTGCTGATTAATGCAGAACATATTTTCGGCGACATTTCAGATTAAATTAAATTAAAATACATTTCACACGATTGTCCCACGTAAAGTTTCGGATCCAATCATTTCGCAAATTATAGCTGGTTGTAAAAAATATTTCTAATAAAATTTGCTCTGTTGAGGGGGAGACATCTTGTTGTGGTTGAAAATTTTCTTTACGTGGACGAGCTTCTGAGATTTCAAGGTCACCTCTGTTTTTGTTATACTAAATTGTATATTTTCATTCTGGTGAACGTGCAGCCTATCCCGAGACGAATTCATTGACCTACAACATTTTTGACTTTCAAGGTCATTCAAGGTCATTCAGTGCCGTTCAGAATTTAGCACAACTAGACTACAGTTTAATCATTGTGATTGTACAATGCACATTTATTTGGCAATAATATATTTTTATAAATATGTATAAATAAATCTCTATCGCTTTCTCTGTTTATTGTGTAAAATTTTGAAAAACTATTTAACTCATTCGTACAATCACTGCATGAAATTTTTAATTTGCTACCGAACTTCGTTGGAATTTCTATAAGGTCATATTAAGCGAATCAATGAAAATTCTAGCATAAAAATTAGTCTTGGTCTGGAAATGTTCACAAAACATAACGAAATTAAAAAAGTACAAATTATAAATTTAGAACATGTTTATCGCTTTTTCTGTTTATTTTGTACAATTTTGAAAAACTGTTTAACTCATTCGTACAATCACTGCATGAAATTTTTAATTTGCTACCGAACTTCGGTGGAATTTCTATAAGGTCATATTAAGCGAATCAATGAAAATTCTAGCATAAAAATTAGTCTTGGTCTGGACAATGTTCACAAAACATAACGAAATTAAAAAGTACAAATCATAAATTTAGAACATGTTGAATGTACAGGATAAAGAATAATGTATCAAGTATGTGAACAACACTCACAAAGCCGAGTATCATTAACCGACACAGTCTAGACTCGCCTAACAATCAAATATAAATTTTTCAAAGCGTTCTATACATCGTTCATTAATTTGCAAGTACAAACCCGCTCTCCCGGTGTCAGAATAATATTTTCGCGTTGCTCCGGTAATACGGAAAATGCTTTACGCTAATTGACTTCTAATTGGTATTCATGCCGCGGATACTGTCGAGCGGAAAGACAAATAGAATGAGAGAGAGAGAGAGAGAGAGAGAGATTGCATAGGTAAGCCTGTATCGGCTAGCCAATAGTGTTACGATACTGGTGCATTATTCCTTTAACCGAGCTAAGAAGGATATCGCGATTGCGTGGTATTTATATGCGGCAGATGAACACCCGATAAATATCACGTTAACGTGGTGCTAAGAGGAAGTGTTATGCACTCGAATGAACTTTAATTTGCCATGCACCTTCATGAACTTTAATACACGATGCATCGTTGGGTGCCTGTTCATTTAATTTAGTTTTACACGTATTCATTTTATACTTGTTGAATTTCCCTCCAACATTGCCATTCTGTTTTCTATTTGCACTAATTCATCAATTCCTAACATTATTATCAATTTCTGGTGTTTCGTTCACAGAATTTTTCAAAATTCCAACGAATTCAGCGATTTTTACAAGACATTGTAAATCATTCTTTTAGTGCTGCAGGAACACCCGAGAACTCAACGAAAAAATTATTTTAGAACACAGTGCTTAACATTATGTGTCTGTAATTAATTCTAAATATAGTGCAAATGTCTCTCTATCAAAGCACAGTAAAATAAATTTCCTAAGTGTACCTCAAACATGTGCAAAAGAAATAATTTTTGATAGACCGCTCCGTCTGGCTACAAAAGGTTAAGACTACTCAAGTGAGAACAGTTTGTTCTGAAATAAACTGCTGATATTTATGCATTTATGGCGGTTGACATAAATGTACAAAATACGAGAGAACGTCTATATTAATCAATATTAATAGCACTTTAATTTTCCTTTACCCAGAAGCAATTTCTCAGCAGGCGAAAGAGATCGCTGATCTTAATAAAGCAACCGGAGAAAATGGAAATGCGAGATCCGCAATCTGATGAAATTAAATACTTTATGAAGTAATCTAACAGATGTACAACGATTTATGCATAGGAAATTGCATCATTGTAGCTGAGATTCAATAAAAAGGAAAGAAAGAAAACGAGATCAGATCTGAAATGGGGGACGGGAACGTGTTAATAAAGATTATTTCGCACGCAAAATCGCGTGTCGAACGCTCGCTGTAATCGTATTCAAATTTATGTTGAAGAGGATCTCAAGTCCCGGGACGGAAGGTTCGTCAGCAATCCATGGCGCCTGCCCATAAACTTCTTGATAGATCTTCCTCGGGGTGAGATCACCGATCCGGTGTACAGTGACTAATCGATTCGCGACCACCGGCTTTACGATTCCGCGCAGATTCTTTAAACCTCGTTGCCGCACGCAAATGTTCTACCAATGCTCGCGCTTTTGTTACGGTGATTTGCTATTTGGCCATGGAATGCCGAAGTTAACGTGTCTTGCTGTAAGAACTGTTAGAAGAACAAAAGGAAACTATGCTGGATTGGTTCTGGCACGCATGGGAAACTAATCGGGAGAATCATGCGAATTGAAAGCGTTTTCTGAGAATTGCTGTTCCTGTGGAAATTGAATTTTAGGGAATTTTGGTGGGGTCAGTGTTGCTTCGATTTTTCAATTTTTAACTATACGGAAAATTCTATAATTTGCAACCGCGTCAATTAAGATTAATGAAATTGGGAAAACAACCACTTTGTCACGTTTGATATAAATACAGTATAGTATATATGGATATGTGTAACCTGATGAAACAGAATTAAAGAATTAATGGTTAAAGAATTAATTAGAGATATCTACAACTTCTGACAAAGTGTTTTCAATCAGACTGAGGCTTATATTACTAGACTAAAGCATTCTGAGTTATTCTTATTGGTTTTAATTATTATAATTCATCTAGCAATGATTCTTTGGATGGTCAAACTCTGGGGAAGATTCTAGGGAAGGTTCTACGGAAGGTTCTAGGGAAGATTCTAGGGAAAATTATAGGGATGCAAAAATTCTGGGGATGGTTCTAGAGATGATTATAGGGACTCACGAATCCTGGGGAAGGCTCTAGAGATGATTATGGAGACTCAAAAATTCTGGGGGGGGGGCTCTAGAAATGAATATAGGGACTCAAAAATTTTGGGGAAGGGTCTAGGGAAGATTTTAGGGAAAGATAATTCCTAGGGATAGTTCCAAGAACGTCAACATTCTGGGGAAGGCTCTAGTGAAGATTTTAGGAAAAGATAATGCCTAGGGATAGTTTCAAAGACGTTAAAATTCTGGGGAAGGCTCTAGTGAAGATTTTAGGAAAAGATAATGCCTAGGGATAATTCCAAGGACATCAAAATTCTGGGGAAGGCTCTAGGGAAGTTTTTAGGAAAAGATAATTCCTAGGGATAGTTTCAAAGACGTTAAAATTCTGGGGAAGGCTCTAGTGAAGATTTTAGGAAAAGATAATGCCTAGGGATAGTTCCAAGGACGTCAAAATTCTGGGGAAGGCTCTAGGGAAGATTTTAGAGAAAGATAATGCCTAGGGATAATTCCAAGGACATCAAAATTCTGGGGAAGACTCTAGGGAATATTTTAGGGAAAGATAATTCCTAGGGATAGTTCCAAGGACATCAAAATTCTGGGAAAGGCTCTACCTAAAATATTAGGGAAAGATAAATCCTACGGATAGTTTCAAGGACATCCAAATTCTGGGGAAGGCTCTAGGGATTGTTCCAAGGACGTCACAATTCTGGGGAATGCTCTAGGGAGTATTTTAGGGAAAGATAATTCCTAGGGATAGTTCCAAAGACGTCAAAATTATGTGGAAGGCTCTAGAGAAGGTACCATCCTAGTGATGATTCTATGCAAAATATTGGCGAGTGCAAACTGAAGGATGTGGTTCGCGATAGTCCGGGTTGGTTCGGTCAGCGTTAAAGAAGAGCTCGATCCAGGCAGGTCCCTCTGTCGGGTTTTTACGTGGGTTTTTCATCGACGGCTCGGCGAGAGCCGCGAGCCTCCAGGGAGATGCTACTTCCGAGGCAGCCGAGGTGTAATCCGGTACATAAAACAAGAAGGAGCTCCTAGCATTGAACTTTGCCCGCGGGAGCGGCTTGTCAGCGAGAGCCGGCCCCGGCCAGGCTGCAGCCGTGTGCGTACTGCACACCTGCACACACGGAGGACAAGGCCCGTGCACCTCTTCTGGAATCCTTTTTCTCATCGCCCAGGACTCGCGGCGGCGTCGAACCCGCTGTCTGTATCGCGCCGAGACTCTTCCATTAAATCATGGCCTGTGCATTCATGCGAGACCTACGGGATCTCAATTTTCTGTCCCCCATTTGGATTTCAAGAGTTCTTCATTTCTGTCGCAGGATTTTGGACCCTTGTTGCAACATACAAACTTTCAATAAATGTTCAAATTTAATTAGAGAGATGAAAATATTTTTTCTTGGACTGAAATCAATTTGAACTTGAAGACTGAAGTCTCCTCTTTGTAGTGAGACTAAGAAAGTTGAAGTGCGATTTTTTGTTACCGTTTTATTAGAGTTCGAAGCAGATCCGCGCTGCTCGAATCGAAGTCGTGTTTGTGCGGTACATTGCTGAGCTCGTACTGTCAAAGAGACACCATTTCTGAAAATACTGTATACTAGAGTGAAACTAGAGTCGATATCCCTTCAAACAAGATAAGGTAGATCCCCATCCAATTTTTAATGACGAAGTTACTACAACTTGAAGGTCAACAAATTTTCTTCTTAAAATATTCGCGATTTTCTGACGATAACCATAATTGTTCGAGTTTCCATGATTGGATCTTCTTAATGGCTACATGGAAGCATTCTTTGGTGTCCAAATAAGATGACCAATACCTGTGAAGAAGGTGCCATGGAGCATATTAGCTGCAGTGGTCAAAAAACAGACCAAGTCGAGCGAGACAGCACACGGGGCCGGTTCAATTCGTCGGCGGAAGATGAACGCATCCTGAGCGGTGCACGCGGGTGTTAACGCAATGCAGGACGTCGTAACGAGGATCGAATGGATTACACGTGCTTGTAATGACGTCGGGTCTCCAGGCAGTAGCGACCGGTAGCCGGCGGACGAGAGAATTGAAGCCTATCAGCCTGCGAAGGGAACGCCGAGAGTAGCCGCGACGCGGGGTTAATAGAGATCGCGTCAGTCTGCCTTCTGTACATGTATAATATTCCGTGTCAGGGCCCGGCACCGCCGAAGAAAAATGTTCTTTACTGCGGCGAGCCGAGAACACAAGCCAAAGGAATATTCATTTTGCCTGCTCGTTTATTTGGCACCCGTCCCAACGAACATTCCTCTTCGACCGTCCCCGATGACAGTCGAAGGTGATTCCGTTCCCGGGCTTCGACATTTTATTGCTCGACGCCGGCACAGAGCTGTTATTAACAATATCGCGTGCCTTCATGCTACTTCCACCGAACCGCGCTCTAATAAATGGCTGTCTTCGGCTGTGAGACCAGTCTCACTGCTCTCGTACGACGTTCGCTCGTCTTCCTGGTTGCACGAGCTTTGTGATGAAACGCGTTTCTTGAGGGTAGGAAATTTTCACGGTGTTGCAATAGGGGTTAAAAGATCATTGATGGGTTGAAGGATCGATGAATCTTCGCTGTTTAACCTGTTGCTACTTTGCCGGAAGAAATCGGAGCGTGTTCTGTCTTGGGCTTGTTTTGTAGCATGAAGCCTCTACTTTTAGTGCCCCGTGTTGCTTTCCTGCAAAATAATACTGTGTAAAAGAAATTAATTAAATTGAAGCGTCTGTACAGGTTCGAGTCGAGAGAAGAAAGTCGAAAGAAATTAATTAATACACCTATACTGAGCATTGGATAGAAAATCAGGTTCTTTCTTGAACATTTTCAAGATTTGAACACTCGTACACGGAGCTTGCAAAATTTTTGTCGGGCCTCGAACCCAGATAGCACACGCCGTCTTAAAGACGTCCATTTTACATCCATTTTAGGTCTGAACGTCTTAAGACCTAAAAAGGGCGTCTTAAAGACGTCCATTTCGAGACGTCTTGAAGATGTCTGAAGTTTACGTCTTTGAGACGTCCGAAATGGACGTCTGTAAGACGTCTGAAATTTAAGTCTTTTAGACGTCTGTAAGACGTTCGGAATGGACGTCTGTAAGACGTCTGAAATTTACGTCTTTTAGACGTGTGTAAGACTTTCGGAATGGACGTCTGTAAGACGTCTTAAATTTACGTCTTTTAGACGTCTTTAAGATATTCGGAATGGACGTCTGAAATTTACGTCTTTTAGACGTCTTTAAGACGTCCGGAATGGACGTCTGTAAGACGTCTGAAATTTACGTCTTTGAGACGTTTTTAAGCCGTTCGATATGGACGTATTTAAGACGTCTGAAATTTACGTATTTGGGACATATTTAAGACGTTCGACATGGACGTCTGTAGGACGTATGAAATTTACGTGTTTGAGACGTCTTTAAGATGTTTGAAATGGACGTCTGAAAGACCTTCATAAGACGTTTTAAAGATGTCTTTGAGACGTGCAGTTTTTATCATGAGATGTTCAGAAGCCGTTCGGAGGACGTTCGTAGGACATTCAAGACGTCATGAAGACATCTTGAAAGTCCAACACCAGGCGTCTATCTATTGTGCTATCTGGGAACAACCATGAATTTTGGATTGAAGTCTCCCCTTTACAATGGTATAAAAAACTATTTTTTGTTGCTGTCCTATCGCACTTCGAATAAAAGCTACTCATGGTCTAAGACATTCCGAGGGAAGAATTGAAACATTTTATAAAATAAAATTGAATTCCTGTACAACATTATCGAGCCACCTACTATTTTTCCTATTAAACCTACATAACATTAATGTTTCATACCACACAATTTCTTCGAAGAAATACTTCACTAACTATAGCCAAAACAATTATTATCGACCCCACAACAGCGTCAAACGGATTAAACACTTAACAAAATATTTGCACGTAAAATATAAATGATTACGTCAAAAAAAGAATGCGAAGATAATCGAAGATACTCGCGCGGAGGTAACGAAAATAATCGAATTACGTGTCCGCGCGTGTAGTGGCGATCAACTTTTCACAGATCCATCGATCTTAGACGGTAACAGCGCGCGTGCAATGCGTCGATGTCGGCGCCGATAAGAGATAAGAAGCGCGTTCCCCGTATAATTATGCTTCTCGCGGGTATCCAACGGTGTGCGAAGTGGCTCTCGTCTTTTCCAAGACTGGGCACGGATCGTTGGACGCCGGTATTGTCCATTAATCGGATCGCGTAACGAGCCCGGACGCGAAATCGAATTTACGGTCAATTGGCAACGGCCGAGAAATGATCTGGTCTTCGACAAGATGATTGCTAATTGATCGGCCGGAACGGGAGAGCTTACCGTCGAGACTGGCTCTCTTATCTCGAGTTTTCCCCGGGCTGGGATCGTAATTTAAAAATGGCGACGAGCGGTCGCTATGAAACTCAAAAGAACCGCGCGCCGCGCCGTGTGGTCACCAAACTCGAGAGAACACAATCGCTTTTTGATTCACTTTGCGATTTTTTTTGCGGTGAAACTGGAAAACTATCCGGGATGAAATTGTTTTGTATGTTTTTGAACAAGTCTTGGCTGAGATCATTTTTTAATGAGCAAAATGTCAAAATTGAGATTGTCATGGAATTTTTATTGGACGAAGTACGTTTTAACAATTGTGTATTGAATTTGAGGGTCAGAACTACCATGGATCGTCTTTAGGATTTTTTATGGTGGAACTGAAAAACTTTTCAGAATAAGACCTTTTTGTACATTTCTGTACATGTGTTAGCTAGATTTACAAATTTTTTGATACGGGAAGTATCAAAATTAAGATTGTTATGGAATTTTCATGCGACTAAATACGTTTCAGAAATTATATATTGAGTATTCGTTGATTTAACTATCGAACCTACAAATTGGTAACAGCTTGGTTAATTTTTAGAAGATGATAGATACCATGTCAGGGGCTTGTTGTTAACACATTATGGTTCATAAAGGTGTAAAGAAAAATCAGTCTCAAAGCCTTTCCAGCCTAGGATAACCCATTAGCTAGGAAGAGAGAGAGAGAGAGAGAGAGAGAGAGAGAGAGAGAGAGAGAGAGAGAGAGAGAGCGGGAGATGATACGCGAAAAATTTCATAAACCTGTTCTCCTCGGGAAAAGGGTTGCGCGCGGGGGTGGTCGCAGGAGGGGAAAAAATGCCGAAAAACGTTCATATATCCACAGCGCGGACTTTTACCGGGCCCCCTGGTAATTGAACGTTATCGCGTTTTACGTTGGTTTTTATGAAAAGGAATTTCATCGTCGGAGAAGAAGATGCAATTTCGCTGGTCGACGGTCACCGATAGGAGGTTTGTGGGCGTAATAAAGCTTTTTTACCGAAATTAAACGGAGTTCGTTACGATCTGTTGTTGCACCGAACGATCACCTATCTGTTACCTGTCCACTCCCCCCTCCCCTCACCCTTACTCTTCCATGGACCCGTACGCAGCATCATCGAGATCTCTGAGTCCTTTTTACCCTCCTGTTTCTCTCTCTCTCTCTCCCCCCTCTCTCTCTCTCTCTCGCTTGAAAGAGAGAAAAAGAGCCATGCTCGCTCCCGAGCCGAAGCTTATTATCATTATTTCGCGATAAAGGTATGAAATGATCGAGAGACCTATACCGCACTTATCTGGAGGGGTGAAAGGGGAAACGGATAACATAGAGAGAAAGAGAGAGAGAGGAGGAGGAGGAGGATCTAAGAACCAGGTACGATGCCGATACCTAATCGATCGAGATCCAATCGAATATTATAGCTAACGAGCTGTCACGCCTGCCTGAACACGATGTTGGAATCATCCGCGTCGAGATCCTTCATCTTAGACCCCGCTAGATCCTCGCTAGATCCTCGCTAGATCCTCGCTCGATTTTCCGATGTGATTTTACTCGTGAAATTTATGCTACTATATGATAGCGATCTAAGGGGATGTCTTTACGTGGATTATTTAATTTGTTGGCTTCCATATCTTCAATTCGGAGGATCACTGCTGGTTAATTGTGAAACTGTAAGGGTCATTTCAATCTTCGTTTGCAATCCCTGCTGACTGTGGATTTTTCTGCAAATTCGAAAATTTTCAATTTTCAATTGTCAATTGTAGTGGACAGAAGTTCAGTAAAAATGTATTTCCTCTTTTGATAATCAAAAGATCAAAACATATGGATATTCTAAAATACTAAGTGCGAATTATGTATGAACAAAAAGTTCACTCTAAATGATTCGTTTATCTTGTGATTTCCCAATTTTTTACAAACATGGACTTGCACCACTTTCAAAATAAACGGTCTATTATACAAGGGTGGAAATTGTAAAACGTTACAGACGAATATCTCCAAAAATTATACGCAAAATTGTTTCAGATGAAAGTTGTTCAGTACCGAGGGGACATCATGTGGAGGAACTTTTATTTTTCCCGTTGGACACTCCAAGGTCAGGTGAAGGTCAACTTTCTTTTTTCAAATGGAATGATATGTTTTTTTATCCACCATCAAATAGTGTGTTTTAAGATGACTTCAATTACCTATGACTCAAGGTCATTCAAGGTCAAACTTGCAGGGAAATGCGGAAAAGGCGTGATCGTTTTATTTGTACTTCAGTTCGTGCCTTCAAACTTTCACACCATCCGTGCATTTTCCTGCAAATTTGACCTTGAATGACCTTGAGCCATAGGTAATGGAACTCGTCTTAAAACGCACCACTAGATGGTGGATAAAAAAACATATCATTCCATTAAAAAAAGAAAGTTGACCTTCACCTGACCTTGAAGTGTCCACCGGGTAAAATAAAAGTCCCACTATATGATGTCCTCCTCGATACTGAACAACTTTCATCTGAAACATTTTTGCGTATAATTTTTGGAGATATTCATCCGTAACGCTTTATAATTTCCATCCTGTATACTAATAAGAATATAATTTAGATATAATTTAGAATATAAATTAGAACATAACTGTGGACATAGCAGAATATAATTTATCCTAGAAAATAATGTAATACCTACCGATGCAATAAAACAACGCAACAACTAATTACACAAGAATATAAAATATAACGCAGTTCTGCTTCAAATTAAACTGGAAAATAATTTACTGGAGGAAGTTCAAATTGCTTCTAATATAAGAAATTCTTTTACAGGTCAGTGCCTCTTGCGAGCCAGCTATAAGGATCTAAATTGGTCGATTCGCATAAGAGGCGTCCGGTCAAGCGTCTGCAGGAAATAGACTGGTGACCAGGTTCCATGATCTAGGGTTCGTCGGGAAGAGCTTAAATGGACGGGGTGGATGTTTTGCCCGGATATTCGAGGTTTTTCTCTGGCACGAAGAAGCTCCGGGACGCTTCTTAGACCCTGTTACTTGCGCTGGTTGTCCGGCTGTCCGGCTGCAAAAAGCCCGTTTCCGAGAATTTATTTACGAGTCGATTTGGAAGTCCCGGGGACTTCGCGGGATCGGTGTTTTGCCCGCGACCGGGTGTACAAGGGGACAGGACGGGTGATTTGTATTCGGTGCGTGTTGTTCGACAACCAACTACCGAGCACGCTGAAAAACCGTCTAACATCGGCGTCCGAGAGGAACGTCTTGTTACCGGGAATAAATTATCAGCCCCGGACTATCCGCGGGAACCTCCATTATCCGATCGAGGATTAAGCCCGCGATTCATACCAAATCCGTAATATCGGCGCCGATATCTGTTCCCTGCGACAGATCGATCGTGACTCGCCTACTCTCCAAGACTAGGCTTCCTTGGCTACCGTTCTGTCGAACATTCTTCTTATTTTGTTCGTTAGGTATAACGTAGAATGAACATACAGTATAACAGTAAAAATATCGAGTTTTTGTATTGTTCATTTGGCTTCACGTTATGTTCGTATCATGTTAAGCATATGTGGTTCAAAATGGTCCACTGCTTTGTGTTCCAACTCTATTGTTTGTCAGAATCTGGTACAAAATCATATGGACGAAACAGTGTATAATGAACATTGGGAATGAAAACTGTAGTTACATGTCTAGTGAAGTTAGTATGTTCAGTGTTCAATAGAACCTACACGAAGTGCCCTAAGAAACTTTAGGTGGTCTCCTAATATAGTCTGTACTAACCCTTTCTGGTCTTATGTCGAGCCAATAGTTGCTTATTCTACAGATTTACATTACATTCATCAATAATACGATAATTGCATGGTATAGAAGAACATTTATAGTATTTCTTAATTGTTATTCAATTGGTTAACAAAGTCACAAGAAGCCAACCTATCGTGAACATGTCCTAGAAAACTTTGATTTTTAACATAGAAGCGCAGTCTGATTACAAGATGCACTATACTACTAGTAAATGACCCCTATAAAAATTTATACTAATAATACAGTTAAAACAATGGTGATAGAACGATGTTGTATACAAAAATTCGTTTATAACCGCAGGATTTCAATAACAAACGTATCACAACGATTTACTAGAAAATTGTGACTTCGTGTGAAGAAGAGCAGTCTGAATACAAAATGCACTATACTACTAGCAAATGACCCCTATAAGAATTAACAATATATAATTATATTGTATACTGTTACTGTTAACATGTTATATATACTGTTAAAACAGCAATGATAGAATGAAGCTGTATACAGAAATTTGTGTATAACCGCAGGACTGCAATAAAAAACGTATCACAAGGATTACTAGAAAATTTTCATTCCGTACGTGGAGAAGCAGTCTGACTATAAAGTGCAACACATGAACAAATAGTCACCACGAAACTTCCCAGACTAACTAAAACAACAGCCAATAAAATAATTAATTTATATGTAACCAACGTATCACAATCATCTACCAGAAAATTGTGACTTCGTGTGAAGAAGAGCAGTCTGAATACAAAGTGCACTATACTACTAGCAGTTAAAACAACGGTGATAGAATAAAGCTGTATACAAAAATTTGTTTATAACCACAGGACTGCAATAACAAACGTATCACAAGGATTTACTAGAAAATTTTCATTCCGTACGTGGAGAAGCAGTCTGACTATAAAGTGCTCAGGAAAATGGTCACCACGAAACTTTTCAAAACAACTACAACAACAGACAATCAAATAATTAATTTATATGTAACCAACGTATCACAACCATCTACCAGGAAATTGTGACTTCGTGTGAAGAAGGGCAAGTCTGCATACAAAATGCACTATACTACAAGTAAATGACCCTTATAAAAATTCACAATATTACTACAGTTAAAACAATAATGATAGAATGAAGCTGAATACAAAAATTTGTTTATAACCGCAGGACTTCAATAACAAACGTGTCACAAGGATTTACTAGAAAATTTTCATTCTGTACGTGGAGAAGCGGTCAGCACGAAACTTTTCAAAACAACAGACAATAAAATAATTAATTTATATGTAACCAACGTATCACAACCATCTACTAGAAAATTGTGACTTCGTGTGAAGAAGAGCAAGTCTGAATAAAAATGCACCCGTGCAAACGTGCAATGGGTCGGTAAAGGGCACGCAGCGACACCGGTACCAATTAGCGCACTTACAGGCTCTAGGTACGTTTTTTTTTTTTCGCGCAGAACGTATGCTGGTAGCGATTCAGAACGACACCCCAGCCAATCAAGAGCGATCTGGACAAGGGGGTGAGAGACGAGCGACGGAATCCAGCGGCCAATAAGCGATGCAATCATGTCACCTCGAACGGCCGCGACCAGTCCGCTGGCAAAGAACGGGCCAAACCTGCTCACCTGAGGAAGGTGGTGCCCCAAGGACTATTCCCACGTCGTTAACCAACCGGGTCATCCCGCCTCCGCTTCTGGAAACACACAGCAGTATGTGCCTACCACTTTTTTGCATCATGCCTCGATCAGCCACAAATGGTCCCCGTCACTTTGATCTTTCACGGGATATTCGAGACACCATACTGTCTCACTCTACGATCCCCTTGATTATTTACTTGTCTTTCCAATGGCAACCTGTGGACATATAATAAATACAGAAAAATCTGTTACATTTCAATTTCGCTGGTTACAGTGGTTAGTAAGAGTTTGTGTTGGTTGGATATTATAACTAGACTGTGGATTTTCATGCAAAATAAAAATTTCCTGTATTAATTGCAAGATACAGGAGCCACGTACATATTTATTATTTGTTTAACAATTGTAATGACTTCAAAATAGTACAAAATACTATTTTCAAATTCTTTAAAGGGTTTCATTGTTTTGCATTCGATCTATACATTTTTTGTCATAAATGTAAAGTTTGATGACTTCAAAATAGTGCAAAGTACTATTTTAAAATTCTTTAAAGGGTTTCATTGTTTTGCATTCGATCTATACATTTTTTGTCATAAATGTAAAGTTTGATGACTTCAAAATAGTACAAAGTACTATTTTCAAATTCTTTAAAGGGTTTCATTGTTTTGCATTCGATCTATACATTTTTTGTCATAAATGTAAAGTTTAATAACTTCAAAATAGTACAAAATACTATTTTCAAATTCTTTAAAAGGTTGTATTGTGTTGCATTCAATTTATACATTTTTTGTCATAAATGTAAATTTTAATGACTTCAAAATGGTACAAAATACTATTTTCAAATTCTTTAAAGGGTTTTATTGTTTTGCATTCGATCTATACATTTTTTGTCATAAATGCGTATAATCACCGGTCCACTTATGAAAAATAATAACTACTAGTCTAGAATCTTAACTATTAATCCAGAACGCTAATAATTAGTCCAGAATCATTAATAGACAGATTATATATGCATTTATGACAAAAATTGCAATATAAAACTATGCAGACATTACAAGACGTTCAAGAATGCTATCATACTATTCGTCGCCTAATTCAAATTATTGAATGAAAAAATACGTTGTCATTTAGCTTGTGGTCTTTACAATTAATGTAGAGAATTATTATTTTTCATGCAGATTCGGAATCTAATCATAAATCTAGGATCGTTAAGATTAATCCAGAATCATAAACACGAGAAGGCTAGATCCGAAAAAGAGCATCGTGCTCGATCAAACAAAATGGCGCGCGTTAGGAAAAATTGAAGTGAAACTGTGTTTTCCAGGAAGGTCGAAGATTGCCGCTAATTCCCCGACAGGAAGTTCTTGCCGTCCGTTCCGGATAGAAGCCTTCGTCCGCCATATTCTTGCACCTGTACCTGCACGGTATTATATATAACGAGGCTCGATGTCACCTGGGTCACCGTATACGGCGGAATATTACGGCCATTAATCAACGACAGACCGTCGCGGAGGTGACGACAGTCTGACAGTTCTTTTCTGCTCCACTCGCCTCTCTGGATTTTGCCTCGGATACCTCGCAGAGCTCGACCAGCATCTCGCTGCGCTGCACTTTGCAAGGAATTCCACGTGTTCCACCGTGAAAGAAGCGGATTGTTCGAAAAGAGAGAAAGAGAGAGGGAGAAGAAAAAACGGAGAAGAAACGGAGCTCTGGCATTGTGTCGCCGCGAGATGTCTAGCGGAAATAAAATTGTCCCGCCGCGGGGAGCAGCGAAAATCGGTGACGAAGGACGATTAATCCATGTCGAATAACCCGGCTTTTTTAGAAAGCTCTGTATTAATTGGTCTGGAGTCCGCTAGGTCCCCGGAAGCGGCCGTGTTGCTGTAGTTATTGTTTCCTAGGCTTCTATTACTGTTCACTGTAATAGAAGTGTAGACGGCTCTGGTCTTTGTTGATATTCAATTTTATGTTTCAGGAAAAGGAAATTGGAATTAACCTCTTGTGCTACGATTTGTTTTGTGCTACGATATATTTTGTGCTACGATTTATTTTGTGCTACGATTTAGTTTGTGCTACGAACGATTTTGAGCTACGATTTATTTTGTCCTACGATTTATTTTGTGCTACGATTTAGTTTGTGCTACGAACGATTTTGAGCTACGATTTATTTTGTGCTACGATTTAGTTTGTGCTATGATTTAGTTTGTGCTACGATTTATTTTATGCTACGATTTATTTTGTGCTACGATTTATTTTGTGCTACGAACGATTTTGATCTACGATTTTGAGCTACGATTTACTTTGTGCTACGATTTAGTTTGTGCTACGATTTACTTTGTGCTACGATTTATTTTGTGTTACGTTAAAATTATTCGAATTTCTTTGTCTTTCGTTGTTTCCTAGAAGGAAACGAAAATTGAAATATATCTATTCGATGCATATGTATTTTCTAATTATATTGTGACAACAATACGACACAATTTTATTCCGGTATAAAAGAAATCGGTAGTTATTTAGTAGAATTTTTACGAAACTTTTATTACGATTCTGACGCGCTATTATAGTGGAAGGGATTAATAATGTGCTATCTTATAATTATTGAATTTAAAAACATTAGATATAAATGAACACCTTAACACCCTACGAAAGCTGGAGACCTTTTGATCCAATTAACATATTAGTGTAAAAATTCAGTTTTCAATATGGACAAATAACACCACCATCCTTGTGAATCCCCTTTAAATTATATTTATTAATTACTTCCCCTACCCCAAAAAGTAAGGAAAAATTAAATTAATACTAAATTTTTCTTGTACGAGTGTCATTGCAGTTTACGTGTTGATAAAGATTTTACAAGAACTCTCTTAACACTTAGCTGATTTCAGGTCAAATTGATGAGTTCTTAAATTTCTAATCTACGATTATTGAAATTGCAAAGATGCATCCATGGGAGAATTATTCAATTTATTTATTCGTGTTTATATCGCCAGAAAAAAAGTAGCTAAAAATTGTAATAGACGATTGTAATCTACGATTGTTGAATTTGCAAAGATGCATCCATGGGGAATTATTCCATCCATTTATACGGGTTTATATCGCCAGAGAAAAGTAGCTAAAAATTGTAATAGACACGGTCTTGTTATTTTTATAAAGTAAAGTAAAGTAGTCAGTTTTAGTGCTCTGTAAACCCAGCGTTAAATGAAAATGAATCTGTAGATAACTAAGGAACTTGTAGTTAAAAATGTTGACCTCACCTGCGATCGCGCACCACCCACGCGAAAGCAGTTAGAGCAAGGGGTTGTGCAGTAGGGGTTGAAGAAGAAGAGGAGGAAATGGAGGAGGGAGAAGGAAGGGTGGAACACGTTCATTTTTCTTTTACATTCGCGAGCGCGGGAAGAAAAATCACCGGTTCTCATTACGCTCGACACGTAGGCAGCTTTATGAGTCTCTCTCTCACCCCCACTTCGTTGGCGTTCAACCCTCGGATGGTCGCTTCCCCGACGCACACACCCCCTTCGTCTTTCCCTCCCTCTTCGTTTCCCAACCCCCGGAAGCCGTCGGTCGGCGCAAGAAGAAGATATTATTTATTTCGTAAATTAACTCCGACCGGTGGTGAACGTGACTGGAAAATCCTCGGCAGGTTTCGCGCCGTGCTTTTCCGCTTTTATTAATCGGCCGCCATTCGCCTGGCTAAGAACCAGCCGCCGATCCCTTTTTGTCTTCCCGTTGCCATCCGCGCCAACTCCCTGACACCCCTATTGTGACGCCCCATTGCGATGTGTAATTAGAAGGGCGGAGAACAGACGCCTTGCGTCGCGTTGCAATGCGACACGATTTTCTCGACGAAAGTCTATAGATTTTGCTGTGTTTCCGGTGAATGGCCGATTTGATGTATTTATAAGATAACTGAGTAGACGTAACAATTTGGGATAATAGATAGAAAAATATCTGTAGCGTAATAAAATTTGCAATCTATTGAAAATTATTAACACTAAACCTACCGAGCCTCGAAAGTAGCTGGTGCACATTGTCTTATAAAAATGACAAGATTGAATCTATTTCCACCGCATGCGCGGTTCTTAGTATAGTATGTGCTCTACTCATAATATTTACTCAACCATTTCTCAGGAAAGATCATTAGAATTTCAATATTTGTGAAATACAAAATCTGGAACCGGTCATTTTTGGTAAGGGATGGTAGGATTATTGTTAAGATAAGTAGTAAATAGAACGTGAAGGAACAAAAATATCTACAGGATCATATTACTGTCAATCTTTTCACATTATTAAAATAGGTATTAAATAATATAACCGTACTAGTAATCAGTCAACTTTTACAATATGGGGACATGAGGTTATACAAGGTGTTTACGCTATCACTATCCAGCGTTTTTCTTGTAAATAGTAAATATTAGAAAAAAGATGATAGGTGAAAAAGTAATACTGTTTTTGGTAAGTTACATAATGATGTATGTAATTTTCTTGTGTTTGTGCTATTTTCTTAGAAATGAAGGTGACCTTCAATTTTTTAAATGAAATGCTACATATTTCTTTATCTCATATGAAAGCGTGTGTCAAGACAAATTTATTCGTACACAACACAATGACCTTCGAGGTCATACAAGATCAAAAATGGCAGCCAAATTTTGAATATTTCGTACGTAATATTTCGTAAAGATATCATTCACGGTACACAACGCCCAGAAATGTAAACGACTTGCAAACGATACTAACGCAATCATGTGCATTAATATTTCGGACAACGTTAGGAGAAGCTAACAAGAATGTAATTAATAGTGCCCAAAATATGTAGTCATGCACAAGAATGTTATATTGAACATTTCCTATAGCCTCGCCAATAAAGTATACTTGTAAACGCATCAGTACGAAATGTTCAAAATGTTTCTTCCGTTTCTGACCTTGTATGATCTTGAAGGTCATTGTGTCGTATACGAATGAATTTGTCATGACACACGCTTTTCATGAAAATAGTGCAAATACAAAAAAATTACATACCCCATTACGTTGCTTGCAAAAAACAGTATTACATTTTTCCTCTTTCATTTTTTTCTGATATTTATTATTTGCAAGAAAAACACTGGCTAGTAATAGCGTGAACACCCTGTATATTTTAAGTGAAGAATTGGTTGTTCATAGCGCCTATTCCTAGTGGTCGAAATACGGCACGTTCAGCCAACGAAGACTAAACTAAAAATGTTATTATCTTGCTATAACATAAACGCTGTCTTATGGCTAATAAACTTGCGCATCGTAAATGCATAAGGACCCAGAGTCTAATAAATAATCTGCGCATTTTATACATTCAAGATAATAGAAAGACCATATACAGAATTTAAAAATGCTGTTCCATTCTTTCCACCTGATTTGAATGATTAAGAGAAATACATGAAGTTCCTGTGTCTTGCAAACAACGCAATTTTTATTTTGCATGAAAATCCGAAATTCTTTTACTACTATGGGGATAGTATTCTCTAGCAACCGATCGACTGTCAACGTCATCCAACGATCTCTAATCGGCCCGCAATGGCCGATCAAGCCACCGGTCAAACTTCTATATAAAAAAGCAATTTCGGTGCACGGTGCAGGGGTGCATCGGCGAATCTGCAACGAGATCCGCAGGGCAACGGTCTCCGGGCTACCTAATACCCGGGGCATATACACGGGCATCATTTTTATAGCGGCAATTTCATTTGAGCCGCGACTCATGCAGTGGTTTCTGATGAGCGAACTAAAGCAACCCTCTTCCACCCCCAGACTTCGGTATCTCGGCTCCCAGCCTCTTCCTTTCTTACCCACCCTCCCCGCCACGACGCCATCTTTTCATTAAAACGGTTCATCTGTGAGCCGCGTCGAGGCGCTGCCCTTCTTCGGGGCTGAAGGAACCAAGGGAACAGGGGGTGAAACCGGGGGTTGAGAATCTACAGCGAAAGAGAGAGAGAGAGAGAGAGAGGAAAAGAGAGGATAGAAGAGAACACCGACACCCTGAAGAACGAGGCCCCATGGTGGGGATAGCTTCGCGAAGTTTTCCTTCGTTTCATATCTCAACTTTCTCCCTCCTCCGCCCTTCAACCCACCCCGGTTTACGCCCCCGCCAGGAACCACCCTCATCTTCTTTTTTTCTCCGTTAGTCGCTCCTCTCCGGTCCATCTAGACCGGCTAGGCGTGCTCTGATTAATGCCCCCGCTAATAACGTCTTCTCCCCCGGGGGAAAACCCACCCCCTCGAACCACCTGCCGTCCCCGTCACGCTGCCGGACTTATGCGGAATTAAAAACACATCTCGCAGCCGGCAGAGTTATTGCGACCGGCATTGTCTCTGCTCTTCCATCTCGGTGCTCCGGTTTTTCGGACCACCCCCCCCCCCTTCACTTTTCAACCCCCGAGGAAATTTTGCTTTGCCTAACACTCTGCACGCGTAAGCAACGTTTAGATCTTGGACAAGTCTTTCGGACGGTGGTTGTTTAACACTTTGATGGTAATGTCAGCCGTATCCGTATGATGGGAGTAATTTTACAGAATTGCAAATTTATTTTTACGTTAACAGATCGAGTGCACTTTTGCTTGCGATCTGCGAAATGGGGGAGGTTCGAAACCGTAAATAATATCAGAAAACTTGAATTTCTCAGCTTTTGAGCAATTAATTGCTTTTGTGAATTTTTGTGATTGTTGACGGGGCGATCAACATATCAATTGTGATCTGTTTTTCAATAGTTACATTTTGATTTTTGTACGGAGTTCAATTACAACAAAGCATCGATCGGTTCGATCTCCTTTTTCTCGCCAATTTCCAATTGTTTGGTGCAAGAATTAAACGATTTACAAAGGTGTGGAAAATACAAGAAGATTGAAGGATTTGTATGTAATTATACATTTTAATTTCCCAACTTCTACTTCATCGAATAAATAACTTTGATTTTAGGGAATTTTTGAGGATGCTGGTTAAGCCTCTGAATGATGTAGTTTGCCAATTCTCAATTGGTAATAAACCGAATGCGGATTTTTATATAAAAATTGTGTGTACGAATTGCAGGATACAGTAGCTACATTATATTTCTGTTTTAAATTATTTCTTTACGAATTCAATGACTATAATTACTCAAGGTCACTCAAGGTCATTCAAGGTCACGGACAGAGTTCAACGTTCCTTCAAAGCCCGTTTACAGGCGTGTATCGCGACCTTGAACGACCTTGAGTAATTATAGTCACTGAATTCGTAACGAAAAATACTATCATTGTAGGTGTTTAAAAAAATGTGGTTCCATTTCAAAAAGTCAAAGTGACCTTGATATCTCAAAAAAAAAATGACAAAAACAAAATGTTTTTTAGCATCGTGTCAGCACCATTGTACCATTCAACTTTGTCCTTACCATATTTTTACATATCTTTAGACACAACAAAGATATTTGAGGTGCAATCGTTAGGTGACTCACCCTATATAATAAATCGTCCTTGTAAATATCCTGTCCCAACACGAAGAGAGTACGACGGTAGAATTAAATTCTTTACCTGTTTCTGCTGTTTTGCAAACTCGCAATCTAGCAATAATTAAACGGACAATAAGCCAGTGGTAATTTTACTGTATTCATTACTAGACTAGATTCATCATGCATGTATAGTAATTCCAGATTTACAGGAAGCAAGGGTCAAATTAATTTCTAATTTTTCCACCACTTTCTAATCAGCAGTTTTTAAAATTCGAAGTGAATGGTTACATCTGCTCCTACTCATTATATTTATTCTTTCCGTCTACATACCTCACAAAACAGTTAATTTAACTAAGTTAAATATTATTAAGTATTCCATTAAAATTTCAGGATTAGCGTTCCAAGAAAAATGTTGAGCATTTTGTTCTCAGGAAATATAAAATTGTGTGAATTGCTGCCGAAGTATCGGGCCTCCCCCAAATTTTTATTGATAGTTTAAGGTTCCGGTTATCGGTAGGTGACGTTTCCCCGGGGCGGTTATCAGCAGACAGGCCACCGATTCCCATAATTAAGCTCCATTTCTCGTCTCGGCTTGGCGTGAGTCACGGTGCGTGCGTGACGCGCAAGCCAAGGATCGCTTCCACTGTCCCTCATTTATATTTCGCTGATTGCCGTTATTCCTTCCGATTCATTAACTTCGGCCGCATCCACCGACGTGCCCTTATCGGCTTCGAAAACGGTGGGCGAGGGGTGCAGTCTCGAGGGGAGGGTGCCAGAGGCCGGGACAGAAACGAATAGCCACCGAGAAATAATGTACGTAACTTAATTACCGATAGAGGCGGGCGGGAATAAAGGAATAAATGATGGCGAGGAGATATTATGTCCGTGTTGCACTGCGGCTGGCATAGAGAACTATTCGATACCGTAGGAATAGCTCTTACGTTCCACCATGAGCGGACTATAAACTTCAATTCTGCACGAATACATAATATTATTCCAGTCTTTTAAAATTTTGTGGACGATTATCGCCTCTGAGGTGGTAAATAAATTATCTTCAGGTTTTACAATTGGGGGGTCGTTGATGGCATCACAAAAATGTTCTCAACTCGGAATAGAATGTTTTGATTGCAAAAAAATTAGTTTCACAATCGGAGTTGTTGATAGCATCACAAAAATTAAATTTCCAACTTCTCCAACTTTCCCAACTCGGAATAGAATGTTTTGATTGCAAAAAAATTAGTTTCACAATTCGGGTTGTCGATGGCATCACAAAAATGAAATTTCCAACTTTCCCAACTCGGAATAAAATGGTTTGTTCTGAAAAAGTTGGTTTAACAATTGAAGTTGACGATGGCATCACAAAAATTAAATTTCCAACTTTCTCAACTCGAAATAGCATGGTTTGTTCTGAACAAATTTGTATAACAATTGGGAGGTTGTTGATGGTATCACAAAAATTTTCTCAACGCGAAATGAAATTTTTTGATCGGAAAAAATTGGTTTTATAATCGGGGTTATTGATGGCATCGAAAATTATTTGGAATGCTAAGGACTATGGGGTTATTGAATGCAAAAGGGTACAGTGTAGGTTTGTAGGTGTTTGAGATAGTAGTTCGATATAGTGAGCCACATATACGTCTTGTCGCCGACAAGAAGAGCATGACCACGTTCCCCGCAATAATAACGCGACAGCGACTTCCTGTTGACGTAACTCACCGGAGGAGGTGTAATAAATAAATTGGAAATATCTCCGGGATCGGCCGATCGATCGTCCTTCTGGATATAAATCCCCCCGTCGTTATCGTCGACGGGACTCGCTATCCAGAGTTAAAGAAATAATAAGTGTAACGACCGTTCCCCTTCATTTTTATTTTAATCGGTCCCAAACCAGCCAGTTAACCCTTTGCTCCCTTGTTGCGATTATTTGTTGCAATAATTGCAGGCTATTCAAACGTGAAATCTTCTCCCTACAATCTTAAACAGCTTCCTCGAAAATTGTTACTATGGACGCTGCAAAACGAACTTGCAATAAAACGTTCTACAACTCTATCCTGCAGATCTATTTTGCAATATTCTCCTGATGTTCTATTTGAATCTTGTTTTAGTCTAATAAAGATAGAATTCTACAGACTATATCGTAATGAAAATCAAATTCGATAGACTACTTTCTAACAAATATAAAATTCTACAGACGGCAGTTTAAGAAATATTAAATTTTGCAGTCATAGAAGAATAAAATTCCACAGGCTTCAGTCAAACAAAAATAAAATTGTGCAGAGTGCATTCTAACAATATTCTAAGGCTACAGTTTAAGAAAAATGAAATTGTGCAGACTACAGTCAAACAAAAATAAAATTCTTCAGACTACAGTTTAAAAATGATGAAATTCTGAAGTATTAGAAAAATAAAATTCCGTAGGCTACAGTTTAAGAAAAATAAAATTATACAGACTACAGTCTAACAAAAATAAAATTCTGCAGATTACAGTGTAACAAAAATATAATTCTGCAAACTACAGTGTAACAAAAATAAAATTCTACAGCCTAAAACAAACTTAAAATAAAATATAAAGGCAACATTTGAGACTTCGACGAATTGAGAATATCTTAAGAAACTGTGGTGTTTGGCGTGTCTACGGTAAAATACAATAAATAAAGTTAAATTTAACACTGTCTTATTGTGGTACCCTAAGATGGTGTTCAAACTGAACATTTTTCTATAAATTCAACGATCTTATAAATGAACGGTCCAGAAGTCGAAATTGCAAAGCGAATTCCGAGGAATAAAATAATTTGCACGGTTTCGAGCGAATACGAGAGAGAGGGAGAGAGAGAGAGAGAGAGAGAGAGAGAGAGAGAGAGAGAGAGAGAGAAGGTCGACTATGAGCGGACATAATCACGGGTCGCAATCAGGATCGGCTGTTATTACTGTCTGTCCGTGAAAAATGGTTTCCCCAAACAAATTTCTGGGAGAGCCTCTATCCGAACCGGCCGATTAGGCGTGTTGCGGCTCGTAGCATCGCGTCGTTGTCTCGTCATAATTATCCTGTTACCTTGTACGCGTCCGCCGGCAATTATGACGAAGTCGACCCATCGCTCGGAGCAGTGTAGATCCCTATGAATCGACCGTGACCGTTTCAAGATCGAGAAATATCGTAGCTACCGCCACCCTGGAGGTTCACGGATATTTTAGAAATTGTTAAACGATGTAGATCGTTCTCCTAAACTTCGTATAGCGAAGTGAGTATAGTCGTCACGTTCGAGGATCTGTATACAAATCATCTGGCTTGTATTTTTTAAGGCAGCCGTCAGGAAAACGATAAAAGTCCCTCGGAAGAGGAGTGGCTGGTAGTCCAGTGGCCTCTCCACACGGGCCCGAGAGCAGCTTGTTATTAAGTCAAGACGTGTAGCAACTACAATGAGAGAGGAATTATGTTTGTTCCCGGTAGACGGTGCGCTAGCGCCGCTCTGCAACGCTGCCTCGATCCTCGAACACCCTCTTTGGATCGCTTTGATGAGCGCCTGGTGATCGATGGACTCGCGATTTTATGCATTTGGTGCAGTCGAGAGAATCGAGTCACTATAAACGATTTTATTATTGTGGTTTTACCGTCATAAGTAGAGTGGAAGAGTTTTAAGCAAAATAGAAGTTGTAATTTTGATATTTTTTACTGTGAAAAAATCGCATATATATATATAAAAAAACTAATAAATCTTTATGTAAAATACCAGTGGAAAAGGTCCAACAAATTGTCTGTCAAAAATTGTGCAAAAAGTTGGGAGCAATTGTAAAGTTCAGCACATACATTATGAAAACATATATAGGGTGTTCGCGCTATCACTAGCCAGCGTTTTTCTTGTAAATAGTAAATATTCGAAAAAAATGAAAAAGTAGTACTGTTTTTTATGCACAACACAATGGCGTACGTAATTTTTTTGTGTTTATAATATTTTGTTAGATACGAAGGTGACCTTCAATTTGTCAAATGGAATGCTGTATATTTTTTTATATCACATGAAAGCGTGTGCCCAGACGAATTCATCCGTATACTGCACACTGACCTTCAGGGTCATGCAAGGT
This sequence comes from Sphecodes monilicornis, assembly GCA_913789915.3. NCBI lineage: Eukaryota > Metazoa > Arthropoda > Insecta > Hymenoptera > Halictidae > Sphecodes > Sphecodes monilicornis. The sequence continues at coordinate 6,756,949 of OU565298.1, read as the reverse complement.
CAGAAATGGAAGAAACATTTTGAATATTTCATAGCAATGTGTTTACAACTATTCCTTATTCATACGAATCAAATGATGTTGTCGTTCTATCAGAGTGTTTACTTCTAGTTTCTTCTATGATCAGACAATTTCAGAAAAAAATTGGAAGCCACAAAAAATGTAATTGATAAAGCTGAAATGTGCATTCATGCACAAGGAAGTCATATTGAACATTTACTGTAGCCTCACTAATAAAGAATACTTATAAACACATTGGTATGAAATATTCAAAATGTTCCTTCCACTTCTGACCTTGCATGACCTTGAACGTCACTGCGCGGTGTACGGATGAATTCGTCTAGATACACGCTTTCGTGTGATATAAAAAAATATACAGCATTCCATTTAAAAAATTGAGGGTCACCTTCATATCTAACAAAATACTATAAACACAAAAAAATTACCTACACTATTATGTTGCGCATAAAAAACAGTACTACTTTTTCCTCATTCATTTTTTTCTAATATTTACTATTTACAAGAAAAACGCTGGCTAGTGATAGCGCGAACACCCTGTATATAACTCATGTAATTTTGATCATTTTGAGCTGAAAAAAATCACACATTTACCCCAAATACTAACAAATATGTGTGTAAAATCCCAATGGAAAAGGTTCAATAGTTCTTCCGAGAAAAATATTCGTACAATAAAACAGGATCGAAAACCAGAATACCCCAACAAAATCGCCTGTGACAAGTACTACAGGGTGTCCCAAAAATGTCACGGTATAATACACAGTATATATATATATATATATATATATATATATATATATATATATATATATATATTTTATGCGCTCTTCATAGCATCTTCCTCGGTGCAATCTACAAACACCGAGTTCCCAAACCTAAAAATGCAGTCTAACAAACGCACCGCTCAATGACGAACATGACACTAGATAGTGAAGTCAACGAGGCGTGCGAGTCCATCGAGATCGTTAACACTCGGCGGAACCGCATTAGCGTATTCTCGCAGGATTTCTTGCGGCGATAAGGCCACGGGACAGGATCTGGGATGGCTCATCCCCCATGGGTTCGCCGTAGGATCGAATAAAGGGTGGAACCAATAAAGAGAAGACGAAGGAGGGGAGAGGTGTTCCGGTTTTTCGCGGTGAGAGAGGTCATCGTCCACCTGGTATACACACATCTCGTTGTAATACCGCACGTTGGCTACGTCGGGGCACGGAGTAATGCAATAATAGGCGTATACTAATGATACGGGGGGGCACGGCGGCCCCGGGAGGATTCAGTCACGTAGTTGCATTAAACTTAATATAAATAATAGCGGTTTGTGGAGCGTTCGAGAGGCCGAGGAGAGAGCAACGCGAGCGCCTCTCTGCCCTGTTGTACCCACCTATCTCCATCTTCTCATCCGGCACTCCGCGGGACCATAATACACCGGCCTCCACGTCCCCGGACTCGCCTCCACTTAATAAGCGGGATCGTCCTGAATCACCACGGCAGCCGGGCCTCACCTCCTTCTGCTCCCCTCACTTCTGGTTCCCTTCTAGTCCCCTTTGGTCCCCTTTGGTCCCCTTTCTTTCTTGCCTTCTCGCTTGGGCCTCTTACTCACCCCACTGTACGATGGATCGTTACCGTTCCTCCTGACCGCCACCAGTACGCGACCGTAGGGTATTATTGGTTTTCGAGAGGAATATGCGATTCGGTAGACCACTAACCTGCTTGGTTGATCGAACGGAGCCACCTGCGATGGTGTGTCCTGATGCTTTTGTTCCGATTCTGTCGACTGATTGTCTTCCAGGTGTGTACAATTGGTTTTATAGAGGATATTTAGGTCTTCTCGATGTTTCACAGGAGGCGTCGATGCAAGCTGATGTAGCATACCAAGCGGAACAGGAATATGGAAATTACAGATGTACCAGAAGTGGCACTAAATATAAAAACACCACTCAAACGTCGAATAAAACAAAATTGTACTTGATTTTTAAAACTTTGAATGAAATTGTACTTGATTTTTCATGCGTTTAACAGTTTGAAGGATTTCAATATAATTGTACTGGATTTTTAAGGCTTTGAACAAAATTCTACTTGATTGTTTGAGGCTTTGAACAAAGGCGGTACTTGATTTTCGAAGGTTTGAACAAAATTGTGTTCGGTTTCTAAGGCTTTTAACAAAATTATACTTGATTTTTAAGGCTTTGGTCAAAATTGTACTTTCGTGGCTTTGAACAAAATTGTACTTGATTATTTATGCGTTTATCAGTTTGAAGGCTTTCAATATAATTGCACTTGATTTTTAAGGCTTTGAACAAAATTCTACTTGATCTTTTTAGGCTTTGAACAAAATTCTACTTGATCTTTTTAGGCTTTGAACAAAATTCTACTTGATTTTTTGAGGCTTTGAGCAAAGTGGTACTTGATTTTCAAGGCTTTGGTCAAAATTGTAATTGATTTTCGAGGCTTTGAACAAAATTGTGCTTGATGTTTGAGGCTTTGAACAAAATTGTACTTGATTGTTAAGACACTGCACGGTTTTAAAGCTGTAAAGAATTGTATTGTATTTGCTGTTTAAGATTTTGAACAAAATCTTGTTGATATTTAGGGGTGTTAACACAGTTGCAGATTGAAAAGTAGAAATTCTGTAGAAATTTCCGCAGTAACAAGATCAGCATTCGCTGTAGCAGCGAAAAATCGACCCGGTCTGTTCGCTTTTGATTTTCCTGGTTCTCTCATTGTCAGTATTTGTTGCAAGCCACGAGCAACCGATGTGCAGCGTTATCTCGACACGGGCCGCGTGATTTTATCCGGGTTTTCTGCTCGGTAATGGCCTCGATCTGACCATCGGTCCCGCATTCAGGAGATTCCAGATATCACGGTCTCATGGACAGGGTCGCGATCGGATCCGGTCATCGTTGTGCGTAAAATGGACTCTCGCACGGTCGTCGCGTGTGTTCTCCAGGTGCAAACAATGCTCCTCGAGAGTCTCTGTTTCTCGATTCCTTGCTGTTCTACCAGCAGCCTTGAAGCTTTACCACTCACCGTTGCGTGTTTATCAATTAAATCTGGAATAGCATTGTTCAATCCCTGACGATCGTGAAGAGCGATCGTGGTTTGTCAAATTATTGTCTCTGGGAATGTATCGTGCCTTTATTTTTTGGAAAAATCTACTTAATCTACTTTCGTACGTTTTGTCTTGTATTCAATGGGATATTACATGAAACAAAGTTGGACTTTATTTTTAAGGCTTTGAACAAAATCACATTTTCCATTTTAAAATTAAATTGGTTTTCTGTCATTTTTCAAGTCAATAGAAATATTTAAAAAATATGGCTTTTGTCCTCGACTTCGAGGGCTGTTTCACCCCCTAAATATGGATCATAGCATATAAAAAACAATAAGTATCAAATATTTTTCTACAAGCTTTGTCAAACGCTCTACAAACTTTGTCAAACGCACTACAAACATTGTCGAACGCTCTACAAACTTTATCAAACGCTCTACAAACTTTGTCAAACGCACTACAAACTTTGTCAAACGCTCTACATACGCAACAGTGGAAAGTAAAATAATGGGTACTATTGCATACGTCAAGTATGCATTGCAGTGTCAAAAATAACGTCTAAAATCCACGTTGTCTCAGAGCCGTCATTGTAAGGGTTTAACATACCCACTACAATGAACAAAACAAGGTAAACAATTCCAGCGGATACTAAATATTCGGATTAATAAAAATAGATTTCAACTTCCAGTATTTATGTGTCTCCTAAAGCATTTATACCTTTTACAAATTTTATAAAATTAATGTCAAATTAATAAAATGTGAGGAATCTACGAGTATGAGAAAAATACTCGTCGAGTATTCGATATTTGTGTACAAGAGAAAGAAAACGTGGGTGCAGCAGTGTGTTTTGTCTGCAAATCGATAGCAGGCTTCCTCGACTAATCAGGGAGAGGGTATAAGCTGGTTTTCTGCTAATGTGCATAAATTGCACTCGAAAGAGCAGTGTGCTCGGTGGCCCGTTCTCCATACAATCGTTTTTCCAGAGGGCGTGCTCGCGATAGGAGGCGATTAGCATCGATGGAAACGCGATCTGCATAAAGATGCGTATCTGGACTGCAGCCGGGGCATTTTACACGTGTTCCCCGCGCTACCCGCCGGTCCCATTATCTCTGATTCACATGATCCGCGAATTTAAATCGCCGTAGAAGCGGAAACGAGCAACGAGCACAGATCGGCCGAGGATGTGCCAACCTGTGCAATTTGCACCTAATAAAGCGCGAGCCGGCAACCCGCTAACGAGAGAGGGACGAGGATCTGCTGATTACTTCCCTTTTCGGCGGCCGAAGACTTTCCATGATCTCCTTATTGGCCGCGTGAAATTCTATCGCGGAACGAGGCAGTTCGATGCATCGCGGTGCATCGCGGTGCATCGCGCTGCAACGCTGAGGAATTCGCGCTGCATCGCTGAGGAATTCGCGCTGCATCGCTGAGGAATTCGCGCTGCATCGCTGAGGAATTCGCGCTGCATCGCTGAGGAATTCGCGATGCAATCGTTGCAGGACTTCTGTTTGATATTTTAGCTAGTCTGGTAAGTAGACGATGAGTAAACGAAGTTGATCAAGTTTGGACAATCAAGTGTACCCTCTTGTAATTATTATTTGAATCGGTTATTAATTTTTATCACTTTTTCTCTATTTTGTATTTTGCGAGGTTAATTGATATCTGGGTGGCTCATAAACACAATGAATTGTCTGTAGGGGTTTGCGGGTAACCGGAAAGGTACCCGAGCCTCAGGTCGAGTTGGACATGATCGGGTCGGGATCCCGAAAGTTTATAAACTTTGGGAGCCCGCGATTTCGGGTACCCGAAATAGTAGTCGGGTCGGGTCGGGTCAAGGTCCCTAAAGTTTGCAATATTCGGGTACTCGCAGTTAAAGTTGTATTTATATAAGCATAATGCTGTTTTATGATTTTTAAGCTCAATATTTTATTTTCAATGGCAGGTTCAGAATGATATTTGTATTTTTAGTGTAATCGGTTATCAAACTTCGCGAGAAAAAAAATATTTTAGAATACACTACGTAAAATAATGTACGTAAAGGACGTTTCTATTTCTGGTAAACACTGTTCTTACAAGACAAGAACTCCTTGTCCGCACACTGTTCGTATAAGAGCACTGTTTCGAAAACAGTGTTTACTACAAATCGAAATATTATTACTACCGATGATGGGACGTCTTAATATGCACAGAGTCACAGAGTTATTTATTGCTGATTTGACCGCAGACTTGCCCCAACTTTAACTTCGAGTACCCGAATATTGCAAACTTTCGGGACCCCGACCCGACTAGCATTTCGGGTACCCGAAATCGTGGGTACCCGAAGTTTATAAACTTTCGGGATCCCGACCCGATCTCGTACAAATTTCCCGACCCGACCCGACCCGAACCCAAAATTTCGAGTACTCGCACACCCCTAATTGTCTCGTGAGGAGGACAAACGGTGTCAGTTGTTGATGATGAATGCAGCAGTATGGAGGGGATTTATTTGTTATGAATGATAAGAAGCTTCTGAACTTTCGAACGGTAGTGAATATGCTTAGCCTACGACGGCGTGTTCGCGGCATGGAAATTACATTGAACTCAGCGAGTATGAAACTCTCGGCGACCTCATGGCGCGTACGTGCAAGTATAGTCAAAGACCTGCCCCCCGTGCTATGAATATTTGCCACGTTATCGCAGCCGATAGGCGCCGACCTTTCCGCGAACCCACGGCTAAACTGCAGCGATGCTATCGTTGCACATCTAGACGAGTGGACTATGAATTTCATGCATTTACATCGACACACGAACGACCGACCCGTTGCACACCAGAAATTCCCATAAAACTTTACCCAATTTTTCACTCGCCACTGTATCTTCCTCCATCGATGTTCAGTTACATGCCGATGGTTTGTGAAAATCAGAATGATTTACTCGAGTGATCTACAATGACACTGATCATTCGAGTTATTCGTACAATTGATTTTTGATAGAGACTGATGTGAGCTTCGAAATGGTCTAACAAATAGAAATTGACAAAATGGGTTGAAGGAATAACAACAAATTGGGATGATCAAATTGTTATTACAGCGTGTGATGATGTATTTAATAATTATAATTCAAATTTAGATCGCTATTTAATTTGAGAATTCCATCTCATTCCCATTTCTATCATTTGCTACAACATCCTTGAATAGTGTCACGTTTTAAACCAGTCGACGATGTACAAACATCTCTATTAATAAATTTATTAGTTTTTCATGAAATTAAACTTTTTTATCACGATGGCGTACAAGAAATGCAAGAGAATTATCACAAGAATGTATCACAAGAATGCATCACAAGAATGCATCACAAGAATGCATCACAAGAATGCATCACAAGAATGCATCACAAGAATGCATCACAAGAATGCATCACAAGAATGCATCACAAGAATGCATCACAAGAATGCATCACAAGAATGCATCACAAGAATGCATCACAAGAATGCATCACAAGAATGCATCACAAGAATGCATCACAAGAATGCATCACAAGAATGCATCACAAGAATGCATCACAAGAATGCATCACAAGAATGCATCACAAGAATGCATCACAAGAATGCATCACAGGAATGCATCACAGGAATGCATCACAAGAATGCATCACAGGAATGCATCACAGGAATGCATCACAGGAATGCAAGAATTATCATTAATAATAATAACGAATATTTTCCGTGATCATTGTTTAATGAAGTTTTTACCCAAAAAAGAGGAAAGAATTTATTTCTGCACCTAATAATATTATTACACAATCTCCCCGAGTTCAGATTTTAGTTAGAACGTTTCTGTATTTTTCGCTGGTGCCAATGTTAAAGCCTGCTTCCACATACTGTGTTTTGCAAACTGCGCGTATAAAAAAAAAGTTGCAAATCCTTCGTTGCAAAACCTACATAGCGATTTCTGTCATAAATTGCATAAAATCCACGGTCTACTTACGGGATTTTCTAAATTAAGAAGTACAGTTCGTGGACCACACGTGCGCGTTCGATCCTCGATCCTTCTAGATCCTCGGAGTAGTTACCGGGCGCAAATTTCTCCGCGTGTTCGTCCCGGTCAAGGAAGCGGCGCGGCCAGGTCCCAGTGATTATAGGGGTGGCGCTAGAGAACTCGGAATGATTTACATCTCGGCCTCGGCCCGGCCTAGTCCAGTTCGAAATCCTTCGTCCTAAATATCGCTGCTCGAGGAACAACGGCTAGACGCGACCCGTCCCTCCTGGCAACATTCAAATACGTCCCGCCATTCATAAATTCGTCAGCCGCGTGCACACGCCGAAATTACTGGCGCGCCGGTCCGACTGGCCAGAGTAAGCCTCTTCTCACGCGTTCCTTTTTCGGGAACAAAAGAGTACTTCCAGAAGAATGCTACTCTTGGTCGTCCGGGACGATTTTCTCTAGGAATGCAACGCTATGCGCCTGGAGCACGAATTAGTCCGTCTAATAAAAATTTTGACCGAGTGCCTGTATCGTAAAGACGAAAAATGATGTCTGAGCTCTGTGTTTTCAGATGATTGTAAATTCGCTTGGAGAACAACAGCGTGGATCTAATAAGAGGTTCCTTTGTTGTTGTACCAGCTCTTCTGTGAGCGCAGCTCTATGCATTTTGTGTCTGGAGGAATCAGTTTGCTGAGAGAAATTTTTATTTGACTAAATTTGTGCGCCATGAAAATGAAAAGTAGATTACGACACTAACGGAGAGTGAAATGCGACATTAACGGTGAGTGAAATGCGACAATTAACGGTGAGTGAAATACGACATTAACGGAGAGTGAGATGCGACACTAACGGAGAGTGAAATGCGACACTAACGGAGAGTGAAATGCGACACTAACGGAGAGTAAAATACGACGGTAACGGAGAGTGAATTACTAGACTGCGAATTTTATCCATCAATAGCAAAATTGAATACATGAAATTTAAAATTGTGGGAAAATTACAAAAATTAAAAGATCCACACTAACGAAGAGTTAAACGCTATACTACAATTTTTATGCATCAATAGCAACATTGAGTACACGATATTTCAAATTGTGGGACAATTTCATAAATTAAAAATAAAGTCAATATATTATATATCATCTCTTAAAATGATTATAGGAAGAAATAATATTTCTCTTTGTTGCAATCGCCGTAAACGATTTTTATTTTGCATGCAGATCCGCAGTCTATACATTACGTTTATTAGTTTATCCATTTTGCCGCGTGTAAAGTGTTAGAATCCGTTCGTACGCAGGATTAAAGGTACAGAGATCCTGGTAGGAGTCTCCAGTACCACAAGGACGAGGAAGAGTGGTCCAAGAAGCGAATAGTGTTCGCAGGGTGCGAAGGTATCGGGTAAAAGGGCGAAAAGAAGGGCTGCGAACCGGGTTAGCCAAATTACAGCTTGGATGTCAGCCTCGGTGATTGATGGCTCTGCACCCAGAAACCGCCGCGGCGTTTTCCAGGAAATTAAATAGTGGCGGAAGATCAGAGGTAGCCTAAGGGATGGGGGTGGGCCACGGACACTCACCGCCTAGAGACTTCTCTCTTCGTGGTTCCTGAAGAATTCTGGACCGGGGCCGGGTTTTAGCGCGTCTTTAACGCAAAGTGATTACCGGGCCCGGGTAATCTGAGTTATTAGGTATGCGCAAACAGGGCGTTAATGGCACCGTTTTACCCTCGTCCCAGCCAAGAGTAAATCTTGCGACTGACAGATTTTACGGCGAACAGAACTTTGCATCGAACCGAGAGGTCCAGACTACAGAACATGAAGAGTCGAACAGTGGTCTTAAAAAACCTACATTTGTATGTCTTTTAATTAAAGTTATATATTACAACCAGACATCGTTGTGCAGACTTAAAGCAGCTTATTTAATGTTTTTTTACGACTTAAAAATTCAACCATTTCATCTTGGTTTACAGAGAAAATAGACACTGACGATTTGATATTATTTAATTGGGTTTTAACATTTTTTGAACGAATGTAATTTTGGTAAATATCATGCCAAAAATACAGTGTAATACTCTACCGCATAGTGTAATGTTAAAATTTAATTTATGGCGTGCTAAAGCATTTAAAAAGCATTATGGGAGACAATGAGGAATCTAGAAAATATTAATTTATTTAGATCCATAATTTTGTGTACCAATAGCATAAGGTTTGTGCAGACTTTAACGAATTTTGATAAACTGTGAGTTTAATATTTAATTTTATTGAATTGGGGTTCACATGCAAGAAAGAATAATTCGTCTTTAACGAATTCATTAAAAGATTAATCTTTGGGAAGTATTTTGTATTCATCAAAAAATTTGTATTTGGTATACAGACCTTTTTGGTTTTGAACTATAATAGCATGTAGCAGGATCTTTGAAAGGAAGATAAATAATTCAAGTGGGAGAGAACTAGCGCAATGAATTCGTAGATGCTAAAAACAGAGCCAAGGATCCTTGAATTTCTGCGTTGAAAAAGAAAACGTGATTAGCACGGTTCGGCTGGTTTTCATTAGATTAGACTAATCTAAATGCAAGTAACTGTGCATCCTTCGGAACAGATGTCTTTCATTCTTTAAATATTCTAATTAACGAGCTGAAAAACGTCGGAGTAGCTACGTTGCAAGTCGAATTGTATATTTTCGAAATAATTGGTGCGGAAAACTAGTGTAAGCTATTTTTTAGTGTCTTCTGTGCGCTAATTGTTCCGAAGCAGATAATGTTATTTGGCCATTCTTTAATTTGATCGTAATCTTTCTAGTTAATACTTTCCTTTATAAAATTAACGTCTTGGCGAATCATTTGGGAAAGAATTGCTATGAATATTTCAGACCGGCTTTGTAAAAATGTTTACGTTATTTTATTGTACTGACGAATAAACTATTTTCAAACAGTTTTTAATGATTCTAAACAAATTTTTTTTAAAAATAGGTTTTTAACACCCACATTTGAATTGGAATTATTCTAAGTAAAAAGGTATGTTATATTTAGCAATAATTGGAGCAGAAAACAATTTTATGGCTTTTCTCCTTACTTCCGGATTTCTTGAATGGTTAAAAAGTGGTACGAATGGTTCACTGCTGGGTCAAGTAGCATTACAAATCAAAAATAGGAATGTTTCCGGAGAATACTTTCAAACTATGTTACATTCATTAATTTTAAATAATAGTACACATTTTACTTTAGTTTCATTTACTTCGTATTTTCGGAGGAAGGCTATCTGAAATATTTATTTAATTTTACAATGTATGTTATGTATATGTCAATTGTATAGCTTTCAGCACAACATGGTGCATACACATGAACGAAATTCTTTTTACGAGGTAGCTGTGGACGTATCTGTCTATGTATCATTCACAATTATGTTTGTACATTGAAGAGTGAATTTAAGAACATAAAAATTAAAAAAAATGTTTCATTATTTTCAACTGATTTAAACGAAAAGAAATCAATCTCTATATGGTTCGAGTATGTTGCATTTAACACATTCCATTCATATTTGTTTTAGTTATAGTATGCCGATTTTATGCATTTATGACAAAAATTAATAAGTAAAACTCAAAATTGTGAAGACATTAGAAGAATTTAACATTCTCCCACTATGTTAGATTCATTGGAATCATATTGAAAGAAGAAATTCATTTAAAAATGAATTTAAATGTGATACAAATGCAAATTATATTTCTTTTATCTTTGCTTAAAATATATAAAATTGTCGACATTAAAACTTCAAAATATCATTTCTCTATTTTAGCCACATTCAAATTATTAAAGTAGGAAATTCGTTTTGAAAAGAATTTAAATAGGACAGAAATGCAAATTATGTTTCTTTTAATGTATGTAGAAAATTTCTTTTAATGTATGTAGAAAATTTCTTTTAATGTATGTAGAGAATTTCTTTTAATGTATGTAGAAAATTTCTATTTTGCATGTAGATTTGCAGTTTAGTTAGAGTGTATATCATTGCTTAAAATATAATATTGTCATGAGCTTAGAACACCAGATATCATTTCTCTATTCTAACCTCATTGAAATTAATAAAGTAGGAAATTCAATTTGAGAAGAATTTAAATAGTACAGAAATGCAAATTATATTTCTTTTAATCTATGTAAATACTCCAGTATATATTCCAGTAGAAAATTTCTATTTTAAATGTACATTTGCAATCTAATTATTTGAATGTATATTTTTGCTTAAAATATATAAAATTGTCAAGACATTAGAACTTCAAAATAGCATTTCTATATTTTAGTCTCATTCAAATTATTAAACGAAAAAATTCATTAAAAACTAAATTTGACTACGATACAAATGCAATTTCTATTTTCAAGATTAATTGTAAAAAATTGTTATTTTACAGAGAGATTTGCAATGTGGTTATGAAAGTTACCTTGTATCCGGTCAGAGTGTTTCGCAAGGGGTTAATGCTGAAGGCAGGCCGATGAATACGGAGGCGAGGCCGAACGAAGATTCACGAGCGTCTCTGGAAGTTCTGAAAGTGCATCGCCGTGGCCCGGTGCAGTATCCGCGGTCCTCGTTGGAGTCGTGATGCAATAAAATAGCGCCACCCACCGGGCCCGTCGCTATCTACCGAGGATCTCCGTAATGCTTCACTTCGGGCCCAGATCCTCTCCTCGGCAGGCTTGCACACGGTATAACCTGCAAAGAAGCGGGCCCCGGCGGAGGGCAAGGGTGCATAATGAACTCGTTAATTAACTATCAGGAAGCTGGATCGAATCTGATAACGATCCGAGCCACACGACGCGCCTTTCTCTGTCCCTGCTAGGACACCAGCCGCGTGCACCTTCGTCCTAAAGGACCCGTTGTCCTACACCGCCTGGATGGGCCCCGAAAACTCTCCTTTGGGGCCTTATGCCCCTTCACAATCCTTCTCTATAAAACACAAAATTTTGTATTGTCATTAAAAAATTGTTTTGCACATTTCTCTGCATATTTTTGGGTGCAATTCAAACCGTTGGGTAACATGTCGTTGTAACGTCGTGAGATTTTAAAAATTCTCCTTTAACACTAGGTTTACGGAGCACTAAAAGTCATTATTTTACATTGCTTTATAAAAATAATAAAATACTATTTACTTAGATCTTCAGCGATTTTTATTGTAATGTGTACACAAAAAAATAAATCTATTTAATAATTCCTCACGAATGCTTCCTTACACTTTTAATAATCGTAAATTCAAAATTTTTGAATCCGCCATTTTGTCGGGCCTCGTAAATCTAGTGTTAAGGCCTTAGGTCCTACCAAAATACAACATTTATAAAATACTTTATAAAATACAATATTTTATATTGTCACTAAAAAATCGTTTCTGCAAACTTTTTGTTCAATTTTTTGCCTATTTCTGATTGGAAAATTGAAGTGGCCATGCAATTTATTTAACGTCGAGTGACTTTAAAATATTGATGGAAAACTTGAAAAACCTTTCGTCTTCAGGGTATTAAAATTGCAACCACGTTACATTATAAACAGCAGATTTTAATCATATACAGCAAAACTGAGTGCACAAAATTTAAATCTCTAAACGAATTAAAAGAATCGCAACATATATTAAAACTACTAAAGAAATTTTAAGTTTGACGGAAAACCGGAGTCGATGAAATCTAAACCACTGCAAAAATTGATAGAATTGAAGTACGTCTACTATTTCCAACCCATTGAAACTACTACAGAAAGAAATGTCGAGCTTCCGTAAAAGATTTTAATCATTCACAGCAAAACTGAGTGGATGAAACCTAAAAGATGGCAAAAATTAAACGAATCGTGGAATATCTATTATTTCCACGCTAGTAAAACGATGAAAGGAAGAAAGAAATGTCTATCCCACAAGAACACGTTAGAATCGATGAAGACAATTTTCATTTTGCATGAAGATCCTTCGTCCAATTACGAGATAAACGCACGAAACTCGTAAACCACAAGTCTAATTCGAAGAGCAGAGGATCTAGAGCGCCGTGACGAATTAATGGAGCGATTTCGCGGCCCAAGGACCCAGAAGAGGTCCGAGCAGCACCAAATCGAAGGGGGCAGAGGCCGATAAATCAACCGAGACGCGTTTAAAAGCACATCAAAAGCCTCCTCTTCCTGATCGGGGCTGCGAACGTCTCTCCCTTTCTCTATCTCTATCTATCCGTAGCACCAGCTGATTGATATGCGTTTAATAACAGAGTTCCGGCGCCGCGAGAGACGCTTCTCTAGGATGTTTATGGCTACGTTGGAAACCGGGCAGCCTAGAGACGAGGGAAAGAGAAAAAGAGGAGTGAAAGGGAAAAGAGAAAAGGAGACGAAGGGCATAGATAGAAGGATGCGGATCTCGATTAATCGGAGTCCCTGGAAGCCGGTTGCGGGTGGTTCCCCGCTGCTCTCTCCAGCTCTAATAATACGGTTTTATTCGTCGAGGCTTCCGACGCCGGTATCGCGACGCCTCCGGCTATCTTCAGGATCCTCCAGGTTCCTCAGCATCGACTAGGCCCTACATTTTTGACGGTGCCTCCGTTTCTTAAACCTTCGTCGACTTCTCTCTCAAAGGAGGACTCTCCTCTCTCAAAGGCGGAGGACTTTCCTCTCTCAAAGGAGAAGGACTCCTCTTTTCTCAAAGGTGGAGGATTCCTCTTTTCACAAAGGAGGATGACTCCTCTTTTCTCAAAGGAGGAGGATTTTCCTCTCTCAAAGGAGGACTCCTCTTCTCTCAAAGGAGAAGGACTCCTCTTTTCTCAAAGGAGGAGGAGGACTCCTCTTCTCTCAAAGGAGGAGGAGGACTCCTCTTCTCTCAAAGGAGGAGGAGGACTCCTCTTCTCTCAAAGGAGGAGGAGGACTCCTCTTCTCTCAAAGGAGGAGGAGGACTCCTCTTCTCTCAAAGGAGGAGGAGGACTCCTCTTCTCTCAAAGGAGGAGGAGGACTCCTCTTCTCTCAAAGGAGGAGGAGGACTCCTCTTCTCTCAAAGGAGGAGGAGGACTCCTCTTCTCTCAAAGGAGGAGGAGGACTCCTCTTCTCTCAAAGGAGGAGGAGGACTCCTCTTCTCTCAAAGGAGGAGGAGGACTCCTCTTCTCTCAAAGGAGGAGGAGGACTCCTCTTCCTATTGATTTCCCTGCTCCAAGTGAAAAAAAATAGAAGTTTGGCGAGCAAGTTTTGTGCCATCGACTTTGGAAATGTATTGAATTATTATTAAACTACGAACGTTTATGCAAATTCTCATTTTTACAAATAATTCTATGGATACTAAAGTAAAGGAAAAGTTTCGGTCACGGACTAAAAGATTTCTTCTGATAAAAATGAAACAAAAGCTGCATCGATTCATACTCTCGTTTTCTTATATTTTAGATAATTGCAATGCATAAAGTTCCGCAAGTGTAATTATTAAATCTTTGTGTAAAATGTAAATTTTGAGTCAAATGCAAACTTGTCTCTTCCCTAAATGATTTTAGTAAGTTGGAAAACAATGGAATGCAAGAACCGAGGACTTTAGTGAGCTGTGTCAGTGATTTTGGAAATTAATTGAATTATTGTTAGATCTTTGTAAAAAATAAAAATTTTATGTGTCAATTACAAGGCTTTGAGACCAAATACCAATTTATCTCATTCTTTAATAATTTTATTAAGTTGGAAAATAAATAAATGAAAGAATAGAAGATTTTTATGAGCAACTTATGTCATCGACTTTGGAAAAGTATTAAATTGTTATTAGACTATGGATATTTGTGAGACGAATATAAATATGAATTTTCCTTTAATAATTTTATTAAGTTAGAAAATGAAGGAATGAAAGAACCGAGGACTTTTGTGAGCTGCGTTATTGATTTTGGAAATGTATTGAAATATTGTTAGACTATCTTTGGGAAAAATAAAAATTGTTGCCAATTGCAAGGGCAGAGTCAAATACAAAGTCTCTTCCTTTAATAATTTGATTAAGTTAAAAGAATAAATTGGAAAATCAGAATTTTAACGGATTTAGTCATGATTGTGATGAAAGAACATTGGCAAGAGTTAATTAGCTAAAACTATTAAAAATCAATGGAGCTATATGTATTGAATGAAGTTCATTATGAGTCACGGGTGTGTACGAACGGTTATGCATGCTACGGTACCTTATAGCAATCGGCGATCATGCTCACTGGCGAGATAAACGCGAAACAGGACGAGGAACAGAACCGTTTCGCATGTTCCCAACGTTTGCATAACTATGCAAATGAAGTTTTGCCGGCGATTAGGCGATCGGGGCTCGGCCAGGTACCCTTTCCGCGAAAACCTCTACGTTTCTGTAGAACTGACATATATCACGTGTCCGTGTTCTCTAATTAGAAATTGCTGGCCCGAAACTGAGCCTGTTGAACTCGAAAGCTGTGGTATTGTTAGCGGAATGGTTTATTCTTTCGTTTCCTTGTGCGATTACGCGGTTCTTGTTTATATTGCTTTCATTCCGTCATGCTTCTTTACTGCTCGCTGTTATTACTTTTATGGTAATTGATCGTTGCGGCTCAAGCCTGCCGTAAATAACTACTATTATTATTTTCATTTGCATTGAGCCGATCTCGAACGGAATGGAAATCCGATGCGAAAGTTTGCGTTATTTAGACATTATAAATATTGTAGCGCTTATCGCTCTCGCATCGAGCCTCGGAAGAACTGCTACACTTTTTATGCAGCTCAAAGTATGCTTTAATTGCTGCAAATTCTACAGAATTTAAAAAATAAAATATTAACAGACTCGGCAGAGTGAGAGAGATTGATGTTAGATTGTTGAATGAATTACTTGCAAATATAAGTATTATAACGATTTTATTGTGACTCGTTGCCAATGCCGATCACTGTGATCGAATGAAAAGTATTTATAATCATCGATTGATTGTAATTTTCTAACTAGTCGAATAACAATAAAGAATTAGATTGTAATAACAACAAATAGATAATCAAGAACTATTATATCAACTTTTAAAGGCCAATAATAATCGAATAATTTTGATCATTTTTATTCCATATTATAACGCAGTGCTTTTTGCAGTTGTCGGATAAAAACGCCTACCAAAACCTTGTACCCTATAAAATTTTAAAAATACTGTTAATTTTTACAAAGTCGTCGCGAACTGTTAGAAATTATTAAGTTAAGTTAAATATCCAGTGAAAGTCGAATGCGTACATCCGCGAATAATGATGTAGCCTGTAACTATGACTGCATCAAATTCCACAGAATTTGGGAAATAAAATATTAACCCTTCACGAGACCTTCCTGAAATTTCCACATTCTCACCAGAATACTTCACCATAAAATATAAAATTTTGTATTGTCATTAAAAATTTGTTTCGTACACTTCTCTGCCTATTTTTGGGTGCAATTGAAACTGTGTTGAATATATATGTATAACCATATTGAAAATAAAATATTAACCCTTCATAGGATCTTCCTGAAATTCTATATGAATTATCTGAGATACCTTTAAGTACACAATTTAAGACTAAATAATCAAAATATTCTAAAAAAGACAAAGAAAGTTTCTTTCTTTAAGAAACTCCACAATTATTTATTGTAATATATTATAAATAATAATGTAATGTATTATAAATTACTAAATTTTGTAGGGCTCACAAGAGACCATTTTATACTAGTTAAAGTGCGTATCAGCAAAGTCAACAGTATACCATTCGAATCAAATTTATTGTGAAGGATAATTGTTATTAGATATTCTAATCTATAACATTAAAAACGACTGTTTTAATATAAAATTCACCACCATGATTTTTGCAGTTGCTAAAGTCGATTAGATGTCGATTAAAAATTTTTATCAACAAGAGACTCGCGCGGTCACTTTCGCGAACTATTCCGGAGCCTTAGGGCCGGTGTGCCTAACGATAGTTCTTGAAACGGAATATGTGTGGAAAGAATTCATAGGGAAATAAATTTTAAGGTAAATCATTAAATAATTAAGGTAAATCATAGTGAGAACATAAGTGGAAGGAAAGGAGGAGTAGAAGCAATAAGAAGAAATAGATAAAAGAGAACGACAGAAGCCTGACAACTCGGAGAGTAGTAAAAGTGAGGTTAGGTGTCAAATTGGTAAGCAACGTGGTAAGACATGTCAAATAATATACAGTACAAGTAGAATAAGTACTAGTATAAGTACATAATAATAGTGAAAATACATTCACGTGTAGGTAAACAATTTGCATTGCCGAAAAATTTGTACTACAATTAAATAAACTCGATTTCCATCGGACGATACGAATTTAAATTTAATTGATCGTCGCGACATCGATAAATTTAAACCGGTGAATAATAAATAATTCGCTCGAACAAAGTATTAATTTAAACAAATATGAGGATAAAAATTTTGATTTTGATCGAATAATGAAAAACGGAGACGAGTACTTACCAATTAACGGTCCCTGTTCTGCGTCGTAATAACACACTACACGACACTACACTACACGACACGACGCGGTTCACAAGGACAGAGGGTGGTTTCGAAATAAGGAAACGCACGTCCGATCACTTTAACTGTTATGATTCTAATGAGCCGCGGCCGAATCGTTGGGACCTTGGGTGGGGAGAGTGCCAGGGGTACGGTGATGGGGTGTTATTGGTCTTCAATAGGAAATTTGTCGTGACGATTACGCGATGACGTCCTTGCTCACCCGGCTGTGGATGTTTACGTTGGTAGGGCACTTCTAAGAACGCAACATCATAATACCTTGGAGGGAGTTTTGCGCACCTTCGCGCCGGGCCGCGCTGATCCGAAATCGGGGGCAATCGTCGATCTTCGGAGATAATCGTTGCGACAAATTTTCTATTGACGATTCGACCGCGACTCATTAGAATCATAACAGTCAAAGTGGTCGGACGCGTTTTTTCATTCGATAGAAATCAAGATCTTTAATCCCCGTATTTGTTAAATTAATTCTTTATTCGACTGAATTATTTATTATTCACCGGTTTAAATTCATTCTCGAATTACGTGTTGCCTTTTTGCGATAATTTACTATTTCTGTTGATGTCGCGACGATCAATTGAATTTAAATTTGTGTCGTGCGATGGAAATCAAGTTTATTTAATTTTATTACAAATTTTTTTGCAATGCAAATTCTTTACCTGCACGTGAATATATTTTCACTATTATTATGTATGTATACTAATATTTACTCTACTTGTACTGTATATTATTTGACATGTCTTACCGCGTTGCTTACCGAGTTGACACGTAACCTCACTTTTACTACTCTCCGAGCTGTAAGGCTTCTGTCGTTCTGTTTTATCTATTTCTTGTTATTGCTTCTACTCCTCCTTTCCTTCCACCTTATGTTCTCACTATGATTTACCTTATTTATTTAATGCTATTACATTTATTTATCTATGAATTCTTTCCTCACTCATCTCCCAACATTCACACAGCGCGCCCTCTAGCCAAATCCTCCCACAAATCGTCCTTATCATAAAAATGATACCTGCCGGTGCATAAATAAAAATATTTTCATTGTAGAAATTTTACTGTTTATTTAAAACAGTATTTTATTTGAATTGTAGTGCAACGACTATTTAAAATAGTATTTGAAATATTTTTTTCTTCCAGCAATGATTATGAAACACATTCTTCTTTCGAGCATATATTACCATGAAAATCGTACAAACTATAAATAAATTCCATCATTTCTTTTTGATAAAATAACACAAGTACTTTTAGTGCTCGGCAGGTTTAATATTAAGTTTTCTTCAACATACGTATGAATGGATTTGTTTAACGTGAATTTAGTTTAGTTACAAGCATTTCAAGAGTCCAATTCGTAGTTAGTGAACCAACAAATGTATAGCTCACGCGATTTTCATCGTTTTTACTTTCAAAAATTAATTTATGTACCTCGAATATCTGTAAATATGTGTGCGAGATCGTAACGCGAAAAGTTTATTAGTTCTTTTAGAAAAAATTCTTAAAAATTTTCAGTCCAATCTACACCTGAATCGTCCTTATCATAAACATGATAACTACCGGTGCAGTGGTCGTGGAGCTCTTGCCGAAGGGAAAGTTGGAGGGGGCATGGTGGGGACTGACTCGCAGAGCAGGCGAAGAGGAGAAGCAACAACATCTGTTTCAAGAGCCATCGTTGGGCACCCCTGCCTTAGGGAATGAAAACCTGAAGTTTAATGTTCAGTGAAAGTTAAATGCGTGCATCCGAGGGTAATTATGTTGCTCGTACGACACTGTCCGTTGACAGGGGTTCACCGACGCGACGTAAGATCGGTTTGGCAAACACAGCTCGGACACCGGCGCGGCGGCCGCGTGGAAACTCCACAAAAAAGGTCGGTAATTAGCGGCTGCACTTAATTACCCCGTTGCACATGCAAACGACTTCGCTACACGATCGTTGACCGCAAAGCAGTCGTGTTTCGTGACGAGATGTACGTGCACGATAGCAGGGCGACCGAACGATTGGGCAATTACAGTTAACCGACTCTTTATTTCCCTCCGATGGGTCATCGAAACCTCCAACCTTTCGATTTCGGCTTGAAAAAATGATCGTTAACACAGTTTTTTGTCGTCCAACTTTCGATCGTAAAATGGAAGCAGTACTTACACAGTATTGCATATTTATTCAATGTTCCATTCGCAGAATAATGTTTTCTCCACAGAATTCTTCTATACCGATCTTGAAAATTTATGCGATGATGCTTGTATTTTTTAATATTAGAAACATTCGTCAAAATGGTTAGATACTTTTTATTTTACAATTATTGAAAGTATAAAGAAGCTTTTATTGCTTCCGTTTAGCTTATCAATGTTATGTCCACAGAAAGTGTAGATTTGTAATAGAGCATTCTCTTTTTTGCAGCATAGCATTGAATATTAACCCCTTGCCTTAAGATTTATTTTACAGTTTTCGTGATTAGAATTTCTTTGTAGTTCATAATTTCTTAGGAAAAGGAGAAAATGTATATCTATTGCATGTCTATATGTTCTCCAATGGCTGTACATTAACAACAACAAAATAGAATTATAATTCGGTTTAAAGGAAATTAATAACATACATCTTTATTAAACTCTGTTCAGAATCTTCATCACGTCTCTCAGACGATATTGTAAGCGAAGGGGTTAATAATGAATCTGAGGGAACGCAACACGATGAATTTTTTTTAAACTTTCCAAAATTGTTCATATATGTTCGGACTACATACATAAATTTTTGTACTTCGTTATCTTCAAAACTGGAGTCATTATACACCGAAGTTGGATACTCCAATGCCCTTTTTGTAGCTTAAATCGATCCTGCACGATTTCCGTCGCAGCCAACAATAAAAAACAGCAGAATGAAATATAAAAAATATTTCATCATTCCTAGAGCTTTACTTAACATATGTGCAAAATTCTGTACTCCTATCTTTTTCCCTTTTGTTAGAAAAAATTACTAAAAAAGCTCTACTCCTCCAACTTATGAAGTACAATTTCTGTGATTATTAGGTTTACTTAATGAATTATAGCTGTCTCGGTTTTGATTCCTCATTCGTATAAAAATTCTCATACTCGGCTCAAACATAAATAAATATAACCGCATGAGTTTCATAACGAAAGCTCTTGTAGTTTTATGGGAAAAAATTGTAGAGTTCGTTTAAAACATCCTAGACAAGAAAACCCGCAGGGACACGCTATGGGGCCAGACATTACGTCCGGCGCCAAAAATACACTTTGGATCGACATAATGAAAGAGACGATAAGGTGAAGGAAGGAGAAAGGTTTCGATCGCGTCGATCGTGCGTGAATGCTTGATCGATCAAGCGGCCGGACAGGCGTCGATCGCAGTCACCAGGCGATGATCGCTCCTCCCGGTTTTCAACGAATTACGCCTTGAATGCATAATAATATATTTTGCACGCGGCTTCCACCGGCAGAACTCATTTCCATTCAGCCGTCGCGGGGACATTTAGGCGGATTTGCATGCACAACGCTCGGTTTCGACGGGGACTGAAATAAACGCGCCTTGATGCTCGTCGATGGAATCACGAAACTTTCTTTACGAGCGAGAAAAGAACACGTTGGACAAAAAGAAAATAACGTTTTACTGCTAGTTTCCTTGCAACAATGTTGTGCCTCGAGTATAATACTTCAAAGTTCCAGTGGGCTGTGTTGTCTAGGATATTTTAAACCAACATTGCAATTTTTCTGCTATAAAACTACAAGAGCTATCATTATGAAACTCATGTGGTTAGTTTCGTTTTCTGTTTGAACTAAGTATGGGAATTTTTAGACGATTGAAAATTCAAAACTTAGGCAGCAAAAAGTGATCAAGTATACCTGAAAATTACAAAAATTGTACTTCATAGATTGCAAGAGTAGAGCTTTAGTTGGCAAATTTCTAGTAACAAAACGGGGAAAGATAACAATACAAAATTTTACATAGATGTTAAGTAAAGCTCAAAGAATATTGTCATATTTTTTATTTCATTTTGTTTTTTTTTTTATTGTTGGTTGTAAAGGAAATCGTACACGACCGATATAAGCTAAAGGAATGGTTTTGAGCTGTTGAACTTCGGTGTGTAATTATTACAGTTTTGAAGATAACGAACTATAAGAATTTACAAATGTAATCCGAACATACATAAATAATTCTGAAAAGTTAAAAAAATTAATCTTGTTCCGTTCACTCAAGAAAAATTCCCAAAGTACATTCTCAATGGTACGTAAAAATGCAACTTTATACCTTTAATAAAAATGTCCAGAAAATACGGCTCAAAAATATTGATAAATATATTTTTTGCATTCGAATGTGTGTGTGTGTGTGTGTGTGTGATGTATGTGAATGCACTGTATAATTTCTGGTACGCTCACGCGATTATTAATAATAATAATAATAAATTCATGTCAGCCTTACCGGCCATGAAATTTGGACTTAAATATCTATTTGGTTTGACCTTTGGTTTCTGCTTGTTTGTTAATACTCTATATTATATTGCTACGTGTTTACGGGATTATTATAAAGGTAAGAAATGTTTTCCAACGGTCTGCACGTAAACCGCTAACGAAGCGTGGGTGTAATTGCAACAAAGTTGCTACAAGGGGGCGAGGGGGGAAAGGAAGCAACAGTGTGGGGGAAGTATTACAAGATTATTTTCCATGAGAACCGAGAGAGAGACAGAGAGAGAGAGCCGTTTTTTGCTCCCCTGCAAGACCAGCCTCTTTTTTACTTTTATGTTGCAATTACGTTAACGAAATAAATCACGCGCTAGAATGGACCTTAAGCGCCCGTGAAGAATCTTTTAAATGCCTGGCAACGCGCAATAACGATGTCTTTAACGTAGAATGGAAAAAGATGGTGGGACGGTCATGTTTTGCGGGGGTGGTTTTCGAAAGCTGCAGTATTGTACTGTAAATACCAGAAGAACTAACGATGGCTGTTTGCGAAAATTGCCACTGCCATCTGCAACCCTCAAGGGAGGCTTATTAAATCAGCAACTCAAAAATATATATTAATCTCAGATTTGTTCATTTCACAGGATGCATTGCTGATTCATGATTTCTTTTTATTTGATTTCTAGACTATGAATTTTCTGCATTCTAGTTTATATTTATGTTCATGTTAAAATACATGTTGTATGATAAACATGGTCTCACTCCGTAAATTTCTAAAAATTGATGTTCTGATTTATAATCGCCATTGCAATTGAGGAAGTGCCCAACAAATATTCAGCTGCACATCATAAATTTCTAAAAAGTGATTTGTTAAGTTAACATAGCTATTGTCGTTGAAAAATTGTCAAACAAACCACCTGCGCACCATATACAGTTTTCAAAAGAACTAACTACAGTGGCAATTATTTCATAACCTTAAAAAATGAATAATTCACAGCCTTAAAAAATGAATAATTCACAGCTTGAACATTTTAAATGAATTCTCCAACAGCATCAACAATTAAAATCGTAAAACAAGTACTCATCCCTAGCAGCATAACCTAAAAATGACTATCGGGTTTACAATTTCAAAGAGCACTTCCTAACCGCACATTTGCGATGCCCAGTCATTTAGAATCCTATTAATACTCTCCAGTAGATAGAGTGTAAATAATTCCACGCTCGGGAGAATCGAATCGATTAGTGTACCCCGGCAGCACCCTTAATTGTGGCCTACTTCGAGCAGGGTAGTAGTGGAAGCATGAATCAATTAAGATCGCGCTGAAAGAAGCGGTTCTAAAAGACAGAGAATGTTGCGGTAATAGTCCCACGATGTTGCAATAAGCGAACAAGCGAAAAAGGAGCGCGCAGAACGCGAATAGTGCGAATGGTGCGAATGGTGCGAACAGTGTTGGGGGCCAGGACTTTCCCGCGCGGGGAAAGCGGACCGGGGAAAATGAGAGTGGATCGAAAACGGTTTTCCTAGTTCCCCTGGCGCGTCGAATCTATTCGCAGTCATGAGCCGGAATAAATAAATAAATTGGCTTCTGCGGGAGAGCCCGGCCGCGAAAGTTCGAGCGTCGCCGTCGATATTTCACCGTCCGCGCACGGAATCGCACTTTGAAGTGGCCGACCGCGATTCCAATACGCTATCTCGAACTTATACCAACGATATACCGAGATTAACAAATTATTTTGATCGCCCTAATCGCTGTAATCATCGCCTGCTCCGGATCTCGTTGCTAACTCTGCGGAAAATTATCGAG
Source organism: Sphecodes monilicornis (assembly GCA_913789915.3). NCBI lineage: Eukaryota > Metazoa > Arthropoda > Insecta > Hymenoptera > Halictidae > Sphecodes > Sphecodes monilicornis. Next base: position 6,733,241 of record OU565298.1, on the reverse strand, counting down.
AAGGAATTAGTTCGTAATTATTCAATTACGGAGGAAATGGAATGAATGGAGTGACGGGAAAATGAGATAATCTTTGTTAATTTTGTAGTATAGTGAGATGAAGCTGTAGAATGAGCACAGTTAGACAGATTTGTGATGATTATATTGCGAAGTCATAGCAGCTTGAATTCAATTTTTATTAATAAAACTGTAACCGGATGTCGTAGATCAGCGGTGTCCAGCGTAGGGGCCCCTCACGCGCATGCTTCCCCTTCCTACTGTCAGTTTGCGCAGGCGCAGAGTGTTCTCACCCCGTCGACGAGGAAACCGAGTAACCGACCCACGTGTGACAAAACAATCGACGATCGTCTTTTTAACGCGGGAAGCGAGCTTATTGGTAATCGGTTCGCCGCGTCACGGCGCTATGGAAACGGTGACCGGTGGTGGGGACGGCGAATGGTGGTGGGGACGGCGTTCAGCTCCCGGAGCCGAGTTTGGTCATCGCTGTCGTAGATGAACTTTTTTGAGCTCGTTGTGAAGGTGAGACTTCAGTCTTGGGGCCTACATTAGTTTGAATAGCCAAAGAAATTTTCCAAAAAACTTGGAGACAGGAATGCTAAAATCTGTACAACTTTTGCGAGAAAACGCCGGGATTGCTTGTTCCATCGACTTGAAGTACAAGAGGATCTTTGAGGAAAAGCAATGTAGAAGTCGGAAAGTAAAATCTTTGCCCTGTAAAATGAGTCCAAGTAGAATATTTTCACATGTTTTTTCACGAAGTTATAGCAGTTTGAATGTTGCCTCGTCTAATTGTAAGAAATCCTCCGAAATGTAACCTATTTAATTATTCCCATTGTTACTAAATAACGACGACGGCATAACATTAGCAGTAGGTATTATCCGAATGAAAAGTAACTAGTTCTACCGAGTGTACGTGAGTCGGCAGCTAATTTCAGTATTAATACACGGCACTAATTACATTTGTCATACTATACGACCCACGTCCTCGAGAAATGAAAGATCTATGGCGCTGCTAATTCCCCTAACTACAACGTTACAAAGTCGTTTCAAAACATATCGTTACAAATGTCTAAATGTTCCGGTAGAACCAGTCCGTGTACCAGTCTGTAATTCGATCGCAATTCGTCGATGCACTCGCAACAAGAAAAGCACAATGCACCGGAATAGAAACTGCAGAAACAGAACGAGTGTACGATTCGTCATTCTGGATCTAACAAAATCGTGTTTCTTCATCGATCGTGGCTCATTGTAAGAGTGCAACCGCAAAAGAATCTGTTTTCGCTCGGTCGCACTCGATCCAAGCAAACTGCATCGAGGAATGCGCGCACGTAGCTTTGCATCCTTCACGGTTTCTGAAACATCAACTCATTAGGAGATTCGTTCTGCGATATACACGATTAACTGGGTGTTAATGGCTCTTTTAATACGATAGAGATTTCATTCGAAAGGTTTTTCGCATAACTCTGAACACTGCGCTGCGAGCCGATCGATGCTTTCTGAATAATTAATAAACTCGGACTGTAAACCACAATTAATATCGCACGCTACTGATACATTTTATTCTGCAATTTAACACTAAACCTACCACGGTCAAATGACCGGTCTTATATTTTGCAATTATTGAAATTATAAAAATTCATTTATGAAAAATAATGGAATAAATTTCCTGATGTAAGCATCTTTTATATTGAAAATTACGAACAATCTCAACAAATGTAGTGTTCCTATTTTAAAATGGCAACGTTTACCGATACTTTTAATGCTTGGTAGGTTTAGTGTTAATCGATCAGTTTATAATACTCCTATTTATTAATTTCCTATATTATTAAAACATGCCATACAGTGCTCCGTTAATTAACAAGGGTAACACGTTAATTCTAATTAATTTTATTGGACACGGTACTTCCAGTAAAATGTAATTGTATAAATTGTATTTGTCTGTACAGTCACTTTTGCAACCAATCTATATATTGTACTTAATCATAGAACGATGCATACATAATTAACTAAAGAAGTCGTGATTTTTTCGAATATTTTTTTAACTATTTATGTATATTAAAATTATACATTAAATATTTTCATTTCACATAATACATTGATAAAACGACTTCTGAAAGAGAGGCTGTTATTCAGGTATTCTTTAACTTTTGGTAACCAAAAAATTACTATATGTCGTGCAATATATGTACTTTCAAACGATTAATTTGTTAAAAAAAAAATTCATGAAATTTACGTTTTCATCGTGACTAGAATACAAGAATTTAAAAATGAATAAAATATAAGACTTAGTTTAATTTCATACAGAGGAGATCAAGCTTAATTTGTTCGTAGGCATTAAGAGTCGGAAAACCCAGCCAAGCTAGAAACACAATCGGTTCTCGATCCGCTAAACGTCGAATCGGAGAAGCGTGCAAAAATCGCGTATCGCTCTAGATCTTCCCGTCCGTTTATTTTCGTTCGTCTCTCAATTCCTCGGAAGAGTGAATTTAAATTTAATTTTCCCCGCGGTATGTAATTAATATAATTAATATAATACTTCTCTATTAGATCGAGATAGATAACGCGTCCGGCGCATGAATAAAAGTGTTAATGTAATCACTGTTCATAAATACAAATTATGCGTGCAGCAAGATTGCGCCTATCGCCTCTACAACATTGTGCTCATTAAAATATCCATAATTTCTTCTCCGTTGTGAGGATTCAAACACTATCAAATTAAAAATTATTTGTGAAGGTTCAAATCTTTGCATCTACTTATTATTGTTGGTCTATGAAGTACCTGTGGCTTATATTTCTATATACGGTTAATTTACAGTATCAAGACTCCGATTATAACTAATGTTTCAAGACATGGTGGTACAAAGTTGATAATTTACTAAAGTGAACTTTTCAGAAGAATACTAGTCCAATGTTGATAATTTCCTAAAGTGAACTTTTCAGAAGAATACTAGTCCACTGTTGATAATTTCCTAAAGTGAACTTTTCAGAAGAATACTCGAAGAATTCAATTCTAAATGCAATAAAAGTACAACGAAACGCTGTACATGAATTTTTCTTGTCTCCTTGCGAAGAGGAGACATCAGTCTTGCAGTCTATAGAATTTTGAATCGCCAAAAATTTTTCTGATATCCTTAGAGGCAGAAATGTTTTAAATTGGAAAATTTTCAAGTGAAAATGCTATCTTCGGTTCTCCAATCCATTTCATATTTAAAAACATCTTTGCAAAAAAGACAATCTAAGGCTGTGATGGGCATGGTAGGGGCTTCTCCCACCAATCTCTCTTTCATGAGCGACGCCTGCGCACTGTTCGCGACGGGCGAAGCACTTCCTTCCTCCATATGGTAACAGCGGATGCTGGTGGGGGACAGTGAGCGCTATGGTGGGGACGGTATTGCCTCAATTGAGACAAAAATGCCCATCCCTGATCTATGGGAAAAAGAGTAGAAGCTTAGCCCTGTAAAATAAGCCTAAATGGAATATTGTTTGATGTTTTTTCGCAATGTAACAACAATTTGACGGGATCTCTTAATTTCTCCTAAATGGTGCAGAGATGCAATCGAGAATTCTTACAGACATTCAAAATGCAATAAAAGCACAACGAAAAATCGTACACTAATTTTTCTTAACTTGTTACAAAGCGCGCACTTCAGTCCTCAAGTCTGTGGTAATTAGAGTCACAGGAAAATTTTTTCATGTTCCACAGAGACAAAAATCGATATCTGTCAAATTATCGAGAAAAAATACTGTCTTCGCTTTTCTTTCGATTTTATTCTGCAGAAGTATTTATAAAAAAAAAATTGAAGTCATGGCTGAGAAAGTGGAGTCCTCTTCCTCTGTAATATGAGACCAAGTAGAATATTTTCTGATGTTTCCCCGCGGGTTTCAGCCACTTTGTTGCAACCCCTAGACGCAAATCGCGATCTCGCGGATCGAGCCGCGCTTTTCATGAGAATAAGGTAAAAACCAACGAGTGCGTGCAGGCTTATTAAGTGTGAAAAAGGCGGAAGTCGTGAAAATAAGCCGATTACGACGACCTCGAACGTTTTCTTCGTTCAGCACCGTCGATAATCCCCGCGAGTCCCGCTCACACAAGAGAGCACAATAAAACACACCGTGTTCCGAACCCACCGAATAATTAAGAATAATGAACGTGCTCGCCGGTATTAGAAACTTGTAACTCATCCAGGCTCGCTCATGCTCGCGTGCATTTAATAAATATCATATTTTACAGATAACGCTCGCGTACGTCGACGTCCCGGCTGTTTTGCACGATTGTTTCGAACACCTGCCACGGTAATTCCGCACAGTAATGATATATCCTGTTGTTCGTGAATATTATTCGATAGCTTTATTCTCTCCCGGTCTTTTTCTTTATCTTTCTTGATAATTAGAGTTGCATGCGCGATCCTCTCCTTTCGCCCTGATTATTCGGGTCGGAATGCGCTGTGATCGGGACGCGATGTGAACGGAAACCACGCCGTCTCTGCCATTAGCGAATGCGGCAATTAGTTTATCGCGCCGCTGGATTGAAACTTTTGTTAGGCGGGAAGACACCCAGAGCGACTCGAAATACGCGCGTGAAAGAACCCTGCGCTGACCACAATTTTTTTCTCAAAAATGGTATAAATTGTAGCCTCTGTAAAAAAATTTACAAAATTGTTTCCTACATGAGTCTTCCAAAGATTTGAAGATTGAACTATCCCCTTTCCAACGGCACCTCAAAAATTGACGTCCGATTTTTTCTCACGATTTCACAACAGTTCAAACATCATCGACAACGAACCCCACACTAATCATATGGAAAATCAATCCCGGTAAAATCAGTTGGATTTTTCATATGTTGTAGCTTATGATCTATTGAACAAAATATGTAATGGGCACAAAGTTCAATAATGGATAGTTATCGAGTTATAATCAGTCAAACATGACAAATTCGAACTGCCGAATACTCAAATCTCGGGAAGTATATTTACTTCACACGCTTGCCGCACCCCCACTCCCGCCTCCCCACTCCTTCGATTTTCAAGATGCGCGACCTAAATGAAGTTGGCAACATACTAGCGTTATTGCTGCCGAATGCTATTACTTTCTGGCATTGCTACGTCCGATACTTATATTATTGATATCAGTGTATTCCATATATTTTGGTCTCCATTCTGTTTGGTAATACATAATAAGATCATTTTTTTATTAATCCACACACATACGCACGCACTCGCGAACAAACACACACACAGCAGAGAGGGTTTGGAGTCAAAAAATACTACGGGAGTGACGAAGCGTGGGGTCCTTATCTCTGCTGTGACACGCAAAGATTTTTGTAAAAGATTTCCCTTCACAGTCCTCTTCAAGGTCATTCAAAATTCAAAAATAATCACACCACCTAACAGATTTTGTGAAACCCTGCTATTTTTGTTTCAGACATTTTTCCAAAAAATGAATTCTTCCCGAGAGTATTCGGCAGCTCGAATTTGTCATGTTTGACTGATTATTACTCGATAACTGTTCATTATTGAGATTTGTGCCCATTACATCTTTTGTTCAGTAGATCATAAGCTACAACATATGAAAAATCCAACTGATTTTACCGGGATGGATTTTCCATATGATTAGTGCGGTGTTCTTTCCGACTCGAAGACTCGCTCCTAATTATCGCTACAGCCAAATGACTATTCATCTTACGTTGTATTTCTCCCTTTCTGCACAACAAAAAGTTATGAAAAAATTCATGAACATTCTACCTACTAGCACACAGAACTGTGAATTTTTTCCGAATTTTTTTCCGCAGGATTGATTTTTAAAAAATTCCAGAAGTTTTACATTACTGATTTTATATTGAAGTTATTGAGATGATCACATTTATACAATTATGAATGTGTATAAATAAACATTTGTGCTTTAAAGAGGCAAACAAAAATGTAGCAACTTTCTGTGACCATTATGACAACTGTCCAACAAGTTTCTCTTCACAATGCTCTCTTCTCGGTTAATTTAACAAACTAAATACACATCCCAAGCAATCAGCGTTGTATAATAACGAACCACCGGTATAATTAGAAGAAAATCTGCGAGATCTTATTGCACACAGCGTTGGAGAATTTCGACGAGAATGAGGGAGACACATACACGGTGGTAGATCCGAGTCAACAGGTAATTGCATCTTTGTTTATTAACGAGGTCGTGGTGCGTGTGTCCCTCTACAGCCAAGAGACAGATTTATCGCAAGGATTCGCACAGAAGAAGTCATTGTTGATCCGCGCGAGATGTTATTGGCCACGAGAGAATTCTTTCGGGAAGAGGATACCGTAATCGACCTGTTTTCCTTTTGTAATTATAGGTATTGTGAAAAAGAAATGCAATTAATGCAACACCACGAGAAATGACCTTTCTACCTTCTGCAACGGGGTTCAATGGTGCATTGTAATTTGTATCTGGCTCTCCGCTCTCTTGAGAAATGGCCGCTTGAAACTAGAATCTTTTTAATGGAGGATTCTGATTGACTGTTCTCAGGAAAATCTCGTCTTCTTACTGTGATCGACTTGCATGGGAATCGAGCGTTTATGATTAATCTTCATTCTATTCTCCATACTTTAGGGTAGGCAGTTTCAACCAGTAGCTCCGGAGCTATTCGAGGCACCTTCCCCGCTTAGGTTCTTCCCCCACTCTTAGACTTCATCAATATAATATATAGTAGTGGGAAGCTCCCACCACGAGAGCTACGCGGCGCGCGCATCGCTCACTAACTCTATGGCCGTGCGTAGTAGTGGGGAGAGGTTCGATGGTGGGGACCTTGCAGTTCTCGGAGGGGAATACGTTGTTGGAACTCTCTGATTTAGGGGAAGAAAGAATTAACCCTTTGCACTCGGAGCTATTTCAACTAAAAAACCATACATTTATTCTAACCTAGAATATTTCCATTGTACATAAATTTTTTCATTATATGCGTACGAAACTGATATAGTACCTCATATAATATTTGAATGTTTGGTAATTTATTACATATAAACACATTTAATCATTTAAACAATATTCTGAACAATGGTGGAGCAATTTGTAGTGGCGCCTCAGAGTCGCCATTCGAGTGCTAAGGGTTAATACTGTGAATTTGGAATATGAGTATTTTTCATTCTTTAACACTTTAATCGCCATGTCACCTATATCTGGATAACAGAATTAATTATGCAGAATTTAAAATTAAATTTTACCTTGATAGATTCGGTGCAGAAAATTTGCTTACGATCTGCGAACCGGAAGAGGTTTGATACGGCAATTAATAGACAGCGGATCTTCATGCAAAATAAGAATTGTCTACCTGAATTACAACAAATTGGAGAGAAAAAGAAATTTATTTTCTTTCTTAATATGTTTCATATGTTGAAAATAATATAGCAGTATTTTTAAATTCTGCTAATGTTTTTACTGTTGCAAATTATACCTGTTCATTTTTGTCATAAATGCATAAAATCCGCTGTGTGGTAATTAATATCAGAAAACTAAATTTCTCAGATTTTGTTTCGTTAAATAAGTTGCTTTGATTTTGTGTTATTTTTCTGATTTTGAGTGGGCGATCAACGTGTTAATAATTTAAAAAAAAACGCAACGTATTCAATAATCACAAACAGTTTCAATAAATTATACTGGACTCTTCATCGTATTTTAGAAGCTCTGCCAAAATTATAATCATCGTCTCGAAAGTTGAAGATTCTAATATTACTGCATACTTGTAGAATGAGATAGACCCATGTAGAGGTTGGGGGGAGTTTAATAAATAAAAACAAAAATTAGAGAAGAATATTCACAATGAAATAACCAAGGTGTTTGGTGACTTATGGTCGAGGATGCACCCTTTAAGAGTGTGCGGCTGCGTGGTCGCGTGATACGGCATAAAATTCAGCGGATATACATTTTAATCTCGTCCCGACTTTCACGCCGACAATCGGGAGAATAAGACAGTGAGAGAGAGGGAGAGAGCGAGTAAGAGAGAGAAAGAGAGAGAAAGAGAGAGAAAAAGAGAGGGAGACGTGCATGCACGCGCACCTGAGATCATCGAGCGAATAATCAAAAGAAACGCGGTGAAAAAGGAAGAGATCCGCGATGCGGTGAGGAGAGGAGGAGGGAAGAAGGGAAGTGGGGGATCGCGCGAATCCATAGGATAATTATTGTTATTATCGTTAACGTTTGCATCGCGCCGATTCCCCGCCGGTTTCGCACCGTCATTATCCGCATGAACCGAACGAGCCGAGCCAAGCAGGTTGGCCGCGACGGTCGAACGCGCGCGGATCATGCGTTCGCATAAACTTCGCGTGTCGCATAAATGAATTACGCTTTTCCGGGGGCCCGGCTGGGTACGCAAACACCCGTTTATCCTCGCAATTTGCATAACGCCGCGAGCAAACGAACGACCACGATGCTTACCGCCTCGTTTAATGACACGGAGCAAACCACCGTTTATCCGGGCAATTATATTTGCGCGCGCGCTCCGACGACGTTCACGATCGAACATTATTCGAAATTTACAAAATAACACGGCGAACTGGTAATCACCTGTTGCGATCCCTACCTCAACAGAAAATGGCACTCTAGACAATTTATTTGTCGATTTCTTGTGCGCTGGAACCGGTGTTACGATTAAACCCAATGAGCAGGCTCAGGATCTTTACGAACGTTTAATCCTTTGGGAACGAATATTGACATGATCGCGACATTAGGGCGGTCCCTCTAACTACTCAAATTGCGGATCATTCAATTATTTAGACAAAAAAAGATTAATACATATTTTTGTTTTCATCTTTAACCCGTAAACCAGCGATGGGAAATTTTGCCTCAATTGAGGCAAAACCGTCCACACCGTAGCGCCCTCTGTCCCCTTCCAGCAAACGCAGTACAATGGGGCAACGAAGACACAAGACATCAGCGTACGCACTGATCTCTATACCAGGCATGTCCAGAAGTAGCTCACTTAGAGGCAAATTCGAGGAGACGCCTACTTCTCCCGCCCGCTCGTCTCGCTCCCCGCGGCGGTCAAAGTCCTCCGAGCTCCTCAGACCCGTACCTACCGCTTGCAGTATGTACCGCGTGTGGCGCGTTGGGGCGACTCTCGGACCCACGGTAGGCACGGGTCTGAGGAGCTCGGAGGACTAGGGCCGCCACGGGGAACAAGACGCGCGGGTGGGAGAAGTAGGCGTCTCCCTCGAATTTGCCTCCAAGTGAGCTACTTCTGGACATGCCTGCTCTATACTATGGATACGGGATTCGGATTCTGGAAATGTCCCGAATCTTCGGTGTCTTCCCGTTCGACCGGTGTACTGTACCCCTCGTACTCTTCACCCCGTGATCCTCTATACTTCGTCCTGTGATTGCGTCCCTCTAGATGGCGCTGCTTTCAATCGAGTTGATTGGACGTCATCGACACTTTTTATTTCGTAGCGTGTCAATGGCGTCCAATCAACTCGATTGAAAGCAGCGCCATCTAGAGGGACGCAATCGCATGGTGAAGTATAGAGGATCACGGAGGTGAAGAAGAGTACGAGGGGTACAGTACACCGGTCGAACGATAGCGACGCTGGCATCCAAATCTACGTTCAATTTGGAACAAAAAGCTGTGTAGCTGACTTATGGCAATACCGTATCCATAATATATAAATATATATATATATATATATATATATATATATATTAGTGAGCGTACGCAACGAACGTGCGCGCTGCATGAAAGAGAGGTTGGTGGGAGAAGCAGGCGTTTGAGGGGCCCCAACCTTGCGGGAGGATTTCGAACAGTTTGTAAAATTCACGTATTCTGCTTCGTGGGATTTAGAATGTAAAATATTGCAACAAATTCGGTGTCAAAATTATAGGCGATAATCTCAATTTAAGACGTTCGAAGCTACTATAATTTTATTCTAATTTATTAACACTTTGACTGCCAAAGCAGCGACCTCAAAAATTTCATAAAATCGAAACAATATATTTAATAAAATAATGATTACAGAATTAAAATGTGTGACACTGAGTAACGTTTTAACCTTCTTGCATTTTCCAGATATTAACCAAATTTGATACAATGATTACATTAGCGTAATAATTAATTTTTAAAATTTGGACAAATAATTCCGTCACCCATATATGGGTGACGCGGCAGTCAACGTGTTAAAGAACTATTAAAAACCGCATGAAGTATGCAAGACGCCATTACAGTTTGAGGGTACAACGGACACGTTTTCAGTCTAAAGGGTGAAAAGTTAAAAATTTCATTATGAAAATTAATTTTCATATCCACGGAAAAATTAAAGGATACTAGAATAACACAATTTTGAAGTGTCGCAGTAAAATATTCATGATCGTGTATAAAAATCGACTACCAAAAAAGTCGTCTCCAAAAATAAAAGAATTTAATACATCATAATGTTTAGTGTTGACTTGAATGCTAATCCGGGGGATCATAAAATTGCAGAATGTAACTGTTATATCGAGGCAACGAGGAACACGAAGCAACAGAACGTTTCCTAGTCGACGACGCGCATACGTCCGAGATTACACATTGTATTTACCTGGATCCCGTTCGCGAGAACACAACGACCGTATGATTACAGGTAGGCGACACGTTTCGTGCCTGGCATGCGAGGCGCGGCAGACATTAGGAAACGACTTTCAGCTTTCATTTGCATCGTCCGTGTACTGCCGGGTGGCATTTCTAGATCGTCGTCGCCGTTTATTACGCATATTGATCATGGTTTCACGCGTCATACGGTGCACACGATCGACGGAGAAACGAGGACCGAGACGGGCATTTTTAGACCAATCGAAGCATTAGTGGCCCCGGATGCGTTCCCCCTAGTGACACCAACTGGAATTCCGTCGTTTGTCAGACCGTAAAAACTTTCTCGCGACTCATTGTGCTCGTCTTTTTCTTTTTCGTGGCGGCTGTTTGATGCGCGCACGAGATAACGAACCTTATCAGATCGCCTCGGAAAGCAATATACCCTCCTCGTCCGTTTCCCTTGAAAACGGAAATTTCTTGACACGACGGGTGCATGGAAAAAATTCACAATTCAAACCTGCTTCGGACCTTGTGCAGGTTCTTTTTAATTCTGCAACCCCTTTATTTTACTGATAGGATATATTCTTCGAGTTTATGCAATTTTTATTGCAGGCTCTGCTGGTTCAAAAAATCGTAAATTATTTTTGGTTACTGTTCTATATTTGAGGAATGTCATCCAGTAATTTTTATTTGTTTAATTATATTGTTGTGGTTTTTTACAACTCCATTTGCAACACCAGTCCACTATCTACAACTATCGCAGGACATTCATAGAATGTATGCAATTTTTATTATTAGTTTCTGTGGTTTAAAAAACCGTAAATTATTTTTGGGTACTGTTCTATATTTGAGGAATGTCGTGCAGTAATTATTATTTGTATCATTTTATTTTTGTCATTTTTTACACCTCCATTTGCAATACCTGTCCTTACTATCGCAGGACATTCATAGAATGTATACAATTTTGATTATTACTTCCTGTGGTTTAAAAAATCGTAAATTATTTTTGAGTACTCTTCTCTTTTTGAGAAGTTTGATCCAGTACTTTTTATTCATATCACTTTATTGTTGCAATTATTTACACCTATGTTTGTAGTATCTGTCTTCCTTGACAGGACCTTTTTCGAATTCATGCAGTTTTTATTATAGATGCGGTAAGTTGATACGTTCAGCATCTATCAAAACAAAAGTTTACAAATTATTTTGATAATTACACACTTTTTTTACATAATTGATTCAAACAACTGCAAAAATGGAAAACTGAAAAAATGAATGAACTTGGCACTGTCTTTCCTGCCATTTGTGAAAAATCGAATATTTTCATTTTTCAAAATGTAGTCACGTGAGTGATGTTTAGCTAATAGAGATTGATAGAAACAAAGAAATAGTTTGTGTCTGAAGGCACCGTGACGCGATCGAGGCAAGGATCCAGAAGATTGGCAAACTCGAACGTAGTAATAAGTCCGTTCCAACTCGTATATATGAAATATGATGGGTAGGGAAGAGTTGAAAGCGAAGGGGAAAGACAATATTTCCGAGAAAAGCCTGTTACTATCGGCGGAATCATGAGCAATGCTAATAGGCCGAGATCCGCAAGCGGCGCAAGTGGTTACAAAGAATGGCCGGCTCTAAGGCCTGGGCATCGCGTGTTACCGTTTCGCTCATTTGCCTGGTAACGAACGTCCACCGTCACGGCATACATTTATTTAAATAATTAAACACAAATTGGCTATCCTTCGTAGAACTGACCGGCAAACGGAGGCCGCCGCGCCGCTCCGGCAGAGAGACGGCAGCAACGAATTATTGCTGTACCCGTCTTTCTGGAAACAAACCGACAAATTAAACGAATTGACTTAATTATAACGTTAATTGCAGATGCAATAAAAACGCAGCTACGCTGCCGACACAGTCCTATCGAAATACGTTCCCCTTCTGATCCACCCGTACTTCCGCGTCGATCAATTAGCGAACGTCGTAGAAAAATCGTTCTTGCTCCGAGATTGTAACGATCCTCTTTACGTCAACGTATTTCTTGCACAACCTTGTTTTTAACGATCCTCTTTATGTCAACGTATTTCTTGAACAATCTTATTTTCTGTCGATTTTTTGGCAGCTGAAAAATAATTTCAAAGGGCCTAACCGGTTAAGGTGTCCAAGAATGTCCTTCATTCGATTTCGGCTGGAAGTGACTCTTTCGATTGCTCATCAAGAAAGATCCTTTTCTGCCAAGTTTCAACCCTATACCACCTCTGTAAGTCTACCGTCCGTCCATCAGAAGATGGCAGTGAGACACTTGTAGGTACCACGTGATCTCCCTTCTACGCGCTACACGTCTACCGCTATTGGCCGAATCGCGCGACTAAGACGAAAACGCGCATATTAGTGTGACTGAAACAGAGAGATGTGGTGGCGCTGAGCGCCTGTGTCGACCGTTCCCACCAGAACGTAAGCGTAAGAGTTGGGCCCGCATCCTGGCGTCTAGAGTGGGGTTTCGCATCCCCCCTGTACCCCACTGTCGAAAATTACTGCCATCTCCTGATGGACGGACGATAGTTATGGAAAACAAACGAAAATTTCGAATTCTAAAAAAGAATTCTAAAAAAAAATTCAGATGCAGTTAAAACATCAATCCACATATTCAAGAATTTTTTCCAATGTATCGGATGCAAACTCTAGTTGTAAAAAATGAAAAACGCCGTAGAAATACGAATTTCATATTATTGAAGTTTAAGAGCGACCACTTTGGAAATTAATTGAATAATAAAAATAGAAAACAGTTGAATATCAAGATGGGTTGAGGAGAAGGGGGAATGTCATCGACTGCGGAAATAATCGCAAAGGATTCTCACAAAGCGACATGTAGCTGTCGGTACACATATGACAGCCGTTCTTCCGCATCTCCGGAGGCAACGGCATGGCGGAGGCATTGTGCCCGGTCCTTTCGCAATGGTGAAATTGGCCGTGCGCGGAGCAAAGGAAGCCGAAAGGCAAAGAGAGACGCGGGGGCAAACTGACCTCGTTTCACATTCCGCGGACGTAGCAACCCCAAATTACCCTATTCTATCTTGGCCGGGCTGCACTCTGATTCTGCAAAGCGTTTTGTCGCCGCGTTTTCTTTAAAACGTGCACGCGGCGAATGGGGACGTGCCGCCCACGCGAAAGCAGGGCTAAACAAATTTACGGGGAATTCAAATGCGGTTCGCGTTCGCGCCTCCGCGAGCACGATTATTGTTACCGATGTTAACGGACCGTACACCCTTTTTTCATACCTGCAACGTTGCACTGCTCTTTTAACCAACGCTATAAATGGTATATCCGTCTATAAATGTCAGAGCAGATATTTCGTAACTGGTTGAAAGTACAAGAAAGTTTAATCAGATAAATTTGCACGGTTTTTAAGTCTTCTATAAAGTGTATGTAAAATGTTTTTTTTTACTCGTGACCTTGGCGAGTTATGAAGGTCACCATTGTTTTTTTAAATTCATACCCCCAAGTAGGAGTCATTTGTAGTCAAAAGCATATGTGGTAAAAATTGATATTATACATTATTTACGAGATAACCGGCATCTGAGGTATCGAAGAAGTAAACTGGATTTTGTAAGTATTTTTGAATTTGATTTGGAATGTCAAAGTGGTTGAGAACGTTTTTGAACGATAGCCTTCCTGTATCGAACGTGATGGTAACAGTTTCGACCAATTTATGAATTAATAATAAATGTGTTATAAAAAAAATTATTTGTATACTTTCTCAACCTCTTTGTTATTCCAAATCAAATTAAAAAATATTTATAATCCAGTTTACTTCTTCGATACCTCGGATGCCGATTATCGATAAAAAATGGGGGTATGAGTTTAAAAACACGATGGTGACCTTCATAACTCGCAAAGGTCACAAGTAAAAAAAAATATTTTACTATATTAATAGCTATTCAAAATTCGCAATCACTTTTCAGGACTATCTGTATGGGGTTGGAAATCTCTATGGGGTTGGGAATTTGTATGGGGCTGGAAAACATTATTTTATACATTTTAGTTCGTCTTAAAAACGTGGTATATTAAATTTTTTTTATTTAAACAAGTTATGATTGGTTTATGAGTTGTAAACGATTAAAATCGTGAAAAACTACAATTTTTCCGAAATTCCGTATTTTGTAGGGTTTCTGGGATTTTTAATAAAACTTTTGAAATTCTTTGGAAAGAATTCATCAAATAATGGCAGTTCGTTAAAGTTAAAAATATCCTACACATACGAGGCCATTAAAATTAAATGGAAATTGAAGAAACACAATAATTACTACCAACCACCACAGAAAATCCATTAACACTGGCTACAGTCGCGAATTTCAACCGGACAAAGGAGTTCCGATGCATTTACTGGCCATTCTCCTTACGATGAAGAAACCCAGTTGCAAATTGGACTAATTACGTATAATTAGATTGCGGCTTTACGTGCGCCACTCGCACGGATCACAATAAAATAAACATATCCAGGTATATAAAACAGTGTATTTCTCATCGCATCGCGATAACGAGAACAATAATAGAAAATAAAAATTTTCTATTCAATCCCGTCGTTCGTGAATCCGTTCATAAAAATTCTGTATTTGCATAAGAATCTACACGCCGTGGCGATGGAAAGTATACGGTAGCTAGTGGTCGTGAATCGAGGCTGATACTCTTCGTGAATATGGATCTTCGTTGGAAATCTTGATTGCTCATCTTGACGATTCGTTGAATCAGCATGAGTAGATGGCCAGACAATCCTGTGATTAGGTACCAAGTATGTGTCAGGTAGCGACGCCGCCAGGTGAATACACTCTGTTGTACCTACGCGTGTACCTGTCTCTCGTAGGAAGCCGCGAGGAGAGAGATTTCGTTGCCGATATTACAAGCGTACATGCAAACTTACACGGCGGCGTACACGTCGCACAGACGATGCGAGAAATTCTCAGAATGCTCGCTCTCGCATGCAAACGCGCCGAGCTGCTCGATGTTTCTACCATTTCTTGTCCGACAACCAACCGACACCCTCGATGGTGGCTTCGGGGAATAGAACAGTACCCTTTACCTTCAATCTGAAACCCCCTTAACCCCTTGTCGTACCCGCTAACTCCCGATTGCTCGGACCATAATGAACAAGAAGGTCGGTCACGCGTCGAGCCATTTAGCTGTTTAGCCGTGTGCTCGAACTTGCGCAAAATGGATGCGTCTTATGACATGTATATTTCGGCGCAACGAAAAGGAATTGTGAAATAATAAACACGTTTGGGCGCAACTAATACTTTTAAGATGTCTGGGAAGTAATTATGATCAATTCATCGATGAACAAAAATGATTTATAATTTGAAAGTGGATAATGTATCAGTAAAAATTTGTAAATTAATACTTAATTTAAATTAATAATGTTTTGAGGAAACTCGTAGAAAATTAGTAATCTTCGTGTTAGTGTTGTTTACGTTTGTCACGAATGAAGTACCACGAGCCAGGCTCGCGGTGTTCACGTTTGGTCCGAACGAAGTACCACGAGCCAGGCTCGTGTTGTTTACGTTTGGTCCGAACGAAGTATCATGAGTCAGGTTCGTCCTTATTGTTTTTGGCCCAAATTTCTTACCACGAGTCTCACTCGTTGTTGTAGGACAAGGGGTTAATACCTCGTTCCCTCCAGTTTAGTAAAAAGTTTAGGTTTCGATCGGTAAGTTGAGTCTTCGGCTCAGACTGCTAATAAGTAGTACGATGAAGATTCTAGAATTTATTAGAAAATGCTATGCATAATTTTCTCCAACGATCTCTTGTAGAAATCACCCGTCAGGATTACTATTGGCGTTCATTTCTAAAATTGTTCTCAGTGGCCTGTAAAATAATAGAGTCGTGGCAAATGTGGAACTTAATAATAGGAAAATGGTTTCTATACTTGTCGTGTAACATAAATTAGTGAGAAAACATTGTTAACTTTTAGTCCGCAGTTGAACACTCGTACATTCTTCAGGTGAAATGTCACCCATTTACTATTTTTAGATGTTGTAAAATGATTAATTTTGTTTTGACCGTGTTGTGAGATGTATTTCTCTAAAATGATTTTTTATTAGTGTTTTTGACATTCCAAAATAATTTGTTGATTTAAAGTGTAAAGCAAAAATGAATGACATATTACCCTGAACCCTTTATGCAATTATTTCCGAGGAGTAAGAATTCTATTGGCGGCCATTTTATAAATTCTTAAGAATTTCTATTGGCGGCCACTTTATAAATTCTTAAGAATTTTTATTGGCGTCCATTTTAAAAATTCTTAAGAATTTTTATTGGCATCCATTTTAAAAATTCTTAAGAATGTCTATTGGCGGTCATTTTAAAAATTCTTAAGAATTTTTATTGGCGGCCATTTTATAAATTCTTAAGAATTTTTATTGGCGTCCATTTTAAAAATTCTTAAGAATTTTTATTGGCGTCCATTTTAAAAATTCTTAAGAATGTCTATTGGCGGTCATTTTAAAAATTCTTAAGAATTTTTATTGGCGGCCATTTTAAAAATTCTTAAGAATGTCTATTGGCGGCTATTTTAAAAATTCCTCTAAGTAGCAAGTTGATTCTAAAAATTCGAATGAATCGATAAAAATTATAAAACTTAAAAGGAAAGTGCTTCGTATATTTGTTCTGTAAGAGAACAGCACGAACACTTAGTTTGCAAACACTGAGCACTTTTGGATTAAATTACCCCTAATATTCCCTGACACATTTTTTTTCGACACTTCCAGGGCTTCCTAGCTTGTGTTTTGCAGATCTTGAAATTTTTCTAGATCTTGAAATTTTTCTAGATCCTATACACTGTGATTCTAGTGTCTATTATATGAGATAACTCTAGTGAAAGATTTAATGGGCTAGGAAATTATCAAGTGTCATTGTATTGTAGCACCATTGACTTTTATGGATCTTGATAGATTTCCTAGACACTGTGCTCAAAGTGTCTAATATATGAAGCAAATCTAGTGAAAGGTTTAACGAGTTAGCAAACGATCAGTGTCCTATCAAAACAGGCCCAATATACAGTCTATCTTCGTAGGCCCCAATAGAGTAGAAGTTTTAGTCATTGTGCCTGTTAGGAAAGTAATACGGGTTAATTTATACAAGTGGCTCTAATACAATATTTTTAGCAATTTCTATAACACAATTAATGATTTCCAACACTGTCGTAAATTAAGAAACACCAAAAATTCCCACTTCTCATAAAACGATGATAGTGAAATATAACGAGTACACTGGCATAACTAAGTGAAACATAACAAGTGGACTATTACGCCCAGGTGGAACATAATAATTAAGTCGGCTTTTCAACCAATGAAAGCTATCAAAGAAAGAATTTTTAATTATTCGCATTGTTTCTCTGAATACAGAGGTGTTCAATGTTTCATAATATACTTACAGACAAGTAAAGAAAAATCGATTTTTATTTTATTAACTACGATGCGCTTTATAAAAAATCTAAAAAACACTTAAGAACACTTCTTTTGACAATATCTCACTACTGAAATTTTATACAACTGTTAACAACCACCATAATAATATAAAAATGGTCATCTGAAAACTACTGTATACAAAATCAGGAATATCATGTTTCCGGAATTTTTAAAAAATCGATCTCGCATTAAAAAATTCGGTAAAAATTCACAATCGTGTGCACCATTAGATAGAATGTTGAAGAATTTTTTCGTAATTTTTTGTTGAGCAGAACAGTACAAAATACAGCATAATTCTTTAAATAGAAAAACCTAAATATCGTTCAGGAGTCCCATGGGGTAAACCTAATCTAGAACATGAGAAACAAGTATAATTTTAATATTTTTTCACGGAAATGTAATGAAAGAAATGATGAATCTCTTTACAGGTCTCTTTTTACAAACTTTAAAGTATGAACAAATTTTTTTCAGCGAAGGCAGTCCTCAAGTGAGAGTCACGCGTTTATTATTGAGTTCTTTAGAACGTTTATCGCGGAGGATCGGAGGTCGGCGTTAATATGCTCGTTTTGGTGGTTCGTGACCGACACACCGGTTCCCTTTGCCGATCGCAATATCCTGACAGGCACAGGAAGGCGCAGCGAGCGTGCTGACTCTTGCGGCCGCTTGACAGTGCGTCTAGCTTGATGGTCAGCCAGGTGTACGAGGTCAGTGAGCAAGCGGCCCGATCGTTTATGCACAGTGGCTTCTTTCCCGACGATAAAATTGCGGCAAGTGTGTGCATGGTGTGTGGGCCGTGGGCCGTATATTCAGCGCGACACTCGCCATTAAGCTTGCCGGCCAATACGCATTTATACGACGCGATTGATGCAAACGCGCGCCGACGATGCATCGCGACGCTCCTATCAGCCTTCGCGATCACCATTACACTGGGCTAATTTGCCCCGATGAACAATTTGTCAATGCTAGTCATTGTCGGACAGCGGATTTCTGTGCAGAAGAAAAATTTGCCCCGATGAACAATTTGTCAATGCTACTCATTGTCGGACAGCGGATTTCTGTGCAGAAGAAAAATTTGCCCCGATGAACAATTTGTCAATGCTAAAAATCGGATATAATCGCTAATAATTTGAAACTATTATAGTTTTTTATTTTTATTTACACTTGGCGCAACGAACATTCAATTTCTTAAATGCACTTTAATCTAGTTGATAGAACTGCAGTGACTATGCATGGTTAGCGATTTCCTATGCAGGTGACTGCAATCTTTCGTTTATGGGGTCATACAATGTCTTATACCAGGGATGGGTATTTTTGTCTCGATCACCACAGCACCCACTGTCCCCCACCAGCATCCGTCGTTACCATAGGGGAAGGGAGTGCTTCGCCCGGCGCGAACAGTGCGCAGGCGTCGAGCACGAAAGAGAGGTTGGTGGGAGAAGCAGGCGTTTGAGGGGTCGATCACGGTCTTATACCTACCCCCATTTTGTAGCTTTGGGTGACGAAAAATATATGAAAATAGTGCTGAGACGTTGCTTGACATTCCCAACAATACTCTCGAATTTATACCACTTTTTAATTGACATAAAAAAATGTCAAATCCGGCTATTCCTTACAAACTATCAGAGTTGAAATTCATCTTTTGATGAGTTTGATAGTTTTTGAAATTGTTTCTCCTGTTACTGTTTTAATAAACGAGGATTCAGTGTTAGATTAGGTCAAGTTTGAAGAGACTTTAATTATACAAAGCCCCGATTAAAATTCATTTGATCTTAAATTTTGTTTCGCTCGAAAATCGTACCACCCACAGAGATTTATTAAGTCCACGCACGCTGGATATCATCAAGTCATTGTCCGGCCGCGTTCGAGCACGTGACGGCGTTTTTAGGGTACCGAGTCAGGGCCCATGGGAACCAAGAATGACACCATGACGTTCACTGGCGTGCGTATCGTCGTGGAATGCATCCGTTTGCCACCGTGCGTGACTGTGCAAAGACACGTAAGTACGATGGTTACCCTTAATGATTCCATTTCAATTAAAAACGTTATCTCGGCGTTGTTTTTAATATATGATTGTTCGTATACGAATGATGGAGAGAATAAATAACCGGCGCAGAGATTTATGAAATAGAATTGAAATAACTTCGGTTATAACGCGTGTCGTAGATGAAAAATATATTACAATCCGAGAAATTATATCTCTGGTATTTCGAATCTCGTAACCCGTTGAAATTCTTACGCTCTATGGAACAGATATATTTAATTCATTATGCCACTAGCCGGTCTACCTATAAAATATTAACTCCTCGTTACCGAACACGTTTCGCAATGCGTTTTATTATTTGACGCAAGCAAACTGTGCGTTTTCATGCGTTTACATTAGTCAGGAATCTGCAGAATGCTATAAAATATGATATGCATTAAACATATGCTCTGTGCGGTTCCCGATCAACTTATTAAACACTAGGGTATTAAAATATTTGGCAAAGCGATATAGTATTTTATTCCAGCATTTATAAATCATGCTCGAGGTTTCGTTAAATCTTAAACGGGATCTTCACAAATCATTTTATAGAATGCAAAATGAGGAAAGAACAATTTTCAATTTTTCTATCCTATTCTATCCTATTGTTGTATATTCTAAAAATCCTATTGAACATTCTCTCCTACTGTTTCATATTCTAAAAATTCTACTCATTTTTCTACCCTATTATTTTATATTCTAAAAATCACATTCATTTTTCTATTTTAATGTTTTATTTTCTAAAAATCTTAAATCATTTTTCTATCCTCCTATTTTATATTCTAAAAATTCTATTTATTTCGCTATTGTATTGTTTTCTATTCTAAAAACCATCGAAAATTCTGGCTTATTATTTCATATTCCAAAAATTCTATATACTCATTTTTCTACCTTATTCATTTATATTGTAAAAATCACACTCATTTATCTATTTTAATATTTCTGTTTTATTTTTTAAAAATTCTACTCATTTTTCTGCCCTATTATTGTATATTCTAAAAATCATACTCATTTTTCTACTTTAACGTCATAGTTTCTGAAAGTCCTATTCATTTTTCTATCCTCCTATTTTATATTCTAAAAATTCAATTCATTTTGCTATCCTATTATTTTAAATTCTAAAAACCCAATTAATTTCAATTTTGTATTCTTCTAAACGTCCCTCTTTTACATTCTTAAAAATCCTATTCATTTTTCTATTCTCCTATCTTGTATTCTAAAAATTCTATTCATTTCGCTATTGTAGTGTTTCCTTTTCTAAAAATTCTATTAAACATTCTGTCTATTATTTTATATTCTAAAAATTCCTTTTTCTATCATATTATTTTAAATTCTAAAAATCCAATTAATTTCAATTTTGTATTCTTCTAAATCTCTCTATCTTGCACTTTTAAAACTCCGAATCATTTTTATTTAAAATGCGTACGAATCTCTTTATCTTATATTCTCAGAAGTCCTCTTATTTTTAATTTTGTAGAAAAATCCGTCTAATATAAATAATATCAGAATAAAAATACACAAAGCCCATCATTTGATCGGTATCGGTGAAAAATAAAAATTAGCTGGATTTTTATTTTCACCGATTATCAAAAAATTCAATTACAATTAACACAGAACCTACCACCACTTACCGATCAAATTTCGGGGTTTTATAAATTTTATTTTGCAATTATATTCATATATGCGAAAAGATTGAACACATTCCTTTATTCCAGCATCACGATAAAAGTGACGATAAAAGTCACGATAAAAGTCTGAATAAATTCAATATAAAAATTTTTATAACCAACATACTTGTGCTTGTCATTTTTAATGCACGGTTATGTCTATATTTAAAATAATGTTCGCAGGTAGGAAACGAGTGAACCAACGACCAATCAAAGGAGAAAATTCGACCGTATCTCGCGGAACAATAGCGCGGCAGTGTTTTTCGTTGTTTTGTGTGTCTCCGCGAGCGAGGAAAGGCGGCGTCATTAGGAAGTCGACTTGACTAATTAAGCTTTAATTGAATGCAAAGCCGCGGAGTGGCAGAACGGAGGCAGGAACCGACAGAGAGGGAAAGAGCAGAAAGGATAAAGGCGACGATGAAGAACGAAAGAACAAGCGTTCGTTCGGTTGCACGCAGCAGTCCACAACAGAACAAGACGAATGGCAATTTTCTTAATTACCATGCTAATTGTCATAATTACGGACCCGTATTATGGTAATGAGATGTGACAGGAAGACAGCAACGGTGAACCTTCTCCTTCGCGGCCACGGGACCGTTCAATACAACTTTCACTTGGTAATGTTGTTTCTTGACTCATTCTCGGCTCACATTTCTGTTATGAACGTATGAAAATATTTATGTAATTTGACAACAGCAGATATTCTCTTGATATAATTAATAATCACTGGACTACGGTTTTAGGCATTTATTAGAAAAATGGGTGGATCAAATTTAAAACAGTAAAAAGACTAAAAAGAATTTGAGATTTTTACCGCGAAATAAAAATTGTTTGCATTAATAGCAAGATGGCGGAACCAATTAGAAAATTATTTCTCTCTTTTATGGTTTTATCAAATTGTAGAAAATTTGCAATGACTAAAAGAATTTGAGAATGTTAGTTAATTTTCTACAATTTAATTTAATAAAACTAGAAGAGAGAGCAATAATTTCCTACTTGGTTCCGTCGTCTTGCTATTAATGCAAACAATTTTTATTTTCAGTGAAAATCTGCAGTCTGATAATCAATTCGCAGTTACAATTACGAATTTCGGAAAATAAAATTGAATTTACTTGACGGGGACAAACAGAAGAAGATAATTTTGTGACATTGTAACTAAACGTGTAATTAAACACAAAAATATTAATATTGAAGTATGTGCACATGCATGAAGTGCAGAAAATAATACTCTTTTTAAACTACTTCATTTAGTCATCTTCTGCTTCCATTTACTCTTCTGAACTTTTCTGAGCTAAATTGTATATATGTTTCATAAAAATATCAAACTGGTACGTAGTACTTGTTAAAAAATTGCAACACTTAACTTTTTGCACTCGAAGCTATTTTGACTCTAGCATTCTGGCTTTTTACAGGGTCTGGAGTATTTTTGTTACGTAAGATCTCTTCCATTTTGTCTATATGAAATTGAGCGTACTCGTATCAGACTTGAACATTTAGCAATTTATTAAGCACAAAGACATTTAGCGATATAGAAATTGTTTGGAATTATTCTATAGTCATTTTTAATGGTGCCTCAAAGGAGACAATTGCATAATCACGAATGTATTAAACAAATTACTTTCATTTTATGGAATTGTCAAAGCTGCGGGAACAAAGTATTAAAAAATTAAATTTAAAAAGAAATACGAGTCTTCTAGGTATTCAAGAAAATGTTCTTAAAGAATTGCAGATTGTACGAATACGAAAGCAGCGATACAAATTGTGAATAGCAAAATAGCAACTGTCTTAAACAAACTGCTTTCATTTTATACATGAAATTGCTGGATCAAAGTGTAAGATAAATGAGAATTTAAATAGAGAAACGATGTTTCCTGTGTTCAATAAAATCAACTATTTTGTCATAGAGTGACGAACCGATTTGAGAAGATACAGAAAAATCCGTGCGAATTTGAGGAGTTCGTGGCAGGGGCGTCATAAATTGGCGAGCAGACGCGTGGGACCGTTTACGCGTCCGACGCTGAAATTTGCAAGTTATCTGTTGTTTTATTGGCGCCGGCGTGTACCACGAACCGTGACTAAAAGGGACTAACGCGATGCTCGGTAGTCGATCGTGCAACGAGTTCCCGGCCACCGTTCTTTATTGCGAACGGCGGTTTTAATTGCGAGCCCCTCTCGAAACTTGTCTCTCTTTCTCTCTCTCGCTCTGTCTCTCTTTCTCTCTTGCTCCCACTGTAACGTCCCGCCCTTTTTTCTTCTTTGAAAGATCCCGGCCCGTGACGAAAGCGGGTAACGCGAATCGGGTATCGACCGTTTGGAAGTCGATCGGCCAGCGTTTAACGACTTCTCCGCTTGTTCCTCTTTCCGGAATTAATCGCGGATAATACGAAGATAATTCGACTCTGATCGCGGGCCGATTCAATATTTAACACTGAACCTAACCGATCGAATTAACTGTTTCAGATCGTTTTGTTTTGTAAACCTCTTGTGGGTGGTGAAACAGCAATACAATACATATAATGTGCAACCAAGTCTTCTTTTACATTGTAAATCGTATATTTCTCAAAATGCCGTGTAAAAATACCGTGCACAAATAGTATACTTAACTGTATACATTTTTGAGATATGTACAGTGGATCCAAAAATTATTTGAACATCTGATTCGCAAGAAATTGACGATATTTAACTTGTTGTAATTTCGTAAAAAATCAATCGTACAAGCGATAAACGTGAACTCATTTAAAAGCTTCAAGATTCTAGTTTTGCTCACCATTATTAATTTTTCTCCAGGATATTTTTACATTATGTAGCAGATGAGATACTAATGTCTAACCATTATTAATTTTTTTCTCAAAAATGGTATAAATTGTAGCCTCTGTAAAAACATTTAAAAAATTGTTTCCTACATGAATCTTCCAAAGATTTGAAGATTGAACTATTCCCTTTGCAACGGCACCTTGAAAATTGTCGTCCGATTTTTTCTCACGATATTACAACAGTTCAAACATCATCGACAAATTTCTAAAGATTGCTAATTTAGTGTCTTCATTTACAATTCCCTTTACAACTGAATCTTCTTAATATAAATATCATCCGAATCTTCTTAATATAAATATCATCTGAATCTTCTTAATATAAATATCATCTGAATCTTCTTAATATAAATATCATCCGAATCTTCTTAATATAAATATCATCTGAATCTTCTTAATAAAAATATCTTCTCAATCTTCTTAATATATATATCTTCTGAATCTTATTAATATAAATATCATCCGAATCTTCTTAATATAAATATCTTCTGAATCTTATTAATATAAATATCATCCGAATCTTCTTAATATAAATATCATCTGAATCTTCTTTATATAAATATCTTTTGAATCTTCTTAATATAAATATCTTCTGAATCTTCTTAATATAAATATCTTCTGAATCTTCTTAATATAAATATCTTCTCAATCTTCTTAATATAAATACCTTCTGAATCTTATTAATATAAATATCTTCTGAATCTTCTTAATATAAATATCTTCTGAATCTTCTTAATATAAATATCTTCTGAATCTTCTTAATATAAATATCTTCTGAATCTTCTTAATATAAATATATTTCAGCTCGCCAGAATAATTACATTTCCATTCCCAAGCGAACAATCCCTTTGCATATGAATTAGTCGGCAAGAATAAAGCACAAACAAATGCATTCCTCCTGTTAACTGTGGGCATTCACCGAATTTTCCACTTTTCCGGTAACACCGATTCACAGAGACAAAGGTGCAATTATAGACAAGGAGCCCGGCGAAGGATCAATTACGAGATAACCGGCCTCGGTTCCCGCAACATATAATTTTTCATTAATTAAACGAAAGCTGTGCGCACGTGGATTCCTCTTTCATCAGGGATACAAATCGCGGCTGAATTAACGGGAAACTCAACATAATAAGAAGAGAAAGAACTAGAAAGAAAGAGAGCGAGTGCAACCATAAGTGCTAATATACAGTCACTCCTATTATTATTCGGACACTCTTAAAAAGACGATAACTTTATTAACCCTTTGCACTCGGAGCTATTTCAACTAAAAAACCACACATTTCTTCTAACCTAAAATATTTCCATGGTACATAAGTTTTTTTCATTATATGCGTACGAAACTGATATAGTACCTCATACAATATTTAAATGATTAGTAATTTATTACATATGAACAAATTTAACACTAGAACTACCGAGCGCTAAACGCGACTGGTGTATATTGCATTCTAATAACGACAAGAATGCATTTATTCAACTTCCGTACAACTTTTGTTTAAATATGTATTCTAATAGAGAATTTGACTAAAACATTACGCCGGAAAACATTTTTATAATTTCAATATTTGTAAAAGAAAAATTTAGAAACCAGTCATTTTGACTTGTCCGGTAGTTCTAGTGTTAATCATGTAAACAATATTCTGAATAAGGGTGTAGCAATTTGTTGTGGCGCCTCAGAGTCGCCATTCGAGTGCTAAGGGTTAATATTGGACCATAGGACTTTTTTGAGAAGTTAAAATAATTAGTTCACTACACGACGTGAAGAAGAAATTTTAAAAACAGTTGCAATCGGTCGGTGTTCCAGAGAAAATACTAAAAGTTGTTTTTTACAATTTTTTTGGACCTATATTGAAAATTTTAAAAAATACGTTTTCGTAGACCTGTGTCAATTAATATACAATCGTCACCTGAAAATTCTTCTATAACTAAAGTACAGTATAACCTCGATTATCATAACCTTCGCTATCTGAAGTCGCTAGTAACCTAACATGCTTCAAAATTAAATAAGTAATTAAATACAAGGCGATCCATATGCTACAGCACTTATTATTGGAACATTCGTGTCCCCCAATTTAACACCTAAGTGGTATACTGTTTTCTCAGACTAAGAAACAGCACACTTCCCTAAAAATTCAGTTAAAATTTACTGAAATACTTTCAGATATATAGCTTAACACGTTCAGCGCCATGTCACCCATATCTGGGTGACGGAATTATTTATACAGAATTGAAAATTAATTTTTACGTTGGTAGATTGAGTGTACAAAATTTCCTTACGATCTGAGGAATAGAAGAGATTAGAAACAGTAATTCATATCACAAAACTAAACTTCTTAGTTTTTGTTTTATTAAATATATTGCTTTGATTTTGTGTAATTTTTATGATTGTGGAGTGAGCGCTGAACGTGTTAAGAATAAAAACCCCGAAATGTTGAATAGAATTTAAAAAAATCAGATATTGCAAATCCGGTGCACAGCAAATTTCATTAAAGTCACGGCGAGACCTCGAGGTACCGTTGAATGGTTAATTTAATCATTGCGATGAAAACTGCTGAATTGAATTTTGTCACAGTGATTGCTCCCAGGACTATTTCAGAGTGCATCGATCCTGACGAATGAGAAAGAAAAGCGAGAAGGAGTTCGAACGGATGCAAACGCGGGCGGATTGGATCCCGCGAGAGGAGTCTGGTCTTAAATGAGCAACCATGATCGTTCGCCGTGGTATATGGGCCTCGTAACCATACCTCATTTCATACCTGAAGCCGGAGCTGGATGGAGGACGAGGGCAAGAACGTAGCAGCGACGAGAGAACTCTCGTCGAACTCGATGCGTAGCAGATTCGGTTCTCCAATCTTCGCTGGCCAACAGAAGGAAGAACAGAGAAAGAGAGAGATCGTTTTCGGCCGTCTTCAGACGTTCGCCGCCGCGCATCGAACTGTCCGTGCAAATTTCAATTTTAACTGCTAATCTGCCAGCTAATAGCCCCCGTAGTCCTCCTCTCTGCAGACCCCCTCCATCAACGACGACGACCCCCGTTCTCAATTCCCGACCTTCCTCCGCGAGTTTTTCTCTCTTTGCGAGGCAAGGGCCGCGTGAACCGGTGAACGGTGTCCCCGGAGTCCTACCAACTTTCTCACAGCCGACACGCCGTGTGCCAGCCTTGCAAAAGCTCCCTGAGTCCAACTGGGATGATGTAGAATTTTAGTGGGTTCGAGGTCCATGGGAGTCTTGGTAGAGTTCAGACCGGTAGGGGTTGCAGGGGAACTGCTGCTGAGATAATTGAGGGGTTTGCGGAGAAAAAGATTGCTAGAAGGTACTCGCTTTTTTGGGAAAGAAGTAGTTCGAATATAAATGAAATTGTTCGTTCAGCTAGTGCTCTTTATTATGACTTTGTAATTGGTCGATCAATACTGTGAATTTAATAATGCTATGGCGGCTGTTGAATTATGAAGAGATGGAAAAAGGAAGCGTTTCGTCCTAGGCCCGCTAGAGGACTCGCCAGCAAGGTTATCTAGCGGGCCCTGCCTTACACGCAGGATGACGTAAGTATAGTCTAGGCACTGATATATATATATATATATATATATATATATATATATATATATGTAGCAATCTTGGGGAATGGGGAGATTAATTAACAAGGTTTTTTTTTGTTGTTCGGTGAGTTTGCAGTCGTACCTACGGGCAGAGAAAAGCTCCTTTACCGACTAGAAATTATTTAGTAATTATTAGTGGTATTACCAGCTTGAGGTATATGAGAATAAGATGACTTTGGGACATTGTAAAATTTGCAAAAACCAAGACATGAACAGACGCAGAATATCGTAAGAATAGTTTAGGACGGTATAGATACAAACAGAGGAAGATTCAGATAGTAGCGAGAAAGGTGTTGTCGGAATGTCCCTCTGTTGACGTGCATAGGAAGTAGCCGCCACAATGCATTTTAAAGTTTCGAAACACTAATTGTAAGATGGTAGCTAACACTTGGTGATAGAATTTGAGTTCGATAAACTTACAGAATAAAATTATTATTTTTTCAATCCCAAGCATTGGACGTCTACATTTACGTCAACGTGTTAAATTTCCCGAGATCGTCGATCTGATCGAAGCAGCAGTGCGATCCCATTAACTCGATCAACGATCCCGTTTGATCCCCGCGATCGTGTAACGCCGCAATGCATCCCATTAGGTCCGCGGGAACTTCAATTGATCGATCCCTAGCCCGGCAGCACGGATGCATTACGCAAAGCGTGCCGCGCGTCCCGCCCACGCATCTCGTCAGCTAATTATCTAATAAAACGAAGCCGGCTCCGTGTCGGACGAGTCGCGGGCTCCCAGCGTTCTCGAAGCTCCCGGCCAGAGGTCGCCCGGAGAGTCGCAATACCATTAAGGAATGCATTATGCCCGGTTCGGCTCATTGTATTCAGATAGAGCTGGGTCTGGACGGGCCTCGGACACGCCATCCCCCGTACGTAGAAGGGCTGCCGATGCGGGGAGCCCTTATTTGCCATTCATAGAGCCGCGAGAACGCGCTCGTGGCTCGCGCGTTACACCCACGACCATCATTTTTTCCATGCTAGAAGACTTCCTTGATCCTCGAGCGGCTGCAGATGCGCCAAGCACTTGGGACTTGCGGTCAACCAGTGACTGGGCAAGTACAGTAATCCACGGTTCAATTTCCTGTATCAATTCACCATGTGCGGGTGCCAACAGTGAAATTCTCGGAGGTAGGGTAGCATTTCGTATTTATTCTCTTTTCTCATCTACTGAGATAAAAATTGAACTCTAGGCACTGAATGAAACTCGGTGAACATTAACCGTGGATCAGGTATTACAGTTCTCTCCGTAACAGTCGTAGCTTCGGGTTGGCCGCGCGACATTTATAGAATAGGAACTACATTCTTTGTAGTGTGCCGAACGTACAGATGGATATTGAAAAAGAAAGAGGGAATGAGATTCAAGCGTTCGGTAAACATCAAAAGTTTCATGTCAGATCAGACTTTTAAATTGAAAAATCCAAATTCCTTATTTTTAGTTTTTCGTCAATGAAACGTGTACTATTGTGTTCGTCTCTTCCTTCTGATTAAAGAGACCCCAAACACGATACAATTACGATCATAATTACTGGTGAAACAAGCGATTGAAGTTTCGAACTTGACACTCACAGAATTCGTGTCTCTACCATAATTGTGAAGTTCGGAACTTCGGTCGCTTGTTTCACCAGTAATTATGATTGTAATTGTATCGTGTTTGGGGTCATTTTAATCAGAAAGAGACGTCTAAAAGTTTCATATAAATGAAATAAAAAATTTTGAATTTTTTCATGAGAGCATAAAACGTAAATTCAAATCTTGCATTTTGTAGATCTAAGTAAGTCATTAACTAATTAGTTATTAATTTAATGCGTTAAATATAATTTTCTAAAGTTCCTAACCCTTTGTGTTTTCTTCAGAGAATATCCTGAGTTGTCGGAATTTTGTTATTTTTTTATTTTAAAGGGGTCATAATTCCCTAGAACAAATTTTGCTAAAGCCCAGCTGGAAATCTATATTCCCTAAAACTTGAGCTCGATAGTCCTGGAATCTTTTTGTTATTGTCTTCAGAAAAGCCACCATTTTTCGTTAGGTTAGCCAGATCCCACCCAATCATATCGCTATTAGTAAAATTAGATTCCTCCTTTGGCCAGAATGTTGCTTACAATCTCCAAATGATATCATTAGCGAAACGGAAAACTAGAGAAGACACTCACACCGATTGCCATAATTTCCGTAGACTACAGTCGGCGTAAATTGATCCATTAATTTCCTCGAAACGCTTTCATCCCCCTGTCGCCCGCCATTCTCCCTCTGCGATACTTTTTTTCCGATAACTTCTGTCGCCCGACATGATTAATACCCAAATTAGGAAAAAATTGCCGTTTGCCGAACTATGTTCAATGGACGAGGGATGGGAGGGTAGAGGGTAAGAGGGTGAGAGGGTGCACCGTGTCGAAAGTGGGGGCGGTTGGTCCAGGAGGGTGGCAAACTTTCTTCCATAAAGACTCGCCTGTCAATTCATCTTTCCTATATATATATCTCGCGTCAAAATATTGCAATAAATCATCGTGCTCGCGACGAATAAGAGAGAAGAGTGGGTGGACGAAAAAGAAAAGGAAAAACGCAGGAGTCTGCGAGCAAGTTGCCTTGGAACTGCACACACGCGCAGACACACACACACAGGGGCGATGTCCTTTCCGTAAAGAAGAATATTAATCTTTTGCGTTGATAATGCACTGGGAAAATCTTCCTCCCGTTTATGCAGTCCTCTTGGATCCGGGAAATAAATGGTGGACGCATCCGTGATAGAGATTTATGGTCGCACCGTGCGTGCCACCTTATTTAGAGCCACAAATTAACTCTCGGCATAGTCTGCGTGTATGGTCTCTGCTGTCTCAGCAGTATCAATATTATTAATCTAATTTCTTGTGAATTACTGAGGCCTTGGCGAAAGATTTCCTCTGTTTAGTGTTGAGGAGACCCCCTATCTAGGGGTTGAGGAGACATAATTGACTATTGTCTGTGTTTCAACAATCCTTTTTTTATTAGAGATTAGGAATATTTATGATGCACTTCCCCCAAATCTTCTAAACGGGACTCATTGATTGATCTCAGTGGCTCATAATTAATATGATATATAATATTTATTTATTCCAAATAGAAAGACTTCATTTCAATAAAAAGAAATTGTATTTCAGATTTACAGGGCGAGTCACCTAACATTGTTGTTTCTAAAGATACGTAAAATATGGTAAGGACAAAGTTGAATGGTACAATGGGACTAACACGATGCCAAAAAAATGTTGTTTTTATGTCATTTTTTTAGAGATATCAGGGTCACCTTGACTTTTTTAAGTGGAACCACCCTTTTTGAATCACCTACAATGATAGTCCCTTTCATTACGAATTCAGTGACTATAATTACTCAAGGTCATTCAAGGTCGCGGACAGAGATAACGTATCAGATTTAACATCAATACATGCATGTAAACTGGCTTTGAAGGAATGCTGAACTCTATCCGTGACCTTGAATGACCTTGAGTAATTAGTCACTGAATTCGTAATGAAAGGGACTATCATTGTAGGGTAAGGCACTAACTATTGCCACCTCAAATATCTTTGTTGTCTTTAAAGATACGTCAAATGTCTGAAACACAAAGTTGAATGGTTCAGTGGGG
The DNA here is from genome assembly GCA_913789915.3 of Sphecodes monilicornis. NCBI lineage: Eukaryota > Metazoa > Arthropoda > Insecta > Hymenoptera > Halictidae > Sphecodes > Sphecodes monilicornis. The sequence goes on along the minus strand of OU565298.1, from coordinate 6,701,543 downwards.
CTCACACAATACCAAGAAAATTTTTGTTTTTATGTCACTTTTTTAGAGATTTTCAAGGTCACCTTCATTTTTTTAAGTGGAACCACCCTTCTTTTAAATACGTACAATGATAGTCTCTTTCATTACGAATTCAGTGAGTATAATTACTCAAGGTCATTCAAGGTCATGGACAGAGTTCAACCTATGAGTAATTATAGTCACTGAATTCGTAATGAAAGGGACTATCATTTTAGGTGTTTAAAAAAGGGTGGTTCCATTTAAAAAAGTCAAGGTGACCTTGATATCTTTAAAAAAATGACATAAAAACAAAATTTTGTTTGGCATCGTGTCAGCCCCATTGTACCATACAACTTTGTCCTTACCATATTTTACGTATCTCTAGAAACAACAAAGATATTTGAGGTGCAAACGTTAGATGACTCACCCTGTATATGAATCAAAATTATTTTGATACGACGATAATATCGCAAATTTTTATTGTTACTGTACCATGAATAATAATGGACTCTAAGGGTTGAAACATTATGGAGTTTGATAGTAAAATACTTTTAAGATTACAATGAGGGTAACAAACAGATCACTTTATTACTGCAATTCATTCTTTATCGTTTCTCCTCTTTTAGAATTTTTCGATAAAACTTTTACGAGATTTCGCGCTAATAGAATGAAAGGGCGATCAGTGTACGCGATGTAAGTCCAGAAATACGCAACTGGGAACGAACTTACCTCGAAATGAGTCGTTCAAAGCAAACGAGAGGAACAATTATCCCTGTTCCGGGTTTCCTCGGCACAAAGGATGAAAGGCAGTGCACCATCGAGATAACGAAGGGAAAGGACCCGATAAGGTGAAAGTGGAGCACGCACACCGGCAACCAACCCCCGTAATTTCAATTCCCGTGTCCGAGGGAGAGCGATACGTGGCTCTGCTTTTTGGAAATTAAGAGCCAAATGCGACCAACTGTCGATTCCATCGCCTGGTAGAAACTGGGAAAAATAGGGAAAAAGCGAGAGAGAGAAAGGTTGGGGGTGAAAGTCCGTAAAAAAACTATTCTGTAAGCGGCGACGCTTCGCGCTCGAATAAAGGCCCCACTTTTTTTATCTGCCGTATAGGGGAGAATATTTGCATAAGCGGTGTTCGAGGATCCATGACGAATCTTCGGAGAGATTCGGTAACGCTCGATGATCTCTGACGAGGGGTGGGGGCGCGATCATGCTGTTTTCATGGAGTATTTAACCCCGCTTGATTTATTGCACCAGATTTTTTGCGTATTTGTGTATGGACAAGGGACGCCATGGATCATTGGTCCCGAGATGAATCATTGTATGTAGAGCATTCTTTACGTTGCAGTCAAAATGATGTTTGTTGGAGGGTGGCAAAGAGAAAGTTTATTTTCGTTGCATTAAAAATATTTTTCGCTAGAGGGTTGAACAAGGAAAATTGTTGTAGTTGTAATTAAACTGCAAGATTTTTATGCAAGATAATGTTCTACCTCAACAAACATGAGTCCCATAGGAATTTATTTTCGTTGTTCGATTTAAGCGGTTGAAAGTAATGAAACAACATTTTTAAATTTTCCTTATTTATTGCCAGATATACCACCTATTATCTTTTGTTACTAATTCATAGACCAGGCAGTCTAGTTATCATTAAAAAAATTTCTACAAAAAGAGGTGGAGACATAGTGAATTTTTTATTATGTAAAAATCAAGTAAAAAGCCAGTAACAAATTACAAACTTAAGAAGAGGAATCGAGAAGTACAAGAAGCATTGTTCAATATTGCTAAAAATTTCCCCCAAAAAATAAATGCAACGAGCGAAATCAATGATTCAATATTTTCCTGTTCGTCTCCAGCATCTTCTCATAGTCTAAACAAAATGGCGCCCGCTGTGCAGCACCATTTTACCGATGCGCCTCGTAAAGACCGATAAACGTGTACATTTTTGCAGACAGTCGCGTTTGCATCGGTTGGCAATAATCAATTTCGATGGTTCACTATCCCCGGGCATATCCAAAGGGGATCCCCACTCCTATTTCACCGAGAATGATCGTCGGGAATCGGTCGCGTCTTAATGACGACGGTTTATATCTCGTTGGTAATGCGAGCGCGACACGCGAGTCACGGTCGGCCATATTCACTGTAGCGCAGCGCTCTCTTTTTACTCGTGGATCTCGTTTCATGGAAGTCGAATATGTATCGACCGGGAACGTTAATATTCGTCCTTCGGTAGCATAATTTGTCTCCTTGGGCCGAGGTCCTGAAACCTGAGCGACGGTCATAAAATAATGAAATAACATTCGTTAGCTGCCGAGGCGAATGCGTGGAACTGAAACCGAACTCGTCGAGGCGAGAGACTACAGTGATCACTATACGAAGTATTGTAGACGTTGCCGGACTTCCAAGATCCTGATAAATACTTCAAACTAATACACAAAAGGTTTTTAACACGTTCGCTATCACCATGTGCTGTTCATACTTATCGTTAAAATGTTTAATCAAATGCAACGTGCAATGTTAAAACATTTTTGTAAAGGAAACTCGTGGACTCCCTGAATGTAATTGGGTTGTTCGGAAAGTAATTTCGTTTTTCCAAGGGAAAATGAAGACGATGTTTCACTATTTATTTATTTATTCGGTGATGTGGTGGCAATTTTGTTGTATGATCTTGTGCCATCTTTCTAGTAACTTGGAGATCCAATGTTCGTAGAATTCCTGTTTTTTATTAGCAAATAATTGAGTTGTATTAGTTTTGGCGCCTTCATTTAAAATGATAGTTACACCGCTTAAGAAGTGTTGAGAAGAACGAAATAAATGGTAATACGACGGTACACCCTCTCTGTAAACAGCATACATCTTTTTCCCTGCTTGCATTGCGTTTTTACCATACCCGTAACAAACAAGCAAAATGTGACGGATATGCTCACTTTGATTTTGTATATTTGATGCGATGACAAAAGAAATGCTTGAAAGATTATAAAGTTCTATAACAGTGGTGGGCACGGGTGGAGCCCCTCAAATGCCTGCTTCTCCCACCAACCTCTCTTTCATGCAGCGCGCACGTTCGTTGCGTTCGCTGATGTCTCGTGTCTTCGTTGCTCTATTGTACCGCGCTTGCCGGAAGGGGACAGAGGGCGCTACGGTGTTGACGGTTTTGCCTCAAATGAGGCAAAGTTGCCCATCTCGGTTCTATAAGGCACGAAATAACGTCCGAAATGTCAGTTTCGAAAATATACAATGATTTTGCGACTTAGAATAATGTTAAGTAATAATAAATGGAAGCAATACCATCTCTACACGAAAAACGAAATTACTGTCCGAACAACCCAATATATTCAGACTGCGGATGTTTATGCAGTTATCAATTTTTGTGGGCCAATTTTAAGAAAGTGGAATCAAATGAAATTTTATTTTCACTGGTAGTAGCCTTCGTAGATCAGAAATGACATAAAATCGTACTAAATTTTATCAAATTTTATATTCTAGCATTATTTTGATATTTTTCAGAAGCCATAAATGCATGAAGATACGTAGTCTAGTGGTCAGATTTCAGGCTAAAACAAGAGAGTTGGTCAGTCGACCGTAATCGGGATTAAACGTTTCACGGAAGGCAGCCTTCACCTTGCAACCCTTTCCCGGTAGCCAGTGGCAGAGGATCCCATTATCATGCAAAGTTTCTTGGGCGTATGGTTGGTTCTGCGGAGGAAGCCCGTGGCCCGGTCTCTTGCCTCGCTAATGTGAAAACTCGGGGACGTTAAGTGGCTCAACTAGCGAACGTGTCTTTGATGTTTACCGCCCACTAGTGCGTGCACGCTCACGCGACGCAACTGCGTAACGCTACCATGCGATTCCACCGTGGCCGGCTGGCATTATCGTGCCTTTCGACCGACAACAACGAATCCACCATCCCCATCCTCGCCGATCGCCACTCCGTTCTCTTGTCCTCTTGCTCGTCCCTCTCGCGAGAGCGCACGCAACGTTAGGCGATCGCTCCTTCTTCTTCTTCTTCTACTTCTTTGTCCTCTTTCTCCTCTTCGCGGCCACTTAGCATCTCTTCCACGAACCTCTCGTTACCATGACGAACAAGAGCGGGCTTGCACCGCGCTTAATTACCCCTACTTTGTTCGTAAAGAGGTAACCATGCCGTTTAGGCGCGCGTGCGGTTCGACATTGTTCGAAGTTTGAACTCTGATCTGTGCACCCTTTGGGATGCTTTTCGATTCATGGTTTCAACTGACATTCACTTGTGAGAAAAAAGATTCAAGTATCGGACTTCACAGTTATGGTAGAGACACGAATTCTGTGAATGTCAAGTCCGAAACGTTAATCGCTTTTTACAGAAGTAATTACTATTGCAATTATATCGTGTTTGGTGTCACTTTAATCAGAAAAAAGAGACGAATACGATGGTAAAAGATTCATTGACGAGAAACCAAAAACATGGAATTTTGATTTTTTAATTTAAAAGACTGAGCTGGCACGAGTTCTTTGATGTTTGCAGAACGCTCGAACCTCAGTCCCTCTTTCTTTTTCAATATCCTTCTGTACATAAATTTGATGTGTTTTTCGGTCGAAATTTTATAATAAATGTGTGATGGTTTCGGCGCACAGGTTCGATCAGTGATACTGTCAGTATCTGATACTGATAGTCAGATACTGATCAGTATCACTGATCGAACTTGTGCGCCGAAACCATCACACATTTATCCTTCTGTACGTTCGGCAGACTACAAAGAATGTAGTCCCTATTCTATGAATGTCGCGCGGCAGACCCGAAGCTGCGACTCTTATGGAGAAGAATGCCATAAATATCAAGAAAGGTATCTAGCTAGATCTATTTCTGTATGTCCTGAATATACATACATGCACACAGTTGATATGTATTTTAGGATTTTCTATATTGAATGCGTCAAATCAGTGTTCCGCAGAGCAATTTTGCGCAGAAACCAAGTTGTCTAAAAAATTGCAAAGATTGCATTATTAAATGACGGTGCACTTTTGTTCATATCTCCTAATAGAATGGATCAATTTCGAATTCTCAAGAGTCCTCAGAAAGATAATTTAATTCCGCAAGGTGTCCAGAAATTGCAAAGACTATACTTTCAATTCGCGATGCGAATATATTGTATATCATGAATATATCATGAGATCATGAGAATATATCAGTTTGGTACGTTTCTCGGGTCAGTGTGATTGCGTAGGCAGGCGAGTAGAGTACAGGATAGCGGACACCTGATTCCGAAATAACGCGAAACAAGTTTCGGCAGAGGAATTAATCCTTCCGGTCGTTATAGTACAACTCGTTGAGTGTGACAGCGGCTGGCAGCTGGATTGAATTGAGGCGCGTGCTATATTACGCTTGATATCGCTGTGAAACCCAACACCGCCGGCTTAGACCTCGACCCCGTGAGCCGCTACCACTGCTGGCGCTATACTACCACTGGCTGGCTCAATTGCCACCGAAGAAACAGTATATCCTGCTACCAAATGGCAGCATTCTGAGTTACAGCTTTTTCGAATTGACTGGGATTCCGGTAGACTAGCATCCATTCTTTAAGTCAATGTATTCAGTTCAAAGGGTTGAATTATTGTTAAGGGTTGAAATATTCTTTTGAAAGGTTGAATCAGTATTTTTAACACTAAACCTACCAGCGCCGGTCAAGTGAACGCTTTCAGGATTTTTATTTTACAATTATTACAGAAGTAACAAAGATGCTTCCGCTGGAAATGATTATACAGGGTGTCTCACGTAACAGTTTTCACGATTTTTTGAGTACTTGTGATAATCTGACAAAAAATATTTACAACAAAATTCAGTTTAAACCGATAACGTGGCACGCGACCATCCTAGAGACCAATGCTCATCTTAAAAAATTTGCAATGAGACAATTAAATTGCATTTCTTACAATCCTCTCACAAAAATTTATATTTTGCATAAAAATCCACTGTCAAGCCATCAGGGTCATTTCAGCCCTCAACACTAAGCCTACCGGCCACTAAGAGTGACTATTATGTGCTCCCTTACGAAAACGGCACGATTTAATTTCTTTAGATTTTGTGCCATTTTTATTACAATGTATACTTGAATAAAAAAGTGTATGCAAGGTGTCTCACGTAACAGTTTTCACGATTTTTTAAATACTTGCGATAATGTGACAAAAAATATTTTCAACAAAAGTTGATCAGTTTTCGATTGACTATATATTGCAATTAAAAAGCTCGAAAAACATTTTTTTTATAGTATTGTCAAGGTCACCTTAATTTGTTTAAATGGCACTTTGTATTTTTGATTTAACAGTATTATAGCCTTCGTCAAGACGAATTCAACGACCTAGTATAAGATTACCTTGGAATGACCTTGAAAGCGAAGAAATGAAAATTTCAACAAAACATGACAATCTGCTTGAATGGGTGATAATAACTTCTGTTTATTATGGAGACTCGAAATTACATTCAATTTTTATGGAGTCATTTACAGTTAATAGTTTATGCTGTTCCAATACAAAATAAGGAACATTTAAAGCAACGAATCCGTACAGCATGCGAAGAAATTCGCTCTGACAGTATCGTAAGAGCAACCAATTTTACTGCGAAGAACGGATTGTGCCTACAACAAAACGGATTTCAATTCGAACATTTGATGTGACTTTTTTACGAAATCGTTTGCGTTCATTTAGTCAAGGTTTCTGAATTGAATGTAATTTCGAGTTTTAATAATAAACACAAGTTATTATCACCCATTCAAGCAGATTGTCATGTTTTGCTGAAATTTTCACTTCTTCGCCTTCAAGGTCATCCCAAGGTCATGGTATACTAGGTCGTTGAATTCGTCTTGACACGGGCTATAATACTGTTAAGTCAAAAATACAAAGTTTCATTTTAAAAAAATGAAGGTGTCCTTGACAATACCATAAAAAAAAGTTTATCGAACTTTTTTATTGCAATACATAGTCAATCGAAAACTGATCAACTTTTGTTGAAAATATTTTTTATCAGATTATCGCAAGTACTTAAAAAATCGTGAAAACTGTTACGTGAGACACCCTGTATACACTTTTTTATTCAAGTATACATTGTAATAAAAATGGCACAAAATCTAAAGAAATTCAGTCGGGCCATTTTTATAAGGGAGCACATACTAGTCACTTTTAGTGGTCGGTAAGTTTAGTGTTAAGGGCTGAAATGACCCTGATGGCTTGACAGTGGATTTTTATGCAAAATACAAATTTTTGTGAGAGGATTGGAAGAAATGCATTGTAATCGTCTCATTGTAAATTTTTTAAGATGAGCAATGGTCTCCAGGATGGTCGCGTGCCACGTTGTCGGTCTAAACAGAGTTACATAAGTCCGGCATTAGGGCCGATCGGTCTCACGCCTGCACGGACGCGAGTGCACGCGTGTATGCACTATGCACTTGGGACTGCACGCCCACGCGTTGCCGTTCCGGCGCTACGTCGAGCGCGGCCGAGCAATTACCTTAATCCGGTGAATATTCCGCGGAATAAAAGGGCCGAGGCGCGTAGAAAAAGAGCCGCGGCCACCGCTCGAACCCGGCTCGGATGGAATTCCAAGCAAGGAGGGAGCATTAGACAATTGGCAAATCGCGAGAGAGCCGACGTCAACGAGCCGGAGGTCACTACGAGCTCGTATGTACCGCGGAATACCGCGAATGCTAACAACAACCTCCCTTTTTATTGCCTAATCTCGAACCCGGCCCGCGGACGAGCCTCAACGATAGCGTCACTCAATCATGCCCCGATACATACCCCCCCCCCCCCCGTCCATAACTATGAGGATATATACCGTTTAACAACGAATAACTTTGTAAAAAATTGGACGAAAAAATTCGAGTTTTTTCAAGATATTAGAAAGACTCGTTTACGATGTAGTGTACAACGAAAATTATTTAAAAATTACTATCGGTCGAAATTGGGAAGATAAAAATTGACGGTCACGATTTGTAACCTTTTTATTTTCTTTTTTAAGTTGCATCATTGTTGTCTGGCAATTTGTGTAAAGATCCGCTGTCTACATTATACAGGGTGTCCCATTTAAGTTGAGATTGTAAATAATCTCGAAGACGTATGATTTAAAAAAAACAAACTGATACATGTCCTTCAGTGTTTCGGGTGGGGAGTCAAATGGCACTACTAGTTTTCTAATTCGTGGGCGTTTTCAAGGTTACTTCAAGGTAATTTTGTCGTTTTTATCATAAACCTATATTTTTTATTCCGGAATCATATTCTACGTAAAAAAATGCACAACTTTTGTTTGAAACATTTTTTTGTAAGTTTGTAAGAACTTTATTATGTCTTCATGAGTCTTTTATTAAACGAATTACTAAGTGTCTAGTTGACGGCAAAAATTTCGAGCATTTATTACGGTGTTCTTAAATTAAATAAAAAATCTTCTAGAAGAAAGTAACATTTTAATAGAAAAACAAAATTATCCTTGACATAAACATGAAAAATCAGCTAAATATCTTAAGAAATATTGAACTTACAAAAAGATGCTTCAAACAAAAGTTGTGCATTTTTTTACGTAGAATATGATTCCGATATCAAAAATATGGGGTTATGATAAAAAAGACAAAATGACCTTGAAATAACCTTGAAACGCATTAGAAAACTAGTAGTGCCATTTGACTCGCCACTCTAAACACTAAGGGACATGTGTCAGTTTGTTTGTTTTAAAATCACATGTCTTCGAGATTTTTTACAATCTCAACTTAAGTGAGACACCCTGTATAGAGACTGTGGATTTTATGCAGTTATAATAAAACTGAATAGGTGAAACACAAAATAGAAGAAATGTCAAATAAATTTAATTGTAGGTACTGGTACAGTTACATTCTTTTCTTGTAATCGATGAAGACAATTTTCATTTTGTATAAATATTCGCTGTGTAGTCATATATTATATACAAAACAAAAAACTGAAAACATTTAAATAATATCAATAATACTGCTGTGATATTCTAAAAACTCATTGAAATGATTTAGAAAGGAAATGAATGTTGATCCTGCGTCGTGCAATTAAACCAAACAATTTTGTATTCTGCATAAAAATCCGCAGTCTAATTACATATTTAAATTATAGATTTGATAAATATATAATTGATCTCGTTCCTTATCATTTCGACGCCGACATCCTCCGACATCCTCCGACAAATTGCGAACATAATTTCAGTGCATGGGGTTAATGAGAACTGAAGTTTTTCTTGAAGATAGCAAATCGTGGGGGAAACAGCGTTTCATAGTTATCCAAGAAGTTGTTAAAGATCGTTACCGGGAAACGAAAAGAGATTCCTGTAGGTAATAAAGTGGCGTTAGGCTTGCACAATGGACCGATAAATTTTCGTCTTGTTTCATACTGTTATCTGTGCAATTATTGTTACAAATAATGTTCACAATCCACCGGTAAAGCTGATCGTGATAGTCTTTAATTATAACCACTAAGTAAGTACTAGTTGGAAGTCTGCAGTTTGCATGCAACGTTGATTAACACGTTCACGACAGGATGCTCAGTATATTCGAGAGTTTTGCACTCCATCAGTCGTATTACTATGTATGTTTATGGAGAAAAAAAATCAATGTTAGTTACACATAATTATTTTATCCGAGGCAGTACATGTTTCAAAAGAGGCAATCAACTCTAAGCCAAAGGAGCGAAAATCAGATCTGTTAGGCAGTTTGTGTTTGCCTGATTATTCGACAGAGGAAGTGCAGATAGCGAATTTTTTCCTCCGCAACCGCTGCAATTAAAAATCCTAATTTTTTAGTATGCCAACACGGCTGTCTGCGGTTGTTGTGTAATTAATTTCGGTTTGCATAATCACTTTGTTCAGAAGTCACAAATATTTTTGTACAAACCATCTTATTTCAATCTTGCACTTTAGTGTGTTGCAATTTTTAAAAAGTAGAGACAGTATAGCGATTAAAAATCCTAATTTTTTAGTATGCAAACATAGCTGCCTGCAATTGTTGTGTAATTAATTTCGGTTTGCATAATCACTTTGTTCAGAAGTCACAAATATTTTTGTACAAACCATCTTATTTCAATCTTGCACTTTAGTGTGTTGCAATTTTTAAAAAGTAGAGACAGTATAGCGATTAAAAATCCTAATTTTTTAGTATGCAAACATAGCTGCCTGCAATTGTTGTGTAATTAATTTCGGTTTGCATAATCACTTTGTTCAGAAGTCACAAATATTTTTGTACAAACCATCTTATTTCAATCTTGCATTTTAGTTTGTTGCAATTTTTAAAAAGTAGAGACAGTATAGCGATTAAAAATCCTAATTTTTTAGTATGCAAACATAGCTGCCTGCAATTGTTGTGTAATTAATTTCGGTTTGCATAATCACTTTGTTCAGAAGTCACAAATATTTTTGTACAAACCATCTTATTTCAATCTTGCACTTTAGTCCGTTGCAATTTTTAAAAAGTAGAGAGAGTAGCGATTAAAAATCAAAATTTTAATATTAGCCGAAGATTATCTATGCCATCTTAGTTTACAGGAGCATTTTTATTTCCTCTTGGTCAGACCAGTTCTCAAAATTTTCGAAATAATTTTGTTACAGAACAGGACTCCAAAATTTACACAAAAGAAGTAGTAGTAGCAAGATAGAATATTTTCAAATTTTCTGTGTGGGACCTGTTTTGCATTAAAAAATTGGTTTCTTAAAACTCGCGGACAATTATGGTTTGTTAAAACTGTAGATCGTTTCTGTTCGCTTTCGTTGGAATGTATGCGAATTTTAATGGCGTCGAATTGGCAGATCGCGAGCCGAGCATCTTAATTATGCGAATGCTTGCGCGCATAACGTCACTCCCCCGAATCCGCTGGTGGCTGTCCTTGATCCGTTAATTAGCACAAAAGGAACCGCTTATTTTATAATCACACGTTTTGCTCCCTCACATGCGTAATGCCGGGAAAATGACCAGTCATTCTCGCGCTCTGTCACGCGTGCCGCAAACTCCACGAAGATGACAACGATGACGGGAATTGCCAGTTCCGTTTCTTTTAATTCAAAACTTCCGCGAAACCGGACCGCTTGCGACGACGAACGCGCGCGGAAAGTTGTATGCGTTTGTGCGTGCAGTTTTATGCGTTTGTGCGTGCAGTTTCATACGCGTTTGTGTGCATACACGACCCTGCGCGATTTCTTTCTTGAAGCGCGTTCGAGGCTCGCGACGCGCGTTGTAAAACCGGCGCTCCCGGTAATTGCCGGTGTTTAATTGCTAATATCGGCTCGGTTCTTGGGAACTGGCTGCAGATGTTTCCTTGAATGCGAAAAATTGAACGGCGGTTTACGACTCCGACGATTTTTATACAAACACACAATTTTCTGGAACGAATTAATGAGCATAGAAATTGTTTAAGCGGCCTTATGGTTTCATTAATAGACAGTGCATTTTTTATCATTCTTTTATTTTCGCATACCACATATTGTTGATCATCGCAATAGGGGACTTGGATTCTGAATTATATACTTAACCAAAAGATTGTCGATCTGTGGAATTCTGTAATTTTTAGTAAAAAGTTCTGACAACAATCTACCTGTACTCATCCTGACGGTTGAAGTCTGTACTTTCCGCGCCATTCTACTCAATTTTTTTACACAGACATTTGTTTATTAGAAAATTGAGTGGGGAAGTTGCTTTCTCCCTTTCCAAATTTTACGATTTTATCTTATTGCTAATGTTGAAGTTTTAAGATTTATATATCTTTATTCGTACTGAGTATTTTTTAACGAAAAAATTAGCAAATGTGACATGAGTATGGGGTAAATTGTTCAGGAAATTTCAAGGAGATCCGCGTCATAGTTTCTTGAAAAGAAAATGTCAAAGATCCTGTATTTTCAATGTACCAAGCAGGGCATCTTTCTTACGGGTCGAGAAAGAACATTTTTAATATTTATATATCTGTGCACCTGTTGAACATTTTCTAACGAACAAATTCGAACATATGCCTTGAATATGAAGTAAATTATGCTAAAAATTTCAAAAAGAAAAGCTTCATAGTATCTTAAAAAAAAAGCACAAATATCCCCGAATTTCTTGCGTTCTAAATAGAGCTTCTTTCTTAAGGGTTGCAGAAAAGAACCTTTTCGTTATTTATATATCTCTGCACCTGTTGAATATTTTCTAACGAACAAATTCGTACATATGCCTTGAATATGAAGTAGATTATGCTAAAAATTTCAAAAATTTCAACTTCATTGTATCTTAAAAAAAATCACATATGTCCCCGAATTTCTTGCGTTCTAAATAGAGCTTCTTTCTTAACGGTTGGAGAAAAGAACCATTTTAATATTTATATATCTATATGCCCACTGAATATTTTTCAATAAAAAAAATCGAACATATTCCTTGTGTGTGGGTTAACTTACTCTAAAAATGCCCAAAAGATCCGCTTCATAGTTTCTTTTTTACAACATCGCAAAGACACCATATTATTAATCTTCTGCAATTCCACACATTGCTTCCCCTTAAGGGTTGAAGCGAAAGAACGAACATTTTAGCAACTTTCACGCAACTACAGACTCAAACCAGCATTAAATAAAAATTCTGCGACTCAACAGGAACCCGGTGACAAGCACCCAACCGGAAACGTAGTTCAATAAAGCAGATCAAAACGGCGCATTCCCTAATCGAGGAGACGACTTTGTTTATCGTCCCTCTGCGCGCGTTCTACCTCGAAAGACGAGCGTTTCCCTCGTGCCGGAGGGGTGTTTTCCTCCCTGTCCGGAAAATGGGAGTCAGAGGTGTCCGGGAAAAGCCTCGAAATTGCGAAACACGATAGGGAGTCAACCCTGTCGGCTTCCTTTGATCCTCCGTGCGCACCTTCGCGCCAAAGAAAAAACGCTTTCGAAAAACCGAAACCTCATTATTATACCCGAAAATCCGCGGCGATCCGAAGACGCATGGTGCACAGGACGATTTCACGGTGTTGGTGCTGAAATTAATCGCTTTTCGAAAACCGCCCTCCGATCCTTAGCAGGCTCATTCCTTGGTGACTTCACAAAAATTAGGCGGTCCTTTCAGCGCGTGGGCGGTCTCCGTGGCCGATTTGCGTAACTAATTTATCCTAATTGCCAGGTGAATACTCCTTTTCGAACCTTGTAACGTCCAGAACCCCTGGGCTCGTTTTTCCGGACACCCTTGCTGCTTTATGGGGCCCATCATTGTCAGACGATTGAAAATATTCCAAATTACTAGCGAGGATGTTTCATTTTGTAAAGTATGTACAACTGAACCAGTTAGCTGTTTTTGCCGAGTATACTAGTCATGGAATAAAATTAATTGCTTGCTATTTATGTTAAAATTTGTAGTGAAAATTAAAACGCATTATTAATTTGTCGACATTTTAGAATTTTTCGAGTCAAAGATTAAGTAAAGAAACGAAACAAAGAAATTGATGAGAGGTCTATATATGATAAATAAAGTTTTCAAAAATTTTTAGTAGCCACATACAAAGTCGAGCTACACAGTTAACTGGTTAATAATAGTTGTGCTGTTTTAGTAGCTACTTTTTAGTAGCCATTCATTGTTTTCGGTCATACTTGGTTTGTTTAACCTGTAAGACAAGTTACACGGAAGGACGTCAAAGATGTCGTTTTGTTACATTAAAATTGTAAAATTTTTTTATTTTGGTCGCCAAAAATCCTTTTGACAATCATCATTTTAGTCGAACCTATTCTCAAAATTTTATTCAATTCTGAACATGGACGTCTTCGGAAGTTTAGCCGTTAAGTGTCTACCCCTTGTCCTATCCTCGCTAACTTCCGATTGCTCGGGCTATAATAAACAAAAAGGTCGGTCACGCGTGGAGCCATTTAGCTTTAGGTGAATGCACTCTGTTGGAATACAACGATACCATGCGTCTTAGTATAAGTGCGTAGGCTTAAGGGGAGGTTTTTTCCCAGAGACAGAAGGGCCCATGCGAGGGCGTAAAGTTAGGACCGTCGTCAGTCCCGTTATAGCAGCTAGCCTGAGCGCATCTTGCAAAGTAGTTTTTCACATACAGCTATACAGTCGAACTATATTCGCAGTTTTATCACATTATTAATTATACATTAAATACAGAATACGTGGAAACACTGTCGTGGATTTATTTCATTCCCAACACACTCTGTTGTACCTACGCGTGTACCTGTCTCTCGTAGGAAGCCGCGAGGAGAGAGATTTCGTTGCCGATATTACAAGCGTGCATGCAAACTTACACGGTGGCGTACACGTCGCACAGACGATGCGAGAAATTCTCAAAATGCTCGCTCTCGCATGCAAACGCGCCGAGCTGCTCGATGTTTCTACCATTTCTTGCCCGACAACCAACCGACATCCTCGATGGTGGCTTCGGTGAATAGAACAGTTCCCTTTATCTTCAATCTGAAACCCCCTGAACCCCTTGTCGTACCCACTAACTCCCGATTGCTCGGGCCATAATAAACAAATGGTCGGTCACGCGTCGAGCCATTTAGCTGTTTAGACGTGTGCTCGAACTTGCGCAAAATGTATGCGTCTTATGACATGTATATTTCGGCGCAACGAAAGGAATCGTGAAATAATAAACACGTTTGGGCACAACTAATACTTTTAAGATGTCCGGGAAGTAATTATGATCAATTCATCGGTGAACAAAAATGATTTATAATTTGAAAGTGGATAATGTATCAGTAACAATTTGTAAATTAATACTTAATTTAAATTAATAATGTTTTGAGGAAAGTCGTAGAAAATTAGTAATCTTCGTGTTAGTGTTGTTTACGTTTGTCACGAATGAAGTACCACGAGCCAGGCTCGCGTTGTTCACGTTTGGTCCGAACGAAGTACCACGAGTCAGGTTCGTATTGTTTACGTTTGGTCCGAACGAGGTACCACGAGTCAGGCTCGTCCTTATTGTTTTTGGCCCAAATTTCTTACCACGAGACGCACTCGTTGTTGTAGGCCAAGAGGTTAATACCTCGTTCCCTCCAGTTTAGTAAAAAGTTTAGATTTCGATTAGTAAGTTGAGTCTTCGGCTCAGACTGGTAATAAGTAGTACGATGAAGATTGTAGAATTTATTAGAAAATGCTATGCATAATTTTCTCCAACGATCTCTTGTAGAAATCACCCGTCAGAATTACTATTGGCGTACATTTCTAAAATTGTTCTCAGTGGCCTGTTGAAAATTATAATAGAGACAATGGTAGAACTTAACCCTTAGCGGACGGGAATTATTTTTAGCATACTTCTCGATGGTTCACACTCATTTTCCTTGTGACTCAACATTGTTTACTGAGGAGTAAAGTATATGAATGAAACGAAGGGAAAAGTAAGTATTGTGTTCGGTAAAAATTTCAGAGTAGTAATTTCATTAAAAATTATTAACAGTCGCAAAACGGTAAAATTGCGTGGGCGGCCATTTGCAGACAATCGTCCGCAAAGGGTTAATAGGAAAATGGTTTCTATACTTGTCGTGTGACATAGATTAGTGAGAAAATATTGCTAACTTTTAATTTGCAGTTGAACACTCGTACATTCTTCAGGATCAAAAGAGGTTGGAAATAATGTATAATATTAAATTATACCTACTCATTTTTATCATAAATTCCCATTATTCGGTTAGTTCCGCTCTTTTCGGAGCACAAAGATCAACATCGATCATTTTCCCGGACAGTTTCCCTCACTTAGTACCAGAACGGTCAACGAAGATTATTTTCGAAAAGAACCCGAAGAGACAATCCCGACAGCTATTGAATTTTGATTGTCGGTGTTTAAAAAGGTAAAATGGTGTCTCAGGATGTATTTCAGAGGATCGTAAAAACTCGTGAAAAAGGAAGACCGTGTTTTGCTCTCAGTTTCCCGTAGTCCTCTCGCAGTAAAGCAATTACATAGGGCGGCTAATAAGTGATAGTGAATCGATGCAACGCTACCTGAGCGTTCTTGGGACCACCATTTCGACGGTCGCCATAAATGAAGGTACCGTGAATGTCGGGAACAGGGGTCGGGGAACAGTAAAATATTCGATGTTGTATTCCGTCAGCTTTGTCTATTTTTTTCCCCGTCCTCCTCTTCTGTTTCGTTTTTTTAAATTACCGTTTCGTCGAACGTTATGCCGATGCTGCGAACCGTTCGACCTGAATCAGAGAGTGAGAACGAAGCAGAGTAACAAAGAGAGAAAGAGAGAAGACCATCTCTCTTTCGGTGAAAATAGCCAGTAAAGTTCACCTCGGCTCTTAAGAACTTTCCAGCGCGAAAAAGGTGGGGGGGAACAGTTGCCGGCGAATGCGTCTCGAGTTTCCGCAAGTGGGTGAGGAATTCGAAAAGGAAAGGGGCTGCAGGTGGGAGGGGAAAAAAATACTGTTGGGAACGAGAAAATATTCTATTCGACGGGAAAATTGTTCTGATAAAAAAAAATATATAATATACGGGCTACGGTATCGGGCACTCGAGGCACGCTGATTCGGGGGAAGAAAGTTTTTACGATTCTCGAGCACACACTCGATCGTTTCAGCTTTCCTTGAAATAGCAAAATGTGCGTTACATGAACTATGTAATTTTAGGGGTGGACACGACAGCCTCGTGTTTCTTTCTAAAATCGTGCAGGGGCATTTTTTGTTGGGACCGTTTCATTCGTGGATATAAATTTTGTAAGAAACAAAAGTTAATCATAGATTTCGATGCTTATTGAAGTGAAACTTCTTTAGGCGCGGTAGGCGTAAAACCTAGGCGGGTAGACGTAAATCCGATTTGGCGATGAAACGATGAAACGACGAAACGATGAAACGAAATTCTATTCTATGAGCATATACGCTTGTGGGTTCGGCATTGCTTAACCTTTAGCAATCGAGCAGGGGCATTTTTTGTTGGGACCGTTTCATTCGTGGATATAAATTTTGTACGAAACAAAAGTTAATCACAGATTTTGATGCTTGTTGAAGTGAAACTTCTTTAGGCGCGGTAGGCGTAAAACCTAGGCGGGTAGACGTAAATCCGATTTGGCGATGAAACGATGAAACGACGAAACGATGAAACGAAATTCTATTCTATGAGCATATACGCTTGTGGGTTCGGCATTGCTTAACCTTTAGCAATCGAGTAGGGTTATTTTTTGTTCAGACCGTTTCATTCGTGGATATAAATTTTGTAAGAAACAAAAGTTAATCACAGATTTCGATGCTTATTGAAGTGAAACTTCTTTAGGCGCGGTAGGCGTAAAACCTAGGCGAGTAGACGTAAATCCGATTTGGCGATGAAACGATGAAACGATGAAACGAAATTCTATTCTATGAGCATATACGCTTGTGGGTTCGGCATTGCTTAACCTTTAGCAATCGAGCAGGGGCATTTTTTGTTGAGACCGTTTCATTCGTGGATATAAATTTTGTAAGAAACAAAAGTTAATCACAGATTTTGATTTTTGTTGAAGTGAAACTTCTTTAGGCGCGGTAGGCGTAAAACCTAGGCGAGTAGACGTAAATCTGATTTGGCGATGAAACGATGAAACGACGAAGCGATGAAACGAAATTCTATTCTATCAGCATATACGCTTGTGGGTTCGGCATTGCTTAACCTTTAGCAATCGAGCAGGGGCATTTTTTGTTGAGACCGTTTCATTCGTGGATATAAATTTTGTAAGAAACAAAAGTTAATCATAGATTTCGATGCTTATTGAAGTGAAACTTCTTTAGGCGCGGTAGGCGTAAAACCTAGGCGGGTAGACGTAAATCTGATTTGGCGATGAAACGATGAAACGACGAAGCGATGAAACGAAATTCTATTCTATCAGCATATACGGTTGAGGGTTCGGCATTGCTTAACCCTTAGCACTCGAATGGCGACTCTGAGGCGCCACTACAAATTGCTACACCATTATTCAGAATATTGTTTACATGATCAAATTTGTTCATATATAATAAATTACTAAACATTTAAATATTGTATGAGGTACTATATCAGTTTCGTACGCATATAATGAAAAAAACTTATGTACGATGGAAATATTTTAGGTTAGAAGAAATGTTTGGTTTTTTAGTTGAAATAGTTCCGAGTGCAAAGGGTTAATAAATATTCTGATAAAATTCCGATAATGCTAAGTGGAGATTTCAACGTGAACTTTGCATCGGAACAATCAAAATTATTAATAGAATTTTTTAGGAGTAAATTAAGATTGGAAACAACCCTCGATGCAGTATTTGCAAGACATTTGGACAAAATTGAATCAAGAATATTTATATCATATTTTAGCTATCACAGGCCAATTGTTTTAATAATAGAATCATAGAAAATTAAATGCCATAAGAAAAAAGTGTCACACACAAAATGAAGATCTGCAGTCTCTAATTAAAAATTCTATATAACAATCCACGATTGAATTGAAATTAATGCTTATTCATTGAACTGTTATTTGAAACAACTGTTGCAAAACGCTGGTAGTTATAGCATTAGACGATTACTTTAAAAATTCAGCTAAGAGCCCGTTGAAACAATGCGGAGCCCTTTATTTGGGGTCCTGGAGTTTTGATTGGCAGTGAACGGTGTATCGTCGAGTTCCCGCGGGTTTTAAAAAAACATTTGATTTACAAGTTCCCCGGAAACCCTATCGAGGTTGGCCCAGTTTTCACGTCCCAACAAATCATCGAAGGAAAATAATGTTTCGGCGCACCTGGCCCCTAGAGACCCCATCGACGTATCGACGAGTGCTGGTTAAAACGTTCTCGGATAGAAATAAACTTTCCTCCCGTCGCTCTATAGAATCAAAACCTCTAATTTTGCGCGTAATAGGACGTCTTTATTATTCCCTGAAGCTGACGGTCCTCCAACCATTCGAAAATACCACCTCGCAGGGGAGCAAAACGATTTTCGCAAGCTTTCTCCTGGCATTTTTTTCTGGAAACTCGAAATCGTTATAACGGTGACACAGCCTTCAAGGAAATCCACTTGAATCGATCGAAATTGTTCGAATTTCATCGTTGAAGGGTGCGTTAAAAAAATGTTTCCCATGAATCGATTAAGTAAGTAGTCGCATGAGAAAAAGTATAGGAAACTTGATAGCAGTCGGTTGGAGTGAAATATTTAGACTTACAGTTTGATTTTGGAATATTGAGGGTGAGCAACCCTTAGCTGGCGAACCCTGGGTTACTTGAGACCCATTCTTTTAGGATTTGTTGTATCTCAGAATCACAAGTATATGTTTTTAGAAGAGAATATTGAGAATATTGCTTTAATCTCTTGGCTGTGCAAATATTTGTGTTAATGTTTAATTGGTCCTGAAGTGAGCATTCATAATTTACATTAAAAATGCAATGATTCAATTAAAATCATATTTAATACTATATTTATACTTATTTATATTTATCTCTGTCGAAATGGTATATATAAAGGTAGTGAAATAGTAGAATTCCATCTAAATCCACAAACAGTTAAATTTATAATAACAATTATAATATTTAATCTGTAACTATTAATAATATAACTGTTTGTGGATCCCATCGGTTGCATTTTTAAAGTACATTATGAAGGCTCACCTGAGGAATAATTAAACATTAGAACTTTTAATGTTTAAAAATGCAATGATTTAATTAAAATCATATTTAATACTAGATTTTATACTTATTTATATTTATCTCTATCGAAATGGTAAATAGAAAGTGAAATAGTAGAATTTCATCTAAATCCACAAACAGTTATATTATTAATAGTTACAGATTAAATATTATAATTGTTAGTATAAATTTGAGTGGGGCCGCATCGGGTTAATCACACTATGGTCAATCTTGCTATCAAATATAGTTCTGAAACTTCATTTCCAGGCACACACTATAGTAAGAATCATACCGTATACATATAATAAGGATACGTCTATCCAAATGTTTAACCATATTTTAAATAGTATACAGGGTGTCCCACGTAACAGTTTTCACGATTTTTTTACTTGCGATAATCTGACAAAAATATTTTTAACAAAAGTTGGTCAGTTTTCGATTGGCTATATATTGCAATAAAAAAGTTCGAAAAACATTTTTTTTATAGTATTGTCAAGGTCACCTTCATTTTTTTAAATGGCACTTTGTATTTTTAACTTAACATTATTATAGCCCGTGTCAAGACGAATTCAACGACCTAGTATACCATGACCTTGGGATGACCTTGAAGGCGAAGAAATGAAAATTTCAACAATACATGACAATCTGCTTGAATGGGTGATAATAACTTGTGTTTATTATTAAGACTCGAAATTACATTCAATTTTTATGGGGTCATTTACAGTCAATAGTTTATGCTGTTCCAATACAAAATAAGGAACATTTAAAGCAACGAATCCGTACAGCATGCGAAGTGACTTTTTTACGAAATCGTTTGCGTTCATTTAGTCAAGGTTTCTGAATTGAATCTAATTTCGAGTCTTAATAATAAACACAAGTTATTGTCACCCATTCAAGCAGATTCTCATGTTTTGTTGAAATTTTCATTTCTTCGCCTTCAAGGTCATCCCAAGGTCATGGTACACTAGGTTGTTGAACTTGTCTTGACACCGGCTATAGTACTCTTAAGTCAAAAATACAAAGTACAATTTAAAAAAATGAAGGTGACCTTGACAATAAAATAAAAAAAATTTTTTCGAACTTTTTTATTGCAATATATAGCCAATCGGAAACCGATCAACTTTTGTCGAAAATATTTTTTGTCAGATTAACGCAAGTACTTAAAAAATCGCGAAAACTATTACGTAAGACACCCTGTATACCCAAAGAAATCTGTTGAATTATTTCTCACAAAAGCATCTTTACAATTTCAATGATACTAAATTAAAAATATTAGAACGCGTCATTTTGACGCGTCACGTAGTCCTATTGTAGGAGTGTCCGAATATTTATGTGAGTCACAGTACCTGTCGATGCACGATGGCCCTAATTAGGGATGGCGTGCAAAATTCTGACCGTGATTTATCACAGTGAATGACGATCACTCTTGTGATTTTAACTTCATTCACACCAGGTGATCATGATTTTTTAATCTAAAATGAATTTGCTCACTGTCATCCTAATTCTTCATCACGATTGAATTAGTTCTTTTCTTTTTCTAAACACATCAATCAGCTTGCATAAAAATATCTACGTATACTCGAAATTTTCTTTTCATGTCGTTAATATAGATCATACAGGTCTTTGTCACTTGCGCAAGGAAATACTCTCCTCCAATCAGAAGCGATCACAAAAATCACGAATCACTGTGAAAAATCACACCGTGATTGGGAACGAACGTGATCGAATCACAAGTGATCCAAAAGTAGCAGTTGACGCCATCCCTAGTCCAAATGCCGTGATCCATTTCACCCCGTTCCTTCTTCAACGGTTCCACACTCTGGCAACTCGTTCCCTCAATTATTACTGTTTTCGCGAGTCGACGATGTTGTGACTGGTCCCGGGTCCTCGTGAACGCCGGAGAGGACGTAGCTGGCTTGCAAACAGGTTCTCGGTGTTGAGCCGAGGGCGACGAGGGTATAATGCGCCTTTGTCAAAGAGTGTGTTCACGCGTGCAAAGCGAGGTGTTCGTTGGGTCACTACCGTGGCTGGTTGAGACGTCAGGAGCCGCAGGTGGCCGAATGGTAGCCTGCAATTCACGTGTACAACGGGTATGGACAGGTCGTCGGGTTTTGTGAGAGGGTCACGGGGTCAGGAGGCATCGACTGGCCCGTCTCTCTCTCTCTATCGGGTGTCCTCGACGGAACCGAGCGTGCAAACCGAACCGGAACAAAGCTGCGTAGACGGGAACGAAGCAGAAACACGCGGCGCAACGAAAGGGAAACGGTGGCCATCAATTTGAAGAACGTCGAAAAGGTCTCGCGGGCGAACTGTGCACACAATTTTCTTGGAACATTGTGCCCGATCCGTGGAACCATTACATACAAAGACGCGGAGAGCGCATAATTTTACGAGCGAAAATTATCGGGCAGAAGAGCACGTGAGGTTTGATTAAACGGCGCAGAAATGATTTCACTTGTAACCGAGAAGCCCGTTCACACTCAGCTGCGTCTTTCCATTGAATCAACAGACCAGATTAAGGATCTACCATCGACCGTGATCCTTTCGCCAAATGCTGCACTATCACGCTAATCTATCTATTTTCCATACACTCAAGCTACCCCTTCCGATTCCGTTTCAGTCAGAGAGGGGAGCGTAGAAACACCTGCACAGGTGAGCCTGGCTCATGCAAATACCTGCACACGCGATGAATAAAAAGAAGGGCCCGAAAGGGCTCGCTTTATTCAGATCAGGGGACGTTCTAACAACCCCTCCGAGGGACACTCTACGTTCTCGACAAGTGCCTCGACCCTACGCGTGCCATATGAATACCGACTGACTTTTTTACCAACCCTTTCGACACCTGTCAGAGAACGTATTTAAATGTGGGGTCCCTCTAATCGGCTGTTTAACGGGTTACCCTTGCTGCAAGGTGGGAGCGTGAGGGATGTGGTTTACAAGTGTGATTTGGGGTTGCTCCAGGGTGTTCTGTGATTTTTTAGGAGATTGGGTTTTGAGGTGCTAGATCGTTTGGTGACCCTTTTCGGCACCTGTTTTGTGGAGGGTTATTTGAATATGGGTAATTGGCTTTAAGTGGATGAGTCCTGGTGCGGGACCGTCGAGGAACAAGTGTGACAGGTTCTAGATTTAATTTTAGAAATGTAGAATGGCCTGTATTTTCATGTTTCTTAGGATTGACCTGAATTTTTTGACTTGATGATGGTTTTGCAATGGTCAACCCATGGTTGATGATAAAATATTGTCGAAGGATAAATTGTAACAGGTTCTAGATTTAATTCTGGAAATGTAGAATGGACTATATTTTTATGTCTTTTAGGATTGACCTGGATTTTTTGACTTGATGATGGTTTTGCAATGGTCAACCATTGGTTGATGATAAAATATAGTCGAAGGATAAATTGTAACAGGTTCTAGATTTAATTCTGGAAATGTTGAATGCCCTATATTTTTATGTTTTTTAGGATTGACCTGAATTTTTTGACTTGATGATGGTTTTGTAATGGCTAACTCATGGTTGATGATAAAATATTTTCGAAGGATAAATTGTAACAGGTTCTAGATTTAATTCTGGAAATGTAAAATGGCCTATATTTTTATGTTTCTTAGGATTGACCTGAATTTTCTGTCTTGATGATGGTTTTGCAATGGTCAACCACTGGTTGATGATAAAATATTGTCGAGGAACAAATTGTAACAGGTTATAGATTTAATTTTGAAAATGTTGAATGGCATCTAATTTTATAGTTTTAGGATCGAACTGAATTTTCTGTCTTGATGATAGTTTTGCAATGATCAACCACTGGTTGATGATAAAACATTGT
This sequence comes from Sphecodes monilicornis, assembly GCA_913789915.3. Classification (NCBI taxonomy): domain Eukaryota; kingdom Metazoa; phylum Arthropoda; class Insecta; order Hymenoptera; family Halictidae; genus Sphecodes; species Sphecodes monilicornis. Next base: position 6,678,193 of record OU565298.1, on the reverse strand, counting down.
CGAGTGACAAGTGCAGCAATTTTTATATTTCTTTTCTGAAATGTATAATAGTAATAATAATATAAATTGAGCTGAAATTTTCGTCTTGATAATGTTGTTGCAACGGTCACACCCCTGGTAGATGACAAAAGATCATGATAAGTGTAGCAATTTTCCAATTTCTTTTTGGACATCACAGACAACCAGTACTTCCATGTTACGAGAATTATGCTCTACCGCAAAACATTTCTAGCAATCCATTTCCTCAATCAAGCAAGCCATTCCGAAGCAAGAGTCCGCGAGCCGTCGCCGCGTGCCCATAAACCGAAGTCCGGGAATCAGAGCGCGTAGATATTATTCGCGCCTGTTCGTGAATTCGCGTCGGTAGGGGCGTCATTAAAATCAATACTGGCTCTCTTTCCATCCCCTTTCCTTCATCCCCCGAACGCTGTCTGTCCTCGTCGTACCTTCTATACGTCCGCCGAGTTATCTACAAGACGAACGGAGAAGCAGAACGCTGGAAACACGAGCGAGAAAGAGAGAAAACGAGAAGAACGAACGAAGGAGAGAGAGAGAGAAAGAGAAGACGAAGAATGAGGGGGTGGCTTGGGGGATGCTTCTGACGTGGGAGTCGCTCTAAGTCTGGTGGGGTTGTCAGAGAAAAAGAGCGAGATGGAGAGAGAGAGTGAAAGAGGGAGAGAACACGGAGGGATGCGCAAGGAAAGTAGGGGAAAGGGCTGGGGAAGGGGAGAGTGCCCCGTTCGCAAGGTTAGGTAGCCGGTACACGCGACGAGGAGTGGGGCTGGTGTTCCCATGGCCAATAAGAACCTCTTTAAAGCGCCCTTTTTGCGCGCGGAACTGCGCATGCCGGATTCAAATCTGCTCCAGCCGGGTATCGAGTGGCAGTCGACTCGTGGTGGTGGCAAAGAGGGAGGGGGTGGCGGCGGTAGTGGTGGTAGTGGTCGGCTGTATGGAAATATGATAGCACGATAAAAAGAGGAAGAATGGCAGGGATGCTTGTGTAAAAGCGTGGGTGGGGATGCGCCGAGGTTACCACGACCAATAAAGGCACAGTTTAAAGCGGTTGATTTTTTTGCGACCATACTGCGCATGACACATTCAAATCCTGGGGAGTGGTGGCGATCTATGGAAATATGATAGGTGAGACGAGAAATGGCGACTGAAACCCTCTCACCCCCAACCACCCAACCCCCACGCAGGAATATTTTTATGTTTCATAAACCGCCTCTGTTGGGGTGGTTTTCGCAGGAATGGCGGCTGGAATGGATTAGGCAGTTTTGCGATTACCGATCGATTTTTTATAGTCGACCGGAGGTCCAGAAATTATGTTTCCCGTGGATTCGATGTCTTATGCATCGATTTGTTGGATTGCGGTCTTGTCGTTAGGTAGTTTTGCGATTACTGATCTTCATTCAATAACTTGTACAACCAATAGTTGAGGAGAAATTATGTACTCCTTCTGTGGAATAGATGTTCTCACACCTACATCGATGCCCTAGACTGGTGTCTTGTTGTTATGTACTTTCGCGATTATTGATCGTCTTTCTATTACTATAACGGCCAAAGGTTGGGGAGAAATCATGTACTCCTTCGGTGGAATGGATATCCTCGCACACGAATCGATTTCCTAGACTGGTGTCTCATTGTTACGTCGTTTTGCGATTACTAATCATCTTTCTATTACAATTACGGCCAAAAGTTGAGGAGAAATTATGCAGTCCTTCGGGTTAATGGATGTCCTCACACATGAATCGATTTCTTAGACTGGTGTCTTGTTTTCAGACTTGCGATTACTAATCACCTCTTCATTGTCAGTTTGAGAAATTATGTGGAATGGATGTCTTACACATGAATCGATTTCTTGGATGTCTTGTTGTTGGGGAATCGTTAGGGGATGCTGATTATCTTCATTGATCCCAAATAGATTGAATGAATTCGACGGAGGAGAGTATTCAGCAACGGGATCATTGTTCGGAGATCGTTCACCCGAGCGGTTTTAACCTGCAAAAGTACCCACCTGCTGTTTCGACGGAGTCCAGCGGACCGTGGACTATCGGCCAGGTAGATCGATCTTTGAGATGAAGGAAAGTATATCGATCTGTGGACGGATACTCGAGTGAGACGTTCGTTGAACGCTGTTGGGTATCACGAATTTGATATGTTGGCAATGAAGGAATGTGAGCAGCGACGGATCACTCTAACAGGACTCTAATCCTTGTGTCTCCATAATCGCTCATGCGAATCTCAAGTCTTGCTTACGATACATCCACACTTTCAAATTTTGAAATCTTGCAATTCATTCAAATTGCACCCACGCATTGCTGTCATAAATGCATAAAATCCGCAGTATAGTTATTTTCATAAAGTAATGTAAAACAGTCAATTTTAGCACTCCGTGAAGCTAGTGTTAACACGCGGAGCAATTTTGTCTGGCTTTTCATTTCACTTTTCATTCAAGTTTAAACACAAAATTACGAACGTGTATAAGCAAAAGACTTGCTTACCCCATTTCTATTTAATCTGCATCAATTAAATCTATTAACACGTTGACTACCATGTCACCCATATATGGGTGACGGAATTATTTGTCCAGATGTAAAAATTAATATCTACTCCAATAATTCATTGTACCAATTTTGGTAAGGACATAACAAATACAATAAGACTGAAGGACTACTCAGTATTCTACAATTTAATTCTTCAATTTTGATTTCATTAGATCAATTATTTTGATTTTAGGAAATTTTTGAGGTTGTTCGATTGGCAGTCAAAGTGTTAAGACAGTGTGAACATTTTCAGGGACTGACATATCATTTACCGTGTTAACAGATCACCATCTCCAAAAACCCAGACCACTCCACACGGACTAAACCAAGCTCATCACCTGTCTCCAAGTATCCCTCATCTCCCTAGGATCTCCGTACACCTCGCGCAAATCTCCTCGACCCCTCGCACCTGTCATCACTCAACCCAAAACCCAATCGCCGGAACCCGACCACCAGAATCCAAGAATCATTCCCCCGGAAGTCTCTCCGCTCGTACACAAATCCCGCGACGCAGTGGAGGGGGCAAGTCACCCGTGATTGGCCGGTCGGCTCGCATATGCAAATGCCCGGTTACCTTCTCCTCGGACACCGCTTGAGCGTCGCGAGTAGCCGGTTGTATACACGCTTGGTAAAAAGGCGCGTAGGGGCTCGCGAGGTTGGCTCTATCCTTTCCTCGCCGGGCGGAGCCGCTGGTGATCCGCGATATCCGCTGATTGGCGGGTCGGTTCCCCACCTGCGCCTTCGGCGCCCCCACTCCGTTACGCGAGCGGCGCTTTGCGAGCGGGCGCGGTTATCCTCGTCGCTCTACCGCGCTCGCAGGCCACGGCTCCGGTATTTCGCTCTCTGTCTATCATGCATCGCCTCCCCCACTCGGGTTGGCAGGGTCCGCGTTCTCCGTGGACGGTAGGCGGCCGACCGGGCGTACGTGGGCCCTCTAGTGTAGCTGCACACATGCACGCGACAGCATCTGACCGCCGTACCAGCCGTCGCAGCCGTAGCTGCCACCGTCGTAGCTCGTCGCGGACGCTCGTGTGCCTGCGATAACGAATATACCCGCTCTCTCTTTCTTTCTCTCTTTCTCTCTCTCTCTGTCTTTCTTCCCTCTACTCTCTCTCTCTCTCGCTCTCTATCTATCTTTCTCTCTCTCTCTGTCTTTCTTTCACCCCCTCCCTTTGGGCTCGCCGAATCCGCTCGCTCGAGGGGGTAGCGGCACACGCACGCATCCTGTCACCCCTGTCGCGAGACGGAACCCGGTGCCGCACGTGCGCTTCCGTTCGCCAAAAGCCGAGTGTGTCAGTGCTCGCCGAAACGCGACCGTTCCCCATGGGAGTCCGCGCATTCTGACAGTTAACGAGCGATGGTCGCGCGCGCTCCGTACACGCACCCGACAACGTCGAGGACGACGAAAACGACAGGTACAACGACAACAACGACAACGGAAACGATAACGACGCGATGTTCATCGATGACTGACCGGGCCCGTGACAGGTGAGACAGAGAGAGAGAGAAAGACAGACAGACACACAAACTGACAGGATCGTCGTCCGGGGGCCAGTGAGACAGACACACCGAAACTGTGTCCAATGGTATCCGCACGTGTTGCCCGGTGACAGGTGAACACCTCACCAACGATACCCGAACTCGAGGTACGCCGTGGTGCTGTGACTCTGTATACTCTCGAGTGTTCGATATTAGTTCGACAACTAGTAACTAGCTGGTAAGCTAGTTACAGGCTAGTTACAAGCCAGCAACCTGGTCTTACTAGTGTGGGAGCAAAGTGTTGGTAAGCAGTACTGAAACTAAGTGCTGATATCTAGGAGCTGGTAGAGTGCCGGGTACCAAGGTGACTAGGCGATACGGGTGAACTGGGATATACGTGGCTGAGACGTAACTGTGTTGTTAGTGTAGTGAGAGTTGATGCGTATTATACTGTGTCGTCGAGGGAGCGCAGAGACGTTGTCCGTAGGGATCATTGTCTAGGAGGATCGGCAGGCTAGAGGAGATCATCGAGGGCTGTTCGGTGTACGAAAAGGGGCGCAGAAGGGGAGCACGTTGGATTTCGCGGCGTTGGCTGCTTACGGGGGCGTCTCGGGACCCAGGGTCGCGGTGGCGGGCACCGGGGTCCTCGCGCTACCCGGCCTGATACCCGACAAGGGTTTATCATCGCCCGGAGGTCAGTCGAAGGGAAAGTCCGCAGGGCTGGCGGGTCTCGACGACGAAGCGGTGCGCCGGTGGGTCGCCGAGGCAGCGCGGACCGTCCGGCAGATTCCGCCTCCGGTTCTGCTACCTTCGTCCAGCTCCCATCATCGTCAACAACAACAACAACAACAATCAACCCAACAACATCGCCATCATCATTCCAGTCATCGACAGCGTCAGGAGCCCAGCCCGCCCTCGGTGGGAGCCTCGCTGTTCGCTTTGCCGTCGTCCATGACCCAGACGCCCAGCATGCATCTGCTGGAGAACAACAACCTGGTGGAGGTTGCGATGGCTCAGCAGCAACAGCAGACGCAGATGCAACAGCAGCAACAGAAGCAGAAGCAAACAAGCCCGACGAACAACAACACCATCGAAGCCTGGAGATCGATCCAAGGTGGACACCAGTGGTGGAGCACGCCGGGAACCGTGCACCAGGAGCAAGCTGTCCAGCAAGCTGTGCAGCAAGCTGTGCAGCAAGTGTCCCCCATCGGGCAGGCCGCCATCGGACAGACTCAACAGTCTTTGAGCTCGGTTTGCGGACAGAGACAACAGATTCAGTCCGAGATCGATCAGCCGTTGGATTTCTCCGTTGGCTCGATGCAACAGCAAAGAGTGCACTCGAGGGCGAGGACTATCCACGAGAGGCTCCAGAGCAGGATGCACGACAACAACAACGGCACCGTCGCTGGACAGAAGATCGTCCGAGGAGCTGCCAGCAGAAGAAGCTACAGCCCCAGCGAGGGTAGCAGTTTCAGTTCGGAGGACGAGGGTGTCTCCACCGGCGGCAGCCCCACGGGGCCACTCCGTGGAACCGAGAACGGTGAGTGCCATGTTTTTATCAGAAGTGTTTCGCGGTTTTCGACGGAGCTACGTGTTCGCTCATCGTCGCTCGTCGTTGTCGTCGCGAGATAACCGGGCTATGACGCAACCTATTGTACAATCATATACGGATCAAGAGGCAATCGCAGGTGGAGCCGTAATTAGTTCGTCTCCGGAATTCGACTCGTCTCCGAGTCAGAGATCGACCCTGCAAGCGGATTTAGGAGCGGCCGATAACGCGCGCCGACTATGACGAGTCGTAATCGAGTATCTATGCCACGATGCAGCGTGCCCGTGTCCTCTTTATCTTGTCCTCTTTCTCTCTTTTTCGCCTTCGAGATTTCTCGGTTCGTTAAAATCGAGACGGAGGTATGTTTGAATGGCCTTATCACGCGATAACGTAATCGATCGAGTCGATTCAATTTTCCATAGGAACCGAACAGGTTTATCGATGATTTTTCACGCGTAACGATGGATCATTTAATTACGATTTAATGCTGTCAGTCTTCCCGCGACGATATCGTGTTTGATTAGAATGTGAGTCATGCTCGTTGATATCGTCGGATGCTTGCACACATAGTTTTAGACTTCAGAGTACGGATTTGAGGTTGTTCGATGATTTTTGATGGGACGTTTTAGTTTGGGTAATTTTGCGTGTCAGATCATCGCTCGACACCTGTCACGCAAGTTGCAGGGTTCGATGATTGATACATTTGGATGATTTCGCTGAGAAAAGAGAAGGATCTTTGGATTGAGAGCCGGAGACATTGAATGCGGCGATTCTGCACAATGCAAATGTCATTTAGAAACTATATTGAGGCCTTGGGTTACTCAATGTTGTGCAACATTGGTATGTCATTGGAATGACTGCGTAATTGACTGATCGTTAAGACGAATCTCGAGGATTCCGCGTTGAACGAATATTTGAAGGATTGAGGAATGAGTCAGAATTTTTATTATCTGATCCGATGAATATTGAAACTGTTTCCGAAGTGAACCAATGTGTTGAAACACCTGCATTTGCGGTGATAATAACTTCGTTCGTATTCGAATTTTATATTTGTTAATTTTCGCGAGTATAATCTTCAGTGTCGATGTTAATAAAGAAGAAAGAGGTTCTGACTAGAATATTTTAGTAATTACGTCTAAAGTTTTCAAGATAATTTCAGAGACACTTGTGTAATAATAAAGGGCAAATTCTGATTAGAATAATTTAATAATTAAATATTGGATATTACGCTGAATATGCTCAGGTTATGTTGCACAAATTCTAAGTGATCATTTGAACGTCATAGTCGTCTCGCTAGGTCCTAAATCTCTGGCACTTATTCATAGATCCTTGACATTTTTTAGCGATACAAATACTCTCGAGAATACTTTATCTGTGTTCGAGTATGGTTGTCCCATTTGGTCAGCTTACTGCAAACACGACGAAAGAATTCAGCACAATTTTTTTCCGTGTTGAAGCCAGACATAGTCCTATCCCCTATTCTTGTCATAACTGTGACCCTGTGTGCTCCAATCATGGTCTAGTAATGCTGGAAAATCTGAGGACAATGCTTGGTATTTTATTGGTGAAGTACTGGGCATTTGATTGGTAAATCATTGGGAAATCATGTGACAGTGTCAATGAAGGATTTAATATTATCTGCAGCAGTGCAAGTCTAAATTTGATGTGCAAGAGCCACCATTTCTTGAAGGAGGCACGCAACATTTAAAGACGGCCAAATTAATACTATAAACTTTGTTATTGTAGAAGTCATAATACACGAGATCACAGTTAGAGAAGAGTGTCTTCTATGAATGTCGTTTTAACATTCCATGAAGGAGACACGTTGTATTCAAAGACGGTCAAATTAATACTATAAACTTTGTTATTATAGAAATCATGATACACGAGATCACAGTTAGAGAAGATTGTCTTCTATGAATGTCGTTTTAACATTCCATGAAGGAGACACGTTGTATTCAAAGACGGTCAAATTAATACTATAAACTTTGTTATTATAGAAGTCATGATACACGAGATCACAGTTAGAGAAGAGTGTCTTCTATGAATGTCGTTTTAACATTCCATGAAGGAGACAAGTTGTATTCAAAGACGGTCAAATTAATACTATAAACTTTGTTATTATATAAATCATGATACACGAGATCACAGTTAGAGAAGAGTGTCTTCTATGAATATCGTTTTAACATTCCATGAAGGAGACACGCTGTATTTAAAGACGGTCAAATTAATACTATAAACTTTGTTCTATTAAAATCGTAATGTACCCAATAAATACTACATATGAAATAAACTTAATAAAATTCACAAAATCCACGATTGTCTTAAAGCTTTTTAACATTTCATGAAAGCGGTACGTTGCATTTGAAGATGTTGAAATTAATACTATAAACTTTGTTCTATTAAAATCGTAATGCACCCAATAAAATTCACAAAATCCACGATTGTCTTAAAGCTTTTTAACAATTCATAAATGATGCACCCTACATTCAAAGACGGTCAAATTAATACTATAAACTTTGTTCTATTAAAATCGTAATGCACCCAATAAATACTATATATAAAATAAACCTAATAAAATTCACAAAATCCACGATTGTTTTAAAGCTTTTTAACATTTCATGTAGGAGGCACGTTGCATTTGAAGATGTTGAAATTAATTTTACACACTTCATTGTTTAAGATCATATATTGCACCCAGTAATATTTCCACAATCTCTACGACAGTCTTCTGCTAAATTGTTTCACAATTTCCTAAAGGAGATACGTTTTAATAAAAGCAACGTATCTAAGCATCGAAACGAATGCTAGTAAAACGATCATGTCAATCATTACAGTGCCGAATACTGTCGAACAGCGACGTGGCAAGGGGTTGACAGTGCTCTCTAACTATTTGCCGTAAAGTTGGCTCTCAGTAACGAAACCGGAGATCGCAGAAACAAACGAACGTGTGCGTCATGCCAGCCGCTATTTGTCCGCGGGGAAACATGAAACGATCAAACGCCGTGCATTTTGGGGGAAAACCATGCTCGATCCGTCAGCTGTCAATGCTTGCAGGCGATCCCACCGTGTGTTAGCCACCCCCGCGCTACCTTGCCGAAGCCTTTTGTTGCGAGGGAAAATGGTTGCATTGTGCATTCGTTCCATTGTGATCGCGCGTGCAAACCCTGGGCCCCCGCGATCTGACGTGGTTCTACCTGAAACGAGCTGGTTTTTCTCTCTTCTCTCCACTCTTCGACGCGGTCGCTACCGATTCTGTGATCTCCCATTTTGCGGGAAGATAGTGCAATCAATTTGATGCACGCTGCAATTCTTCCTACTTCGGTCCGCGCTTCCAATAATCCGTGTCTCGTCATTTTTGCGAGCTTTCGTCGCAACGGATGATTGCTTTCATGATTTATTTTGCAATAAGGAGACTGCGAATATTTATGCACTATTTTGTGCTCCCACTTTTTCTCAGATCATTTCATGGGGATTGAAATTAGAAGGAAATTTTTTCACTTACATTATCTAAAAGATTCTTAGAATTAAAACAATAATAGTATTAATTTCTGTCGATGTACACGTTTAGTTGCATTTTATAAATGTGCAATATAAGCGCATAATTACGTGTGAAGTGTAGTAGTCAGGCTAGATTAGAGTTGTGCACCTGTTAATAATTTCCTAGCAGAAATGTGTGCATTGCAGTTACAGATGCATTTTAATTGCAAGAGTTTACCATTTCGAAGTTTCTCTAAAAGATTCTTCATTCAAGACTTAAAACAATAATAGTATGCAATTTTTGTTGATGTACACGTTTACTTGCATTTTATAAATGTGCAGTATACGCGCATAATGACGTGTGAAATGTAGTAGTCAGGCTAGATTAGAGTTGTGTCCCTGTTAATAATTTCCTAGCAGAAATGTGTGCATTGTAGTTACAGATGCATTTTAATTGCAAGAGTTTACCATTTCGAAGTTTCTCTAAAAGATTCTTCATTCAAGACTTAAAACAATAATAGTATGCAATTTTTGTTGATGTACACGTTTACTTGCATTTTATAAATGTGCAGTATAAGCGCATAATGACGTGTGAAATGTAGTAGTCAGGCTAGATTAGAGTTGTGTCCCTGTTAATAATTTCCTAGCAGAAATGTGTGCATTGTAGTTACAGATGCATTTTAATTGCAAGAGTTTACTATTTATAAGTTTTTCTTAAAAATTCTTCATTCGAGAGACTTGAAACAATAATAGTATTAATTTCTGTGGATGTATACGTTTACTTGCACTTTATAAATGTGCAATATAAGCGCATAATGATGAGAAGTATAGTAGTCACTTTAGATTAGAGTTGTGCCCCTGTTAATAATTTCCTAGCAGAAATGTGTGCATTGTAGTTACAGATGCATTTTAATTGCAAGAGTTTACTATTTATAAGTTTTTCTTAAAAATTCTTCATTCGAGAGACTTGAAACAATAATAGTATTAATTTCTGTAGATGTATACGTTTACTTGCATTTTATAAATGTGCAATATAAGCGCATAATGATGAGAAGTGTAGTAGTCACTTTAGATTAGAGTTGTGCCCCTGTTAATAATTTTTCTAGCAGAAATGTGTGCATTGTAGTTACAGATGCATTTTAATTGCAAGAGTTTACTATTTGAAAGTTTTTCTTAAAAATTCTTCATTCGAGAGACTTGAAACAATAATAGTATTAATTTCTGTGGATGTATACGTTTACTTGCATTTTATAAATGTGCAATATAAGCGCATAATGATGAGAAGTGTAGTAGTCACTTTAGATTAGAGTTGTGCCCCTGTTAATAATTTCCTAGCAGAAATGTGTGCATTGTAGTTACAGATGCATTTTAATTGCAAGAGTTTACTATTTGAAAGTTTGTCTTAAAAATTCTTCATTCGGGAGACTTGAAGCAATAATAGTCTAGATAAGATTTGTGTTCCTGTTAATAATTTCCGAGCAGAAATGTGTGCATTGTAGTTACAGATGCATTTTAATTGCAAGAGTTTACTATTTAGAAGTATTTATATATTGACCAGTTTGTGTGCATTTATGGCAGTTTATGTGCAGAACGCAAATTTCTAAACTACCAAAGATCGTCTGTACTAGCAAGAACTACATAATTGTTAGTTGCATTTGATTCATTGAATTTCATTTAAACAGAAGCCTAGTAAAAATGGGAATTTTCATCAAGATTCATAATACACTCGTTGCAGATGCATTTTAACTGCAAGAGTTCAATATTCAGCAGCGTTTATATGTCGTGCAGTTTGTGTACACAATGCACATTTGTAAACTACCGAGAAACATCTATATTAACAATAACAATTGTCCATAGTGTTTATAGCAAGCGCATTTCAACTAAAATGGTGCAGTATTGGAATGCATTTGTATTTCCATGCAATTTGTGTGCATTCTTAGCACACACAAATTTCTATACTATTAAAGACCACTCGTATTAACACTAAATAAACTACCACTGCGTGTCAAATGACCAATTACAGATTTTTTATTTCACGATTATTAAAGTTATCAAGATGCTTTCAGTGGAAATGATTATACAAGCTGCTTTATTAACAATAGAACTACCGATCACCAAACGTGACTGGCGTATATTGCTTTATAATAACGTCAAGATCGTATCTATTCAGATATCGTTCAATTTTTGTTTAAATATATGTATATTTAAGAACACAAATTTACTAAAAAATTACTCCGGAAAACATATTTATAATTTCAGTATTTGTAAAATAAAATATTAGTAACCAGTCATTTCGTCTGGTCCGTTAATTCTAGTGTTAAAGAATATATTATAATAAAAATCGCATATAATAACGACAAGATCATTTATTCAGATTTCGTTAAATTTTTGTTTAAATATATGTATATTTGAGAGGAGAAATTTACAAAAAAAATACTCCGGAAAACATATTTATAATTTCAGTATTTGTAAAATAAAATCTTAGAAACCAGTCATTTTGACTGGTCCGTTAGTTTTAGGGTTAAAGAATATATTATAATAAAAATCGCAGAAAATCTAAATAAATTCAATCGTGCCATTTTTATGCGGCAAAACATACTCTATGTTGCCACGTTTAGTGTTAACAAGAACTCATTATTATTCGCATTCTATTTTCTCCACAAGGAAGAACCCTTTGATTAAATTTCCATAAAATTCCATCGGAAATGGGGATTTCCATTAAGACCCATAGTGTTTAGCTACGCGTCTAGTTTATGCTGTCTTATGACAGGAGCGAGTATCGAAGAAGACAGGAAGAAGGGGTGGATCGAAAGTTTCGGCGTGGCCCCGGTATCACGGTATTGCCATAAACATTTCATAAACGAAGCAGTACCGTAAAACAAGCATTTCCTCGTTCTCGAACTTTATGGAGCGCGGTTCTCAAACATTTAAATAATGCATCCTATTCTCGGAACTCCCAGGTTTTCCCATAATTTTTTGCACTCACGCCCTGGCACCGATTGTGAAATCAGCTTGGCAGTCGGCGGCGTTAACGCGACGTGCTTCCATACGCAAATATACGCGCATGCCGAATCCGGCGTGCGTTTTACGACGGGAACCTGAATTCCCTTTTCCTGCTGCCGAGTCCCGTCTCGCACCGCGGTTCCCGTTCCCTCTGCGCAGCCGATTCCTCGTTGCGATAACGGAATTCCTCGCGGATAAATTTGCCTCTGCATTTGCGTTTGCGTTTGCGTTTGCGTTTGCGTTTGCGTTTGCGTTTGCGTTTGCGTTTGCGTTTGCGTTTGCGTTTGCGTTTGCGTTTGCGTTTGCGTTTGCGTTTGCGTTTGCGTTTGCGTTTGCGTTTGCGTTTGCGTTTGCGTTTGCGTTTGCGTTTGCGTTTTGCGAGCGAATTCGCACTTGGTCCGATTAGAGTGACTGGGGGACTTCCGAGCGGCGGATGTTGCAGAATTTTCCTTCTTCTGGACAGTTTGCCATTCACTTTCACTGTCAAATGTTAGCTCAACTTGTGTTTGACAGCTCCGGTTTTGTGTCGTATGACAATTTCCTGCGACAAACCACAAAGTATTTCAAATTTGAACACTAAAAAATAACATCACAATATTTGTTTAATGTTGCAAAATAGGTTTTTTCAAAGTCATGTTTCTAAAAAACTGTGCGTGTAGGAGAAAAATTAAGGGCAGATTCGGAATCAGCGCAGAAAACTCTACAAGGACGACACAATAGTAATTGAGAAACAAATTTGGTGTTGTATAGTGTAATTATTGAGATTGTCCGTAATTTTCAATATAATAGATGCTTAGACAAGGAAATTTATACCATTGTTTTCCACAAATGAATTTTTATAATTTGAATAATAGGAACATATAGGGTCATTTGACCGTGGTAGGTCTAGTGTTAAGATGGTCATAAGTTCCCTTCGATGTTTTTCAATGAGCATTGAACCATTCGAAAGCTGACCGAGAAAAACTCCTCTGAGTAAAATTTCAACCCCCTAGCTTGCCCGTGAGGGTAGTTACAGGGTAAATTAGATTTCGCGCTTATCGACGTATTTTCCGCTTTTTGATGCTTTCTAAATTCTGAAAAAAATGTAGCATATTTTGTGTCCTGAGGCACATTTTTGAGAATTTTTTCAGATTTTCTTGTTTCAAACTGTGCTTGTAAAAAATGTAAAAAGCCCAAAACGTCGGAAAAATGCCGATTCTTCAGAAATTGTCAATATTTGAACTACGATAATTCCGCTAAAAAAAATAGTGAAATATTAAATTTGGACTCGTTTTAAAGCTCGAAGTCTCTACTTTCGCAGACCAACATCCTTTTTATTTTGTGGAATATTTGTGCACGATATATCACGTGAAAACTGGATAAAACGATAGGACACGTTTTTCGTAAAAAATTATACAAATTGAATCGTCTATGGAACCATCGAGAAATTTTGTTTCGGAACGAATCTATTACTGATTTGAAAATTGAATCTTTGCAACGACTGTTTGAAAATTGAGCTACGATTTTTATTGGTTGTTTTATAGAACAAAAATGAGGACCAAGTTTAGTCGTGTAAGATCGCGTACACAATTCCCATTCAAAGTTCAATAAACGGACTAGAAAAAATCGTAGATCAAATTTTAAGCATTTGTTGTAAACCGGAAGCTTCAGTTTTTAAATCTACGGTGGTTTCAGTCACCAAAAAAATTTTTCAAAGTTTTCACAGACGTTTCAGTTTATAACATATTTCACCGGAGAAGTGTCTTCGGTTTTCCAGTCGGCGTATCGTGCAAAAATATTTTGGTTAAAAATGAACGATGTATGGCAAAATATAAATATAAATAAAAATAAATAATAAATATGTATGACTTCGAGCTTTAAATTACGTCCTGGTATATTGTTGTACTATTTTTTTTTAACGAAATTATCACAAGCTCGACAATTGTCCGAGAATGACAAATTTAGCGTTCAAATATTTTATTGATCCACCGTTACCGACTTGTTTTCCATAAAGCATAACATGTTCCTCCGCGCTTATCTAAAAGACGATAACAACATATTCCGTGGAAACGTATGCGATTCACTGTTCGTTAATTGAGCGCTGCTCACGGCGATCGGTTTTATCGCGGCGAATCTGTGTCGTACCTACCTTTGAAGTCGATCAAAAGTGTGTCAATGATTTGCGCGTTATTAACTACGTGAGTCACACACCGTCTTGCGCACAGATTTCGACGGTTTTTCGAGTGATGACGGTATAGTAATCGATCAGCGACCTGATAACACTAAATTCGTCAATGGGGATACGATTATTTCCAATTCGAAGGGATTTATTAATACTTCAACTTTATTTACGCCCTCGAGCTTCTTTAATCCTGTGACGTAACTATTTACCAACCATAATATCTAAATTAGGCATTTCCTTGGCTAGATTCAATTATTCATGCATGAAAAAAGGCTCACAGAAAATTCCTCTTTCATCAAATTATCCAATTATGTAATAATTCAATAGAAAAATTTAGTTAGTAATATTGCATATGTTACTAATACTGTATATTAAAATAATATACTTTTGTATAGGTTAGGGCTGTTTCGAAAGGAATTTTGTAAAATGTTTGAGAGTGTCATTTTTTAGAGTCATTTGCGCAGTTTGTTAATACTTGACCTAGCAGAAGCCTATTAATAGATTTTTTAATGACCGTGGTAGATCTAAAAGAAGCTTGATTGATTTTCCTCTAATTAACAGACAGAAATGATTATTACATTGCGGATCATCATGCAATTACGGCGTTCATAAATTTGTAAAATATAAGAAACCGTTGACTCCAGGAAAGATCAGTGACATGTCTGTTTTATTTTTATTAGAAGCAAATTTAGTAATCAATTGAATAAAATTTTTCTTTTATTCAAATTCCGAGAAAATAATTTGTGGAAATCAGAGTTTGCTTTAAAATCCACGATTCTGATGATTAAACGATGTTCCGTGAAATAATTGATTGGTTTATCATTTTGCTGAGAAATCGGTTATCAATTTCCTATTCTCATCAGATTTTCAAACCGTCACCGTTAGATAATACATTAACTCGTTAACTATCGTGTCGATGATAATATGTCAGTGACATGATTACAATTTTAGAGACTCATTTTGATTGCGATACATTTAAACATCGCCAATATTTGCTATTTAAGATTTTTAGGCTTCCAAAGAAATCAGTATACAATTCCTACAATAAATTCAATATAACAAATCTATAAAATTATATCTAGAATAAATGAATACATTAAATCATGATACGCAGAGAAATAAAATATTTTGCAATAATATCTAAAACGGAAAATGGGTGAATTTTTCACACAGGGAACAAACAAAGTGACAAACAAAACTACTTAAAATTTCTGTTTTATTGCATTGCCTTTTCGGATGATGGCCCAACACTTAAATATTAAAAAATCATGAAGCATCGTAAGGTGACTAACATTAGTATAATTCGCTCGCATAGCGCGTGCCTTGCATCCGTAACACGTGTACATCCCGTCTACGAATAAGAAATAACCGTGATCGCGTTAGAAAAATCATGCGAGTATCGGTCCGCGTCCGGTTTTGCCGCCGATAAATCGCAGATTATTCTGCAAAATGGAAAAAAGCTAAATATTATTGTATTTATATCTTCGCGATGCGCCGAGTTATCTGCGATGTGTTTATTATCGCAAACTCGTCGCGTATGCGCGCGCGTGTATGTGTATCCGTGTACGCCGCGATACCACAAAAATAAGAATGATCGTAATTAAAACGATACGGCCGGCGCGGCGGCGTGCCATTATCTGATTCTAAACAGCCGGATCTTTATTTGTTTCAATAAAAGTGCAACGCAAACATGAAATTACGCTGATAACGCTCGACTCGTAATACGATCTTTCGTGGTTCAGCAAAATTAATAATAACGGCGCAAACACGATAATATTAATAAAAATAATTGCTACAGTTAAATTGATGGTTACAAACAATAATTTTGGTAAATGTTATCCCCAGAAAAATATTTTAAGCGTCTAAGATAGGTTATTTCTCTCATTATCGAAATTCGGGTGGAAGGGGTGGATACAACCCCTGCGGTTCAGGATTGTATATCTCGGAAACTAATGGAGATAAAAAATCGTTCTCAGCGGCAAATTAGCGAGATTTTTTATATAGAATCTTCCTGTAAAAACGGAATTCAGAAATCTCGATTTGTATAAAAAATAAAATTAGAAAACTACATTTTTCTGTCAACTTTGCTGATTTTCGATACATTCTGTTACTAATTCGAACTTTTCTTCGAATTATAACATTATTCGATTGTAAATAATTGTTATGTATGCATAAAAATTGACAGATTAAGCCTTATTATCCGTGATCAGGGGATTAGCGTATTCCGCGAAGACGAACAGAATAATAAGTAATTTTCCGCGACGAGAGAAATGCAGTTGTCGGTTCGTTGCCGATAAAGTCGCGTAATCCTCGTCGAGTATCTATAATCGGTGGAGTATCCAGGAAAAGCATGTCGAAAAGAAATTATCTTTGATTTCCGTATTATCGATTTAATCGGCTCCGATCCGTTTCTCGAAGCTCTCGAAGAGCCCGTTCAACAAACGCGCGGAGCTTGTGTACGTGCGATCGCGTCTACATAATTGCACTAATTTCGAAAAATGCCGCTCGACAAATAGGAGGACGCGTAGCCGGTGCGTTAGGCTTGAGAAAAAGTTGCCCGATATCGTATCTGTCGATAAGCCGTTGCCTTCTAAGGCTTGTTTGAATAAATATTCCACGTAAGCGTGGCGCGTGATCAGGTTATTCTCGATGAGCAACCAGCGATACCACGAAAAATCCGAAGCTTTTTCACACATCATGCTCTTTTTTTTTTTTCTCTGGTTTTCAAGTGAAACCAGTCAAGTGCTCCAGATAATGCCTTATATAACGCGAAGACACTTCGTTCCCGAAGTTGTTATTCACCTGTCACGCTGTTATCTCACGTCGAAATAATTCGGACGATTTTATATGTACTGGTTCAAGTTTACCCTCAGAAATAGTTGCATAAACGATTCTCCGATAATTTCGCATCCATTTTTTTTTCACACTTTAAACCAACAAATGCCTGATTTAATAACGTCACATTTTAATCCACTCAATGTTTGGCAATTAAAGGGGAATACAGTATTTCATCGTTAATTGTCGTGAACTTCTGTACGATAATTGTCGCAAACCAATCCCTCCTTCCGCGGGGTATAACCTGTGAGCTCCCGTGAAGCTCGAGAGGAATTGGTTGCCGAGAAGTGTAACATAATACGGGCCAAATATATATCGGTGAGACCACTACTAATCCAATGACAAAACTTCTTTATTTTTTATTATTTTTTTATGGAACTTTCACCAACATATTCGTGGCATTTTTCTAATGAAAATGATACCGAATAAGATATTTATATAATAAGATATTGCATTTACTCGAGTAATGGACGATGAAAGTTACGGAAAATTATTGTAAATATGATTACATCGTAATTGGTATTATTTAAATCAGAAAAATGCCACAAATATATTGGAGAAAGTCTCATAAAAAAATAAATAATAATAAAACAGTTTTTTATTGGCATATTACGTTGTGAGGAATTCCCATGTCCTTCCTTGCACCCGAAACTTTCATCGTTCATTACACAAGTAGATATTATCAGAATTATATAATATTTGGTATCATTTTCATTAGAAAAATGCCGCGAATGTGGTGGTAAAAGTCCCATAAAACAATTATGAAAAATAAAGCAGTTTTGTTATTGGATTAGTAGTGGTCTCACACCGATATACTTGACCCGTATTATGTTACATATCTCGGCGACCGAGTCCTCTTGAGCTTCACGGTCCCTCACGGGGTATACCCCGCGGAAGGAGGGATTGTTTTGCGACAATTATCGTTCAGAAGTTCACGACAATTAACGATTAAATACCGTACATGCTAGCTTCTAAAAAGTACATCTATCAGAAGAGGAAATCAATTTTATGACAATTGAGGTATACAGTTTTTATTTTGCATAAAGGTCCGCAGTCTAGTTCGTAACATTCCTATATTCGTTCAATATCTTCACAGTTTTGTGTCTCTATTTTTGCCACGGAGTAGTATGTATGTAAAAATAGTAACAGGGTGAATTTCCACCCCGAGGAATGATATCAGGATTAATTATTTATTGTTTGGCTCTTGTAGATAGCATTGTTGAAGTCCTTCGGATACTTCGAGAAGTACTTCAATTGATTTCTGGTATTATACAAGCACATGATCCTCGGAAAAGTACGGTCTAACTAGAAAAGAGGAAGATGAAGATGAAGTTACGGCCTCCTTGAGCGAAAGGACAAGCTCGTATCTCTTGCAGCGTATCGCCGGAGAACCATTGAATTGAAAATTACTGGGAATTTCGCTTCTTCAGGGTCTCGTTCCTCTGTCATCATCTCGCATGACTCAGGAACTCGTCCACTCTTGCCGTGTTCGTATAAAAATTAAGCAATTGAATTGCGCGCTGCAAGGAATTTCTCCGTTGAAAAATTCCCTTGTGCGGCGGAGTTTATCGATAGTTTATGCATTTATGAAGGCCTGAATCATGCGTGATAAGGTGGAATCTCCTAATCCCTCGGTGCACGAATTAATATTGTTACTCTTTACATTATGATCTGCTTCTTTCGATGATCTTGGAAAGAAGTTCCCTCCCTCGAAGCAATCTATTTAGTAAAATGAAAACTAAGGGCTCCTGGAATTAACATCGTAGGATGTTAATTTTTTTCTGCTATATTTTTATACTCTTTACTTTTTTCAAATTTAATCAAATTTGGTATTTTTAAGGGTGGATTATTGTGTAACGTGTCCAAAAAATCAATTTGTTGGCATAGATCAAAGCTTCAAGCTCGGAGATTCAACTTACTATTTAGTAAAATGAAAACTAAAAGGTCCAAGGATTAGCATAATCGCTGCCATTTTTATTCTCTTTACTTTTCTTAGATTTACTCAAATTGGGTATATTTAAGGATGGATTCTTGTGTAACGTGTTCAAAAAGTCAATTTAGTTGCATAGATCAAAGCTTCTATCTCGAAGATTCAACTTATTATTTAGTAAAATGAAAACTAAGGGGTCCTAGGATTAGCATAATCGCTGCTATATTTTCATTTTTTTTACTTTTTTCAAATTTAATCAAATTTGGTATTTTTAAGGGTGAACTCTTGCGTAACATGTTCAAAAATCAATTTAGTGGCATAGATCAAAGCTTCAAGCTCGTAGACTCAACTTACAGCTGACGATAGCTTTGAGCACAGTTCAATGAGTAAGTAAATAAATAAATGGGACTAAATAAAATTTCTTTTTGTAGCTTAAAGATGGCTCTACACATCCCCGGAAAGTTCAGCCCCATATTGTTAATGGTTCTCACCGAAAAAATTCATAAAAATGCCCTACTTTCGTACACATTACACAAAATCTATCTTTCTCTTCATCAACATATTAATGCAAAAATTTATTTCTAAGTGTGTATAAATAATCGTCTGGCCCAACCAAGGACCTTATACATTATTCAACGTCTTAGGAGACTGGATTCAATTTTTTTATTTAATTCTAATTGTCCTACATGACAAAATTCCGCGATGAAGCAACCGTGTTGCAACCCCATTACAAGCTCAACCTGTTAGGGGTTGTTTTCGTTACGAAAACTGCGGCTAAAAGATTGGATACAATATATTAATGAAAATTGCCTTGATTGGACGATAACAGAGTAAATGAACTGTCAATGGAGATTCAGAAAATTTTTTTTAGCAGCTTAGAACATTGTGGAAGATTCCTTGGGAGATGGAAGGGGGTGGAATGCAGGTTGGTTGTCACGTGACGTTACTAAAACTGCGGCTAAAAGATTAGATACAATATAATAATGAAAATTGAATTGATTGGACGATAACAGAGTAAATGAACTGTCAATGGAGATTCAGAAAATTTTTTTAGCAGCTTAGGACATTATGGAAGATTCCTCGGGAGATGGAAGGGGTTGGAATGCCGGTTGGTTGTCACCTTACGTTACTGCGGCTAAAAGATTAGATACAATATATTAATGAAAATTGCATTGATTGGACGATAACAGAGGAAATGAACTGTCGATGGGGATCCAGAAAATTTTTTTTTAGCAACTTCGAACATTGTGGCAGATTTCTCGGGAGATGGAAGGGGTTGGAATGCAGGTTGGTTGTCACGTGACGTTACTAAAACTGCGGCTAAAAGATTAGATACAATATATTCATGAAAATTGCCTTGATTGGACGATAACAGAGTAAATGAACTGTCAATGGAGATTCAGAAAATTTTTTTTAGCAGCTTAGAACATTATGGAAGATTCCTTGGGAGATGGAAGGGGTTGGAATGCAGGTTGGTTGTCACGTTACGCGGATTATTCAGCGCGCAGCGGTATAATTAGCCGTTGAACGAGCCTTCCTTCTTTTCGTCGTGCTAATACAATGTTCAATATGGGAGAATATAATTAATCCTGGCAAGGAACACGCGCAGCATCGGAGATGGCCGATTGCGGTGGAACGGGACCCAAAGACCTGTTCTTTCTCTCTGTATCTTTTTCTCTGTTACACCCTTTCAGGTTCCCTGTGTATTACGGTGTAACGTGATACGCGTTTGATTCTATGTTATTTACGGGCAGGTGTACCGTGCAACAATGTTTATCACATAATTAGATTCTATGCCCGAGCAATCTCTATCCAAGCGTCCGAAGGAAGACGACGCCGACGTTTCCGCGCCCGGAACAGTACTGCCCCCATCCCTGATAACAATAATTTTCTGCGCCAGCGTTCTCCATATTGATTCCGACCAGCAATGTGTCCTGTACGTGACCCTCCTACCTTTCGTTCGTCCTGCAGAATTTTTCTGCATTTGTGCTGCTTTGTTGGTTTTGCGTTGTTCTTCGTTCGATTTGGTTGACGTGTGACAAGAGTCTTTGCGAGACTTTCTATTAACCTCCTGCACTATAATAACGAGTCAGACTCGTGATAAGAATTTCGAACAACATCTACAAAATATGTAAATTATTAATTTCCTTTGAAGCGAAATAAAATATTGTATTGTTGCTGTCGATATATAGCCATTGGGGAATATACAAGCATATAATAAATTTAGATTTTCTTTTTGATCTAAGAAATCATGGACGACAATCAAGTTCTAATCACTGTAACCGTAAAATAGATCATAGTGCAAGGGGTTAATAGATTATACCGTGTCGAAATAATTTGGTCCATCTATTATTTAGACCTTATTGTTTTTTTTAATTGCTTTCATCATTCATTTTTATTGTTTGCTATATTTTCATAGAGTTGAGCGCAGTTCTTATGCAATCCACTGAACAAGTTCTCAAGTTCCGATGAGTATTTTTATAAATAAGTATATTTTCATACGTAAATTTTTATCATTTATTCACACGATTTGCTACAGTTGTACATGTTCGACATAATTTTTATAGATCGTATTTCATATATTTTATTTAACCCTTGGACGGCGGAACATTTTTACAACTGAATAATTGATGATGCATAGAACCGTTCACAGAGCTTTAATTAATAAGTTTTAGAAATGTATTGTTAAAGATATTTCTTGTAGAAGACACATCAGTTTTTCGGATATTTCCAACGCAACAGCTATTCATTTACTTGAATTGCTACAAATTCAGTACCTACATGACGATTTTAATATTCTAAATCAGGGATGGGCACGGTAGGGGCCCCTCAAACGCTTGCTTACCCACCTCTCTTTCATGCGCGAGGCCTGCGCACTGTTCGCAACGGGCGAAGCACTCCCTCCCTCTCTGCTAACAGCGGATGCTGGTGGGGGACAGTGGGCGCTATGGTGGGGACGGTTCTGTCTCAATTGACGGTTCTGATCAAATCGCAAATAAAAATGAACTTTTGAGCCATGGCCAAAATGTTCCGATGTCAATGTTTGACTGATGCATTGAAAAAGGACTGTATCACGTTTATCATTAAGAATTTAATTACGATATTGTTAATGTTATAGTAAAACTCGATCGTATTTCATATATTTCATTTAAACTCGAATTTGGTCGATCAAATCGCAAATAACAATGAACTTTTGAGCCCGCAGAAAAATGTTACGATGTCAATGTATGACTGATACATTGAAAAAGCAGTGTCAAGAATTTGATTATGATATTGTTAATATCATAGTAAATCTCGATCGTATTTCACATATTTCATTTAAACTCGAATTCGGTGGATCAAATCGCAAATAAAAATGAAAATATAGTGTATAAAAATATAAAAGCAGTGTGTCATATTTATTATCAAGAATTTGATTATGATATTGTTAATATCATAGTAAATCTCGATCGTATTTCATATATTTCATTTAAACTCGAATTTGGTCGATCAAATCGCAAATAAAAATTAACTTTTGAGCCCTCGGCGAAATGTTCCGGTGTCAATGTTTGACTGATCCCTTGAAAAAGGAGTGTGTCGTGTTTATTATCAAGAATTTAATTATGATATTGTTAATATCATAGTAAAACTCGGTCGTATTTCATATATTACATATAAACTCGAATTTGATCGATCAAATCGTAAATAAAAATGAAAATATAGTGTATAAAAATATAAAAGCAGTGTGTCATATTTATTATCAAGAATTTGATTATGATATTGTTAACATGATAGTAAATCTCGATTGTATTTCACATATTTCATTTACACTCGAATTTGGTCGATCAAATCGCAAATAAAAATGAACTTTTGAGCCCTCGGCGAAATGTTCCGGTGTCAATGTTTGGCTGATCCCTTGAAAAAGGAGTGTATCGTGTTTAATATCAAGAATTTAATTATGATATTGTTAATATCATAGTAAAACTCGATCGTATTTCACATATTTCATTTAAACTCGAATTTGGTCGATCAAATCGCAAATAAAAATGAACTTTTGAGCCCTCGGCGAAATGTTCCGGTGTCAATGTTTGGCTGATCCCTTGAAAAAGGAGTGTATCGTGTTTAATATCAAGAATTTAATTATGATATTGTTAATATCATAGTAAAACTCGATCGTATTTCACATATTTCATTTAAACTCGAATTTGGTCGACCAAATCGCAAATAAAAATGAAATTTTGAGCCTTGGGCAAAATGTTCCGATGTCACTATATGATAGACACGTTGAAAAAGGGGGATGGGACGTTCGTTAGCAAAGACTGAAAGACTGACGTGTCCGTATCGCCGGTCGAGCGCCGTCGGATCACTCGCGTGCGGAAAATTAGACGATCCCGACCCGATTCGTGAGAGTGGCCACGGCACGGCCCTCTCTTTTTCGTCTCCCCGACCATGATCTTCGGTGATCTTCGAGTTTCGTGTGCCGACGACAGTTCCCCGAAGTCGTTTCCCTCGGAACCGAGAGCCACCGCTTCTCTCCGGAACTTCTTTCCCCCCTTTCTCCTTACAGTTTACTTAACATTTTCATCGGCCGCCGTCCATTCCGCGCCGTGAAACAGTTCCGACGTTATGACTGCTCAACTATACCGTACAATTCTTCAGACCCGCGCTGCAGAACGGATTATTACAAAGTAGAGACCTCGATCTTCGGATCCATGGCGATCTCGATCGCTTGAGAAATTTTGCTGTGCTCAGAAAACGCATTCGAATATTTCATACTTTCAGAAACACAAATCTATCATCGGCTTTTAAAATTATTTCCCTAGCGCAACAATTTTTTTTGAATGAGAGGAATTTTGGACTGTGAAAGAAGAAGTTTTACTTTTTCAAATGAGTCTAGGTAGATAATTTTGCGATTTTTTCTCACGAAGTTATAAGAATTGAAATTTTGATACTTCTTCAATAGTGATTGATTATCACGTTTCAGAAAATGTTCTTAATTATTAAATTATGCTGTTGGCAGGTTAAAAGATATTTCTTTAACTCTCAACTATTATTTTATTGATTGCATTAATTTTTTTCTGGGATATAATTGCTAACAAGTGTATCAAATAGAACATATTATAGAAACTGGAGATTTTCGAAAAGCAATATATATTTTTTGGTGTTGACCGTAAATTGCATCAGATTTTGAAACGATTGCAAATAGGATTAACAGATCATCCCAAGAAAATTATATGTATCGAGTTTATTTAACCAGTTTCGAAAGATAAAAAGTAGTATTTACATTATATAAGGTTCACATTTATTGCAGCGTTCAACCGATCGAAACCGCAGACAGGTACATTAGCTGCGTAGTAAACTTTAATAAAGCTTAATCAATCAAATGTGTTATCTTGTTTTACAACTAGGCTATCTCTACTTTTCAAGACTGACGTTACTTTTTTTTGCCTTTTTATCTAATGGCCGTTTAACGATCAATGTTCAAAACGTACGTCTACACGCGTAACATTTTAACTACGTACATACTTCCATCAGTTTCCTTTTCAATGTGTGCTAAAGTTGCAAAACTCGATAATTGTAGAGTGCAGAGGCAACTGCAACGGTGCAATTATTGATTCTACTATTTTTGTTAGTAATTCTCTTCGGGAAATTCAAGAGTCGTAAAATAAAACACAGCTTTCGTTTCCAATTTCTTCCAGAATGTAAAAGTTGTTAACAGAATTAGTAGTGTGTTTCAATTAAAATAGAAAAAGGTATGTAAATTTGGCAATTCGGCATTCAAAATACTGGACAAATTAAACATAATTTTTCTCTTGCAAATTTGGAGTCGTAAAATAAGACTCTTCATAAAATTCTAGATATACAACTTGCATAAAATTGCTTTACTAAAGCAACAATTTCAGAGAACATTTGTACTGTAACTGAATGCAAAAAATATATATAAAAATTTGTTGAGCACCACCTGGTTACGAAATGAAACCCCTCGTTTCAGATTGTAAATTCTTAACAAACAAAAGATAATTAAATCTCCACAGTCTGATCAAAACCAACTGAATCTCCTGAAATCAATTGGACATTTCATTTCAAACGTGCAAACTTTTCTAGAAGATTTGTACTGTAACTGAATGCAAAAATATATATATATATATATATATATATATATATATATATATATATATATATATATATATATATATATATAAATTTATTGGGCACCACCTGGTTACAAAAAGAAACACTTCATTTGAGATTGTAAATCGTTAGCAAACAAATAGTAATTAAAACTATACAGTCTGATCAAAGCCAACTGAATCTCCTGAAATAAAATGCATTTCTCAATTCAAACGTGCGAACTTTTCTAGAAGATTTGTACTGTAACTGAATGGAAAAATATATATATAAAAATTTGTTGGGTACCACCTGGTTACAAAAAGAAACACCTCATTTGAGATTGTAAATCGTTAGCAAACATATAGTAATTAAAAATACACAGCCTTATCAAAGCCAACTGAATCTCCTGAAATAAGATGCACTTCTGATTTCAAACGTGCGAACTTTTCTAGAAATTTACAATTTTCGGGACGAATGAATGAAAACGAATATTTCTAAAGAATTTGAAAATATTTCTAAGATATATATAGAACAGTGTAATTAACAATTTAACCAACGTGCAGTCTAAACAGATCGAAACACCGAGATCAGTTCGTCTAAAATTTTGGAACAGTTGACAATGAGCGTACTGGTCGATTATTTCGGCTGAATAATATATTTATTTTTGCGATTTGCGTCGATACATCGTGTCAAACGTGGAAGAGCCGTTTATCGATCGACAATCTCGCTTGTCACTTGAGAAATGAAGGCTTGGCTCGGCCGCGAGAGATAAAAAGACGCGACGATCCACCGAGAAAGACAGCGAGGACCGGAAACGCTTGTCCCGGCTCGACTAACACGCGTTTCACGTTCGTGTAAATTTCGTAGGCTAACGCAAACTCGAATGAATAATGTACCGAGCCTGTTCGGCTGTTTCCGGGGACGGTTCGAAAATATTCCGCTCTCGAAACCCGGGTAAATCTGCGGCTTAATGATTATTGGTTCCGAAAATTGCTCGAACTATCTTGTTCTGAACGTGCAATTAAAATTGTACTTGCTGCAAGTTAAATAAACATTGTGATAACTGTAGCATAATTATAGTTGCAGTATATGTACTGTGATCTTCAAAGTTGGCTCGTAGTTTCGAGGAATGTTAATTTAAACTCGTGTGTTTCGAAGAATTAAATGTAAATTGCGCAGTCTTTCTTAGTTTTCTTAATATTTTACTGGACCTTAGGCAAATTTGTTTAGAATTGCTCCAACTGCAAGCTTTAGTATGCAACTAGAGCTACAATATCCTCACAGCTTTTTTCAAAAAGGACTTTCGTTTTTGAAAAATTTTAGTTTGAATTTATCCAGTGCTTCAACAGGTAGACTTAGATTTTACAACATTTTTCAATTGTAACGCTCTGTCGCGGTAATAAAACAAATATTTTGAAATTGCACCAAGTGCAATCTGTAGTGTGCATCTACACCCACAACGTCCTGAAAGGCAATTTTCAAAAAGGGCAATCATTTTTGAAAAATTTTAGTTTGAATTTATCCAGTGCTCCAACAGGTAGACTTAAATTTTACAACATTTTTCAATTGTAATACTCTGTCACAGGTATAAAACAAATTATTTGGAAATTGCAGCAAGGGCAATCTATAGTACGCATCTACACCTGCAACGTCCTGAAAGGCAATTTTCAAAAAGGGCAATCATTTTTGAAAAATTTTAGTTTGAATTAATCCAGTGCTCCAACAGGTAGACTTAGATTTTACAACATTTTTCAATTGTAACGCTCTGTCGCGGTAATAAAAAAAATATTTTGAAATTGCACCAAGTGCAATCTGTAGTGTGCATCTACACCCATAACGTCCTGAAAGGCAATTTTCAAAAAGGGCAATCATTTTTGAAAAATTTTAGTTTGAATTTATCCAGTGCTCCAACAGGTAGACTTAAATTTTACAACATTTTTCAATTGTAATACTCTGTCACAGGTATAAAACAAATTATTTGGAAATTGCAGCAAGGGCAATCTATAGTACGCATCTACACCTGCAACGTCCTGAAAGGCAATTTTCAAAAAGGGCAATCATTTTTGAAAAATTTTAGTTTGAATTAATCCAGTGCTCCAACAGGTAGACTTAGATTTTACAACATTTTTCAATTGTAACGCTCTGTCGCGGTAATAAAAAAAATATTTTGAAATTGCACCAAGTGCAATCTGTAGTGTGCATCTACACCCATAACGTCCTGAAAGGCAATTTTCAAAAAGGGCAATCATTTTTGAAAAATTTTAGTTTGAATTAATCCAGTGCTCCAACAGGTAGACTTAGATTTTACAACATTTTTCAATTGTAACGCTCTGTCGCGGTAATAAAAAAAATATTTTGAAATTGCACCAAGTGCAATCTGTAGTGTGCATCTACACCCATAACGTCCTGAAAGGCAATTTTCAAAAAGGGCAATCATTTTTGAAAAATTTTAGTTTGAATTTATCCAGTGCTCCAACAGGTAAACTTAAATTTTACAACATTTTTCAATTGTAATACTCTGTCACGGGCATAAAACAAATTATTTCGAAATTGCACCAAGTGCAATCTGTAGTGTGCATCTACACCCACAACGTCCTGAAAGGCAATTTTCAAAAAGGGCAATCATTTTTGAAAAATTTTAGTTTGAATTTATCCAGTGCTCCAACAGGTAAACTTAAATTTTACAACATTTTTCAATTGTAATACTCTGTCACGGGTATAAAACAAATTATTTGGAAATTGCACCAAGTGCAATCTGTAGTGTACGTCTACAGCCACAACGTCCCGAAATGCAATTTTCAAAAAAGGATTTCGTTGTCAAAAAATTTTAGTTTAAAGTCGAATGCTCCAATATAACTAGACCCACGACTTGCAATCTTTTCAATTACAATATTCTGTAAGGTGGATAAAACAAATCCCATTGAAACCGCACTGAGCATAAATTATAATACTCATTTCGACCTACAATACCCGTACAGCAATCTCCAATATGAACTTTTGTTATCGACATATTGCAGTTTAACGGTACCAAATGGTCAAACAGCAATCCCCACAATTCGCAATTTTCCTCGCCATAAAATCGCATCGTGGGTCCGAAGTTCAAAAATGTTTAACCTGCCTAATGCGTTTGTTAGACCTTGGAGGACCTCCTGAAGGACTCATGCTCCCTCAAAAGCAGACTGGAAACTACTTAGGAGTTCAATCGCCGTCTGCCGCGTTAATTTCACATTGTTTCGGTGGCCGTCCCACGGGGCGAGTTTCAATTTCCGAATGCAAATCCGCCACTGTTCGCCGCCGATTTCCATAAAGCCCGCCACCTACGAGTCACGTGCCCACAAGCCTGCCCAGAGAAAACCAACATCCTTGTCCCAGGGTCTGTAATAGACGGGATTTTGCGAGCGTGTAGCCCGAAGCGTTTCGCAGGCAGGTTCCGGACGCGGCGCGGCCTTAATTCGAAAGCCGGTTAGGCTATAATCGGAAACCCGGCGGACAATGCAAATCAGTGGGCACGTTACCGCCCGTGACGTAACCCAGAGAAATGGACCACGGCTTCCGGGAGCCCTAACCGCTGATTCTTTTCACCCTAACTATCGGATTTTTCGTCTTCGAGTCGCCGGAAGTAGCGAACAGTCAATCTCGAGGCTAACCGAATTTGTTTTAAACTCTTGTGGAATTGTACAATGTTATCCGAAGTGAGAAAAATTTGTTGGAGAAGTTGCGTTTATGTCAGTCGAGAATGGCAATCTTTCTGTGTAAAATGAATGTTGGTTTGTTGGTTGATGTACGATGTTTTTTGCCAGAGATACTTACTTTCCATCAGGAGTTCACTTCGACCAGAAAAATTGAACCGCACTTGAAATGTCATAGAAAATCTAAACAAAATGGAGGCCATGTGCAAAAAGAGTTATGGTGTGGTCACTTGACCGACATTAACACTAGATTTACGGGGCCCGTCAAAATGACGGATTCAAAAGTTTTTAATTTACGATTATTAAGAGTGTAAGGAGGCATTCGTGAAGAATTATTAGATAGATTTATTTTTTTCTGTACATATTACATTAAAAATCGCTAAAGATAAGAAAATACAATGTTATTAATTTTATAAAGCAATGTAAAATAATCAATTTTAGTGCTCCGTAAACCTAGTGTTAAAGATTTAAAAAAATTTCTGAATCTATATGTGTTTTATTGAAAAGAAAACCGTCAGGCAGCGCTTATTTGGGAAACTCCGTATAACGATCGTCGTAGCGATTAAGACGGTCCAGAGTGAAATCTAGACAAAATGGTGGCCTTGTGCAAAAAGAGTTATGATGGTCACTCGACCGACAATAAAGATTTTAAAAATTTGTAAATCTGAATGTGTTTTATTGAAAAGAAAACCGTCAGGCAGCTCTTATTTGGGAAACTCTGTATAACGATCGTCGTAACGATTAAAACGGTCCAGAATGAAAATCTAGACAAACTGGTGGCCTTGTGCACAAGGAGTTATGGTGGTCACTTGACCGGCATTAAAGATTTAAAACAATTTCTGAATCTATATGTGTTTTATTGAAAAGAAAACCGTCAGGCAGCTCTTATTTGGGAAACTCATGTATAACGATCGTCGTAACGATTAAAACGTTCCAGAATGAAAATCTAGACAAAATGGTGGCCTTGTGCACAAGGAGTTATGGTGGTCACTCGACTGACATTAAAGATTTAAAACAATTTCTGAATCTATATGTGTTTTATTGAAAAGAAAACCGTCAGATAGCTCTTATTTGGGAAACTCTGTATAACGATCGTCGTAACGCTTAAAACGGTCCAGAGTGAAAAATCGACTCGAGAATGGGACTGTGTGATGGTTGAAGGATCCCTCAGCATCCAGGAGGCAAGGACAAATCGTGGGCCCAGGTGTGTAGCCTCGTGCACCGTTAAAGGAGCGTGGAAACCCGCGTGGCACGTGGCCAGGAACCCTTCCAACCGAATGTTTAAAGAAAGCCGCAGGAAAGTTGGTCGCGTGTCGCGTCCGGACGGTGATTTGTCGGCTTGTTCGTTGTGTTGCGTCCTCGGGATCCTGTATACACAACCAAGGACCTACACTGTTGCGTCGCACGCGAAAAGGTGGCCCGGTCGCGTCAGGGCAAAAGGGTTGCCGTGGCATACCTGCTCTCCTGAAAGAAGCACGCGAGAGGATCAGACCAACAGAGAGAGAGAGGGGGGGGGGAAGGAGTGAGAGAAGAAAGAAAAGGAGGCGGAGAAAGAGAAAAGATAGCCGCCACGTGACCCCTGCACGGTCCTCCATTCCTTATTGGAATCCTCCTGGCCCAACCTGACCTATCCAAGGTGAGATTTATCCGGCGGCTTTACCTGCCACCAGCTACACAGCCGAGACCCGCTATACTTTCCGTACTGTCTCTCTGTCTTTCTGCCTACCTACCGGGAATCCCCGCATTCCCATCCTCATTCCCCATTCCCGTGAACCGGCCTCTAACATCCACCCACTGGCGAGGGCCACGTAGCCGAAGCCTCCTTTGCCGTCGGGCCACATGTCCTCTCGCTATGTAACAGGTGAGATTTCTTTGGTACCAAGGGGATAGTCTTATTTGCCTCTGGCCCACCTCTCTTTCTCTCGAAATTTCTTTATTCCAAACGCTGACTTCTTTGCGCGCTCTTCTAAGCGTGGAGATCAGGGCGACTGGCCAGCGGGTAAACACCGGTGAATGAACGGAATTCGTAGTTAATTCGAAGAGGAGAGATGTAGTGAAATCATTCAGCTGCTCTTGCAGAGACTGCTCGATTAGAATCGCAATAGAAAGCAATACAAAGCGTTAAACACGATTAACACCGCCAAAACAGAAACCTCAAATATTCTATGAAATCAGAGTAATTTAGGTAATTATTTAGAAGTTTGCCCACCTCACCGATTTTGATGACCTTGAAATGTGTTGTCAAGGTCATCATTCTGAACAACTTTTCCCTACACATTCTAGTATATTCGAGTACATTCTAGTAAATTGTAGTAAATTCTAATATATTCCACTATATTCTATTATATTCTAGTACATTCTAGTATATTCTAGTATATTCTAGTACATTGGAGTATATTCTAGTATATTCTAGTATATTCTAGTATATTCTAGGATATTCTAGTATATTCTAGTATATTCTAGTATATTCTAGTATATTCGAGTATATTCGAGTACATTCTAGTAAATTGTAGTAAATTCTAATATATTCCACTATATTCTAGTATATTCTAGTATATTCTAGTATATTCTAGTATATTCTAGTATATTCTAGTATATTCTAGTATATTATAGTATATTATAGTATATTCTAGTATATTCTAGTATATTGGAGTATATTCTAATATATTCTACTATATTCTAGTATATTCTAGTATATTCGAATATATTCTAGTACATTCTAGTATATTGGAGTATATTCTAGTATATTCTGGTACATTCGAGTATATTCGTGTACAATCTAGTAAATTGTAGTAAATTCTAATATACTCTACTATATTCTAGTATATTCTAGTATATTCTAGTATATTCTAGTATATTCTAGTATATTCGAGTATATTGTAGTACATTCTAGTATATTGGAGTATATTGTAGTATATTTTAGTATATTGGAGTATATTCTAGTATAATTTAGTAAATGCTAGTACATTCCAGTATATTCTAGTATATTCTAGTATATTGGAGTATATTCTAGTATACTCTAGTATATTGGAGTATATTCTAGTATATTCTAGTATATTGGAGTATATTCTAGTATATTCTAGTATATTCTAGTATATTGGAGTATATTCTAATATATTCCACTATATTCTAGTATATTCTAGTATATTCTAGTGTATTATCTAGAATATTATGAATTCATCGACGTGTTTTGCCAGCATCCTTAGAAGAAGGTTGTAGTTCAGTTACCGAAGAAGCATGACAGTGGCTGGTCGGTTATGTTGGAAGAAGAGGATCGCGTCGGATGTCCAGCCGGACGTTGTCAAACGCGCGTCAGGCGTGTCGCGGTCAGGCTGATCGCAATCTCTGTCAGCCTCGTGTGTTTTTCCAACGAAACCGGCGGCCGGTTCGCGACCATAACTCTTCGTTAGCCGTGGCACCGGTGTCGGGACATGCAAATTATGAGTCGCGTCGTTATCCTGTCCCGCGACTCCGATCGATACGATCTACCTCGGCCGTCGATGACGAATGCGCCGATGCCGGCCAGGACGAGTCATTCGCGCGGGAAGAGTTGCACGCATGACCTTGCGGCACTCTCGACCATCGGAAAAGGAAATGTGCTCCTCGTAATGAGACCTGTAATGCCGGGGACACGCACGTGATAGCGATGGGTCCAACCGACGACCAAACACCATGGAAACTTACCCAGAAACAAGGATTTTTAATCTCCTTTTCGGAAAACTTTCCTAATCCTTATAAATGTGACTTCAGATCACAATCGGATTCAAATGGTCATAACTTTGATAAAAATGAACGTATCGGCGTGGTTCGGCAATCATTTAAAAGTGTAAATTCCGGGCTTTGAGATGCTTTTTCAAATTTTGGCTGGGTTATTTTTCAGCGAAGTTATAACAATATAAAGAGCAATATCATCAGCAGACTCATTTCATTAATACAATTTTCGCAAGTCTTGTGAGACATTGTAATATTATATTGAGCGAACAAAATTTTTTAGACAATTTTCGCACGTGATAGCGATGGGTCCAAACACCATGGAAACTTACCCAGAAACAAGGATTTTTAATCTCCGTTTCGGAAAACTTTCCTAATCCTTATAAATGTGACTTCAGATCACAATCGGATTCAAATGGTCATAATTTTGATAAAAATGAACGTATCGGCGTAGCTCGGCAGTCATTTGAAAGTGTAAATTCTCGGCTTTACTGCTTTTTGAAAATTTTGGTTGGGTTAGTTTTTAACGAAGTTATAACAATATAAAGAGCAATATCATCAGCAGACTCATTTCATTAATACAATTTTCGTAAGTTTTGCGAGACTTTGTAATATTATATGGAGCCAAAAAAATTTTTTAGACAATTTTCGCGTACGCCAATCGAAAGCGACTGTCTTCCTGTGTAAAATGAATGTTGGTTGGTTCCTGTACGATTTTCCTTCCTCGAAATATTCACTTTCAAAGCAGAAGTCTTCCTTGCATCGATCGTTCCAGAAGTGTGTGCAACTGAATTGTTTCCGAGTTAACAAAAATCACATTTAAATTTATTCCGTTCAGTTCAATTATAAATCAATTGCACCTGTATGCATGCAGTCTCAGACTGATTTCCATACTCCTCGTAATCAAACAAAATTTAATATACCAGTGATCTACGTGCGTACCTGGAACAATTAAAATTGTAAAGTACCTTACAAGAAACCGGCGTGCATTAACAAAAATCAACGATGCGCCTCTGTTCGAATTTTACAAGATAGCTGGCAGTATGGAAAAACGAATTTCTCCTTTATTCTAATTCGTTTAAATTAATTCGCGAAACCAACGATCGGCGTAAAGAGATTCTCGCAGTCTGCTGATTAATTAAAATTTATATAACCGAGGCCGATTGAAGTTTCAGTGAACGCGCTGCTCTGGCAATTTGTAGAAGATACAAGTTGGTTACTTTGGTGCAGCTAGTGTTAAATTGTCCTCTGTGGCGAGATTGTATAATGTATAGAGGTACGCGAGTAATTTGCACGCCATCGTTACAGTCGCGGTGCCGGTACACGGGCGAAACATTATTGCAAAAAGAACGCGAGCCTCATCGCCGTTCACTCTCCCTCTCTGTTTCCACCTGAGTAACAGAGAAGAAGATGCTTTTTTCGCACGCGATTCGAGTTTACTTTTCACGGGTTGCCGGCTTATTTGCCGCGCGCGCGCGAGCGTTTCCCCGTGTGAGAGAGTGTGGAAGCTTCGATAGGCCGGCAGAACGCGTCATGCATATTCATTCCCGATCCCGGCTCGATCTTCCTGATAATCGCGCGGATATTATTAGAAAAGATTTTCCAGCATTTTCATGCTAATTTTTCATCGCGCAACCTGTTCCCTTCTATTCGCATCACATATTCGCCGGCGGACAAACGCGCTGCTGTGCGCGTTTTGCTCCGGAAACATTAATTGGTTCCACCTGAGCCAACCCTCTTGTTCTTTAATCGATCCTCGATCAGGCGACAGCTTCCTTCATAAGCACGCAACATGATTAATGAATAACCGGGTCAATCTTACTTTCAAAACGAAATTTCATTTTACTTTCAAAAACCGCACTTCCGAGCATGCGCCGATACTATTCAAGGTGAGAAAATATTTATTTCATGGTCAAACTAGTCAAACAACCTGTGGTGATATTTAACACTAGGCTTACGGAGCACTAAAATTGATTATTTTACATTGCTTTATAAAAATAATAAAATTTTATTTACTTAGATCTTCAGCGATTTTTATTGTAATATGTACACAAAAAGATAAATGTATTCAATAATTCCTCACGAATGCATTCTTACACTATTAATAATCGTAAGTTTGAAAACGATACTGGGTTCAAAAAATTATAACTCTCGTAAAAATGATTATATCGGTGTAATAAAACCATTGTTTGAAAGAATATAATTTATACTTTAATATGCATTTGAAATATTTTATGTAGGTTGCGTCTTGTCAAAGTTATATCCATTTAAACAACAACATTATCAACGACCTCTTGACTACAGTAAGGGAATCAGTTTGACAAGCTTGAAAACTGCACTAGGCACAAATAATTATAACTCTCGTAAAAATTATTGTATCGGTGTATTAAAACAACCCGTGGTGATATTTAACACTAGGTTTACGGAGCACTAAAATTGATTATTTTACATTGCTTTATAAAAATAATAAAATTGTATTTACTTAGATCTTCAGCGATTTTTATTGTAATATGTACACAAAAATATAAATGTATTTAATAATTCCTCACGAATGCCTTCTTACACTCTTAATAATCGTAAATTAAAAATATTTGAATCCGTCATTTTGACGGGCCCCGTAAATCTAGTGTTAACCAGTTAGCTGTGTTTGCCGTGTATACTCGTCACGGAATAAAATTAATTGCTTGCTATTTATGTTAAAATTTGTAGTGAAAATTGAAACGCATTATTAATTTGTCGACATTTCAGAATTTTTCGAGTCAAAGACGAAGTAAAGAAAAGAAGCAAAGAAATTGACGAGAGGTCAATATGTGATAAAGTTTTCAAAAATTTTTAGTAGCCACATACAAAGTCGAGCTTCATAGTTAAATGGTTAATCGATTTATTTTTAGTTTGATATTGAATTGGAAAAATATTTGAATAATAAAGATTTTGTAATAAACTTTGCAATATCAGTGGCAATTTCATTCACAAATCAATTTACAGTGAATACTCGATAATTGTCCACAACACAGGTTCGGCCAGGGACAATTATCGTGCAGAAGATGGTATTCTAGCTTTCTGTCAGAAACGTCAATTCAAAAATAATTTGTTTGTGCTTGTTCTATTCATGTCAGAAAATTTTGTTGAATATACATCGATAGACAGACATCCACAGCACAACTAGTATAATTTGTTTAAATTAATTTTATCCGTATCAATTTTTATAATAATATTTTAATAATAAAGATTTTATAATAAACTTTGCAATATCAGTGGCAATTTCATTCACAAATCAATTTACAGTGAACACTCGATAATTGTCCACAACAGGGGTCCGGCCAGGGACAATTATCGAGAAGATATTATTATTCGACCTTTGTCAAACGTAAGCACGGACACCGAAGATAGAGAGGCAACTCGGTTAGGGACAATTATAGACAAGATATTTGGGACAATTATCGAGCATTCACTGTATCTAGAGGTGCTGCGATCTGATAAATTTAGATTTAAAATTCAGCATCATTAAACTTCTTTTCGATATTACATTAAAAAAGATTGTACAGCAGTGGATGTATATGTAAAAAGTTAACAATGGAGGTCTAGGCATATTTAAATTCGTTTTCTTGTCTCCCAATGCTGTTCGAAAGAAAATCCACTCTCTTTCTTCGTCCATTCTTTTTCTACTCAACTGTCCTCATCTCTTCGACTGTACTGTGGTCTTCCAATTCGTTCCGACCCAATTCCGTTCCTAGTCCTTCAAAAACTTGTTTCAATTTACGAAAAATACATTACGTTTGTTTCTTGCCCAGCAACCTTATCTAAACGCTGAAACCGGAGTTCGACAATTGTATAGCAGGTGGAGGTTCATTTCTAACGTTGTTTTTTAGTATACAACATTCCTTTCTTCTGTTTGTTACAAGCTTCGTTATTGAGTAATAGTTTCTATGTAGATGATCCGAAGGAATTATTATTCTAGCTGTCTGTTAGAAACGTCAATTGGAAAATAATTTGTTTGTGCTCGTTCTGTTCAAGTCAGAAAATTTTGTTGAATATACATCGATAGACAAACATCCACAGCAAAACTAGTATAATTTGTTTAAATTAATTTTACTAGTATTTTATTTTTTCCTTAGCATTTTTACCTTACAAGAAAATGGTATTCTAGCTGTCTGTCAGAAACATTAATTGAAAAATAATTTGGTTGTGCTTGTTCTGTTCAAGTCAGAAAATTTTGTTGAATATACATCGATAGACAGACATCCTCAGTACAACTAGTATAATTTGTTTAAATTAATTTTATTGGTATCAATTTTTCCTTAGCATTTTCTCCTTACAAGAAAATGGTATACTAGCTGTCTGTCAGAAACATTAATTGAAAAATAATTTGTTTGTGCTTGTTCTGTTCAAGTCAGAAAATTTTGTTGAATACACATCGATAGATAGACATCGACAGCACAACAAGTATAATTTACTTAAATTAATTTTACTAGTTTTTTATTTTTTCCTTAGCATTTTCTCCTTACATGAAAATGGTATACTAGCTGTCTGTCAGAAACGTCAATTGGAAATAATTTGTTTGTGCTTGTTCTGTTCAAGTCAGAAAATTTTGTTGAATACATATCGATAGATAGACATCGACAGCACAACTAGTATAATTTACTTAAATTAATTTTACTAGTATTTTATTTTTTCCTTAGCATTTTCTCCTTACATGAAAATGGTATACTAGCTGTCTGTCAGAAACGTCAATTGAAAAATAATTTGTTTGTGCTTGTTCTGTTCAAGTCAGAAAATTTTGTTGAATACACATCGATAGATAGACATCGACAGCACAACTAGTATAATTTACTTAAATTAATTTTACTAGTATTTTATTTTTTCCTTAGCATTTTCTCCTTACATGAAAATGGTATACCAGCTGTCTGTCAGAAACGTCAATTGAAAAATAATTTGTTCGTGCTTGTTCTGTTCAAGTCAGAAAATTTTGTTGAATACACATCGATAGACAGATACTCCCAGTACAATTACTATAATTTACAAACAAATCCTAACAGAATATAACGTCTTATATAAACACCTTCATTTTGTAATAAACTACTATCTCAGCATCCTGACAGTCACACTCAATCAAAAATAATTTTTCCCCACATATCCCGTTCAACTTAAAAAGTTTCTTTTGATATACATCGATAGACAGACATCAAAAGCACACGCAATATAATTTTCAAACAAATCCCCACCCTATACAACATTCTGCATCGTTCCAATCATCCCAATCACACGTGGACCCACTATCCCACCAAAAGAACGCATCTCGACAAATAATCTTCACAACCGGGCGGATTGCATTGATCCTCGTTGCACCGGGTGTCGTCCTCGGCACTTATTAATCCCTGCGTCGAATTGAATCGTCCTCCGATTCGTTATCGAGGATTTTCTTTCAGCTCGCCGCGTCTCGCGTTGGCTCGGTTTTTTTCCCGGGGTTCGCGTAAATGGAAATCGCTAATATTTCTCAATGATCGCTGGCGCGTTCAGTATGCGGCGCGCGAGCTCTCCGGTCGGCGCATCCCGCTTCAAGGACCGGGGGAAACGTTTGCAAGCGTTTGCGCCCAGGCCGCGGCCGGATAAATGATGGAAATCACCATATTCATCGCATTTGTCGGCACACGGCTCGCAGGTGAGCGGCTCGCCGTATTTGGCGCTTCGCGTATGCTAATCCCGCGGAGGACGCGGATTGGCAGCCTAGGCCGCGGACATGCGACCAGTTAAAAGGACAGCGCGCATAATCCTGAGATCCTGCTCGCCAGGCCGAGTGAATTATTCCTTCTTATCTGTGGAAACGACGTCGACAAGGTGCTGCGCCGATCCGCAGATCCATCGATCCGGTTTCAGTCCCTCACAATTTTTCAACTTATTTTCTGATTAACGAGATTTTCAGAGTTATTTCGTTATTAATTTATTGTTGGGAAGGATTGACGATCTTGAAAGTGCATCTCCATGGTCTAAATTTTTGTTGCGAATGTTGGAAAATTTATTTAACTTGAAAACAGCAAATATCCTAGATACAGCAATGATGAATCTGAAATAACAATAGCACTAGGTTCAAATGGTTATTACTCCGGAAAAATTAATTGCATCGATGTTTTTCAATAATTGTTTCAAAGGGAACAATCTGTACTTTGAGATGGTGTTTGAGAATTTTGATTGCTTCTCGATAAAGTTGTAACGATTTCAAGAGCAATATTCATTCCCTCACAATTTTTCAACTTATTTTTTGATTAACGAGATTTTCGGAGTTATTTCGTAATTTATTTATTGTTGGGAAGAATTGACGATCTTAGTCGACCTTCCATAGTCTGAATTTTTGTTGCGAATTTTGGAAAATTTATTTAACTTTAAAACAGCAAATATCATATACACAGCAATTGATGAGCCTGAAATAGAAATAGCACTAGGTTCAAAAGAATTATTAATCCGGCAAAAATAATCGCATCGCTGTCGTTCAATGATTGTTTCAAAGGGAACAATCTGTAGTTTGGGATGGTGTTTGAGAATTTTAGCTGGGTTGCTTTTCGATAAACTTGTAACGATTTCAAAAGCAATATTCAGTCCCTCACAATTTTTCAACTTATTTTTTGATAAATGAGATTTTCAGAGTTATTTCGTTATTAATGCATTGTTGGGAAGAATTGACGATCTTAGTTGACCTTCCATGGTCTGAATTTTTGTTGCGAATGTTGGACAATTTATTTAACTTGAAAACAGCAAATATCCTAGAGACAGCAATGATGAATCTGAAATAACAATAGCACTAGGTTCAAATGGTTATTACTCCGGAAAAATTAATTGCATCGCTGTTTTTCAATAATTGTTTCAAAGGGAACAATCTGTACTTTGAGATGGTGTTTGAGAATTTTAGCTGCGTTGCTTTTCGATAAAGTTATAGCGATTTCAAAAGCAATGTCTTCAACAATCACATTTTCTCGCTCATAAGATTTTTGTGAAACTTTGTATATTTATATGAAGCGAACAAAATTTTTTAGACGAATCGCACTTACTCCGGCTGAAAGTGACAATCTTCCTGTGTAAAATGAATGTTGGTAGATTACTGTACGATTTTTTTATACTGAGTTATTCAATTTCAAAGCCGGAAGTCGTCCTCTTGCTACAGTAGAGGAATCAGTTTGAAAACTTTGAAA
The DNA here is from genome assembly GCA_913789915.3 of Sphecodes monilicornis. Classification (NCBI taxonomy): domain Eukaryota; kingdom Metazoa; phylum Arthropoda; class Insecta; order Hymenoptera; family Halictidae; genus Sphecodes; species Sphecodes monilicornis. The sequence continues at coordinate 6,638,539 of OU565298.1, read as the reverse complement.
ACGGCACTAGGTACAAATAATTATAACTCACGTAAAAATTATTGTATCGGTGCCATAAAAAAATTGTTTGAAAGAATACAATCCGTACTTTAATATGCATTTGAAATATTTTAGCTAGGTTGCGTCTTGTCAAAGTTATATCCATTTAAACAACAACATTATCAACGATCTCTTGACTACAGTAGAGGAATCAGTTTGGCAAGCTTGAAAACGGCACTAGGTACAAATAATTATAACTCACGTAAAAATTATTGTATCGGTGTAATAAAAATTTTTTTTTGAAAGAATACAATCTGCACTTTTAGCTAGGTTGCGTCTTGTCAAAGTTATATCCATTTAAACAGCAACATTATCAACGACCTCTTGACTACAGTAGAGGAATCAGTTTGGCAAGCTTGAAAACGGCACTAGGTACAAATAATTATAACTCTCGTAAAAATTAGTGTATCGGTATCATAAAAAAATTGTTTGAAACAATTCAATTTGTACTTTCATATGCATTTTAAATATTTTACGTAGGTTGCGTCTTGTCAAAGTTATATCTATTTAAACAACAACATCATCTATGATCTCATGATCTTTGTCCAGTCATCGGACAGGTTAGGATAAAAATAGAATTTCATGAAATTTGATAGAAACTTTTAACAATATGTTTTACGTTTTAACAGAGTTCGATGAAGTCCTTCGATTCACTTTTTCTCGACGACAGCCCCCCTCCATGAAACCCGTCAACAGTCTACTCACATGGCGCACACGACATGCGTCCAATTAAGAAAATTGAAAAAAGGCACGGCATTAATCGGAATAATGATCCACCGTCATTCAATATATCCTCGACAGCGTGTGGAACTATCGTTGCGCAAAGATAAATGTATTCTTGATTAGTCCTCGGCGTTCATTCTCCTCGAGAAAGAATCAAAGAAACCGCGAAGGCGTACGGTAATTTGAATAATAATGAGTCCCGAGGATTCACTTTCATCGATGCATCTCGTGAAACATTAGAATCTTCAATCGAAATCATGTATTTCTTCGTTCCTGCGATTTTGTCTATTAGTGATCAATATTTCTTAAAAACACGTTGTGAATCATTTTTTTATTTTTTATTTTTTATTTTTTAATTTACTTGAAATAAGGGATTTCAAGAGTATTTCCTGAAATTGTTTCCGATTCATTTTAATCAGTTCTTTTTTTTAAGTTGCATTAACCTCACGAGGGTTTTATCTTTTATTTTTTTTTAAATCGCTTTCAACACTTTTCTAAGGTTATTTCGCGATGGGACCTAATTTATTTTTCCCGGTGGACACTCCAAGGTGAGGTGAAGGTCAACTTTCTTTTTTTAAATGGAATGATGTTTTTTTTCTACCATCAAATAGTGCGTTTTAAGATGAGTTCGATTACTTATGACTCAAGGTCATTCAAGGTCAAACTTGCAGGGAACTTACGGATACTCGCACACCCCTAGTCCAGCATTCATTAAGTTTATGTGTCCAATTAATCGATCCAGGACAAGAATTGATCTTAGGAAATTTCTAGAGGCGATGTTCGTCCTTCGGTGCCCATAAAAATTACAAAAGAACAAATTCCAGCGGATGATAATCGCGAATGTTTCGCAACGCTCGCGGAATTCGCCTGTTCCTGTTTCCTGTGCGTCTCTATTTGTCCTTCCATTCCTTGTCGATGATCCAGAATCCTCAATCGCCTCCCGCAGGATCATCCATGACCAATGACTCAGTTTTCCGCGTTCATTCAAGTCTCGCATGCCAAGAAGACTATACAACGCGTGGGAAACGTTCTTTTCCGATCGATAATCACTTGAATTTCGCTTTGACAAAAGAGAAGCTCATTAAGACGAGGTACAAATAGATAATCCAATTATTTCAATCGTTATTTTATTTTATAAGGAAGAGTGGAATAAATTCTTTATACCATTGATTCATGCAATATTCTTAGTTCTGTATTTTAACACTAGAACTACCGGACAAGTCAAAATGACTGGTTTCTAAATTTTTCTTTTACAAATATTGAAATTATAAAAATGTTTTCCGGAGTAATGTTTTAGTCAACATCTCTACAAGAGTACATATTTAAACAAAAGTTGTACGGAAGTTGAATAAATGCATTCTTGTCGTTATTAGAAGATATACACCAGTCGCGTTTAGCGCTCGGTAGTTATAGTGTTAAAAGAGAGAGAGTGAAAGAAATTCTTTATTCAAACGGATGCTAGTTCAATTAATTTAGTTGTTAGCTTATTTTTAGGGGGACAGTGAAGAAAATTCTTGTACAAAAGATTAATGAAATTTTCTTAGTTTGTTAATTATTTATTTAAATAGAGAGAGAGCCAAAGAAATTCTTCATTGAAACGAATACTCTTTCAATTAATTGAGTTCCTAGCTTATTTTTAAGGAGAGAGCCAAACAAATTCTTTATACAAATTATTGAAGAGTGAAGAAAATTCTTGTACAAATGATTAATGAAATTTTCTTAGTTCTGAATTCTTTATTTTAAAAGAGACAGCCAAAGAAATTCTTCATTCAAACGAATACTCTTTCAATTAATTTAGATCCTAGCTTTTTTTTAAGGAGAGAACCAAACAAAATTTTTATGCAAATTATTGAAGAGTGAAGAAAATTCTTGTACAAATGATTAAGGAAATTTCCTTAGTTTGTTAATTCTTTATTTTAAAAGAGAGAGCCAAAGAAATTCTTCATTCAAACGAATACTCTTTAAATTAATTTAGATCCTAGCTTTTTTTTAAGGAGAGAGCCAAACAAATTCTTTATACAAATTATTGAAGAGTGAAGAAAATTCTTGTACAAATGGTTAATGAAATTTTCTTAGTTCTGAATTCTTTGTTGTAAAAGAGAAAGCTAAAGAAATTCTTCATTCAAAGCAATACTATTTCAATTAATTTAATTCTTAGTTTATTTTTAAAGAGAGCCGAACAAATTTTTTATACAAATTATTGAAGAGTGAAGCAAATACTTGTAGAAATGGTTAATGAAATTTTCTTAGTTTTTAACTCCTTATTTTAAAAGAGAGAGCAAAAGAAATTCTTCATTCAAACGAATACTTTTTCGAGTAATTTAGTTCTTAGCTTATTTTTAAGGAGAGAGTGCAACAAATTCTTTATAAAAATGATTAAATCCTTTCAAAATTCAAATCGAATTTCCCTGCGGCACCGTAACCGAACTGTAGTTATTTTTAAACAAATAGTATGCATCTCGCAGAGCAAACCGCCGAATACGCTATCTCGCTATCGACCCGGCTACTGTTGCGAGTGATTTTAATTGAATTGCATGGCGAAAGGCGCGTCAGCGGTCCGCGTTCCTCGATATTTCATTCACGGCAAGATAAATACTCGCGGACAACAATTTATCGTTAAACACCGGTGATTAGCGCGGGAACCCGGTGTGTTTGCGATCCGATCCGATCCAGAGAATAATTTAACACTTGCATATATACGAGGTACGCGAGCACGGTTTTCCCACTTTCGATCGGTTCCCTCGAGGTGAAAGTATTAATTAGGAGATATTCAATTAATCCGTGGCAGCAACAGCATGGCGGAGCTTGCTGCCATCGATCGTTATTCTAAAACCTAAACACGATTTTATTACCGAATTTATCAGTTCAGACAAATCAGAATTGATCATTGCATGTATTCCCTAGGAGCTGATTAAATTGCGAATATTTGTAAAATATGAAAATAGAAATTTGTTGAATGAGTCGGAAATAGTGTATTAATTAGATTGCTGATTTTGATGCGTTTGTGGTACCTGCACGTTTTTAAAATACAAGATAACATGATTAGTAACGAATATTGATAACATCTCTACTCTATTTCTACCACAAAGAATTTTCTAGTTCATGTAAATTAAACTTGGAATGTGCATAAAAATCTGTAGTCTAATAATAATGTTATTAAATTTATGTAATGTCTCCACAATTTAGTGTTTCATTTATTTATTCTGTTGCAAATGTGTAAAAGCCATAGTTCTTGTACGAACAAGAAGAAAATGTACTGGGACACAGTCATTCGATTTAAAAGAATTAATAATTATGGTTCCTGATCTGTTTCTTTTACATTCATGTTTTCTGGGTGTTAGTGTCAACCATTTTGAAGTTATGTAACACCTTCATTCTTTTCCTTTAACGCTGCCACTCAAATTATTTCAAATTTTCAGTTATTGTGATTTGAGACACAGGAGTTCTTTCAATTAACACTAAATCTACCGCCGCCATTAAAAATCACGACTTGTATGTTCTCCCATATAAAAATGGTAGAATTTAATTAATTTAGATATTCTGCCATTTTGATTATAATGTATACTTGAATAAAAAGAGTGGGCATAATCATTTCCAGTGAAAGCGTCTTTATAACTTCAATAATTGTAGAATAAGCAATCTGAAAGCAGTCATTTAGTGTTAAATGATGTTCATGTCCAATAAAATCTGTTGTAAATCATCGTAACGAGTCTGACACGATATATAATCATTCACAAGGTTGATAGCAACGACTAGAATACTATCATTGTGCATCGATGTCAATCATAAGCGTTTATAATACAAGAAAAGTGAATATTACAAATATTAAATTTCTTTTATACTCTCTTAATAAAGAGATTGTTGTTTCATAAACTGCAGTTTTCTCGAATAATGTTGCTACTACTAAAAAATACTCAGTCTATCACTAACACATCTGTATCATCGTACTATAGTATTTCATCGATAATCGTGGCCACCACGGGTACGGCCGGCGACAATTAAAGTTCAGATAATACTATTCTTTGACTTGTGCCTAACGTAGAAAAGGACAGCGCAGCTCGAGAGGCCTCGGTCGACGAGAAGTGTAACATAATACGGGTCGAGTATGTCGGTGTGAAAACAACACCTAACCTAGTAACAAAACTTCTTTATTTTTTTATGGAACTTTCACCAACATATTCGTGGCATTTTTCTAATGAAAATGATACCAAATAAGATATAATTCCGATGGTATTTACTTGAGTAATGGACAATGAAAGTTTCAGAAAATTATTGTAAATATGATCCGAATGATATCTTATTTGGTATAATTTTCATTAGAAAAATGTCACGAATATGTTGGTGAAAGTTCCATAAAAAAATAATAAAAATAAAGTTTTGTCATTGGATTAGTAGTGGTTTCACCGATATACTCGACCCGTATCATGTTACACGGCGACCGAGGCCTCTCGAGCTTCACGGCCCCTCACGGGTTATACTCCGCGGAAGGGGGGATTATTTTGCGACAATTATCGTTCAGAAGTTCACGACAATTAAGGATTAAATACTGTACATGCTAGCTTCTAAAAAGTACATTTCAATCATTTGTTGACCTTCAAATGACCTCGACACTCATTTATAACCAAAAATCTCACAGCAACTCGCGAAAAAGACGAGAGAAAATGTTTGTCACTATTTCTGTCTTAAAAACCAAATTCTCCGGTGGTAAAATTGATGGCGCGTTTCCGCGATCGGCAAATTTGTTCTCGACATTGTTTTCCGTCGTCCGGACAGCGCGGCGATCATGTCAATTGCCGTCGGCAGGAGCAACCACCGTTTAATCGCGGCGTCGCGCGGCGAATCAACGAAATCGCAATCAAGCCGAGCGACGTAGTAATTCGGCAAAAAACCGCGACGCCGGTGGTCGTTTTGAATTTCGCGGTGTTCTGTGAGTCAGCAAACGTCGTCGTCGTCGTCGTCGTCGGGGTCCCGGGTGTCTCTCTTTCTCGCTGGCTATCGTTTTAAGTAAAGCTAATGCGAGTGTACACAGAAACACGCGTGGCTAATACGTAGCCGGCGCGCGGCGCTTCCTGCCTCATGTATTCAAATTAAAGCACGTAACGCCGTCATGGAGCCGGTGTAATGGTAATGATGATGGTAAACGAGACCCATGGACGCCTTCTGCTTCGTCTTCTTCCACTGTCACTGGCCAGAACGATGCGGCACACAGCGCGGCTTGCACCGATGACGGTGCAACAAACGCTGCATCCGCTGCAATCAGACCCCGAACCACGACGATGCACCGCGAAATTCGATCGCGATTCTGTGTCGGTTGTTCCAAGATTTAATTGCATTAGTAGTCCTCTGTGGTTTCCTGGAACTTTTAAGTTCATTGTACTAACTGGCGTTGCGGGGGATTGTCATCGAGAAAAATAGAATTAAAGGGCTTCGCTTTGAAGTTGAATAGCTCAGCCTCAAAAAATCGTACGGTAACCAATCAGCATTTATTTTACACAGGAAAGTGGTCACTTTTGACTGGCGTAAATGGAATTTGTTTAAAAAATTTTCCTCGGTCTCTATAACATTACAAAGTTCCACAAGATTGTGTAGAATCTTGTTAACCTAGATGATGAGGCCGTTGGCCATGCGACTGTTTAAATTGCTATAACTTTGTCGAGAAGCACCTTAGCCACAATTTCAAGATGGCGTCTGAAAGTACAGAGTGTACGCTATTAAACAACGTTTGGATGATAGCGGTGCGATCATTTTTACGGGAGTTACGATTATTTGAATTTGACAACATCTTTGATAGTTGTCGATGGAGGACTTCGCTTTGAAGTTGAATAGCTCAGCTTAAAAAAATCGTACGGTAACCAATCAGCATTTATTTTACACAGGAAGGTAGTCACTTTTGACTGGCATAAATGGAATTTGTTTAAAAAATTTTCCTCGGTCCCTATAACATTACACAGCTCCACAAGATTGTGTAGAATCTTGTTAACGAGATGATTGTTGACCATGCAACTGTTTAAATTGCTATAACTTTGCCCAGAAGCACCTTAGCCACAATTTCGAGATAGCGTCTGAAAGTACAGATTGTACACTGTTAAACAGCTGTTGGATGATAACGGTGCGTTAATTTTTACGGGAGTTATGATTATTTGTATTCGACTCCATCTTTGGTAGCTGTCGAGGGAGGACTTCACTTTGAAGTTGAATAGCTCAGGCTAAAAAAATCGTACGATAACCAATCAGCATTTATTTCACACAGGAAAGTAGTCACTTTTGAGTGGCATAAATGGAATTTGTTTAAAAAATTTTCCTGGGTCCCTATGCCATTACAAAGTTCCAAAAGATTCTGTAAAATCTTGTTAACGAGATGATTGTTGGCCATGCGACTGTTTAAATTGCTATATCTTTGCCGAGAAGCACATTTGCCACAATTTCAAGATGGCGTCTGAAAGTACAGATTGTACACTATTAAACAACGTTTTGATGATAACGGTGCGATAATTTTTACGGGAGTTATGATTATTTGAATTTGACTCCATCTTTGGTAGCTGTCGAGGGAGGACTTCACTTTGAAGTTGAATAGCTCAGGCTAAAAAAATCGTACGATAACCAATCAGCATTTATTTCACACAGGAAAGTAGTCACTTTTGAGTGGCATAAATGGAATTTGTTTAAAAAATTTTCCTCGGTCCCTATGCCATTACAAAGTTCCAAAAGATTCTGTAAAATCTTGGCCATGCGACTGTTTAAATTGCTATAGCTTTGCCGAGAAGCAGCTTAGCCACAATTTCAAGATGGCGTCTGAAAGTACAGATTGTACACTATTAAACAACGTTTTGATGATAACGGTGCGATAATTTTTACGGGAGTTCTGATTATTTGCATTTGACTCTATCTTACATAGTTGTCGATGGAGGACTTCGCTTTGAAGTTGAATAGCTCAGGCTAAAAAAATCGTACGATAACCAATCAGCATTTATTTTTAACAGAAAGAATCCCACTTTCGATTGGGATAAGTGGAACTTGTCTAAAAAAAATGTATTCGCTCATTTTATAAAGCAATTTACCGACTTTAATTAAGCAATCTCCGTTCCGATTGGTATCAATCGATATCAAAGGCGCTCGCATCAAAAGCTCACCGACCCTCGGATCAGCGATCTGAAATCGCGATTTCTCGATGACAGAGGAGCCTCTTCTTTTGTCCCTCTCCCATCAGATTCCTTCCTGGCGGGTCCTCGGTACGCGACACAGTAAGGGCCGGCGTCGCGTCGGTTAATGTAATTTTAATCACCGGTTAAATAAACATAAGCGTAATTTGAATCCGGATGTGTCCCGATGAGCGGTCCCGATAAAAGCACAATGTTAATGCGTGTCGGCTTAGAAGAGGAGAAAAATCGCGATCCTCGTCTCGCCCGTATGTGCCTCCGTCCATCTTTCTTTTTCCTTTCTTTTATCTCCTACGTTCTCTCCTCGTTCTCTTGTTCTTCCTTTCTTTTTTTTTCTTTCTTTACCCTCGGACGGTTGCGTGAGCGGAGTGCGTGCATACGCGCGTGCGTGCGTGCACAGGCATGTTATTCCGCAGTTTATGCGAGCTATGCTAATCCGACGAGACCATGAGCGCGTCGAGCATTCCCCAAATCATGAATAATCAGCGATACGTACAACGGGGGCCCCCGAAGATGGCAACCCGAAGCTTTATTTCATTTCTTCGCCTTTCTCTTACGACGATTCTTCTTTTCTTTGCCCTCCCACTCCCCCACTTCTTTCTCTTATTCATTCTTCTTCTTCATCTTCTTCTTCTTCTCTCTTTTTGGTCGTTCAAGTCGCTAATTGCACGGTTCTTTTCTTTTCGATTAACATTCGGCTCCGAAACGATCGTCGACGATTTCTTGCGTCGTTTCATCTCTCGCGAGAGAACGCCCGTCTCGGTATATTAATTTCTTTCGCTGTTCCGGGCCCATGCCAATGAGCCGATAATTCGCGAGTCGTAGAATTTTATATCGCGACCCGTCATCGCCGAGAGTTAATTTTATTCAATTAGCACGTACTCGGGCGACGCGCAGAATGGTATTTGGGCTGAAAACCTTGCCAAAAAATCAAAATTGTAAATATTTACATACAGTGTTGTTTGCGTCCCAGAATAGATACATAAACCTGGTAAGAATTTAGAAGAAGTTAGAACACCGCGCCGCCTATTGGATGTTTGTATAGCATATGCGCTGAACACCCACCATCTATCCTGCGCATGCGCTCAACAGTAGACCCTACAAATATCCAATTTGGCAACGCTCTAACCTGTAAAAAACGCTTAAAATTGCTCATGTTTACACGTGTATAACTTTTCAACCAGTGAACTCCGGTAACCAAAACCTGATTCGTACAGCATCGCATACGGAAAAACTTGAAAATTTTTAGTCCTCTTAAGTCCAGTTCAGCCGAAAGGGGTTATATTTGGAGCATTATTTTTTTGTAATTCAAATTTTTGAGAGTTCTTTCAGGCCCTGTTTTAAAAATAATGTTTTTCATTCAACATTCACATACTTTCTTTACCTAAAAAAGTTCGGATTATACAGGATAACATAATATCAAATTTTATTTTATTTGGCAGAATCTATAAAGAATACCAACATTTGTTGCAAGACAAAAGAAAACTGCCAAAAACCTTTCCAGTATTTAAAATAACAAAAATATATTTTCTAGTTATATAAATAAACAAGTAAATAAAAAATAATTTTTTACATTTTCTAGAACTCCAAGAATAATTCCAATAAATTAAACATAATCTCATAGAATAATTGTAGTATTAGCAGAAGGGTTAATAATATCCACAGAATGTTTCAAAGAGCATCGATCTCCAGGAATAATTAATAATAAATAGACTGCGGAACTTTATTCGAAATAAAAACTTTCTACCTGAATTGCAATAAACTGGTGTGAAATAAAATTTAATTTCTTTCTTACTATGTTTAATGGGTTGAATATAATTTAAGTGTCTTCAAATTCTTCTAATGATTTTACTGTTTTAAATTACACCTACACATTTTTGTCATAAATGCATATAGTCTAATAATAAATGATTGTAGACCATGTGAAGTTTCGTGTACAGAAACGACGGTTCTGTAGGTTCTAAAACGCTTCATCTTTACACCCTTGTCGGCGGAGAGTAATCGAGATGAGAATGTTAATCGACGTACGCGAGACCTGTGATTATTAATTAGCGATAAACTGTGATCGTTCACGGTGGTCCAATTTCGACTTGACTTGGGTTTCACTGTGTACAATGGAAACTGTGTACACACGTACAAATGACGCCACTGTTATTATATCTAGCGAGCATGCTGCCGGGCCCGCGTATCGTGCATAAACATCACTGTAATGATCTAGATGGTCGTTGATTATGCGGCCGTGTTCGTGCATTAACCTACACCACGTCCTCCTGTTTCCTCGCGTGCACACCTGACATTTCCTCCGGCGTGGCCTGCGCCCGTCGTATTTCCCGATTCCACCTTGATTTCTCTGCTCTTGTGCCGGACGTTTAACAGCTTTGTCCGTTCTATTAATATCGATACGAACGAGCCTCCTGTTTTCTCGGAACGTCGAGAAAATCAAGCTCGAATATCACTTGAGAACACCGTACGAGCAATTCTTTAGAATCTAAAAAATTTTAACCCTTTGCACTCGAAGCAATTTTAATTCCACAGTAAAGACATTTCTTTCAACCTGGAACATTTTCATTTTATATAATCTTTATTATATTATACACATGAAATTAAACCTGTTTTCTCGTACAACAGTTGAATTTTTAACAATTTATAGAATACAGACGAATATAATAATACAAAAACTTATTTGACTAATGGTATGACATTTTTAACTAGTTAAGTGTGTTTGACGACTATATCCGTCATGGAGATGTGGCAGAATTTTATGTCATGACGACTATATCCGTAAAATTTGGTTACAATTTGATATTTAAATTGTAGTTTTGGCGAAAACTAAATTATATTCGTAAATTTTAATATGTTTAAAATATTTAGAGGTCAAGACGAAATGAAACAAGCAAATAAAAAAAATACTCTGTGTTTGACGACTATACCCGTCATCGCTTGATTATCGCAACACACACATGGTGCACGCTTTGCAAAAAGATCGCCACAGTTAACTGGTTAATGGTGCCTCAGAGTCACCATTCGAGTGCAAAGGGTTAAAAGGTCTCTAGATCTTTGTTGTATATATTTTTTTTTGGACTCTCGTTGTAAAAATTCTTTGAGATGTTGTTAGAAAAATTCTTTGAACTCTTATTGTATTATAAAAGTTTTTTTAATTCTCTTTGCAGAATTTCTTTCCGTTGCCGTCGCAAAAATTCTTTCGATTTCGTCACATGCAAGAATTCAAAGGAATATGCGACGTCTTTTTAGAAAAATCGGATTGCGTTTTATTTGCAATTCTTGATTATTATAGAAGATTTAGAAAAATGATATTTGGAGACGCTATACCAACTTTTAGTAACTAACGAAGAAAATTCGGAACGCTAACAGGTTTTGATACGATTACAGTGTACAGAAGCGGATCAAGTAAAAGTGAATTTACATACGTGTGCTTAAACAGAAGTTTATTTAACGGAGAATATAGTTAATTGCTAACTCGAAGATTAAAAGATTGAAGGATAATTCTTCTGACCACATTAATAAATCTAGTGATTATGTAAATAAAAATGTTGAAGCTCACTTTCTCCTTAAAACGGTAACAGCAATATTTCGTCAGCGTAATTTCAACTAAAACGTTCACCAGCCTAGACAAATAGAAAATAAAAAGATTGAAGGATAATTCTTCTGACTAAATAAATATACAATAAATGAAGTGATATTTGAAATAAAAACTTCAAAGTTATCTCTTTCTCAAACCAATAGTAACAGCGATTTTTCGTCAGTGTTGTTTCAACTAAAACGTTCATCTAATCAATAATGTTAAAGCTCTCCTTTTTCTTTCAACAGTAACAGTAATTTTTCTTCAGCCTAGTTTTAACGATCCCTAAAACGTTCAACAGCCAAAACAAATAGAAAATGAAAAGATTGAAGGATAATTCTTCTGACTAAATAAATATACAATAAATGAAGTGATTTTTGAAATAAAATTTTCAAACTTCTCTCTTTCTCAATCCAATAGTAACAGCAATTTTTTCGTAAGCGTAGTTTCAACTAAAACGTTCATCAGCCTAGACAATTAGAAAATAAAAAGATTGAAGGATATTTCTTCTGACTAAATTAATCTAAAACATAAACCAAGTATTTATCTAAATAAAAATTTTGGAGCTCTCCTTCTCCTTTCAACAGTCACAGTATTTTTTCGTCAACAAAGTTTCAACTAAAACGTTTACCAGCCTAGACAATTAGAAAATAAAAAGATTGAAGGATAATTCTTCTGCCTAAATAAATATACAATAAATGAAGTGATTTTTGAAATAAAAATTTCAAACTTCTCTCTTTCTCAATCCAATAGTAACAGCAATTTTTTCGTAAGCGTAGTTTCAACTAAAACGTTTATCAGCCTAGACAATTAGAAAATAAAAAGATTGAAGGATATTTCTTCTGACTAAATTAATCTAAAACATAAACCAAGTATTTATCTAAACAAAAATTTTGGAGCTCTCCTTCTCCTTTCAACAGTCACACTATTTTTTCGTCAGCAAAGTTTCAACTAAAACGTTTACCAGTCTAGACAAATAGAAAATAAAAAGATTGAAGGATAATTCTTCTGCCTAAATTAATCTAGTATAAATCAAGTAGTAATAGTAGTAGTAGTAGTAGTAACTTTATTGGTTCCCCTGAGGCAGTGGTGGGCACGGGTGGAGCCCCTCAAACGCCTGCTTCTCCCACTAACCTCTCTTTCATGCAGCGCGCACGTTCGTTGCGTACGCTGATGTCTCGTGTCTTCGTTGCACCATTGTACCGCGCTTGCTGGAAGGGGACAGAGGGCGCTACGGTGTGGACGGTTTTGCCTCAATTGAGGCAAAATTGCCCATCCTTGCCCTAAGGGTTACAATCCTTGACAATTTCATCTTCTCCCGCTTTACCCCCTCATCCCACTCCTACAACTGGTCCAGTATAAATCAAGTAATTATCTAAATAAAATTTTCGAAGTTCTCTCTCTCTCTCATTTCATAAGTAACCAATTTTCCTTCAGCGAATTTTCAACGGTCCCTAAAATGCTCGCCTCGTCGGTCTAAGTCTAAACAAACAGAAAAATGGTTGAAAGCTGATCCGGTAATTATCTAGAAAAGGTCTGCGTACTCCGATTTTGATGAAATTTTAATATATTATAGATTTCGACATTTTGAACAACTTTTTCCTTCTCCAATATAGGGTGGTCGCTTTTATTTTCGAGATATTTGCAAAAAACTATCGGTAATGTTAATTTCATAACAGAAACTTTCTTTTTAAAAACACTGGGTGCGTGTGAAACACTGGGTGGGTGTGTATGGTATTGTCGCTTCTCATCTCCACTACGTGTTTACAAACAAAAAATAAACAGATGCGGCCCGAAAATCCGGGAAATGTCTTTGAAAATTAAAAGCTCAGCCTATCTATGTACGATCAGAGTTATCTACAGGAGTTAATTCTGCTTGTTTCTTCTGTTATTCCATTTCCTGGAATTTCGGGCCGCATCTGTTTATTTTTTGTTTGTAAACACGTTGTGGAGATGAGAAGCGACAATACCACACACACCCACCCAGTGTTTCACACGCACTCAGTGTTTCTAAAAAGAAGGTTTCCGTTATGAAATTAACATTACCGATAGTTTTTTGCAAATATCTCGAAAACTAAAAGCGACCCCTCTATATTGGAAAAGGAAAAACTTGTTCAGAATGTGTTGCTCCATAACATATTAAAATTTCATCAAAATCGGAGTACGCAGATCTTTTCTATATAATTACCGCTGATCCTTCCGACAAAATCAATCCGATACAAATAAATTAATTTTCCAAATTAAAATTGTCTGTGCCCTTCCGTTCTCAACGCAATAGTATCGTCAAATTTTGCTTCAGCTCGTCGCCTAAAACGTTCACCATCCTAAATAGAACAGCGATGTGTAGTAATTCCGGTTTAATCGGCAATGAAAATCTGCGTTGGCTACCGAGACGGATGAAAATCGGCGTCCGTAATGAAAAACGCGTCCTTAGTCACGCGTGCTCGTTTTTATCGTCCGGTGGGATCGTGCCGGAAGCATAACTCGATTCGCCTTTTCGTTGGCATTTGCATGCGCGGAAATAATTCCCATGATTCGCCGGAAACGTATCAGATAAGGGCCCGCGGTTATATGCCGGTCGCATTAACCGACTAATTAAAGCGGTGTAAACAATGGCGGTGGACGCGTGGTGGGGAGTTTTCAGAGCCAGAATCGGAGGCATCAAGAGAGAAATCCCGGAATATAACGCGTCGGGTTTATACATGTGGAAGCGTAATCCGGAGCTGGCGCATTATGCGCCGTCTGTAAGGTAATGCACGAACACTGCCGACTAATCAGCTGCCATCTACATCGTTAGACTTATGTTTATGCATGATACATGTGCTTACAAGCACATCAGCCGCAATAACGATTATGAAACACAACTATTTCGGTGTGTGCCTGCGCCGCAAAACCGTCGAGAGCCGATAACACTGATTCCCCCACCCCCCCCCCCCTCTATCTTTCTGTCTCATTTTTCGAGTTCACGTACGCACGGGGAACCTCCGTGTTGGAAACAGCGATTAAAATCTAATTAATACGCTCCGTGCGAAACCATAAAAATTCGTTGCACTCCGAACAATAACCAAATATTGTAATTGTTTGCGCTTCGAGAAAAGAAAAGTAAAATAGCGTGTCGTTTCAAATTATTCTTTTATTCCCTCATCATTCTAAAATTCTAAATCACAGTAAAAGACCTGTAGCGAGTATCAAGAGTGTACAGAGTTCACAAAAATGACGCGATCATCATAAATATTGTATTAAGTTCTTTTAAATTAATATAGGAAATTACTAGCCCTAATGAATAGAGGAAAATGAAAATAGTGTGTTTTTCTGAACGTATTTTTCGATTATTTCAGTGTTCTAAGTCAGGGAGTTCCAACGTATTCCCCTCCGAGAACTGCAAGGTCCCCACTATCGAACCTCTTCCTACTACAGTAACCCCGCGATCTAAGTCCAACGGAACATTGCGATCTATGTCCCTTGGCCTACCCCTTCCACTGCGGGGTATCCCCGGATGGGCCGTGAAGCTCGAGCTGCCTCGGTCGCCGAGCAGTGTAAACATGCCGTGTAATTTGATCGTGGGTCGGGTATATCGGTGTGAATCACTACTAATCCAATTACAAAACTTCTTTATTTTTTATTAATTTTTCATGGAACTTTCATCAACATATTCGTGGCATTTTTCTAATGAAAATGACACCAAATATGATATAATTCCGATGATATTTACTTGTGTAATGAACGATGGAAGTTTTTTATTGGCATTACATTGTATGGACTGCGACTCTTGTCGTCTCTTCCTTTCCTATACGCTGTTCTTCTTTACGTCCAAAACTTTTATCGTTTATTACACAAGTAAATATCATCGGAATTATATCATATTTAGTATCATTTTTATTAGAAAAATGCCACGAATATATTGGTAAAATTTCATTAAAAATAAGTAAAAAATAAAGAAGTTTTATTATTGCACTAGTATTGTATCACCGATACGCTATATTTTGTTGCGCCTTCGGCCGCGCGGTCCGTGTTTGCATGCTGTCCTTTTCTACGTTCGGCGCTGTCAACGCGGTCAGAAGAGAATAGTGTCCTTGCACGATCTAAGTCCCGGCAGAGAACCGAAAAAGGACTTAAATCGAGGGGTTACTGTACTACGTATAGCCGTAGAATCAGTGAGTGCTGCGCGCGCCGCGCGGCTCTTATGGTGGGAGTCTAAGTCTAAGAGTGGGGGAAGAACATAAGCGGGGAAGGTGCCTCAAATACACTGATATACACCGTGTCCCACATAAATGGAAACACCTAAATATCTGTCGTATTATTGTTGCGCAGGGTCATTTCAAGGTCAAAAAGATGGTATCCACTAAATTCTGTTTTTTATTGTCTATCATGCTATCGTAAAAAAATATACTATTCCATTTAAAAAGACATCGGTGACCTTGACATTTCATTAATAAACACATGAAAAATTTTATTCTTTACCATTACATTTAGCCCTTGCAGTAGTGTCACTTTGTCCTCTGAAGTTTTCTGATAGGACTGTAAATACGACAGATATTTAGGTGTTCCCATTTATGTGGGACACCCTGTATATACTATGGATACGGTATTGCCATAAGACACGTACACAGCTTTTTGTTCCGAGTTGAACGTAGATTTGGATGCCAGCGCCGCTATCGTTCGACCGGTGTACTGTACCCGTCGTACTCCTCTTCGCCCCGTGATCCTCTATACTTCGCCATGTGTTTGCGTCCCTCTAGATAACGCTGCTTTCAATCGAGTTGATTGGACGCCATTGACACGCTACGAAATATAAAGTGTTGATGACGTCCAATCAACTCGATTGAAAGCAGCGCCATCTAGAGGGACGCAAACACATGGCGAAGTATAGAGGATCACGGGGCGCAGTGGAGTACGAGGGGTACAGTACACCGGTCGAACGATAGCGGCGCTAGCATCCAAATCTACTCCAAATCTCTTGGCCATGATGGCACAAACACATTGCCAACGTAATTCTAAATTAGTTAATTGGAAAAATATATCTTGTTTCCAGCTTTACTAAAAATTTTCTACACAACAAGTAAGTCTTCTTTCAAAATATTTCTTTTTGTTGGCTTCCATTAGTGGTTTCTTCAAGATGGTAAATATTAAAATCACGATGTATTTACACTAAATTAATATAATTTTCAGACGCAAGTTTCCCTTGGAAAAGATCCACACATCGATCGAAACGTTGGGTTTTATTTAAATTGCAAATTTGTTGAATTTTCAAAAAGATCGAACCTTGCGCCAAAATCATTTTCCTTAATTTAATCCAAATCTACTGTTCAATTCGGGACATTTCCAGAATCCGAATACCGTATCCATAGTATATATATATATATATATATATATATATATATATATATATATATATATATCAGTGCTCAAATAGCTCCGGAACTACTAGTTGGAACTGCCTGTTCTAAATCATAGTAAAATACCTCTAGCAAATATTCGAATAAGTATACAGGGTTCACAAAGATGACGCGGTCGTCAAGATTATTGCATAAATTCGTACAAAAAATATCTAGCTTTTATTCATAGATAAAAGAAAATAAAAATAGCGAGGTCCTTTTGAATCTATTCTTTCATTCTCTCTCGTGACTGTAAACGATAGTAAAACGTCTCTAGCGACTATCAAAAGCAAACAACTTCCCAAAAATGGCGCAATCATAATCAACAACGCCTGAACGATTCTCCTAAATTCCTACACAAAAGATTTCTAAGCCCCGTAGACAAAAGAGAATAAAAATAGTTTGTTTCCTTGAACGATCTTCGATCCACTGTGAATTCGAATTCGTAGCGGAAGATGTTCAAGCAAGCATAAAAAGTACGTTTCACAGAGTGGACAGAGCAGGCTATCCGGCACAGATGATTGATAGTGCCATATTCACCAGAAAGGAATCAACGTCGTCGAAAACTGACGCAACTGTTGCTGTTAGATTCGTTGAACGAAGCTCTCTAATTTATTCCCGTACTGAAAAGCACTGGTCGGGATAAAGCGGTCGACGGATACTGGCGGCATTTAGGATAATATGGTTATAACTCGGCGTATAGGCGAGTATTAGGCGACTTAACGAGTTAAGCGTGGTTAACGGTGCGTAGAGGCAGTGCCTTGGGATTAACTGGCCGTGCCTAAACGCGCTAATACATTACTGTACCGGTCGTTTGGATAGACAGAGGTAATTAACCCCGTGGCCGGCGAGGCGGCCATATTTTAAGGACCAATTGCACGTGTCCCGGCATGACTTCTTAATCGATTCAATGGCTTCATTTACATCTCAGCTTTTCCCTCGACGAGGCTCAATTTCGCAAGAATGTTCGCGTTTATTCGGACCGGTCGTGATTCATCGTCTGAACTCGCTTGGAGACATTATCGGTCGCGAGAATGATCGCTATCTGCTGCTCGTGCTTGCCTGGATGCGCTATACTGACCGGGGGAGCATGAGTGTCACTGCTCGGCGCCCCTCCAACCATACTCTGGCGCGCTATGGTGCGCGGCTGAAAACATTGACCCCTTTAAACTGAATCTCTGAGCATTGCTGTTTTCTCTCAAACAACGGTAATTTCATTTTTCTCGTTATTAACACTAGGTTTACGGAGCACTAAAATTGATTATTTTACATTGCTTTATAAAAATAATAAAATTATATTTACTTAGATCTTCAGCGATTTTTATTGTAATATGTATACAAAAAAATAAATCTATTTAAGAATTCCTCACGAATGCCTCCTTACACTCTTAATAATCGTAAATTAAAAATTTTTGAATCCGTCATTTTTACGGGCCTCGTAAATCTAGTGTTAATGGTGTTGTTCTTTAACCCTTTGCACTCGGAGCTGTTTCAACTAAAAAACCAAACATTTCTTCTAACCTAGAATTTAAAATATTTATATATATATATATATAAATATAATATAAAATATTTATATTATTTCATTATATGCGTACGAAAATGATATAGTACCTCATACAGTATTCAAATGATTAGTAATTTATTACATTTAAACAAATTTAATCATGTAAACAATATTCTGAATAATGGTGTAGCAATTTGTAGTGGCGCCTCAGAGTGGCCATTCGAGTGCTAAGGGTTAATTGTTGGTGGCTCCTTTTCTCAGAAAGTCTGTCAAAAAATTACTGTGAGAGATTAAATTCAAGAGAACATAATTTTTCTTGTCGATGCTTTTCAGAAATTTTCTTGTTATTGACAGCGTTATTAGTAAAACTAACCGCCGCCAAATAACCGGTTTCACATTTTTTATTTCACTTGATATTTCGACATCTTTGAAGCAAAGATGCTTTCTCGAGAATTGATTCGATAGATTTCTTTATTCAAGTATATAATATAATAACAATCGCACAAAATCTAAGAAAATTCAGTCTTCCTATTTTTACAAGCTAATACACAATAACCAATTTTAATGTTCTGTAGGTTTAGTGTTAAATTGCTGGTGTTTGTACAGTTTGACATTTTTATAGAAAATTCCCAAAACCATGAATATACCTTCACCAAGTTATAAACAAAAGAAATTTTTTTTTCTTGTCGATGCTTTCAGATAAATTAAACACAAATTAAAATTGTGTTACATATCTCGTCAAACCTTCCTTTTTAGAATTTTTAAACATTGTTCCTGCCGACGCCAACTTAAAAATCCCTTATAAAATTAAAAATAAATAATAATTAACTTCTAAATTTTTTAAATGTCCAGACTTTCCAACATAAAATGTCGCAATTAATCGACAGTCATAGCAGATAGCATGACATACTCGTACAGTTCTCAGCGTAAACTTCAGCACTATGGGTCCGGAGCAGCCATAGGCCCCGAATCGGAATTATGGCAGGTGGGGGAAGGCAGTAAAAAGCAATCAGGATTGCGAGCCATTAGCATTCGCACCTGATCATCATGCGTAATAACTATAAGGATCGCGGAGGCACAACCTGTTCCTAATCGTCTCAGTTGGGCCGAAGGGGCCCGAAAGAATCGTCCGGACGACGAAAATCCGCGTGGTTCGTTTCGGGGACCGTGAAATTCTAAGGAAGGGGCACGTGGAGGTGGTCGACGGGCCCAAGGGCAGAGGCGAGAAGGCTATCAGGCCCGCCCCCGGCTAACAATCCGTCACCGTGTGCGCTGTTTTCTGTCGAGTGGATAGTCCGGACGTCACGGAAGCCGTGTGCAGTGTGACTCACACCATAGGCGAATGGGAGGACGAATACGTGGGCCCGGATATGGGACTTACTGGGCCTTACCGCTTGCGCGCGAAAATACGTGCAAGTTTAAGAATTTTTCTAAGGGAAACCAATGAACGTATCGGTCTCAAATTTTGTGGGTGGTTTTGACAAGCTTTACGGAACACAGAAACATTTTTTTCAGTCAATAATGCGACTATGTTTATTGCAAACAAAATTTTAATGGCGTTTTCTACATTTACGTTTTACGTTCATGGGTTTGGAATTTTTTTAAAGGAAACCAATTGACGCATCGGCTGAAAATTTTGTGAGTAGTTTTGACTAGCTTTACGGAACACAGAAACATTTTTGTTCAATCAATAATCCGACTATGTTTATTGCAAACAAAATTTTAATGGCATCGTCTACATTTACGTTTTACGTTCGTGGGTTTGGTATTTTTTTTTTAAAGGATGATAATGGACGCATCGGTTGAAAATTCTGTGGGTTGGTTTAACAAGCTATAGAGAACGCAATGTCATTTTTGTTAAATAAATAATCCGAATGTGTTTGTTGCAAACAAAATTTTAATGGCATCGTCTGCATTTACGTTTTACGTTCGTGGGTTTGGAAATTTTTTTAAAGGATGCCAATTAACGCATCGGTTGTAAATTCTGTGGGTTGGTTTGACAAGCTATAGAGAACGCAACGACATTTTTGTTAAATAAATAATTCGACTGTGTTTGTTGCAAACAAAATTTTTTTGACGCCGCTTATGTGTATTTGCGTTTGAGGATATGTAAATTTTTTTAGAGGAAACTAATTGATGTACCGGTTTAACATTTTGTGGGTGCGTTTGACAATCTCTAAAGAACACATCTACATTTTTGTTAGATGAAAAGTTCAACTATGTTCATTGTAAACAAATTTTTGTTGTCGCTATTAGTTAAATTAGTTTGAATTCTTGGTTGCTATTTCCGCCAATAAAATCACCGGAGAAAATTGCCAACTGCGAATCATATCTACTCAAAAACTATTAAATAATCGTCAAGAGGTGATATTTTGTTGCTGCGGATGGCCACGGGAATGGAACTTCGAGTGGAAGCTGGGAGTCGTGTCACTGACGTTTGACCGACGGAGCATTAATGTATTCCGCTCGGGCATCAGGGCCCAAAAAAGGGTCGGCTGGGGTAGAAAGGCCAGCGAAAGGGCAAGGGGGAGGGGACCGGCAGTAAAGTCAACGGTTGCCGCCCCGGCAAAAAACGGAAATTGATCAAAATGAGAGCCACCAGGTGAGCAAAAAGGGTAAGCGAGCGCGGCGGTGGCCACGCATCTCGTGTCTTCGGGGAGTTTAGCTCCGGCGAGAGAACGCGATCGACAATAGACTTTCGGGGCGCAAGATCCTAATGATCCGAGGATCGTGGGACGACGATCGGGCCCTTTCCCGGGAATCTTTCTCGGCTGCGTTTCGCGTGCGGGACGAATCCGCCGCGGCCAGCAAGAAACTGTGAAGAACTCGCCGCGGAAAGAACCGCAAAGACGCTTCCTGGACTCGAGGCCAATTTAGTCACGAGAGAACACGGATCACTAATAATTCCTCGTTTTCATCTAACTCTGATGAAAAATGGGCCCCGCTAAAATATCCCATGCATACTCTTTTTTATTTTTACCACTGTTCGTTACGAGCGTTGAAAACTATCCTCGATGGGGTGGGCTAATTTAGTTTGAATATCTTCGGAGCCTTCGATTGTAAAGGAATGTTGTGCAGAATCAAATTGTGCAGTTTCCAACGAGGAATACGATTATGTAAACAGATTTTACAAAAGTCTATTCGCTTAGATATTACAGTCAGAACATTGCAAAAAGTAGGTAATCATTCTCAAAGAGACTAGCTTTGCTATCACGTTTGTTTCCTAATGCAAAAATGTATATTTGGAAAAAGCAATTTATTGCGGTGAAAGTATTCACTCTTCAGAATGAGCCTAGATAGCCATTCTCCAATGATTTTTTTACAAGAAGTTACAACAGCTTGAAAATATTATATTCAAAATTTAACGAACCTTAATTTTGCTCCCTTCCACAATTGCTTCGGATCATGGACATTTTTCGTTTAGAGCAGTGATCCCAGAAACACCCAAAATTGAGTGGATTTTCCTCTACTCCTTTTCCCCTTCCACTACCCCATTCCACTACCATATTAGTTCTGAGCACACTCCAACGCAGTGATGCCAGAAATGTCAGCTTTTCGCGCATGCGTACTGCGGCGCGCGCGGAATCCAGTAATGTATACTCGCCAAAAAAGAGAAACATCTACGTGGCGTGCCTTGACCTGGGACAGCCATGGACGAACTTGAAGATAACGGACGTTATTTTCGGACTTGTTTATTTATATAATTAGAAAATATATTTTTGTTATTCTGGATGCTGGAAAGGTTTTTGGCAGTTTTCCTTTGTCTCGCCTACAAATGTTGATATTCTTTATAGAAATGTTTACTTATTTCCAAACTTCACCTTATTAGCCTGTATAATCTGAACTTTTTTAGGTAAAGAAATTATGTGAATGTTGAATGAAAAACTTTGATGTTGAAGCAACATTAAATAAATAAATAAATAAATAATTATTTTTAAAACAGGGCCTTAAAGAACTCTCCAAAATTTGAAATTAGTACTGCACTGATGCCACGCGTGAATACGCATGCGCGAAAAGCTGACATTTTTGGCATCACTGCTCCAACGTCCCCCACTAAGACCGTAGACTGGTCGCAACGCGCCACGTATTACTCTGGTCATCAGAGAAGTGGTAAACTTCCCTCGAATTAATTTACCAACCAAAAAAGGGTGGTAAACTTCCCTCGAATTAATTTACCAACCAAAAAAGGTGGTAAATTCCCCTCGATTTAACCGATCTGGCATCACTGGTTCAGAGTGATATAAAAAGACAACAAAAAATCGTACATCAATTTTTATGATCTTTTTGCAAATACTGAGACTTCAAACTCGAAATTCAGGGTAATTTGAGTCCCCGGAAAATTTTCTAAATCCTGTAGAGTGATTTAAACCAGTAGTTCCAATAAAAGAGATTGCCTTCGGTTTTCCGTTCGCTGCAGAGTGAAAAAGCTCCTTCGTGATAAAAGCAATTCGCTAGGGTGAAAGTAGAAGATGCGTCCTTTAAAATGAGTCTAGATGGATTCTCCTACGATTTTTATTTATGGAGTTATAATAGAATATAAACAACATTCTATCCGGCAAGTAATGCTTCTTAAAGTTACAATCGAATGATAGAAATTATGCTAGTACGATGTTGCGGCATATTCGTTTTTGCGTATCGACAGCGGCACGATTAGGAGATTTACAGCTATCTTTCAGGAGCATTATCCGCCGGCTAACAGCCGCTATTATTTATCGAAAAGATCAGAACGCGAACGGAAAAGCGTAATTTGCCACATTTTCACGCGGCTCACCGGCCCGTTAAATACAGAGCGCATCGATTTGAGGAGCGCTTATGCAAAATCACCGGTCTCCGGTTCTCTATGCCCACAAACGGCCGGGATCGGCGTCTCCCCGGCCGGCAAACTAGGTGTATTAACATACCTAAGTGATGCAAATTGCGCCTCGGTGTTCGAACGGCCGGTGTTCGAGCTCAAAGCGAGCCGAGTCGGGTCCGCTCCATCCCCCCCGCAAAAAAGCTCGATTCCCAGGATTAATTTTCCGTCCATTGCGCGCGAAACATCTGTAATTTCAACGGTAATGAAGACGGATCCGCAGGAAAAACCGGGATTCCACGTTTATAATTGCCCGATGGTAATTCAGGCTCGTTAAATATTTAACCAGATCTTGGAATAATTAAATATTCACGGTGCGGGTATTATTTCGCGTTCGCTATATTCCGGGAAAATGAATGCGTGTTCGACAGCTGCGCGTGTGTTACAGTATCATATATTTTTGCAGAGTATGCCACCAGTATGATTTCCTCTTCCCATTAGTTGCAACGATAAAGTTCCAACATTATTATTCATATCATTAGTGGAAACTGAACGTCACATATTCGCATGCGACAGTTTCTTTCATCGGTATTCGATGGTTGTCTCTATAGAGCCAGCTGTGAATAAAATATAATAAGCTGAAACAAAATGTGGCACATATTTGCACAATTTAGAATAATTTAATATAATATATTTACATTGGATAGATACAATTTACTCAGCATAAAACGTCTTAAAGACGTCTATTTTATGTCCGATTTAGGTATGAACGTCTTAAGACCTACAAAGGACGTCTCAGAGACGTACATTTCGGGATGTCTTTAAGACGTCTGAAATTTACATATTTTAGACGTCTTTCAGACTTTCGAAATGGACGTATTTAAGACGTATTTCAGACATTCGAAATGGACGTATTTAAGACGTCTTTCAAGCATTCGAAATTGACATATTTAAGACGTCTTTCAGACTTTCGAAATGGACGTATTTAAGACGTACTTCAAACATTCGAAATGGACGTATTTAAGACGTCTTTCAGACATTCGAAATTGACATATTTAAGACGTCTTTCAGGCATTCGAAATGGACGTATTTAAGACGTCTGAAATTTACGACTTTTAGACGTCTTTCAGGCATTCAATATGGTCGTATTTAAGACGTCTTGCGGACGTTCTAAATGGACGTATTTAAGACGTCTTTCAGACATGCGAAATGGACGTATCTAAGACGTCTTTCGGACATTCTAAATGGACGTATTTAAGACGTATTTCAGACATTCGAAATGGACGTATTTAAGACGTCTTTCAGGCATTCGAAATGGACGTATTTAAGACTTCTGAAATTTACGTCTTTTAGACGTCTTTCAGGCATTCAATATGGTCGTATTTAAGACGTCTTGCGGACATTCTAAATGGACGTATTTAAGACGTATTTCAGACATTCGAAATTGACGTATTTAAGACATCTTTCAGACATTCAAAGTGGACGTATTTAAGACATGTTTCAGACATTCGAAATGGACGTATTGGAGACGTCTTTCAGAAATTTACGTCTTTTAGACGTCTTGAAGACGTTCCGAGGTGGGGGTCGTTACATACGTTTGACATATGAGCCGTTCACGGACCAAATCGATTAACTGCCTATCAAGTTTTCTTAGACTATTCTACTGATTGACATTTACACTGTTTCGCTTAAAATAAATTTCCTAACTAACTATATGAGTTAATATTATTATATGACAAACTCCGAAAAAATTTTAATAAATGTATACATATATATTTCTTCGATTTTATTTATTGTTTAAATCATGAAGGTAAACGATTTGGCAAATGTTCCGGTCATATATAAATTAAAGACGTCTTTTAGACGTCCATTCTATGTCTTGAAAATGTCTTACAGACGTCTAAAAGACGTAAAATGGACGTCTTATAGACGTCTCTAAGATTTTGATTTGATTCATCAGAACTGTCGCTCATTGTAACTTATTAAACTTATTAAATACAAGAAAACAACAGTTTCGGGTGTGTTAATAAATGAAAATGGCGGATACGAGTCATTAACGCAAACAGTTTGTTACGCATGCGCAGAGCATTTCCGCGTCACGTGACCAACACACATGACTCTGCTGGGCATGGGCAATATTTTGGGTAAGTTGGGAGCCAATCGGAGGTGGGTGCTAAAAAGAAGTTCACCCCATCTGGACACATAGTACATTCTTCACACATGATTTTCACATGGGGCTGGGAAACTCGAGGAATGATTCCTTTTCTATTCTCCTAATGCAATAAGAAATTATCCAGCTGGCGATCAGTCGCCGTGATCGTCTCGCGAACGGACATATGATCATCTCTAACCCTTTATAATTTCCACCCTGTATTGAAAGAAATAATAGGTAATTATTGCGAAAAGGTCATTATACTCCGACTTTGATATAGTATTAATTCAATATAGTATTAGCAATAGTTGTGTGCAAATATCTTGAAAACTAGAAGCGACCCTCCCATATTAAAAAAGGAAAAAGTTGTTTAAAATGCCGAAATCTATAACATATTTAAATTTCATCAAAATCGGAGTATAATGACCTCTTCACAATAATTACCAAATAATATCTTGATTTTGGAATTGAAATTGCTTCGAGGGCAGAAGGTTTAACCTGAGGAAGAAAGTTTCTTTGGATGATTCGACGATCCGGAGCCACGGCGCTGTCGCAGAGAGTGTAAACGGCCTAATTGACGACAGCCCGGAATGAAATACTGCAGCGGAGGCACGAATCCTCGTAATCGAGTTGCCTCTCATAATCCTATCCTTCATTCGACGCCTAAAACCGAGCGACAATGGAGCCCGGCACACAATGAAAGACGGAACAGAAGATTCAACCGAGGCCAGAGACGCGGATATAAAATTGTATGGGGGACCGTCCCAGCAATTAACGTCCGTCGCCCGGTGTGTGTACAAGCCTTTCACTGCGCTGGAAACGAAGTTACGTTCTCTTGATTACTAAATATCCACAAACGAGAGCCGAGGCTCTGATTAAGCACCGTGTCGACTCATCGCGACCACCCGAATCCATCGGACGTTGATCCGACTGACGAGAGAGAACGGATTATCTGGCGAAAGTTTCTGCCTTCGATATTGGCCACATACAGGGTGTTTCAGAAGTCGAGGGAATGGTAATTGCAATTTCACCTTGCTTCCTACCTTAATTGTTTTCGATCTTCGGTTGGTATTTGTTCGAAGCGCTGCAGGAATGCTCTCTTGTCGAATGATCAACTTTAAACGCCTCTGCGAGGCTTAACTAATTTTTTCCCACAACTCAAAGCACCACCAAATTGAATATTGATGTCTCACTTTTACAATGAAAACAAGAAAGTCGATGTACGATTTTTTGTTGCCTTTTTATACCACTCTGAACGATAAGTGTCCATGAGCTCAACCAATTATCGAGAAGAGCAGAGTTATTGAATAGAACAAATTCAAATGATTGTAACTTGTTGTATAAAAATCGTAGGCGGGTCTACCTAAGCTCACTTGAAAGGGTAAAGCTTCTATTTTCAGCCTATAATAAATAGTTTCTCCGAGGATACATTTCTGCACTAGGAAACAAACGTTAAAGCAAAGACAGTCTCTTTTATCAAAAATTCAAATTCAAACACTTCTGCGAGGCTTGAAAAATTTTTTCCACAACTCAAATCACAAGGATCCTGAAGGTTGACGTCTCCTCTTTATAATGAGACCAAGAAACTCAATGTTCGATATTTTTTTACTTTTTTGTGACACTCTGAACGATAAGTGTCCATGATCCAAAGCAACTGCGGAATGGAGCAGAATTAAGGTCCACTAAATTTCGAATATATTCAATCCGTTGTAACTCCTTGTAAAAAAATCGTAGGAGAGTCTACCTAAGCTCATTTGAAAGGGTAAAGCTTCTATTTTCAGCCTATAACAAATAGTTTTTCCAGGATATATTTCTGCACTAGGAAACAAACGCTAAAACAGATACAGTCCCTTTTGTTAAAAATTGAAATTCAGACACTTCTACGAGGCCTGAAAAATTTTTTCCGCAACTCAAATCACAAGGATCTTGAAAGTTGAAGTCTCCTCTTTATAATGAGATCAAAAAACTCAATGTTCGATTTTTTGTTGCCTTTTTATACCACTCTGGACGATAAGTGTCCATGATCCAAAGCAACTGTGCAATGGAGCAGAATTAAGGTCCATTAAATTTCGAATATATTCGATCCGTTGTAACTTCTTGTATAAAAATCGTAGGAGAGTCTATCTAGGCTGATTTTAAAGGTTAAAGCTTCTACTTTTACCTCAATGGACTGTTGAATCCGAAAGAAATTAATTTAACAAATTCAACGATGTTTCTTCGAGAGAGGGAGATCCTCGTTTTCCTCGAGGATCAGGAGCGACTCGTAGAACCTGCGTAGCTAATCGTAGAATCGTACGTGATCGATCGAGTGTGTTGTCCTGTACCGTGAACGGAATGGGTGGCGAAGACCTCGACACGTTGTCGCGTGTGATTTTCGCATCGACACGCGTGCGTACCTGCTCGCCGAGACGTGTCCATTGATCATTCAATCGGAGAGATTGCGTAATACAAAGGATTCGATCGGAACGTAGTTTGTTTCGTCTTATACCGTTGTATTTCGTCTCCTGTCCAAAGAGCTATCCAATTACTTCAAAAAATTCATCAACCAGAGACATCATTCTACTTCATTCGCGCACCAGTCGATCGTCAAACCGATTCCAAAAGAAATATCTTCTACTATCAACGTCTGGTTACCTTCATCCATTTTTATTCTGAACAAAGTAACTATTTTAGCAACTGACTCTGCGATTAATTTTTATAATGTTTATATTAGACCCATAGAAATGTCTTCTACTATCAACGTCTGCTTACCTTCATCCATTTTTATTCTGGACAAAGTAACTATTTTAGCGATTGACTCTGCAATTAATTTTTATAATGTTTATTTAGAACCATAGAAATGTTTTTTGTACAATGGATGACGAGTAAATAATAGACACCAGTCGATCGATGGAACAATTAATTAATTCAATCATGGAACTATTTGGTTTTGAATTTATTTGTCTATGGAACATTAACTAGCTTGTTTGTGACATTTTTGTGATTGAAATGATACCACACATGACACAGTTTGAATTATATTTACCTGGTTAATACACGATATTGTGGAACCTCGATTATCCGAACTCAATTGATGGAATATAATTGCTTTGATAATAGAATAGTTATTTAGCTCAATGCTACACTAAATCTTTATGGATTTGTATAATAAATCCTGCTGTATATGGATCTTTGCATTCGAAACCCGCGTGCATATATCATTCATATAATTCAGGCATCATCGATTCGGATAATCGAGGTTCTATTAAATCGTGTATTACGCAAGCATATGTGTTCGGAAGCACATCATATTGGGGCTTGTTTTAATCAGAAAAATGTCACTGCTACATCGATCAAGTTATTACGAAGAAATGATTATAAATAATAATGTTATGTCACTGAATTAGCATTGTTTTACCGGTGCATCAAGATTCGTGGTTTTTTAACATTAAACTTACCAACCACAAAACATATAAAGATAAAACGCCTTACAGAATTGAGAAGATTGAATTTATTTAAATTTTGTACCGTTTCCATAAGAATATGTACTTAAATAAAGAAGTCAATTCAGTCGTTTCCTATGAAATCGTTTTTCTACTTTCAATAATTGTAAAATAGAAAATCTGTCATTTTGACCGTGGTAGGTTTAGTGTTAAGGCTCCCTATGAAAATGAGGCTAAATTTCTCATAGACATCGTGCCTACCCCCCTCCCTTTTACACATTTCAATGCATTGTTACTAGACTGCGGATCGGTATGCAAAATAAAAATTGTTTGCATCAATCGTAAGACAGGGAGTTCCAACGTATTCCCCTCCGAGAACTGCAAGGTCCCCACCATCGAACCTCTCCCCACTACTACGTTCAGTCGTAGAGTTAGTGAGTGCTGCGCGCGCCGCGCGGATCTCGTGGTGGGAGCTTCCCACTACTATACATTATAACGATGAAGTCTAAGGGTGGGGGGAGACCTAAGCGGGGAAGGAGCCTCGAATAGCTCCGGAGTTACTTCCTGTAGTAAGACATGGGAAGCGAATATGAATTTATTTCTCTCTTTTACAAATTTTATTAAGTTGTACAGAATGTATTGACATCTTAATAAAATTTGATTAAGAACAATTTATGTGAAAAGTAGGAGGGTTCCGTGGGTATGTGTAAGAGTTGATCAGCTACAACCGCGAGGGTCCCGGGTTCGATTCCCGGCGCGGAATTCCTCATTTTTCCTAAGATCCTACATTTATTAAGATAATTATTATGTAATTTTATACAGTAGGAAGACTAAAAGAAATTAAAGTTGTACAGAATGTATTGACATCTTTAATTTCTTTGAGTCTTTCTACTGTATAAAATTAAATAACAATTATCGCATTTCTTCTTAACTTGAATTCATTCAAAGTATTCAATCGTAAAATTTACAGAAGACTGTCCTCAAAGAAATTTCCTAGAGGAAACAAATTTTTATGGAAGATGTTAGTAATGTATTTTGCGCAGAGAATGCAGCTGGCTTGCATGCCACAGACACGATTAGAACTCCTGATCGTACGTCGACGAAGCGTGCAGCAGAATTGCAAAAAATTAATCGGAACGCGATCAGTCAGGACAGCAAGTACAATGTATCTTGGCAGTGCTGTATAGTCACGGTGTGCCTGTGAACCAACGCGTCGCGAAGTATGGTTGGGACGAGCCTTCGGGCTCGAATCATGCTAAAGTGGCGCGGCTTTGATCATCCTCTCTCTTTCTCTCTCTCTCTCTCTCTCTCTCTCTCTCTCTTTCTCTGACGGATGAAAAAGAATGTCAGAAGTACAAACGCACCCGCGGCGATGATTAACAACCAGTTCCCGGGCGCATATCTTCGGGGCCCGGCGAGCTAATCGATTAATATACGATATCGAACGCGTCTCACCGGCATTGTTTGTTGTTAATTACACTGATACATCTAGGAGACGGGCCCTCTGGACCCCGTTGCTCGTGATTCGGCGATTCGACCGCCTGTCGATCGACGTTCGATCTCTCGAACACGATTTGAATCTAACTTTCGACGAGCGTCGACGATCCTTCCTCTTTCTCTCTCTTTCTTTTGTTCATCTACTAAAAGAAAAAGGAAAAGATTGGTATGTATATTATATCGAGAGCATCGTACATCATTTTATCCGGACCAATTACATGCCGTCACTCTGTTGATTATACTAATCGGACGGTGTGCCGAGTAAAACCACGTTACGCAAGGATCTGTGCGCTTCACTTATTCCGAATCAATTATCCTTAGGACGCTTGACATTCCCGAAGATCGTCACGGGAATTTTTGTTGGCGTTTGTCTTGATTAAATAATTCTAAAATAATTGTTAATTTTTCGAATTTCTTGTACACAAATTGCTGTACAGCAGGGATGGGCATTTTTGTCTCAGTTGGGACAAAACCGTCCCCACCATTGCGGCCACTTTTCTCCCACCATAGCGCCCACTTTCCCCCACCAGCGTCCGCCGTTACCGTAGAGGAAGTAAGTGCAGGTTCCGTTATGGTTTGGAATGGTTTCAAGATTGTTCAAATTGTTGGATAGATTAATTTATGCAGATTTTTGCGCTTTCGTTATGTAAGCATGATGAGCTTTCGAGCGACTTCCCGTGATTATGATAACGAAATTAAGGATGGGCAGCTTGTGAACCCTCCGTTGATGACTTTGTTATACGGCGTGGCTAGTTGGAAAGGATCTGCGACGTTGAGGTGGTCAAGGAAAGTCGTTTGGGAAAGGTTTATCATTAGAGGTCATAGATCTTGTCGGTTTTTTGAGTTTTGAGTATCGAGAGCATCGTACATCTTTTTTTCCGGACCAAATACATGCCGTCACTCTGTTGATTATACTAATCGGACGGTGTGCCGAGTAAAACCATGTTACGCAAGGATCTGTGCGCTTCACTTATTCCGAATCAATTATCCTTAGGACGCTTGACATTCCCGAACATAATCACGGGAATTTTTGTTGTCTTTTGTCTAGCGCGATTGACACGCAAATAATTGCTAATTTTTCGAATTTCTTGTACACAAATTGTTGTACGCAGTGATGGGCATTTTTGTCTCAGACAAGTCCCCACCATAGCGCCCACTTTCTCCCACCAGCATCCGCCGTTACCATAGAGGAAGGAGGTGCAGGTTCCGTTATGGTTTGGAATGGTTTCGAGATTGTTCAAATTGTTGAACAGATTAATTTATACAAATTTTTGCGCTTTCGTTATGTAAGCACGAGGAGGTTGCGCTGGGTAGGTTTATGTAATTGTTTAGATGTTGAAGTTTGTGGTAAAGAAGCCGCAGGCCATCCGTGTGAAACTATGTTCCCTTCGTTTGCGGAGGAACATCGGAATCATTAGCGATTATCGATGACCATCAATGTGGAACAGACTATGAGCCGCCATCAATTAGAGTTAAATAATAGCTCGCGTTGTCCATCCGTTAGACCGTTCGTTTCGCTTCCGGGATCTTGCCTTCTACAGTTGCTCGCCTATTTTCCTTAAACGATTCACGAACTTTGCGGATTCGTCACGTGGACAGCCTAATTCTCTCTGCATTAACGCTCGACCGAAGAACTGCGGTCTCAGAGTTATGATATATGAGAGTGGTCTGCGGATTGTATGCATTTACGACAAAAAT
Organism: Sphecodes monilicornis; assembly: GCA_913789915.3. NCBI lineage: Eukaryota > Metazoa > Arthropoda > Insecta > Hymenoptera > Halictidae > Sphecodes > Sphecodes monilicornis. The sequence goes on along the minus strand of OU565298.1, from coordinate 6,606,597 downwards.
GAGTAGGTATAATCCGAAACAGCAAAAACGTTAGAAGAATTTCAAGATTCCGTTATAGTTATAATATCATCAATCTATTATACATATTCACGCAGAAATGCAATTTTTATATCACCTCAGATTGTTGCAATTCAGATTGCAAACTTTTATTTTGCATAAAAATATCAGGTCTTTGATATGTAAAATTTTTAAATGGAGGATGAGCTGTTCAGATTTGGTAATTGTGCTATTATACAGGGTGTCCCGAATGATCGAAAATACTACTTTTGTAGATGTAAGTAAGCTATACAGGGTGTTCACGCTATTACATCGTTTTTCTTGCAAATAATAAATATTTGAAAAAAATGAAAGAGGAAAAAGTAATACTGTTTTTTGCAAGCAACGTAATGGCGTATGTAATTTTTTTTATATTTGCACTGTTTTCATGGAAATGTCGGAGACCTCCAATTTTTGTGAATGGAATGCTATATATTTTTTCATACCATATGAAAGCGTGTGTTATGGCAAATTCATTCGTATACGACACAATGACCTTCAAGATCGTACAAGGTCAAAAATGGTAGAAACATTTTGAACATTTCCTACTAATGCGTTTACAAGTATACTTTATTGACGAGGCTATAATAAATGTTCTACTTCCTCGTGCATGACTACATATTTCGGCTTTATTAATTACATTCTTGTTAGCTTCTTCTAACGTTGTACGAAATATTAATGCTCACGATTGCGTTAGTTTCCTTTGCAAGTTGTTTACATTTCTGGGCGTTGTGTATCGTTAATGATATCTTTACGAAATATTTACGTACGAAATATTCAAAATTTTCCTGCCATTTCTGACCTTGTATGACCTTGGAGGTCATTGTGTTGTATACGAATAAATTTGTCTTGACACACGCTTTCATATGATATAAAACAATATATAGCATTTCATTTAAAAAATTGAAGGTCACCTTCATTTCTAAGAAAATAGTGCAAACATAAGAAAATTACATACGCCATTATGTTACTTACCAAAAACAGTATTACCTTTCCCTCTATCATTTTTTTCCAATATTTATTATTTGCAGGAAAAACGCTGTCTAGTAATAGCGTGAACACCCTGTATGTATGCACAAAGTTCCATAAAAATCGATTAATATTACTATCAACTACAAATGTTTAAAAATGTAAAAAGATCAATCGTAAGTTCAAAATTCAGAGATTCTTACGTCTTCCAATGAAACTTTGTGCACGTGCATGCCGTACTTAAGTCTACGAAAGGCATATTTTAAATTTTCATTACAGCCATGGACGAAAAAGTTAATAATCATGACCACGACATTTTTCTTCGCAATTTCGAACAATGATAATATTTCATGAATTTCTTCCGTAAATTACCCAGTAAATTTATCCTTCTACCATCCCAAAAAAACAGAGGCCGTATGAACCAATTTTAAAACTTTTTATAAAATTTTAAAATTCGTTTTTAAAATGGCGTCCGGACACGTTTGCAAGCCACTGTAATTCGTGCATTGAAGAGAGGCATAAAATCAGTTACGGATTGGCAGTCCAACGTTCAAAACGACTTCGTTCAGTTCCGAATTTGAAGATCCACGATCACGGGAGTCTACGTCTAAAAGTAAAAGTCTATGGATCCCCCGTTTACGAATGCAACAACGAAATAAGCTTGTCAGCGAGTGATGGATCGTCCATGGTTGTACAGTTACGTCCCGCGAAAGCGAGCGATGGACTTCCGGGGGCCCGAAAGCGAGGGGGCAACGAAATTCCGTTTCACTTTCCGGGGGCCCAGGGGTTCACAGTTAAATCGGCCGCTAATTGCACCGGCACCCCCTCTACCGCTCTCGTTCGATGAAGCTTCACCTGTGTGTGTGTCGCGTTAATTGCCCGAGAGTTAACCAAGACTCCTCCTCCTCGACCCCCTGGCCCCCCACCATGGGTCTCTCGCGCGCGGAAAGATGGATGGATTACTTAACACTTGTCACGCCTCGCTAATTAACATTCAGTGATCTCCCTCTCGGAAGTCGTCGTCGTCGTCTCCCCTCTACCCCCCCCCGGTCTTCCCGTTCCATCGTTCCTCTATCTTCTCTCTCTTTCTTTGTCCTCTCTCGAAACGCAGCCGGCCACCAGCGCACCGGCAGGTGGAAAGTCGTTTAATATTTATCGGCGATCGCGTGCGACCCCGTTGCCACCTCCGTCGGGACCGGGACGGGCCCAAGTCGGGCCCAGGCGAATTAAGATTCGTGGCCACGCGCAACGGTTCACGGGAAATATTAGAATACCGGCGGGCACGGCGTGATTGACCCGCCACCAATTGTCCTACTATGTTTGGCTACCGGTTGCTGACGAAAGTGTGAGTTTGATTTGCGACAGGCCGAACCTGTCACGTTAATCTAATAATTAACCTATTATTGTTGTTAATACGGCAACGGTGTAACAGCGTCTCTCCAGGTAATTTACAATAACAAGTTTCTTTAAATTATTTCGTACATTCGGATTATTTAGTCTTAAATTATATACTTCAAGGTATTTCAGGAAATGTTGACAGTATTTCAAGAAGGTCCTAGAATTATACTTTGTCGTCTGAACAAATATTATAGCACTTAAAGGTTAAATGAGAAAATTTGGGATTATTGTTTGGATTAGTTAGTATTAAATTATATACTTAAAGAAAATTATTATATAATTAGAAATTCTAATAAAATTAGAATATAATTAGAAAATTTTTACACAATTTTAGAGATGTTCTAGTATGATATTTCGTCGTCTGAAGAAACATTATAACACTTGAGGGTTAAAGAGTGAAATAAAATTTTGGATTATTGTTTGGAATATTTATTCTTAAATTATGTATACTCAAAGGTACCTTAGAAAATTTTTATACAATTTTAGAGATGTTCTAGTATGATATATCGTCGTCTGAACAAACATTATAATACTTGAGGGCTAAAGGGTGAAATAAAATTTTGGAATATTCTTTGGAATATTTAGTCTTAAATTATAAACTTAAAGGTACATTGGAAAATTTGTACACAATTTTCAATTGGTTCTAGTGTGATACTTCGTCGTATAAACGAACATTAGTCTCTTTCTAAGAGACTAGAGTGCGTACTGAAAACTTTTATACGTCATTAATAGACTGCGAATTTTATGTATTTGTAATAAAAATTGGTGGTTGAGACATGGAACAGTGAAACCATTAAAATCGTTTAAGAATAATTACAATATTATTGCTAGCTTTTTGCAATGATTAGGAATCGAAATCAAATATTTGACTCCTGTTTTTAGAAATCGAAATGCAAGATTTTTATTTTCTATAAAAATTCGCAGTTTAATTGTTACGCTTCGAAATCGAGTATCCAGCCGTACAGATATACCTCAAGAAATTTTTGAAAAAATTATTAAGAATTGTAACAATTAAAAATTATACGGTATTCTGTATAATTTTTCTCAGATGTTTGTAAACAGATAGTAGAACGTCTCGAATTTAATTTATCGCTTTGAGCTAACCGGCTTTTATATCTACAGCTTTCGCCTGATCACTGTTAGGCATTTACGAGATCCACAAGAATCTTCGAGAGCCTGGAAACTAATTCACATAATAAATTGAAAGAAACCACTGTCTCAAAGCGCATTTTAATTATCCTAATTATCGCAGCTTGTCCGGTACACTGCACCTTTGCGTTACTATCTCCGCCCGGCTAAAAAACACATGCAACTTTGTGATCAAACCGGATTGTCTAGTGAGAAATCGTAATGGAAACTAGTTTGAAAATCTGATTCCACCGTAAACGTTCCACACTTACTGTATAAATTATTTAAAACCTCTGAAGTTTCTTTCGAAATCTTCTTTCGAAGTAGTACATCCTTATGATCGTCATCAAAGAACCTAACTAACGCTTAATAGATTTTTTTACGACTCTATTATAAAATCATAAACACGAGAATCCGTTCCCTCACACATAATTTAACAATCTTTTCAAAAATCAAAAATACATAATTCAGGATTTTTTTAACGATCAGTGGTAATAGAAATTTTATTTGAGGTTATTAATTAAAAAGAATTGCTTCTTTCAAATATGACACAATCATTAGAAGGACTTCTTAACAATTCGCCCCTTAACAATTCAGTCAAAATTTACTAAAATACTTTTATTTTTATTTATTTCCATACTTAACGATCATTTTGTAATGTTGATACGGAAATCGGTGTACAGTGTATTGGGGTCATGAGAGACCCCACGATTATAAATTAAAATAATTCGAATATAACTATTCACGATAAAATTAAAGAAGATCGAAAGCTACTAGGTTTGTTTACAAAAATTCATCTGCAAGGATTAATTAACACGAACAAGACATATACAGACTGCCTTTCTCAATGATCTTTTTTGCTACTGAATGAAGTATTCAACATCCAGTTTGTTAAAATTGTTCTGCCATGTTAGTAAGTAAAACTGCACAAAGATCATGATCCAGTGATCGACATCAGGGTTAATCGGTAATGGAAACTGTTGTTCGTAACTTTCATCGTTGGATTGGTGGTCTAGAAACGTCCGTGTACGTCACTGCGCCACGATATCTAATGAGGCTATTAACACGCGCTGCACCACCGAAGAAACTCCGTCGAGCATTTATGACATCCGATGACCTACCTAGCGGCTTCTATTAGTGCCAAGCGATCGCCTTGAGTGAGACATTTTCCAGCTCCTGCTAAGTCAATCTGGCTTACCATCTTCTGTCCATGGACATGTCGTGAAAACTTCCTGGTTTTTTCACGGGGCCCCTACTTCGCGTAACTTCGCTCCAACCATGACTAATCAGGCCTTCGGAGGCTCAACCTCCATTACTTCAATCGTTCACCTTCGCACATTCAACTTCAAACATTCAAATTCAAACATTCGGATTCAAACATTCGGATTCAAACATTCGGATTCAAACATTCAGATTCAAACATTCAAGTTCAAACATTCGGATTCAAACATTCAGATTCAAACATTCAAGTTCAAACATTCAGATTCAAATATTCAGATTTAAATATTCAGATTCAAACATTCGATCTCAAACATTCAAGTTCAAATATTCAACTTGAAACATTCAGTTTCGAACATTCGATCTCAAATATTCAACGTGAAACATTCCACTTCAAATATTCAACGTCAAATATTTAACTTCAAACATTCAGCTTCAAACATTCGACTGCAAATATTCAGCTCCAAATATTCGACATTATTTATTTAACTTCAAGCATTCAGCTTCAAACAGTCAACGTCAAATATTTAACTTCAAACATTCTAATTCAAACATTCGATGTCAAATATTTAAGTTGAAACATTACATTTCAATCATTCAGCTTCAAATATTCGACGTCAATCATTTAACTTCAAACATTCGACGTCAAATATTTAACTTCAAACATTCAACGTTAAACATTTAGCTTTGAGCATTCGACGTCAAATATTTAACTTCAAACATTCTAATTCAAACATTCGACGTTAAACATTTAGCTTCAAACATTCGACTTCAAATATTCAACTTTAAACATTCGACGTCAAACATTCAGCTTCAAATATTCAACATCATTTATTTAACTTCAATCATTCAGCTTCAAACATTCGAAGTTAAATATTTAACTTCAAACATTACATTTCAATTATTCGACGTCAATCGTTCAACTTCAAACATTCTTTTTCAATCATTGGACGTTATACATTTATCTTCAAACATTCGACGTCAAATATTTAACTTCAAACATTCAGCTTCAAACATTCGACATCAAATATTCAGCTTCCAACATTCAACTTTGAACATTCGATTTGAAACATTCGACGTCAAACATTTGACATTATTTATTTAACATCAATCATACAGCTTCAAACATTCCACGTCAAATATTTAACTTCAAACATTACATTTCAATTATTCAGCTTCAAATGTTCGAGTTCAATCATTTAAATTCAAACATTCAACTGCAAACATTCAGCCTCAAACATTTAACTTCAAACATCAACTGCAAACTTGTAAAATTTTGTAGAAACATGCTCAAACGTTAACAAACGGTATAAATGGTGGGAACTATTTCCAATTATTCTTATCAGGGTTTGTCAAACTAGTCTCAGTGTTCTTCTGATAATCATTCACATGATCTGGGTATCTGCATACTTTAAATTGTCGATTTAATGTATTTCTATGAAGCTTAAAATTGTGAATAAAGTGTCTGTTCATGTGAATTCAAATGTAACTGTTAGACCGTGAATTTTAGTGCAAAATAAAAATTGTGTACACAGGTTATAAACAATATTTCCTCTATCCCGTACAACAATACAAAAGAAGTGTCTTCGTAAGGTATAATTTCAAATATAGTTGCGCACTTCAGGAATCACGGTTCGCAACGGTTAACAGTCAAGTATTTGGAGCATTTCCATTATGATACTGCAGGAAGACACTTCTCTGTTTTATTGTCCGATAGATAAAGATATTCTGCAGTAATTGCTCCAATCTTTCATCAGGCAATTATCCCCATGCGCAAATTGCCAACAGTTTCGCAGCCAACGGAATTACTTAACGGAGGAAGAAATAGAAAGATGCATCGATGAAGAGAGAGAGAGAGAGAGAGAGAGAGAGAGAAAGAGAGAAAGAAAAAGAGAGAGAGAGAGCAAGAGTGGAAGGCCTCTAATAGAAGCCTCCTCCGCTGTAGATGAATTATCGCGGCAATGTTCGCTGTGTATGCAAATTGAAAAAGATAATGGCTACAGGGTTCGCGAGTGTCATTTCGATCGGACGGTGATTACGCAGCGCAGTCATTACTGACGGATCACGGTTGTTCTCGAATCGTCGTGAACGAACCATTCGGACGACTGCATAATCATACTTATTTCCTGCCGCGGAGGAATGTGAAAAAACATGGAAACGCATTAGAACCCGACAATCGGGGGAAATTAGAATCTCTCTTTCTCCCGATCTATGGATTGAATTCGAATGATACTGGCTTTATTAGCACTGGTAGTCGATCCTGCCACAGTACCTTGCATTGACATTCCTACGAAGGTGGATTTGAAAACTCAACCCTCCGCGGACGAATATACATATATCGACATAAAACTCGCGTTTTCTAGTTCCCGAAATTGCAAACAAACAGTACAGTTATTCAGACAACAAAAGGACAGTATAAATTTTTAATATACGATTTAGCTTTGCAAAAAAATGTTTGATGTCTCAGGAGATTTCCGTTTGCAAAACATTCAATCCAGCAGTTGCTTTTACATTTATTTATCATTGCTGGACCAATCGGAGCAGTTCAAAAGGATACTTCCGCGTCACAGTGACTATCTAAATTTTTTTGATAACTGTCGCTCAAGAAATTTAGCCATTAATAAAAATTTTGCGCATCTCACGCAAATCGCGCGGCTTGCAGTTGGGCTATTACATATTACAAATTTTTTTGATAACTGTCGATCAAGAAATTTAGCCAGTAATAAAAATTTTGCGCAGCTCAAATTGCGCGGTTCGCAGTTTTGCTATTAAATTCGCAGAATTCGCCAGAATTGCAAAATAGCAATATACTTATTCAGACAACAAAAGGACAGTGTCTTTTCTTAACATTGCCGATTAAATAAATTTTTAATATACGATTTAGCTTCGCAAAAAATGTTTGATGTCTCAGGGGATTTTCGTTTGCAGAACGTTCAATCCAGCCGTCACGTCGCTTTTATATTTATTTATCATTGCTGGACCAATCGGAGCAGTTCGAAACTGTTCGATAGGATACTTCAGTGTCACAGTGACTATCTAAATTTTTTTGATAAGTGTCGCTCAGGAAATTTAGCCATTAATAAAAATTTTTCGCTGCACGCGCAAATCGAGCGGCTCGCAGTTTTGCTATTAAATTCGCAAAGTTCGCCGGAATTACAAACAAGCAATATAATTATTCATACAACAAAAGGACAGTGTCTATTCTTAACATTGACCACAAAATAAATTTTTAATATACGATTTAGCTTCGCAAAAAAATGTTTAATGTCTCAGGAGATTTGCAAAACGTTCAACCCAGCAGTCACGTCGCTTTTATATTTATTTATCATTGCTGGACCAATCGGAGCAGTTCGAAAGGATACTTCAGTGTCACAGTGACTATCTAAATTTTTTTGATAAGTGTCGCTCAAGAAATTTAGACATTAATAAAAATTTTTCGCTGCTCGCGCAAATCGAGCGGCTCGCAGTTTTGCTATTAAATTCGCAGAATTCGTCGGAATTCCGCGGGTTTAACAACTCGGCCCCGTCCGAGGGAAGAATTCGGCGCATGCCCGGCAGAATGCGTCCCTTATCAAACTAACATGTTCGTTTGGTTTTTCTGTTGCAGACTCGTGCGAGCCGGTTACGGACCGACCTTACAGTGAGTGACTCACGATCTCAATCTCCTAGAAATTACAAGCCGCACTTACGCCACCGGAAAAAATACCAGCGGAGCCTACTATAGTCGGAGACCGACGTATAGTCTTCCGTGAAAAAAAAAGAAAAAAAAGAATCCGGCCACTTATTACGCGAGCAGGTCCGAGGGCCGTTTTCCATTCAGTCGCTCGGCCATTCCCGCTACGATTGCGAAACTCTTCGGACACGATGTAACGGAGAAACGGTCCCCGGGTCACTTCTTCTCTTCGGGCTTCGACTCTCAGCGTTTTCCCCCCCTTTTTTTTATTACCTGGAAACCGTGGGGCCCGAGGTTTATGCAAACGCGTAAATTAGATCGGATTCTCGGAACCGGCGCGCCGCCCGTTTCAGATAGAAAGCGCGACAGGCCGCTTTGCTCTCGCTTTCGAGCGACTTCCCGTGATTCTGATCGCGAAATTACGGATGTGCAGCTTGTGAACCCTCCGTTGATGACTTTGTTATACGGCGTGGTTCGTTGGAAAGGATCTGCGACGTTGAGGTGGTCAAGGAACGTCGTTTGGGAAAGATTTATCATTAGAGGTCATGGATTTTGTCGGTTTTTTGAGTTTTGAGTATCGAGAGCATCGTACATCATTTTTTCCCGACCAATTACATGCCATCACTCTGTTGATTATGCTAATCGTGCCGAGTAAAACCATGTTAAGCAAGGATCTGTGCGCTTCACTTATTCCGAATCAATTATCCTTAGGACGCTTGACATTCCCGAAGATCATCACGGGAATTTTTGTTGGTGTTTGTCTTGATTAAATAATTCTAAAATAATTGTTAATTTTTCGAATTTCTTGTACGCAAATTGCTGTACAGCAGGGATGGGCATTTTTGTCTCAGTTGGGACAAAACCGTCCCCACCATAGCGCCCACTTTCTCCCACCATAGCGTCCACTTTCTCCCACCGCAGCGCCCAGTTTCCCCCACCAGCATCCGCCGTTACCACAGAAGAAGGAAGTGCAGGTTCCGGTATGGTTTGGAATGGTTTCGAGATTGTTCAAATTGTTGGATAGATTAATTTATGCAGATTTTTGCGCTTTCGTTATGTAAGCATGAGGAGCTTTCGAGCGACTTCCCGTGATTCTGATCGCGAAATTATCCGTTGATGACTTTGTTATACGGCGTGGCTCATTGGGAAAGGTTTATCATTAGAGGTCATGGATTTTGTTGGTTTTTTGAGTTTTTTAAGAAATAATTTGTTTTCGGTGAAAAATTAATTATGTTATCTCAGGGTTGATGTTGTATGTGTGTCATTAGGGGGAGTTTAAGTCATCATTTTCATGGTTCTAGGGTTGTTTCTGAGGTACGGGAAATTAACGCATGCAGAACCTTCATTGAATCTTCTTTCAACTTTTCAGTACAAAAATCGACAGAAAATTACGTACATGGAAATTAATTCGTGTGTTACCTTAATTGAATCTTTTAACATCTGTACATCAAAATCGACAAGAAAATATTCATATAAAGATAGTAACATTTTTAGTTTCTATTAAATCGTTTTTTAGCATTTCCACACAGAAATCGACAATACAAAAATTCGTATCAAGAAATTGACATTTGTGGTACCTTCGTTAAATCGTCTTTGAAAATCTCAACTCAAAAATCGACAAGAAAAAATTCATACAAAGAAACCAACATTTTCAGATCATTAAAAGATGCTCTCTCGCCATCTTAATATAAAAATCTACAAGAAAAAATTCGTACAAGGAAATTAACGTTTGTAATAGCTCCTAATCGTTTTTTAACATCTCCACATGAAAATCGAAGGTAGAAAAATTTGTGTCAAGAAAATCACACATGTGGTGCCCTTGTTAAATTATGTTTAAACATCTCAGTATAAAAATGAGCGGTAAAAAATTCGTACAAGAACATTAACAAGATACTCAGCTTCTCATCGTCTAAAAACTCAGCTCCATATCCAAGCTCAGCGACAAAGACGCGACTCATCCCTATCTCTGTTATAAGGCTAACATCGTCATCCTATAGCCCCGGTCGCTAATTACTGAAAAAGGTACGGGACAAATCGCGTCGGCGGATCCATAGATCCACCGCAGTGGGGTGTAGATGTCGGAGTTGGCTGCCATCTTCTTGTTGACATCAAGGGACGTTAGGGGGCGGTAAAAAGTCGCGCAGCATCCGGTCGTCCGTCGTCCGCTCGAGCAGTCGTAAAATTCAGCGTTATGCGATTCGGGGCCTGTGTTTTGTCCCTCTTTCGAGATTATGATTACCCCGGCTGCGACCGTGGCTAATATCACGCAATAAGCACGCTGCCGCCTCCGAGAAGACGCCGTCAGTCCTCCCCCATCATCTGGGTGTCTCTCTGTTTCTGTATCGGGGGCCTTTCCACATCCTTTTCTCAGGTACGCTACTGGACATCCGCTATATAGGGTCATTCAAATTGAGAGACACATATCCACAAATTGTGAAACACGATTTATCTGCGATCTCTGTCACCTTGTGTCATAATATACAATAATATTCCCCATGACTAGACTGCGGATTTTAAGCACTTATGACAAAAATGGGTACGTACAATTTAAAGTAGTGGACATATGTAATAGAGGTGCTTCTTACATCCGGTAGCAGAATTACAAGAAAAAGAAATTTATATATTGGTTCTTGTATAATTGTTCTTGCATTCAGCAGTACAATTACGAGAAAAAAAATTAATGTTGCCTTAAATTTATATAGGGTGTTTTGTAATTGGGTCCATTACAATGTGGGGTGCGAGGGCCCTTCTTGCATCCAGCAGTACTATTACAAAAAGAAAAATTGATGTTGTTTTAAAGAACCCTGCACTAATCATATGGAAAATCTATCCCGGTACAATCAGTTGGGTTTTTCATATGTTGTAGCTTATGATCTACTGAATAAAAGATGTAATGGGAACAAAGTTCAATAATGGACAGTTATCGAGTTATAATCAGTCAAATATGACAAATTCGAGCTGCCGAATACTCAAATCTCGGGAAGTATTTATTTTTTGGAAAAATGTTTGAAACAAAATTGGTAGGGTTTCACAAAATCTGTTAGATGGTGTCATTATTTTTGAATTTTGAATGACCTTGAGAATGTTTTGTGAACAGAAATCTTTCACAAAAATTTTTGCGTGTCACAGCAGAGATAAGGACCGCACGGTTCGTCACTCCCGTAGTATTTTTTGACTCCAAACCCTCTCTGCTGTGTGTGTGTGTGTGGTTGTGCGCGTGTGCGTGCGTGTGTGTGTGTGGATTAATAAAAAAATGATCTTATTATGTATTACCAAGCATTATGAAGACCAAAATGTATGGAATACACTGATATCAATAATATAAATATAGGACGTAGCAATGCCAGAAAGTAATAGCATTCAGCAGCAATCACGCTAGTATGTTGCCAACTTCAGTTAGGTCGCGCAACTTGAAAATCGAAGGAGTGGGGTGGCGGGAGTGGGGTTGCGGCAAGCGTGTAAAGTAAATATACTTCCCGAGATTTGAATATTCGGCAGGTCGATTTTGTCAGGTTTGACTGATTATAACTCGATAACTGTCCATTATTGAGCTTTGTGCCCATTACATCTTTTATTCAGTAGATCATAAGCTACAACATATGAAAAATTCAACTGATTTTACTGGGATAGATTTTCCATATGATTAGTGTGGGGTTCTTTACATAGGGTGTTTTATAATTGGGTCCATTACAATGTTGGGTGCGAGGGCCCTTCTTGCATCCAGTAGTACAATTACAAAAAGAAAAATTGATGTTTTCTTAAATTTATATAGGGTGCTTTATAATTGGGCCCATTACAATGTAGGGTATGAGGGCCCTTCTTGCATCCAGCAGTACAATTACAAAAAGAAAAATTGATGTTGTCTGAAATTCATATAGGGTGTTTTGTAATTGGGTCCATTACAATGTGGGGTATGAGGACGCTTCTTCCATCCAGCAGTGGAATTACGAAAAAAAAATTGATGTTGTCTTAAATTTACATAGGGTATTTTATAATTGGGTCCATTACAATGTGGGGTGCGAGGGCCTATCTTGCATCCAGCAGTACAATTACACAAAGAAAAATTGATGTTGTCTTAAATTTACATAGGGTGCTTTATGATTGGGCCCATTAGCATTTGGGGCGTGAGAGACCTTCTTGCATCCAGGAGTACAATTACAAAAAGAATAAGTGTTTTATAATTGGGTCCATTAGAATGTGAGTATGTGGGGCCTTCTTGCGACCAGCAGTACAATTACAAAAACAAAAATTGAAGTTGTCTTAAATTTATATAGGGTGTTTTGTAATTGGGTCCATTACAATGTGGGGTGCGATGGCCCGTCTTGCATCCAGCAGTACAATTACACAAAGAAAAATTGACATTGTCTGAAATTTACATATCGTGCTTTATAACTTGGCCCATTGCAATGTGGGGTGCGAGGGGCCTTCTTGCGTCCAGCAGTACAATTACAAATTGATGTCTCAAATTTATATAGGGTGTTTTATAATTTTGTCCAGAGTCCGGTCTCGCGGCAACCAGCACAATAACAATCGAAAATCTTTCCACAGGGCGTCTTAAAATTGATCGTAGTGCAATATGCGCCCCGAAACCGGTGTAAACGAGTATCCGGTGTAAAGCGACGGCCCCAAGTGAGGGAGAGGGGCGAGAGGTCCCATCAAACGAGCCGCGGGGACCTGCGAGGTCATCCGGACTTTCCTGGAGCGACTTCATCTTCACGGTCTATTCGGCGGGACGCCGCTGGAATTTCAGGAGTCCCCGCTGCCGAGCTGATAATTTTTATTATGCGTTTCATTCTGCCCGCAGGGGCTTCACCCTTCTCTCCTATAGTTATGCTGTATACCGTATACCACCGGAGAATATTTATTGGTTGATCCCAGGGCCGGTTTACACGAACGAGAGCCCTTATCGTTTCCCGTAGCGAACGGGGTCGTTCACTAATGCAACAAATTTCGTAACGACCCGGTTCGTCGCTCGGCTATCGTCGAAACGATAACTAATTCCTCGGACCGAGCACGTTTACAGCAGTTGGTTGATATTTAAGCAGCCTCGACGGCCGATTAACTACCGTTTATGAAATGGTTGCGCGGCCAGGACTCGCGGGTAGAAAGACATTAAGCGGGAATTCTCGCGTCACGGGTCTGAAAGCAAGTGATCTTTATGAATTTCTTCGGGAAGAAGTATCCCCCATAAAAATGACATTCTTACGCTGCTGTAAAAGATTTTTTCCCCCTGCTCGATTAGGCGCATTGTACGGTAGGCAGCTCGCGATTTTAAGTTAATCTCTTGAGAGAAAACTTTCGTGTTATGGCTCGCAAAGTAAGCGATTGTTGGAATATTTCTGGGGCGGAGCGGGGTCGTTGGGAATGTGGGAATAGACTGTCTCGGGGTTGAAAAAGACGCTCTTGGGTTGCAATCAATTATTTTTCTGCTCTTCGTGAGACAATTCACGATTGAACAGGATTTTTGCATACTGACTCCTACAATGGGGATCTTTATGAATTTTTCTGGCGGAAATTGTTTGTGATAGAGAAGTAAACTCTTTTGGGATGGAGAAAGATGTTCTTCGAGTGTACTAAAGTATTTTTTCCAGTTTGATTCTTCTCACTTTTCATTCAAGAGTTCACGATTCTGTGGAACCTTTCTTTGAGGTGTAATTTTCACATATCTCTCAAAATAGGGGATGTTCATGAATTGTTTTTGAAAGAGCAATTGGTGATCCGGAAATAATCTGTCTTGAGATTAAAAAAGACAGTCTTAGGCTGTAGTACAATATTTTTTTAGCTCGATTTTTCCCATTGTTTATTGCACAGTTCACGATTGTATGAACCACTTCGCCTACGATTGATTTTCACGTGCTTCTAAAAATGGGGATTCCTTAAAGAAACAATCAACTATAAGGACTTGTCTCAGAATTGAAGAAAACGTTGTTCAATTGCTATGTAACGACCATAGGATCAGTCATTTCTCAATGGAAAAATGATATAATCATCTAGAGTAAGATCAATTCGGTTCATTAACACTAGATTTACGGACCACTAAAAGTGACTATTTTACATTACTTTATAGAAATTACAAGAATGTTTCCATCCAAATTTCTAGCCATTTTTTACATAATACGAATCGAAAGATCTAAACTTTTTGAATAATTCATCATGGAGGCATCTTCATAATCTCAGTAATCGTAAATTAAAAATGATAGAGCCCGTCATTTTGACGGGTCCCGTAAACCTAGTGTTAATCTCCTAGTCCCAATCGAAAGAGTATAAACATCGTCTCAAGCTTTGATCCAGAGTATCGTCTCCCGCAAACCGGAAGGGAGATGATACCAAAGAGACAGATCGCCGGTAATGCGACCTCGATCAGGCGGTACCCGCTGAGAAGGTCGCTGGTAGGAGGCGTGATCGAGAGGGGCACGAAGAAGGGGACAGGCTGAATACAAGAGTAGCCTAGTTGCCTGTCGGCGAAGACACCCGGATGATCGAGCGATGTTATTTTAAGTTTTCCGTGGGGGCTCTCCCGTCTTGTCCTAATCGGCTGTCAGCCACCCCCGTGTCTGGGGTCGCAGGCCACCCCCATTACACGACTTGTATACGTGCCGACACACGTCTATATACACAGACGAAAACGCTTCACTTACTTCACCTATGCAAGAGAAAGAAAGGTGGCGCCGAGAGGCAACAGGACCCCCCGCGGAACAAATTCGCCCCTCTTTGTCACGAGGAGGATTCTCGCGCGGGAATCATACCCCTCGAGGGGTTGCCGGATTCAAAACGCTTTACACTCTCATAACCGGAACCTGTTGAACGACTCCCGGCAGCGAAAGATCGCAGACACCCCTCGAAAATCACGCTACGTATAATGTACTGTAGTGGATAAAATTATAAGACGTGCTGTATACATTTCTTTTCTGTATGTGCAATGCTGGATGCAAGAGCTGTAGTGGTATTCTAATGGATAAAATAATAAAATGTACTTTGTTCATTTCTCTTCTGTAACTGTACTGCTGGATGCAAGAACCTCAGTGGTATTCTAATGGATAAAATTATAAAATGTGCTATATTCATTTCTCTTCTGTAACTGTACTGCTGGATGCAAGAACCTCAATGGTATTCTAATGGACAAAATTATAAAATCTGCTGTATACATTTCTTTTCTATAACTGCAATACTGGATGCAAGAGCCGCAGTGATGTTGTAGTGGACAAAACTACGAGACACACAATATAAATTTTTCTTCCTGTAATTGTGCTGCTGGATACAAGAAAGGTCTCTATGACATATATCGTGGAGTTTAAACTATAAGACACACGATTTTTCAATTCTTATTCCTACGGTATCCTGTAATATAAATTCTTCTTCCTTTAAGTGTACTGCTGGATACAAGAATGGTCTCTATGACATACATCGTAGAGTCTAAATTATAAAACACACCATTTTCAATTCTTATTCCTACAGTATCCTGCTTCAGAAGCCTCAGTGGTATTCTAATTGACAAAATTATAAAATCTGCTCTATACATTTCTTTTCTTTAGCTGCAATACTGGATGCAAGAGCCTCAGTGATATTGTAGTGGACAAAATTACGAGACACCCTATATAAATTTTTCTTTCTGTAATTGTAATGGTGGATACAAGAAAAGTCTCTACGACATACATCATAGAGTCTAAACTATAAGACACACGATTTTTCAATTCTTATTCCTACGGTATCCTGCTTCAGAAGCCTCAGTGGTATTCTAATGGACAAAATTATAAAATGTGCTATATTCATTTGTCTTCTATAACTGTACTGCTGGATGCAAGAGCCTCAGTGGTATTCTAATGGTCAAAATTATAATATCTGCTCTATATATTTATTTTCTATACATCAGTGATATTGTAGTGGACAAAACTACGACGCACACTATATAAATTTTTCTTTCCGTAATTGTAATGTTGGATACAAGAAAAGTCTCTATGACATACAACCGTAGAGACTAAACTATAATACACACGATTTTTCAATTCTTATTCCTACGGTATCCTGTAATATAAATTTTTCTTCCTTTAAGTGTACTGCTGGATACAAGAATGGTCTCTATGACATACATCGTAGAGTCTAAATTATAAAACACACGATTTTTCAATTTTTATTCTTACAGTATCCTGTAATATCAATTTTTCTTCCTGTAAGTATACTGTTGGATCAAAAAGGACTTTGTGGCACTTCTGACATTTGAATGTTTGTTCATAAATCCTTCTTATTCCTGAAAATGTTAAGGTCTACACTGCCTTCTTAAAATCATTACTAGACTGCGAATTTTTATGCAAATTCTTATTTGTATGAATTATTTTAGAAAAATCTGAAGGAAGGAAAACTGTTTTGTATTGACAGAAAATTCCTTATGGGAAACATGAAATAATATCTCTATTAGTATTTTTAAAAATACACGTTCTTTGCAATTTTACAAACCTGTACGTGCCATAAACGCCTACGGATACGCAGTCTAATTATCACCACTTATTTCAGTGACTTTAAAATGGCTTCTAAGTGGTCCTAAATCCTCCACCAGACTCTCTAACAATTTTCTTGACCCAGATGCGTGTCCCAAAAGACTACCATCACAAAAATGGTTCTGAAACCTCGTTTAATGAGCTCATGGCTCCTAATAAGTCTCAACTGTACATACCCAGTAGCCAATACAGTAGACACGGTTTACTGATCCCATCTATAAATTCTCTAAATCGCCATGACAAAGCAGAAGACAACGAGCCCAGCTTCCGTGATTGTTGTAGACTACGTGTTGAATTCCTCCATAATGATGCTGAGAAGCATATGAGGTATGATAAAAAGGAAACTGGACCTTGTCACAAAATAAAATAAAGTTTGATGGCTTCACTGATCGCAAGACTGTAGTTTTCGTGCAAAATAAAAATTGCCCGTGTAATTAATTGCAATTGTAAGACACGGGGACTATACATTGTAAGCTCTAATTCTACAGTCCGCGCCACCGTATATATAAATTATATATAATAATTTTATGGCCGCCCTGACGATAAATCGTCCCGATTTACTTAACACAAAGTAGAACAAATTGTCGAATTACAGCTTATAACTCTTATAACTAATTACAACTTATAACTCTTATAACATATAGACGTCCATCTCTCTTCTTAACAATTTTAATCGATTGGAGAAATAATATATAATAGTTTTATGTTTGACATTTCATTTTACATTTTTATCATAAATACGTAAATTCCGCTTATGCGTGTTTACGCAATTTGCAATTTTTGTATACGAATTTTAAGAAACTGGAAATAAATAAAATCTTATTTTCGGTGGTATGTAGTAGTGTCCGTAGATCCGAAATAAATGATATTCTAGAATTATTTAAAAAATTTCTACTGTTCACTGTATCAGTTTGTCAAAGATCTAATATCTTCGCAAGGAAGCTGACGGTGAGTCCGGTGTCTTTTTCGAGGAATGGCGGCACCAGATTATGTCTGTTCCACGCGGTCGATCTTATTCCATTTCCTCCAATGGTTAGCGGGAAAATTCAGGTTGGTCCAAGGTTGAGCACCTCTTCGATGCTCATTACAGTGTGTCCCGCCCCCGGCTGCGGGTAATCAGAGTGTGCGGGGGAGTGAGGGGTGGCGAGGGCGGTGGGTGACCTCGCCCGGGGCCCCTGCTCTCACCTGGCCCCCCTGGCCCCCTGCCTTTGTCCCTCTTGTTCCCCCTTGGACGGTTTCGACTACCTGCGAGAGCTGCGAGGAAGGTGACGGAGAACTCGGTTTCATTCGGATTCGCGACCTTGCCGGTGCTTTGCATTCGCTGTGCATCGTGCCGCCTCATCCACCCTTCCTCCCTCTCTCTCTCTCTCTCTCTCTCTCTCTCTCTCTCTCTCCCTCTCTCTCTCTTCTACTCTCCGAGCGAGACAGTAATTGGCGGAAGTCGTATGCGGGCGTGCACCGCGTGAAACAGCTGCGGAATGCCGCTTGACGTTTTAATCTGCTCTTCCGAGGGGGTTGCCGAACCAACCACGGCTAATTCGGGGGACTATGGGGTGGGAATTAAATTAGGTGACTGAAGAATATGTGCTCTTGCTTGGGCGAGGCGGTATGAGAACCAGGGAAGGGTTCGCGAGAGGGAAAATTAAGGAAATTGAGGGAGGAGTGCCTCGGCTCAGGTTAGTATATTTTCTTTCGATGACGCAGGATTTTTGTGATGTTACAATGATTGTTATTTTGATATGTTCGTTTATCGTGTGCGTCGTTCGGTTACGAGTTTAGTGAGGGATTTAATTAGGGACTGGATAATATATTTTCTATGTGATTTTAATAAGAGGAACGTGAAATGACAAGGCATGTGAAACTACAAAATACTACAAAAAATATATTTTTATGCTTTCTCTGTGCACCTAACGAAATTATTTCAATATACACTTGTAGACGGACATTTACACTACATCTACAATTATTTTCAAACAGAAATTCAATGGGACTAATATTTTATACTCATTTCTTCTTATCCATTGCATTCTGTAGAAAAAGGCTACTGTAGCTCTTTCACAGCCACCCCAAAAATAGTTTTTTTATGCTTTCCTGTGTGACAATAGGAAATTGAGTTGAGTGTACATCTGTAGCCAGATATTTGCATTATATCTAGAATTATTTTCAAGAAAATCCTCAATGAGAATAACATTCTGTACTTATTGTTTCTTACCAACCATATCATCTAAGGAAATGCTACTCTGGCACTCTGATGGAAAGAGCTACTGCAAAGAATATGTTTTTACGGTTCTCCTGTACAACTTAGGAAGTAGATTCGAGTGTACATCTGTACACGGATACTTACACTACATCTACAATTATTTTCAAACAGAAATTCAATGGCACTAATATTCTGCACTCATTTCTTCTTATCGATTGCATTCTGTAGAAAAATGCTGCTGTAGCTCTTTGACAGACACAACCACCCCAAAAATAGTTTTTTTTATACTTTCCTGTGTAACATAGGAAGTTGATTTGAGTGTACATCTGTAGTCAAATATTTGTACTATATCTATAATTATTTCCAAGCAAATCCTCAATGAAAATAACATTCTGTACTCATTGTTTCTTACCAACCCTATTATCTAAGGAAATGCTACTCTGACTCTCTGATGGAAAGAGTTACTGCAAAGAATATTTTTTTATTCTTCTCCTGTACAACTTAGAAAATTAATTTTCATGCACACCTGTACACGGACACTTACACTATGTCTACAATTATTTTCAAGCAAATTCACAAGAGCAATAACGTTCTGCACTCTCTTTTCCTAGCATCCTTTCCTTAGTATTCTTTGAGAAAATGCTACTGTGGCTCTCTAATGTAAAGAGCTACTACAAAGAATATTTTTTACGCTTCTCCTGTACAACTTAGGAAATAGATTTTAATGTACGCTCCTGTACAGACTTTGACACTATGTCTACAATTATTTTCAAGCAAATTCATGGGAGCAATAACGTTGTGCACCCATTTCTTCCTAGCAACCTTTCCTTAGTATTCTTTGCGAAAATGCGACTGTGGGTCTCCGATGGAAAGAGCTACTGCAAAGAATATTTTTTACGCTTCTCCTGAACAACTCAGGAAATAAATTTTAATGTACGCCCGTGTACAGACATTGACACTATGTCTACAATTATTTTCAAGCAAATTCTCAGTGAGATCACGTTCCGAGGCCACTTTTTCTCCAGGCCGTGTGCGAAAGCGCCTAGCCTAGCTCTCTAATAGAGATACCTGCGAGCACGGGAGGACTTCCTACGTCTCCTTTCGTGGAACGAGATAACTGCCGGATGCTGACTACCTGTCCCTCGTCACAGCTTCACCGGAACCCCCGAATTTGCGTAGGACATCGTGGAATTATTATGATGAGATTGCCTGACGAACCGAACTGCAGCGCAGCCATTTTTTTTTTCTTTTCCGCGCGGCCGCTTTCACGACTAGAAAGGCCACCTCTAATGGAGCCAGAAGGGAAGGACGACTGTCTCTCTGAATGACAGTCTGGTCTTCTCTACCGAAAATGGCCAGGGCGAAGTTGGTGCCGTCGCCAGGTTAGGGTACGCCAGGTAGCCTCGCGATACACGGTTTTGACATTAGGTGACGAAGGTGAGCAGATATTGGGCCTGTTACCCAAGATCCTGCGGATAACACAGGATACAGACGTTCTCCACGTTTCCGTGCCAGTGTTAACAGGATCCGGACGATGTTCCTCCCGAAGACTCCATTGACCTTCGGCCAGCCATTCAACTTCTAGATTTGCGTGACAGATACGCGAGATCCCAATCGATGGGCGATTTCGCGTGGAAAATGCAATCGTGTTTGAAAATGTATGATTTATAACCTCTGGGATTTGTTTGATTTTACATGTTTCATGCTTATGGAGTGTCGATTTTGAACAGTTTCAACTGTAACGTTGATCAAGTGTCGATTTTGATCGAGTTTAGCTGTGGACATTGATCATGTCCTCCTTTTGATGAATTTTAACTATGGACATTGATGATGTGGTGCTTTTGAGCAATTTTAAATATGAATTTTGGACAGACGTCTTTTTTTATTAATTTTAATTATGGACATTTATCGAATGCTGCTTCCTACTATTTTTAATAATAAAATGTGACAGATGTCTCTTGTACTAATTTTGACTATGTAGATTGACAAGGTGTCTTTTTTGACCAATTTAACTATGGACATTGATGATGTGCTCCTTTTGAGCAATTTTAAATATGAATATATGGGACAGACATCTTTTCTTATTAATTTTAATTATGGACGTGGATCGAATGCTTCTTTCTACTATTTTTAATAATAAAATTTGACAAATGTCTCTTTTACTAATTTTGACTATATAGATTGACAAGGTGTCCCTTTTGACCAATTTTAACTATGGACATTGATGATGTGCTCCTTTTGAGCAATTTTAAATATGAATTTTGGACAGATATCTTTTCTTATTAATTTTAATTACGCACATTTATCGAATGCTGCTTCCTACTATTTAGAATAATAAAATTTGATTGATGTCTCTTGCACTAATTTTGTCGATGTAGATTGACAAGGTGTCTCTTTTGACCAATTTTAACTATGAATATTGGACACACGTCTTTTCTTACTAATTTTAATTACACACATTCATCGAATGTCTCTTACTACTACTAATTTTTAAAACAAAATTTAATCAGGATTCTCTTGAGATTAATTTTAATTATCTCCACTGATCAAGTGCCTTCTTGACTAATTTTAACTATGAACATTGATCAGGCGTCTTTTCTTACTAATCTTAATAATGCACGTGGATCGAATGCTACTTCCTACCATTTTTAATAATATAATTTGGCAGATGTCTCTTGAACTTAATTTTGACTGAATGTATTGATCAGGTGCGTTTTGATACTAATTTTCACTACGTACATTAATCAGATGTCGCTTTCAGCAAATTTTCATTACACACTTATAATCATATTCTTCTTTCAGCCTTTTATGACAATAAAATTTGATCAGCTATCTTTCCCAACCAAGTTCAGCTATTTTAAAACAGACTAACTCTCTTTTCAATATCGTTTTAAAGAATTGTCATCGATCAGTCATCCACCTCATAATCTTTTCAACGACCGAGTAAACAATTCTATGAGAAAAGCTTCCAAGGAGGAGTATAAGGAAGCTATTAACGGAATCACAGTGTCTCCATCGAAGATCATCGATGATTCAAGAGTGGACCGTTGACACGCGGCAGTGCAGACCAGTTGAACCCCGTTGACCATTCCGGAATAGTCAAAGGACTCGCGAGATGCTCCAAGCGGACGGTTTTTCTCCGTTGATCGCCTATCAAACGAGTTTTCGCGTGTACAGAACATCGCGGTGTATTCGAGCGTGTATTTGTATATGTGTGTGTGTGTGTTCGTCGTCGAGAGGAAAAGAAAGAGGAACCTGTGGTAACGGGACACAGACTGCCGATCGAGCCGTTGCTTGTATGTACTGCACATTCCGATACGTAACGGAGAAAAGTGTGTACATCGGTTCGCAGGCCCACGGGAGATCGTACGCGACGGGTATAAAAAATTTCTCGGAAACGTTCACGTGCATATAAAATTCGAGAAATTTCAACCGGGTCCGGGAGACGGTTCGCGGAACCGTATCTCCCGGGAAACGGTAAAACACTTGTCGATCCGTTCGAGAACAAGATTCGCTCACTGGATCCGATGGATGAAAGTTCCTGGACAATGAAAGCCTAACCTCCGCGATTGCATCAACTCGCATCGCAGCATCCGATCCATCATCCTTCTTTCTGCGTTGAATATTCCAAATTTCTGCATTTTCTTTAGTATAAATTCGTTTTCTGGACGGATTTGTACGAATTGAAGAAAAATTTATCCCAACATCCAACCGATAATCCTTCTTTTTGTGTTCTACAAGAATATTGCAAATTTTCTATATTTCTTTTTAGTGCGAATTCTTTTCTCGACTGATTTGTACGAATTGAAGAAAAATTGATCCCAACATCCAACAATAATCCTTCTTTCTATGTTCTAGAAGAATATTGCAAATTTTCTCTATTTTTCTGAGGTGGAATTTGTTTTCTAGACTTATTTGTACGAATTGAAGAAAAATTGATCCCAACATCCAACAATAATCCTTCTTTCTGCGTACTACGAGAATATTGCAAATTTTCTATATTTTCTTGAGTACAAATTCTTTTCTGCACTGATTTTTACAAATTCGTATCGAAGAATTAGTTCTGTTTGCATTTTTTAGGACTACTGCGAATTTTCTACATTTTCTTGCGAATATGATTTTTTTTTACAGTAGCTTGTACGAATTGGGATCGAAGGAAAATTTGTTCTTTTTTATTTTAGAGTTGTATTGTATTTGAAAACAGGTGTATGTCCCGCGGGATTTTTTTTTTACATTTTCTTCTATGTAGAGAATTTTAAGAGACAGGACAATGTTATGAATAGACTGCGTATTTTTATGCAAAATAAAAATGGACTGCATCAATTGCAAGAGATTGGAACCAAGTAAAAATTTCTTTCTTTTCCGTATTTCAAATTGCATCTACCCATATTTGTTATAAATGCAAGACATCCAAAACCGGGCAATTTAGCATAAATAGACTGCGGATGTTTATACAATTTTCAAATTTTGTGCAGGAATTTTAAGAAAGTGGAATCAAATAAAATCTTATTTTCAGTGGTAGTAGCCTTTGTAGATCTGAAATAAATAAAAATCGTACTAAATTCTATAAAATCTTGTATTCTGTTTTTCGAAAATTTTCAGAACCTACAAATGCATAAAGATCCGCAGTCTAATCATAAAGCTACTGGTTAAACTATTTAAATAATGAAAGATGGGATTACAACCCTTATTTTCCTACATTTGCCTGCAATAATTAGCACCACTTTAATTTGCAACAAATACGGACGAACTACCGATCCATTTAAAAAATTCTATAGAGTCTCCAATATTTTATCTCGAATATAATAAACAAGATTTGATAAAAAGAATAAGCAAGAAATTAATTTTTGGGTATAACTTTGCCGTTTGAGGGATGAGATCCATAAAAACAGTTCTTGTTTAATTGTGGAAAGATTTACTGTGTCCGGTTGTTTGTTACATACCGTGGTATTTTATTGTTTGGTTTCGCGAAGGTGCGAAGCATATTTTTGGAAATTTTTACGAGAAACAGGATAGCTCCGGCGGGAACAGAAAAATTCCTCCTCCTGCCACCACCTGCCAGCGCCATTTCCTGCTCGGAGAGTGCCTACCGTAATCATTATTATTCGCAGCCAAATAGCCGGTGGCTCTCTCGGCACTGATTGGCCTTCCTATCTCGAAAATACCAATTCTGGCCGAGCCTTACTGGCACATTAAGGCTTGGGGTTAATCGTCCGCGGTGGTATTGTTCGCTGAGTCTGCGCCGTCAATGACTTTCATGGAATTGTGAACCTTTTCAACGCTTCTTCAAAATTTTCATGCAAATTCCCACTTTTTTACATCGTTTCACAAAAATCGAGACACGCGTGAAATTTTCTTTAGCGACTAAAAGACTCCTCGATGCAAAAATGAATTGCGCTGAGATTAGTTGAGGTGGATAACGGTATATAGGAGAACGTGAATTTAACGCATAGAGAAATAATACTTGACTGCGAGAAAACTATAAATGAGCGCATTGCGCATGGTAGTGGAAGGGGAAAAACCAATCAGTAATGCCAGATCGGTTAATATCATTGCTAATTATACGTTATTACTACGAAAGATGCCGTTAATTTATATTACGCGATCGTTATACATTGATTTTAATTAAATTTGCATTGGGATGTGCTTTTTGAAAAATATGTAATATATGGTTTAATTTGGTTGTAATTGTTTCTGTATGGAGAGTGGACACATAGCTTCAATTTTAGAATGGAATCTTTTGAAGATTTTAGAGACAGTTTGTTTGGAGTATTTTTGTTGAAGATTGGAAAATTCAGGTCAGTGTCGCCAGATCGCTGAAATCGAGGGGAATACAATTTACCACCTCTCTGATGACCAGAGTAATACGTGAAACGTTGCGCGGCACGTCTCGTGACCAGTCTACGGTCTTAGTGGGGGACGTTGGAGTATGCGCATGAGTGGAATGAGATAGTGGAAGGGGAAAAGGAGGAGAGGAAAATCAATCCAGTTTTGGGTTGATCTGGCGACACTGCACACAAACGCACACCTGTGAGTTGGTATGAGGGCGTAACGATCGCACCAACGCAAGGCCGATTTCCAACAGACGCAAACGTTGCCTCGGATTTTATAAACAGTGCATTTTATGCATTTAGAAGCATTAAAAGAATTTGAGAATGTCAATATGTTATCTTAAGCTTATTGTTTGAGTTGCTAAAGATTTCGAACACGGTCACTGTCGTGTCACCCTTATATGGGTGACGAAATTATTTGGTAGAATTAAAAAATGAATTTTTACACTGATATAGTTATTGTACCGGTTATGATATGGATAATGCAAGAAGGTTGGAGGTCTACTCGGTACCACACATTTAAAAATTCTCAATTTTTATAGCATTTAATACTTTGATTTTAAGAATTTTTTTAGAGGTTCCTGGTTTGGCAGTCGAAGCGTTAGAAAAGAAAAGGAATTATAGTCAATGTGTCTCGCAATGGACGCCAACAATTTTTAATTTTGCATCAAGATCCGTAGTTTATAAATTTGCATACGACTGAGTAAGTGCAAAACTGCGTAAATATTAGTTCCTCGGAGACGACGTCTGATCGGTTTTATTCTGTAAGATCAATATTGTGTCATGTTACAACAGGCATGAGAATTATAGTCAATGCGTCTCGCAATGGACGCCAACAATTTTTAATTTTGCATCAAGATCCGTAGTTTATAAATTTGCATACGACTGAGTAAGTGCAAAACTGCGTAAATATTAGTTCCTCGGAGACGATGTCTGATCGTTGGTTTTATTCTGTAAGATCAATATTCTGTCATGTTACAGCAGGGATGGACATTTTTGTCTCAATTGAGACAAACCGTCCCCACCATAGCGCCCACTATCCCCCACCAGCATCCGCCGTTACCATAGAGGGGGGAGGCGCTTCGCCCGTCGCGCAGGCCTCGCGCATGAAAGAGAGGATGGTGGGAGAAGCAGGCGTTTGAGGGGCCCCTACCGTGGCCATCCCTGAGTTACAGATTTCACCATAATATCTTGAGATTCCAGAAAGCAAACTGACAGTGTACCCAATAATCTGACATCGCATAATCAATTTTAAAATATTCCTCAGCCACTTCGTATGAACGGATGTCGTCCCAAAAAATTACACAAAATCAAAGCAATTTATTTAACACTAATCCTACCGACTATTAAACGTGATTACTATCTCCTCCGTTATAAAAATGGCACAATCGAGTTTATTTCAATTTTCTGCCATTTTTATTATAATGCATACTTGAATAAAAAAGTGTGCATAACCATTTCCAGTGGAAGCATCTTTACAACTTCAATAATTGTAAAATATAAAATTTGAAATCGGTCATTTGACCCGCGTTGGTAAATTTAGTATTAACAAAATAAAAACTGAGAAATTATCTGATATTAATTACTCCATCGAACCTCTTCCATTTCTTAAGAAAATGATGTACACTCAGTCTGCAAACGTAAAAATAATTTCCCACTTCTTTATGAATAATTCCGTCATCCAGATATCGGTGTCATGGCGATCAAAGTGTTAAACAAAGCACGAATGAAAATATTCTTGGCGGTTGACCCGCATGGTTTGGCGTGGTCCAATTTAATTAGATGAGCGGCCAGACGTTCCCGGCCGCGGTCCAATAACGATAATAAAGCTCGCTGCAGCGGAAAAGAGCGAGCCACCATTAGTTACGTTGGTGGATCTGTTCTCTTCTCTTCGAAACGAACCTGCTCCAGATATTCTGGTCCGTGCATCGTCATCGTCGTTCGTCCCGATACAAAGACAACGCCGCCATGACGGACGGCAGGCCAGAAAAAGTGGCTATGCTAAATAATAGTCCTCGGGGCGGCGGTTCGTTGCTCGGCTCCTCGCATAGTTCATTCATGAATCCGGATTCAGTGTGCCTTTAGTGGCGAGAGGCTCTCGGGGCCTCCTGCAACTGCAACGACCATGCTCCCCGATGAGATACCGCGGCGAGGATTCGAAGGTTGAAAAAGAACACGAGAACCACTCTGCCTTGTGCTCTGCAACCGGCCTTGCAACCTTCTCGCCACGGTATCGATCTCTCTAGAGATCTCCGGATCAACGTGAATCCTTACTCGAAATTTTACGATCGATTCTCGCCGTTTCATACATCGCAATCCGACTGGTTAATTAAATTCGTTGATTACTTTCTTGTGTGTTTGCCGGAGTCTTATAGGAGCAGTGTGTGTACATTTGTTGCGTGGAATTGTTGCAGAAACGTGTTTTACGCGGACGACGTTTGTGGTTGGAACTTATTTTGTATCACGTACGAGGATCGCGTAGAAAATTATTTCTTTCGACTCAATTTTTTTATATTTTTACTCGGAGTTAATTACTTCTTGAAAACTTGCGTTTACGATGGGAGTTGTACAGGGTGTCTCAAAAATATATAATAAATTTTGTGGTTTCGGCGCACAGTTCGATCAATTATAGAAACGGCAAATTTGCAATTATTTAAACATTCTTCTCAACGTTTCGATCCCTATATGGATCATTTTCATTCACCACCATGGATTAACCCTTTGCACTCGGAGCTATTTCAACTAAAAAACCAAACATATCTTCTAACCTAGAATATTTTTATCGTACATGAGTTTTTTTCATTATATGCGTACGAAACTGATATAGTACCTCATACAATATTTAAATGTTTAGTAATTTATTACATATAAACAAATTTAATCATATAAACAATATTCTGAATAATGATGTACCAATTTGTAGTGGCGCCTCAGAGTCGCCACTCGAGTGCTAAGGGTTAAAGTGTCGTTTTCCGTAACTCCTTAATATTCTGTTTATTGTTTTCCCTGTTGTCACAGCAAGTATGTGTGTGTTTTCTTTTTTTTTCCGCTCTCTACACTCAACTTGTATTATATATTTATTATTTTTCAGACGCAAAAATGTCTCTCTTGAAAATGATCCATATAGGGATCGAAACGTTGAGAAGAATGTTTAAATAATTGCAAATTTGCTGTTTCTATAATTGAGCGAACTGTGCGCCGAAACCACAAAATTTATTATATATTTCATTTTCGATCGAGAGGAATTTTACCTTTGTCTCAAAAATGTTGTAAATCAATGAAATGGACGTTTCCTGGGGATATTTGAAGCAACCTTTGCAAAAATGGCCGCCTTTGTTACGGAGTTATTAGAGAAACACACGCACCAATCAGAACACTGTTACAGCGGGCGGATTCCGGCTCGGCCAATGATAACGTCACGCTCAACGTTTTATGATTGGTCTGTGTTTTTCTTTAATAACTATTTAAGAAAACCGAGTCGGCCATTTCTGCAAAGGAAAAAGTTACTTTAAATAACCTCAGGAAACACCATTTTCAAGGATTTACAACATTTTTGGGAGAACCTGTATAATTATGGCAAAAGTGAGTGGCTGCAATTTGAACCTGTGAAAAGATTAGTGACCGTTTCAATGTCGACCGAAAGATTAAAATTGAACAAAAATGCTGAGCCAAATTTGTGATGCTGAAGAGGAATTTTAATATAATAATAAGTATATTCAGAATAAGATAAGATTCTAATATTACTAGAAATATATAAATTACAATACAACAATAATTCTTCGCGGGAACAGTTAAGGACGATATATCGTTACTCAGCAAATAGAAGGGTTGAAGAGTATTGATCTATTATTTTCAACCTTAATAAAGAATTAAAGACCAGTTCCTCGGAACGGACGCAGAGAATTTTGCAAAAAGCGTCTGCAGTCTAATAATTACAATCCAGTGTCTAATGTTTCTAAAAAGAAAGTATTAGCAGGACCGGAATAAAATTGGCGATCGTGGCCGGTTGGTGTAAGGGGTTTTTGATCGAAAACCATGGCGATCCGACGGTTCACGGTGGTTCACCATGGCGGGACTCCCTCGCGCGGACCTCGTACGGCGAGGCTAATCGGCGGCTAATAAAAGGCGAGCGGTGTGCGAGCAACCCGGGAGCTGGCCGGGAGCAATCAAACGAACAATGACACCGTCGCGAGAGCTCTTCACGCGTCGTGGACATTGTGCGTGGGATTGGCTGCTGGTTTCCTCGGGTTCTGTGTGCGCCAGGTGTGCGTCGATCGTCGACGAACAGGCGAAGGAGACACGGCAATCGCTCCTCGGCTGTACGCGAAGGTCGTTAAGTTTGCTTGGGGATAGCCTCTGGCGCCGCGAAACTGTTGCTTTGTAGCCTTTGCTGTTCCCTCTGTCACGGTAGACCCTCGATAGTTGCAAACCTAGGCGTTCCATTGCCTTTTATCATTGGAATTTGTAGATGGTTAGGGATGCTTAGAGATAGCAAGGTGAAATTCTTGTTTTGGCGATGGTATTGTAGCTTGGAGTGCTGGAGAGCCTCGATAGTTGTTGATGGATTAATTCCGTAGAGATTTGATATTAGAAAGTATCGGTGATCACTTGGGGGAGGCAATAGTTGCATAAAATACAGTGAAACTCTTGCTTCAGCGATGTTGTTGCAGTTTTTAGTACTGGGTGCCTCGATAGTTGCAAATTAAGTAATTTCGTTGCACCTTAGCATTGGAAAATATTGGCAGCTACATAGTCAGAGATAGGAAGGCGAAATTCTTGTTTTGGCGTTGGTATTGTTGCTTGGAGTGCTGGAGAGCCTCAATAGTTGTTGATGGATTTATTCCATAACATGTTTCTATTATAAAATATCGGTGATCACATGGGGAAGGCAATGGGTACATAAAATACAGTGAAATTCTTGTTTTGGCGATGGTATTGTAGCTTGGAGTGCTGGAGAGCCTCGATAGTTGTTGATGGATTAATTCCGTAGAGATTTGATATTAGAAAATATCGGTGATCACTTGGGGAAGGCAATAGTTGCATAAAATACAGTGAAACTCTTGCTTCAGCGATGTTGTTGCAGTTTTTAGTACTGGGTGTCCTCGATAGTTGCAAATTAAGTAATTTCATTGCACCTTAGCATTGGAAAAAATAGGCTGCTACATACTCAGATATAGGAAGACGAAATTCTTGCTTTGGCGATGGTATTGTAGCTTGCAGTGCTGGAGAACCTCGATAGTTGTTCATGGACTAATTCCATAACATTTTTCTGTTATAAAATATCGGTGATAACATGGGTAAGGCAATAGGTACATAAAATACAGTGAAACTCTTGTTTTGGCGATGTTATTGTAGCTTGAAGTGCTGGGGAGCCTCGATAGTTGTTCATGGACTTATTCCATAGGGGTTTGCTATTAGAAAATATCGGTGATCACTTGGGGAAGGCAATAGGTACATAAAATACAGTGAAACTCTTGTTTTGGCGATGTTATTGTTGCTTGAAGTGCTGGGGAGCCTCGATAGTTGTTCATGGACTTATTCCATAGGGGTTTGCTATTAGAAAATATCGGTGATCACTTGGGGAAGGCAATAGTTGCATAAAATACAGTGAAACTCTTGCTTTGGCGATGTTATTGTAAATTGGAGTGATGGAGGCCCTCGATAGTTGTTAATGAACACGTTCCATTGCATTCTTTCATCAGAAAATGTAAATGCCCACTTGGGGAAAGCTATAGTTACATTAAATACAAAGAGATTTTTGCTTTAATAATTTTATTGTAGCATATAGTGCTGGACACCCTCGATAGTTGTTAATGAATTCATTCCATACCCTTTTTGCCATTACAAAAAATCACAGACCCCTGAGGAAGGCAATAGTTACATGCAACAAGGTGAAACTCTTAATTCAGCAACCTTATTGTAGTTTTTATTACAGTAGACCCTCGATAGTTGATCATTAATGCGACAACATTGCCGTCGAACAATGCAGCTAATCACTTTTAAAAATCGATACCAAAGAAATAATATCCTAAATCGTACTTTAACCTGATCCATGTACAACTACCGAAGCACTACCGCAATTATCGATTTTAACTGAAGACACCCATCGATCATCTCATGAACTTCAAAACCAATGATCTAAAGTCCCACAAAAATGTTCCAAATGAATCCAGCAAAAATCTTACCGTGCTTCGTTAATAGTTCACGCACTCCCCCACGACAGTAGCAAGTTCAGAGGCAAAATTGTAGCAAGAAAGTGGCAATGAAGGAGCATCGCGCAAATAACAATGTCGATCAAGGCGAACAACGGGCAATGGTCGGCCGATCGTTCCGATCGGACGCCGACAGTCATCGTTTCAAACGGAATTTATGTTTCCGCGGGCCGGTGCCCCGCGCAATAGCGTTCGCACTTGCCAAGCCGAGGTTCATGAACATAAATTACGAGCTTGGTAGAGCGAGGGGAAAGGGTTGCCACATCGAGCCGGCGTGTTGTGGTTTTCGGGGCGATCCGATCTGAACCGCAGAAGAGACGATTACCGGGCTCGGTCATCCGGCAAACGACTATTAATGATATTTCGTGTCGGATCTGCATGCTCCGACCCCGGCAAAGGGAGCCGACCGTGCCGAACTTTCGTGTTCCAACCGAGAAGCTTTGAAACGTGCCAGGGAGAGGGCTGAGCGACTCGGTATTGCGCTATAATGATGCAACTGTCGATCGAAACGATCCTCTGTGCTTCATCTTCACTCTCTTCTCTTGTTTCTTCCCTCGCGAAAATTTACTGGACGTTGCAATTCTGCGAGAGCATCGTTTTGACTATATCGTGGAGATTGTCAGACTTGAAAATTTGGTAAATGCAACATTTTCGTGTTGTTCGTACCCTTGACATACTCGATGCGACCAAATGTACCATTCATTTCTCAGATTGTCATTTGTGGAAACATAGAAATGAATTTTCGTATAAATTCATAACAAATATACTTGCTGTTAATACTGATAGTTAATAGTTACTATAATTTGTAAAATATCGTAAGAAATATAAGTCGTATCTGAGACCTTTTTTTTGTACGTCAAAGGGTTAAGGTAGTAGACTGTTTTGACTATTTGAAAACGTGCTGTTTTTGGGAATTTTTTAAAGGATATTTAATGAGTGAAAAATTTCGATTTTTTACAGGAAGATTAACGCAATCCTTAACTCTATTCTCCATTTTGTCTAGAAAAAAATATTAAAAAATGGTTTTTAAAAGTTATTCGCTATTTTTGAAACGGCTTTTCATCGATACGACGAAAGTCAGATTGTCTATCTGAAAATGTGCTGTATTCAGTAATGTTTTCTAAGGAGAATAATAAGTGAAAAATTCCACCGGAATATTACCGCAACTCTTCACTCTATTCTCCATTTTTTTTCACCCCGATATATTAAAAATTTATATTATCCTTCGCTGTTGTTGAAACAGCCTTTTCATCAATACATCGATGGCTGGTCACCATTCCTGACAGAAATTGAATCTTCTGGAACGAATAATTTTCTTTCATTCTAAAACTAGAAGGTATTATCTGAAATCTACTAGTACAATTTCCAAGAACCTCGATTATTTGTAGAAATGTGATTGCAGCTGTGTAAATATTCCTTCTATTTTAAAATTGTACGATTCTTTAATTTTTTTTCTATAGTTCACGTTGATACTTTCACAGACAAATTCGCAGTGACTTGTGAACCATCCTATAATTACTATACTTTCCGCAGTCCTGGTTCTAATTGGAAAGATCTTTCCATATTCACCGATCGATTAATCAAGCGGAGATCCTGCGAGTCCTGTGCAATTAGACTCGCGTAATCGCCGGTTACTCTTTTTATGCAAATCGCGAACGCAATTCGTGGCTTCGCAGAGACACACACACAGAGAGAGGAAGAGAGAGACAGAGAGGAGGGTTCGGGGAGAGGAAGAGTGAGAGGAGAGAGAGAGAGACAGAGAGAGAGAGAGAGAGAGAGAGAGAGAGAGAGAGAGATCGTCGGTCACGGTGATGCACCAAGCTGCATTCGGCATTCCATCGGCCGAAGGGACGCCGGGACTCCGTTTAGGCATCGCATGACGTTCGTCTATTTATCAAGCGGTATCATCATTCGCCTTTCTCCACCGTGATGCCGCCCCCTACGGCGATTTAATCTAATTTGTATCGCCCTTTGTTAATCGCGGCCGCGCCGTTAATTCGTACGGGCTCGCAAATCCGGGCCCAAATAAACTACCGTGTGCGTCCACCATGCGTCCAGACTCGTCATAATAAACGCCTCGCATGAAGACCCATGTCCCAAAACTTTGAAACCATCTCACTCGTATCCACAATATCAAACTCAATTTGCAATATCAATTCCATTGCCATTTAATTCTCTCTTTTCATTAAATTTCAACTTTGAATCAACAAAGTTCATTCAACAGCGTTCAAAATCAATTTGAACAGTGTATATTATTCATAAATTTTATAATTTGTACAGTATTAATTATTCATACTTAACACTCGTATTCACAATGTATAGCTCGATTCGCAATATCATTTCTTTGCCACTCAATTCATTTGAATATCAACGTTGTCTGAACAACGTTGATTCGTCAACTTTTAAAATCAATTTGAACAGTGTACATTATTCTTAAATTTTATAATTTGTACAGTATTAATTATTCTTTCTTATCACTCGTATTCACAATGTCCAGCTCAATTTGCAATATCAATTTCTTTGCTACTCAATTCATTTCAATATCAACGATGTCTGAACAACGTTGATTCGTCAACATACAAAATAAATTTGAACAGTGCACATTATTCTTAAATTTTACAATTTGTACTGTATTAATTATTCATACTTAACACTCATTCACAATGTCCAGCTCAATTTGCAATATCAAATTCTTTGCCACTCAATTCATTTCAATATCAACGTTCTCTGAACAACGTTGATTCGTCTACCTTCAAAATCAATTTCAACAGTGTTCCGTTATTCTTGCTGAAATTTTATAATTTGTACATTGAACAAAATATGACAAAGCTTTACATTTTATAACATGTATAGCGTACATTATTCTTAACGCTGAACATACCAGGAAGATTCTGTATGATAAATGTTAAGTAAATATTCCATTAATTTGTGTTTATATGCAGGTCTTCCTGTGTTTAAAAATTTTGCATACGCTATGAATGCGTCGAGTTCCGCAGTCTAATTATGAGCATGTCTTCACTAGACTGTGAAGGTGTATATGAATACTAACCTTCTATTACCTTATGCAAACTAAATAATACTTTCCAGGGTGTTCTAGATAATGTTCGACGCTAGAAGATTCGAAGAAAATTGAAACAATGTAGCTTCTTGATTAAATCTTCGTGGTCTTTATAATTACAATTATGTTTCTGAGTACAGGCAGTCTGCATTAGTTTCATGCAAATTTTTTAACGCTTTGCATGCTTTCAAACCTAAATTAACTCATTGACTGCCATGTTGGTCACACGAGGGCGACGCAGTTTGTCGTTCATTATTAAAAAATCATTGTTTGTTGTATAAATATGTACAAAAATAGAATTTAATAGAAAAGATATAGAATTTGAAGAGGCCTAAGATGCAACCACTGCGTTAAACTTCAACTATGCAGTTCCAATCTCATTAACACTAAACCTACCGAGCACAAAACAAATAAAAGTGAAATGCTCTATAGAAGTGAAAAGAATGAATTTATTTTAACTTTTTACAGTTTTCATTATAAGCTGTGTTTAAATAAAGAAGTCAGTTGAATCACTTCCTATGAAAGTGATTTATAATTTCAATAATTGCGAAATATAAAACCGGTCATATGACCGTGGTATGTTAAGTAATCGCCTAAAGGTTGGCATCACTGATCGAGAGAAATACAGTTTACCACCTCTCTGATGACCAGAGTAATACGTGAAACATTGCGCGGCACGTCACGTGACTAGTCTACGGTCTTAGTGGGGGATTGTGCTCACGTAGTAGAATGGAATAGTGGAAGGGGAAAAGGAGGAGAGGAAAATCCACCTAGTTTTGGGTGTTTATGGCATCACTGGAGCGCGCTTCGGGCGAACAATTGAAAATCGCGCATTCTTTACTCTAACCCATGAATACTAAAAATTCCCACACTGCACGTGCTGCCAACTTCTAAATAACAAATTTGCTACGCGAGACTCCATCAAATAGAGAGAGGGGAGGACGTTGGATTGTGCTCACGTAGTAGAATGGAATAGTGGAAGGGGAAAAGGAGGAGAGGAAAATCCACCTAGTTTTGGGTGTTTATGACATCACTGGAGCGCGCTTCGGGCGAACAATTGAAAATCGCGCATTCTTTACTCTAACCTATGAATACTAAAAATTCCCACACTGCACGTGCTGCCAACTTCTAAATAACAAATTTGCTACGCGAGACTCCATCAAATAGAGAGAGGGGGGGACGTTGGATTGTGCTCACGTAGTAGAATGGAATAGTGGAAGGGGAAAAGGAGGAGAGGAAAATCCACCTAGTTTTGGGTGTTTATGGCATCACCGGAGCGCGGTTCGGGCGAACAATTGAAAATCGCGCATTCTTTACTCTAACCTATGAATACTAAAAATTCCCACACTGCACGTGCTGCCAAATTATAAATGACAAATTTGCTACGCGAGTCTCCATCAAATATAGGGGGGGGGGAGAGAGAGAGCCCGAGGAGTCATCCTCTTCCTCTTTCAAACCCCTGTAAGTAGATATCGCGATCGTGCACAGACCGGTGCGCACGACACACGCAATAAACCGTCCGACGAACGAGGTGGGTGGATTGCGTAATGCAGTTTTGAATAATGGCGGGATATCGGCTGATGCACCGGCGGCTATGCGCAACTCCGCGAAACAGATCGCGGATACCAGAGGATTAAAAATCGGGGGTCCCGGAGTTTAACGGCGGATCGCACGAACCGCAGATACACAAATCAGCCCGTAAAGCCGATCAATTAAACGGCAGGCCGCCGATCTGCCGCGCATTATAACCGGTAATTATCTGTAATTAAATATTGGCCAGCCGCCAGGCCGGTCAAACGTTTCGAGGGGTGTGTTCGCTGGATTTCGATCGTTTCTTTCGTTCTTTTACTTTTGCTCATTTTTTCGTTTTTCTTTTCTCCCTTCAAAGATTCTTTTTGTCGAGACCAGACGGTCCCGGTATTCTTATTTGTATGTATTCCTGGCAACGTGCCACGCAATCTCGATTTGTGGGTGCGTTTTCGTTCTCTCCGCGAATTTTGAATTTTGATTTGACTATTGCGAACCATGGCGTTTGATTCTTTGGGTTTCGGATGTTGAGTACAGTTTGTTGAGAGGGTGGTTTATTTTTTTATTAGTGGAAAAATGTGGGTTTTTTGGTTTTTTTTTATAGGGCTGGTGTAACTGATTTGGAAGTCGGTGTTGGTTTGTATTGTATACTTTTATTATAATTTTGTTATCGCATTTCTTCAGCCATATTTCGAAAGGTATACTTTCTGAATATACTGGTTTCTCGATTATTGTTAATGGAACAAATTATAATTTACTTTAAACGCTGCAAACCGAGAAGTTTGATAATCGTGGACTTTGAGTCGAAATAGACCCAGTCACAGGCATGTAAGGGCTTAATAGATAATTGTTAATCCCGTGGTGGTGCTTTATAAAAAAATTGAAAAATTAAATTAGAAATGAAATTCCTCTAAAATTAAATTTTATTAATGTTTTCTTAGGCTAAGCGATATCAATCTGTTTTAAAAAATTCTGTAATTTACTGGAACACTTTTAGGTATACGATTGAAGGGCTACAAATGTTTAAAAGAAATTTAATATTCACAGTATCCTTGCAATACAGTAACCACAGTGACTCGTAAAATTATTTAAACACTAAATGTCCAATTTTTGAAAGACTGCGAGTATTTAAATTGTTGTAATTTCATTGAAAAAAATTGTTCAACGCTAAACCTGGACTCATTTGAGAGTTTGAAGCCTGATGCACTGTTCCAGTCCTTTATGCATTTTCTTCCGAGACATTTTGTCACCATTTAGTGGTCGCGGAAACTGAAGACACGTCTTTTCCAAAATGCTGCAGATTCAAACGTTTCTAAAAAAATTAGAAAATTTTTCTCATGAACGAACCTACCATAGATTTGGAGACTGAAGCTTCCTCTTTACAATTACAACGTGCGACCATTTTTAGCTGTTTTATGGAACAAAAATCAGACATCAATATTAATTATTTTAGAAAGTTAGCGATACACCATTTTTTATTGAATGTTCTGTAAAATAGTAAGAAAAAATCATGGATAAGGTTTCAAGGTTAATCTATAACGATTTCGCAATTGCACAAAGTGCACAAAAGTCAAATTAAAAATAGTTACCCATACATACTGAAATATTAACGCAATTCTTTAAAAAGCGCATGAAATTTTGCCTCGGGCCGAAAATTCCCAAAGTGCTACAAAATTAGCAACTTTTGGCCTGGCTATACCAATAGCCTAACACCTTGAGGCCCAATCAATCCACGCACCATGCACCATACTTCCCTCGGTTAGTATAAAAATAATCGTGCAGGTGGGAGTCAAGGAGTCGCGTATTACCATATAGCAGCGTGACTCCGAGCGACGGCGGGCCTCATCTGAATAAATATCGTATTATAATTAAAGGAATCGTTCGGCCCATAAATCAATGGAGTCGGTTTATATATCAGACCTCACCTATATAATGTGTACCAATGGAGAGTGCCGCAGCGGGCCCCGCGCACGCCGTGGGGGGTCCACCTATGCTAATGGCGCCCTCTCACGAATCGCCGGGTCTCCGAGGCGAGCCGACGTTACCCGAGGGGCCTAAGCGGGGGCCCCACCAGGTCCCTCCGGTGTACCCGTGGTTTTGCCCCAGCGAGTTCGTCCGTCCCTGACCTGTGCGCAGAAGATCAGGCGAATCCCTCTGATCTTCGCCGCCCGCGACCGCTTATCAATTTGTTAGCGAGCGCTGTTTGTTAAATCAAATCAAGGGCTCGCGCGCCGGCCCGATAAATAATCCTGCTTAATATGTGCTCGATTCCCCCCTCCACCATCAGCCATTACACCCACGTGCAACAGGGACCGATCCGGAGTGAGAGTACACGCGTTTCCATCCACGTGGTTTATTGATCCACCGATCGATCGACTTCTCCTTTCTCCGCTCTTCTTTCTCTTTCCCCCAACGACTACAGCGGCTTGTCAGTGCTCGATCGAGCTATCCGATCCGGAGTGATTGAGCCTGATTTGCGGGCAGACCGCCGGCTGATTTATGGCAATCTAGGAGGGTTGCTCTGCTCCTGCTGCTCCAGCCTTTGATCCTGATCCGATGGATCCGGTGGATGGATCTTTACGTGGAGAACGGGCTGGATTTGCGGTGGAAACGCGGCAAAATTTTTTGAGGATTTGGCGGTGAGAGAGAGTGGTGATTCGAGCTTGTCCTGGGAGAATGATCTAGGTTCTAGGAACTAAGGATACATTGTGTTCTTCTGGAGTGTACTGCTTGTCTGCGGAGTTTGGAGACCTGGAGGATTCTGAGAGTCAATCGTTTTTCTAAATATTAACCCTTTGCACTCGGAGCTATTTCAACTAAAAAATCAAACATTTCTTTTGACCTAGAATATTTCCATTGTACATAATTTTTGTTCATTTTATACTTATGAAACTGATATAGTACCTCATACAATACTTAAATGTTTAGTAATTTATCAAATATAAACAAATTTAATAATGTAAACAATATTTTGAATAATGGCATAGCAATTTGTAGTGGCGACTCAAAGGCGCCATTCGAGTGCTAAGGGTTAAAGTTTATATTAATGTTTATATTACAATTATAAAGATGATGGATGTCCTGGGAGAATGTCTGGATTCTGGGGAGTTGAGGAGCATTGTAGTGTTCTTCTGAAGTTGACTGCTTCCTTGTGGAGTTTGGAAAGCTGGAGGATTCTGAGAGTCAATCGTTCTTCTAAATGTTGAACTTTATATTAATGTTTATATTACAATTATTTACCCTTTGCACTCGGTACTATTTCAGCTCCAGGACCAAACATTTTTTCGAATCTGGAATATTTCCATTTTTTCGAATCTGATTCTTTTCATTTGGTGCATATGAAACTGATGCAATTGACTCGGACAGTACTTAAATATTTAATAATTTATTAAATGCAAACAAATTTAACAATGTGAAAAATATTTTGAATAGTGCATAACAATTTTTAATGGTGACTGTGAGTCACCACTTGAGTGCAAATGGTTAAGATGATAGATGTCCTGGGAGAATGTCTGGATTCTGGGGACTTGAGGAGCATTGTAGTGTTCTTCTGAAGTAGACTGCTTCCTTGTGGAGATTGGAAAGTTGTAGGATTCTGAGAGTCAATCGTTCTTCTAAATGTTGAACTTTATATTAATGTTTATATTACGATTATTAAGATGATAGATGTCCTGGGAGAATGTCTGGGTTCTGGGGACTTGAGGAACATTGTAGTGTTCATCTAAAGTAGAGTGCTTCCTTGTGGAGTTTGTGAAGGTGGAGGATTCTGAGGGTCAATCGTTCTTCCAAATATTAAATTTTATATTAATGTTTATATTACGATTATTAAGATGATAGATGTCCTGGGAGAATGTCTGGGTTCTGGGGGACTTGAGGAACATTGTAGTGTTCTTCTAAAGTAGACTGCTTCCTTGTGGAGTTTGTGAAGGTGGAGGATTCTGAGGGTCAATCGTTCTTCTAAATATTAAACTTAATATTAAAATTTATATTACAATTATTAAGATGATGGATATCCTGGGAGAATGTCTGGATTCTGGGGAGTTGAGGAGCATTGTAGTGTTCTTCTGAAGTAGACTGCTTCCTTGCGGAATTTGGAAAGGTGGAGGATTCTGAGAGTCACTGTGCTCCTAAATATTAAATTTACCATGCTTGAATGACTAGCTTCTTATATTACAGTTAAGAACATTGCAGATGTCCTGGAAAAATGATCTAGGCCCTAGATTTTAGAGAATCATTACAGTGTTCTTTTGAGCTGCTTCCTTGTAGAAAATAGGAGGATCCTGAGAGTAGATCGTTCTTCTTAACATTAAACTAAAATCCAAATATTTGGATAGACGAGTTACTTTATAAAAATAACAAGAATATGCCTATTCAAATTTTTAAATAATAAATACCCGGAGGAATGTTGAGTAATTCCTCACGAATGCATCGTTACAATCTTAATAATCGTAAATTAAAAATATCACAACCCATCATTTTGACATAAACCTAGTGTTAATCTGTCACAATTTGTGCAACACCATTAAAATTCAAATTTATTAACTTCGTCTGTAAGTGAAGAATGTAAAAGAATGTAAAATAGTAATTTTTAGTGTTTCGTAAATCTAATCATAAAGAAATGAAGGTGTGAATGAATGAAACAAATTCCAAACAACCCATCAGGATTAAAACAGTACCATGTATGTAGCAAACCTAACAAACACAAGCATATCACCCCATAACAAACCTAAAACGGTAGGCTAATCACGAAACACAAAGGTATACGAGAATTTAATAAATGAACGAAACAATTACTAAAAGTCTCGAGACATTCGTATGTCTGGCGTGTCTGGCACACAATGGCTGAATCTACTGAATCCTCTGCGAGCTCCTACTCGGCGATGAAATTCCCCAAGTGCAGAAACCACAGTTCTAATATTACACGTATATAACGTGTCTGTAAACCTCGCGGATCGATTACAGCGCAGCCGCAGCCACGTTGTTGTTAATATCGTTCTAATTACCAAGTGAGAGGGTGCTTATTACGCTTTCTCATGGAGCCACAGATCGTACCTTCAGTAATGGACCGCGTAAAAATGGAAAGAGGCGTTTAGACCGACTTGCAGTCTTCACACAGAGGTTCTCAGTGTTGCGATTTTGATCGAGACCGTGGCTCGAGTCACGATTATCCGCTTAGAAACCAGCTCCACCCTTCGACTGCTTCCTGGACGGTGGCTATTCACTGTTTCGTGCAGGTTTATCTTCTGATGGGATCCACCAGAAGATGGACTACAACGTAAAGCAGCCTAAACACGGCAGTAAATTCTTTTTATTAAATTGTAATAAATACACGGTAGAAAAAAATTTATATGAATAGTAAGTTTAATATTCGAATTATGATACACTATTTTTTTAGATAGAGAGAGGAAGGCAGCAAGCATAGAAGGATGAGAGGAAAGAGTCTCAAGTAAGAATTAAATGGAAAGATGGAATCAATAGAATGTAGGGACAAGATGTTTTAAAAATTGTAAAGGGGACGGGACACCTTTGTAACCCGTAAGGGAACAAATAAATATACAGGGTGTTCACGATATCACTAGTCAGCGTTTTTCTTGCAAATAATAAATATTAGAAAAAAGTGATAGAGGAAAAAGTAATACTGTTTTTGGTAAGAAACATAATGGCGTATGTATTTTTCTTGTGTTTGCACTATTTACTTAGAAATGAAGGTGACCTTCAATTTTTTAAATGAAATGCCATATACTTTCTCATATCATATGTCAATGGCGTGTGTCAAGATAAATTTATTCGTATGCAACAAAATGACCTTCAAGGTCATGCAAGGTCAGAAATGGCAGGAAAATTTTGAATATTTCGTACGTACATATTTCGTAAAGATATCATTCACGATACACAACGCCCAGCAATGTAAACGACTTGCAAAGGAAACTAACGCGACCATGTACATTAATATTTCGAACAACGTTAGAAGAAGCTAACAATAATGTAATTAATAGAGCCGAAATATGTAGTCATGCACAAGGAAGTTATATTACATATTTACTATTGCCTCGTCAATAAAGTATACTTGTAAACGCATTAGTACGAAATGTTCAAAATGTTTCTTCCATTTCTGACCTTGTATGATCTTGAAGGTCATTCTGTCGTATACGAATAAATTTGCCTTTGCACACGCTTTCATATGATATCAAAAAATATATAGCATTCCATTTACAAAAATTGGAGGTCACCGACATTTTCATGAAAATAGTACAATTACAAAAATATTACATAACCCATTACGTTGCTTGCAAAAAGCAGTATTACTTTTTCCTCTTTCATTTTTTTCTAATATTTATTATTTGCAAGAAAAACGCTGGCTAGGAATAGCGTGAATACCCTGTATACATAATAAACTATTTTTATTGTTTAAATTTATTCATTTTTAACGAGAATGGAAGATTTATTTTCGAATGGTTGAACTTGATTCGATTTTGTCCCAAAATTGCGGACGTTCTATTTGAACCTTGAAAATTTAAATCTTGTAGTGTGGCAAGATTAAATTGTTAGGAATTTATAGTTTAATAATAGAACCAATATAAATTTTTCGAAGTAGACATTTAGAATTTCTAATTTCTAATTTGTAAAAGAAAATGTGACTGGATCTAGTCATGGTTAGTATGAAATTCCTAAAAATACAGATAAACATGTAATGGCAAGCATAGAGTGTCTTTTAGTATTTCTGGGTTGCATTGGCTGCACTATGCGGCGGGACCGGGTAGCAAAGCGAGAGAACGCGTGGAAAGAATCGCGTGGGTGGTGGAGGAGGAGGAGGAGAAGGAGAGAAAGACATCGATGGTAGCCAGCAAACCAGGCCTGGATCGTGTTCCCACACGTAGGTACTCGGCCCGCGATCGGCCATCGTTCGACTCGGTAAAACACGTGTAGATAATTACCGACATGCGGTATGAGCTTGCGATATTAATCACGATTAAGCCGATTCCGGGCCGTCCCGGTGTCTGAGCGCACGCTGCACCTCCGATACGCTCGTGGGATGTGCTTTCATCTCGTCTCTTCTCGGGCTTCGATCACTATACTCTCCAACAACTAGACTGTAAACCCTAAATCTTCTTCGTGGATCACGACAAACTACAGCGAAGCAAAAACCTCTCCATTTTGAATTTTTCTGGACCATAATTGTCTCCGAAAACTTTTCTGACACGTCACAATTTTGCTGGAGAAATAAATATTATAGTATGCATTACTTTCGGAATTTGTTGTCCAATTAAAAATAAATTTTTGTAGCGACACATTCGAATAAAATATAATACTTTTGATCAGGATCTTTACAATGCAGAAGGTTTTGACCATCGCGAAGTGATGTTTCTCTTAGAGAGAAATTATTATGGGAAAGAAGACAGTTTCTATTTTATTTTTGGCCATGGGCTGCTTCCCATGCCCGGCAGGATAGTTTCGAAAAAGGAAGATAACGAGGATTCGAAACGATTCCGCGTACCGCTCGAAATGACCGGTGCCGTCGAAAAAACGGACTAGTGCACGAAAATGGCGGAACGGAGACGGGCGGGCCGTGTGTCCATGACGAGCCATGAATGTTTAGGCGGCACGATTAAAACGTCTCCCATCATGGACCTCTGAGAATCGTATCGCGGAACGAATGCCGATCGATCCACCGCCACGGTGGGAATGCGGGGGCACAGCGTTTGATTTA
The DNA here is from genome assembly GCA_913789915.3 of Sphecodes monilicornis. Taxonomy (NCBI): domain Eukaryota; kingdom Metazoa; phylum Arthropoda; class Insecta; order Hymenoptera; family Halictidae; genus Sphecodes; species Sphecodes monilicornis. The sequence continues at coordinate 6,563,147 of OU565298.1, read as the reverse complement.
TGCCGCTCTGGCCATTCTTGCGTGCGCGCGCGCACCATTTATGCACTATTCGAGAAGCTGGACACAGAATATTTGCCTTATACAATACGCATTATTCATTTCTTCGGTCAAATTATTTATTAACACCGTAGCGAATTTTTAGGACATACAGGAAAATTCTTTATCGACAAATAATGGCCCTTCATCCATTGAGTACCAAATTTTTATTTTTAAATTTTTGCTCTGAACGGTCAATATTTATACGTTTAGAAGAAGTTTGAAAAATGAATTGTTGTTTGTATCAATGGAATAAATATACCTATTCAGTTCTTTTTGGTGCCACTCCTTAGTGCAATCGATGTGCATGATCACAAATAAAGATCATGGAATTAATGGGACTAGGTTAGGATTGTTCTGAAAAATTTCCTTTGAAAAATAATTAATATTTCTTGTGTCACATAAATTTATTTTAACACATTATCTACCCGGAGCCCATTGACAGGACTTTGTGAGGATTGTTCTGAAAAATTTCCTTTGAAAAATAATTAATATTCCCTGTGTCACATAAATTTATTTTAACACTTCATCTACCGGAAGCCCATTGATAGGACTTCGTGAGGATTGTTCTGAAAAATTTCCTTTGAAAAATAATTAATATTTCTTGTGTCACATAAATTTATTTTAACACATTATCTACCCGGAGCCCATTAACAGGACTTGGTGGGGATTGTTCTGAAAAATTTCCTTTGAACAATAATTAATATTTCCTGATTCACATAAATTTATTTTAACACATTATCTACCCGGAGCCCATTGACAGGACTTGGTGGGGATTGTTCTGAAAAATTTCCTTTGAACAATAATTAATATTTCTTGTGTCACATAAATTAATTTTAACACATTATCTACCCGGAGCCCATTAATAGGACTTGGTGGGGATTGTTCTGAAAAATTTCCTTTGAAACATAATTAATATTCCCTGTGTCACATAAATTAATTTTAACACATTATCTACCCGGAGCCCATTAATAGGACCTGGTGAGGATTGTTCTGAAAATTTCCTGTCACCAAAAATTAATATTTCCCGTGTCACATGAATGAATTTTAACACTTTATGTATCCGGAGCGTATTAATAGAATTCTTAATAATTGTGCTATAACAAAAAGAAAGTTTGAAGTTTTTCCAGAGTAATACCAAACTATTATATTAGAAAAGAATTAATTTACAGTGCAAAACTTGTATCCCTGTTGGAGAACATTAAATAAAAACCGTGAACATGCCGGTCGAAACGCGTATACATTAAAAGCGAGGAATATTGCCTTGCAATTGCATTACTTAAATTGCGCAGAGAATAGAGTCGCGGAAAGTAGACAATGACTTCGTATGGGAAAACAGACCGATCGCCGTGGGGCAGCACGGTAATCAGACGTTACTGACAGGTAACCGCGAGTGGTAGCAAAGTTGTGCGCGAGCAGATGAAGTTGTACCCGGAGAACGGGTAACAATGAGCGCAGTGATAATGCGTCTCGCTCGGTGAATGGATGAAGAGGACGTTGAAAAGATGCGAGAGGATGCTTCGGAAGACGTAGAGAGGGAGGAGGACGATAGAGCTCTTGCCCAAGGAGATCATTAGTCCACCTGGCCGTGGCCTCGGGTAACGCTTAACCGCTTGACAAGCGTTGCGGGCCGTTATCGGTTTGTCCCTAATTATGCACACGTGACCACGCGATGCCCCGTGGGTAATATACCCTTTCCTGTTCGTTCCTCCACCTCTCCGCCTCCGCGATCTTTTCTTTTTTTCTTCGCGAAGGGGGCCGGCTGAACAGCGGTGTTTAATATTAATCGCATTGTCTACGCCCGGGCTCCGTTCGATCAACCCCGTGACGCCGGGACACCGATGAATGGGAATGCAGGCAGATGCAACACCGCCACCTGTGCATTTCTTCACAACGCGGCTCCGTTGTTTCGCGTAATGGCGCGGTTTCGGGGCGAAAAGGCCCTTCATTTAACAATGTCTTGGGTTCTGCTCAATTTTTCTTCTTTCGATTGAATTTTGGCAATTTTATGATGACGCTGCATTTCGGTGCATATCGTGCAGTCGTTTCTATTGCAATCCATTGTTTTATGCAGTGGCACGGTCGCGACATTAAAAAGTACGTAATTTAACACTAAACCTACCATAGCCCTTCTTTCGATTGAATTTTGGTAATTTTGTGATGACGCTGCATTTCGGTGCATTTCGTGCAGTCGTTTCTATCGGAATCCATTGTTTTATGCAGTCGTCCGGTCGCGATATGAAAAAGTACGTAATTTAACACTAAACCTACCATAGCCCTTCTTTCGATTGAATTTTGGTAATTTTGTGATGACGCTGCATTTCGGTGCATTTCGTGCAGTCGTTTCTATTGGAATCCATTGTTTTATGCAGTCGTCCGGTCGCGATATTAAAAAGTACGTAATTTAACACTAAACCTACCATAGCCCTTCTTTCGATTGAATTTTGGTAATTTTGTGATGACGCTGCATTTCGGTGCATTTCGTGCAGTCGTTTCTATCGGAATCCATTGTTTTATGCAGTCGTCCGGTCGCGATATGAAAAAGTACGTAATTTAACACTAAACCTACCGTAGCCCTTCTTTCTATTGATTTTTGGTAATTTTATGATGACGCTGCATTTCAGTGCATTTCGTGCAGTCGTTTCTATTGGAATCCATTGTTTTATGCAGTGGCACAGTCGCGACATGAAAAATTACGTAATTTAATACTAAACCTATTGCAGATATTTCATTCTACAATTATTGAATTTATAAAGATGCCTTCGTAGGAGTTGACTCCATAAATTTCGTTATTCAATCAAATATTGTATTAATTTGAATAAATATAAGCTTCTTATTTTTATATGACAATACAGACTAGTCAATTTTAATGCTCGGTAGGTATAGTGTTAACAATGAGTTCTGTTGAATTTTCCTTGATTCCGTTGAAATTTGATAATTTTATGTTGATGTTGCACTTTGGTGCATTTCGTGAATTTGTTTATGCTGCAGTCCATTGTTTTATGTAATGACAGGATTTCAATGGGAAAAGACACATAATTCAGCAATGACTTGTTTCCTTTTGTTTGAACTGAATTCTTACGTTTATGGTGAAACTGCATCTCGGTGCATTTTGTGCATTTATTTACGTTGCAGTCCGTGTTTTACGTTATTGTGCGATTGTAACACGAAAGAGCTCTGTCGGTTTAACAATGCCTTGAATCCTATTCCGTATTTTGCTATATGGACTGCATTTTAGGAAGTTTGTAACGAGGTTGCACCTTGTTGCATTTTGTGCAATTATTTCCCCTGCAACTCATTGTTTCGCGCAACGGCTCAGTTTCGACAGAGAACAAGTCCATAATTTAGTAGGACTAAGGCCCTGCTTCGTTTCTTGTGAAGATGCATTCTGTTGCATTTCAATGCATTTATTACTGGTGTAGCCCATAAGTATAAAAAATCTCTGCACTAACCCCTCTGCAAATTCATTTTCAAAACACCTGCTACGTAAACCTACCCAATACTACTCGAAATTAACCCTTAAATAATATAAATTGAGTAGGGGTGTGCGAGTACTCGATTTATTCGAATATTCGAATTTCGAGTCGAGTAATGATCGGTCTGCGGAGTAGGGGTGTGCGAGTACTCGATTTACTCGAGTATTCGAATTTCGAGTCGAGTAATGATCGGTCTGCGGAGTAGGGGTGTGCGAGTACTCGATTTACTCGAGTATTCGAATTTCGAGTCGAGTAATGATCGGTCTGCGGAGTAGGGGTGTGCGAGTACTCGATTTACTCGAATATTCGAATTTTGAGTCGAGTAATGATCGGCCTGCGGAGTAGGGGTGTGAGAGTACTCGATTTATTCGAGTATTCGAATTGCGAGTCGAGAAATGATCGGTTTGTGGAGTAGGGGTGTGCGAGTACTCGATTTATTCGAGTATTCGAATTTCGAGTCGAGTAATGGATCGGCTTGCGTAGTAGGTGTGTGCGAGTACTCGATTTATTCGAATATTCGAATTTCGAGTCGAGTAATGGATCGGCCTGCGTAGTAGGTGTGTGCGAGTACTCGATTTATTCGAGTGTTCGAATATCGATTCGAGAAATTATCGGCCTGCGGAGTAGGGGTGTGCGAGTATTCGATTTATTCGAGTATTCGAATTTCGAGTCGAGTAATGATCGGTCTGTCGAGCCGAGCTACTTGAAATCGACGAACAGCTTGAAAAGAATGCGAGCTAATTGAAAAAATCAACCGGCTCGAATATTCGAGCCCTCGTAAAACTTCGATTTACTCGAAAACGAATTTTCAGCTCGAAATTTTTCGAATTACTCGAATACATTCGAACAGATCTTTAACTTTCGAGTTACTCGTAAAAATTCGAATATGTTTTCTTCATGAAAACCTGAAAATAAAACAGAAGCATTAAATTAGCGTCATATTTTTCTTCCTGATAGTTAGAATAGTATTTGATAGTAAATAAATGGAATGTTCGAGTAACTCGAGCAATTCGAATTTTTACGAGTAACTCGAAAGTTAAAGATCTGTTCGAATATATTCGAGTAATTCGAAAAATTTCGAGCTGAAAATTCATTTTCGAGTAAATCGAAGTTTTACGTGGGCTCGAATATTCGAGCCGATTGATTTTTTCAAGTAGCTCGCATTCTTTTCAACCAGTTCGTCGATTTCAAGTAGCTCGGAAAATTCAAACGCTCGACTCGGCTCGAGCAATCGAATCGAGTTCAGCTCAGTTTCTAAATTACGGGTACTCGCACACCCCTAAAATTGGGTCCATTCTGACCCAGGATTACAACCATTCCACCATAATACCCAGCTCTCAACTGAAATGAACACGTTGATATAATTATTATTTGTCTAGATTAAAAACTTTCATTTCAATGAATACATTACTTTCATTTTACACAATTTTTGAGACTCGCGGATTCAGCAGTCAATGTGTTAATTGCACATTGCGATTAATTGCAAGTTAATTGCAAGAAAATAAACACACTGCCCTCAAACAACAGAGTTATTAAATCCATACAAAATAAAACGATTTCACCAAATAATTAAAATGGATCCCGACATACGTGAAATCATCAATAGGGGTTTAATTGAATTCAACCAAAACCGTTTCGCCAGAATAAATCGTGAACCGTTGTTTGCCTGTCCAAAAGCAATGTTTATCACGTAGGTAGAACAAAGTTAGCCCAGTTATTAGAATCGGTGTGTATCGAACAAACACTGCCAGAGCTTGGGAAGAAGAAGCAGCAGCGTCGGCTGCGTGGGCAGAGAATGCGTGCAGCGATCGCTTGGAATGGGATCGAGTACGATTTGTTGCTGGATCGGCGGCGATTGATATTTCGCGCTAACGCGAGGGGAATCGGGAAACGTTACAAATTATTTTCACCGTGGTTATTTACGGCCCCGGGGAATTAACCGAACGCACGCGATCACGGGCGCATCACAATGATCATGGCGCGCCGCGGGTACAACATCGGAATTGCGTGCGTCTCGGTTCGCTCGTTGTCCATCTTCCCTCATTGTTTGCTCTACCAGCACTGTTGTCTTCGAAGGATCGATCTCGATCCTCGAGGATCCTCGCCGATCTCCCCCGAGACGCTGTGCAGCTTCCCGAGAACCAATTCTTCTCGATCCCCTTTGTTTTTTCAGTTTATGTCGGCTGCCTTGATTGGAACCGCGGCTTACGAGCAAAAAGACAATTAGAAAAATTATCCACCGGCCTTTTTTGCCACGATCAACGGCAAAATGGTGCGCGGTGTCAGGCATTGCTGTTGCTCCGCGCAGATAATATCGCAACAGTTTATGTGTATCGGGTTAAAGTCAAATAAATATAGTTGAGAGAAGGGTTTCAAAGTTTTACAGATGATCAATTATTTATTTTATTTCGAGGATGCTTTAATGGTTCTGGGGAACATTTTTATAAATTTTATAAATGATAAAGGTATCCTGATTTGGTATTGATGTTGTTCGATTTTTGTCTCATGATTATATTGAAGATGGACGATCGATGGACGTTTCTCAAACAGTGTAAAGCTGTTGGATGTTACTTTCAAATGTTTAATATGTGTTACAATTTGTTAGTACATTTATAAATTTTATTTACTTAAATATATTCATAGAGATCCTTCACACAACATGATTAATTTATTTCGTCCGATAATTATATTTTCTTGAAAATCAATTTAACGAAGTTTTACTCGACACAGTTTCTGTTTTATTTAATCTAGTAGACTGCGAATAGACTTTGTGCAAAAGAAAAATTGTACTAATTGCATTATACAGGAGATACGTGTATTTTTAGTAATCTTCTTAATTAGTTGAATATAATGTAACAGTATTTTTCAATTATTTCAACGTGTTAGTTATTTTATATGTGGTCCACGTTTTTTTGTTATAAATGCATAAAACCGGCGGTCTATAAATAAATGATTGAACCATTGTAAAATTGAGCAATACATGGAGAAATGAATAAAAATATTTTTTACCGTACGACGAATAGGATGAAGATCTTAGCAGACTTTTTTTGAACGTAACACTGTATCAGGATTTCATGTACAAAAAATTTGTAATGCATAAAATGCTGAGAAAAGAAGCATCTATTTTGTTCCAGAGCTTGGGCCTGAATTAATTAGATCTAATTACAGTCGAAAAAACGTAACACTTTTCTTCTTCGAGTGCACAGTACCGTGCCAATCTTTGTTGAAGGGCATTGGCGTCGCACATAGGGTGCAGTGTACCTTTCTTTAAAGAAAATTGCAACTCGCAATTAGCGTGCTCGAGGTAGCAAGTCTGAAAGGGTTCAGAACTATAAACCATCTTTTTGCCTTATGCGAAAAGCTGAGTGAAAAAAATTAATATTCGTGCTCATCGAGGATGCAGTTGAAATGAATTTGACTGCATGAACAAAAATGGATGCGATCCTCGAGTGAGAAAATTATTATTCCTCTAAATGCTCATGTAAAATAAATTTGACAGAACGTAGCAAATTCTGATTAGTTAATTTTAATGATACAATTGAAAGGCGACACCCGAGTGAGAAAATTAGTATTCCTCAAAATGCTCATGTAAAAATAAATTTAACGGAACGTAGCAAATTCTGATTAATTAATTTTAATGGTACAAATTATACCCGAGTTAGAAAATTAGTATTACTCTAAAGGCTCATGTAATAATAAATTTGACAGAACGTAGCAAATTCTAATTAGTTAATTTTAATGATAAACATGGAAGTAGACACTCAAACACACTCAAACAAAGTGCAGTCAAAATAAATTTGAGTGAATGTAGCAAATTCTGATTAGTTAATTTTAATGGTAAAAATGGAACGAGACACTCAAACACACTCAAACAAAGTGCAGTCAAAATAAATTTGACTGAATGTAGCAAATTCTGATTAGTTAGTTTTAATGGTAAAAATGGAAGGAGACACTCAAACACACTCAGACACACTCAAACACACTGAAACAAAGTGTAGTCAAAATAAATTTAACTCATTGTAGAAAATTCTGATTAGTTAATTTTATTGTTCAAAATGGAAGGAGACACTCAAACACACTCAAACACACTCAAACAAAGTGCAGTCAAAATAAATTTAACTCATTGTAGCAAATTCTGATTAGTCAATTTCAATGGTAAAAATGGAAGGAGACACTCAAACACACTCAAACAAAGTCAAAATAAATTTGACTGAGTGTAGGAAGTTCCAATTAGTTAGTTTGAATGATGGAAATTTGGTTTTGTGGTGTTTTTAGAGGGAAAGGGTTGGAGATGGTAGTTCGGTTGGATGTATGGGGTGTTAAAAATGTTATCGACGTCATCACGGAGGTATAAATGAATGGAGCAATTGAGATTCAGTGGATATTTGCCGTGAAATTATCCGGGGCCGTAATTTTTCACGATTAAGATTCCTGCGCCGACAATTTAATGGAATTCCCCATTAGCATATGCAAACCCTAACCGCTAACGGCACGGTGACCGCGTTGATTGATATGTTTACGGAGCGGTTACCCCGGTTAGAAGGAGCAGCCAGCATATCCACTCTTCCCCGATGATTTAGGGGCCATATATTACGGCCCCTTGGCACCGACCAAGTGCAACTCGTGCTCCGGTGCAACCTGCATTGAGACGTTCCTTACCCGGGACACTAAATAGAAAAATCTGACATTTCCGATCCAAGTGAATCGAATCTTCTTCTAACACCCTTGTTGCCAACATTAACCAATTTCAAAAACATGTCATCAATCTTTGCCTATTACATCAACAATTTAACCCTTTGTATCTGATTAACTCTTAACTGCTATTCTAGGGTCTTCTTTGACCCGAACAAAATTTCTCTGCACTAACTTTCGCTACTGCATTATCAAATAATTGCAAATATATTATTTCTTTAACTTGTTTGGAACATTTGAATTATTTAGCCTTCAATTACACAGGGCGAGTCTTTTAACTGGATAAACTATTTTAAACTATTTTTATCGTGAACTATTGGTTGCATCAATAAAATGTTCAACAGAAAGTTGTTTGGTTTTAAGCGGGGCATACGGTGTAATAATTAGTTTTTTAACAATCCGCTTTTTTATCAAGATCTGAAGGTCACCTTGAATTAGTAATATTTGACCTTGTGATTCGAAAGAGTAGTAAACAATGAGTAGAAAAAACTGTAAGGGTATATGGGGTGAAAATGTAATAGTTAGTGAGATGTTCTCTACAAAAGAAAAGTCAAGATGACCTCTAGGTGAAAATGTAATAGTTAGTGAGATGTTCTCTACAAAAGAAAAGTCAAGGTGACCTCTAGGTGAAAATGTAATAGTGAGATGTTGTTTACAAAATAAAAGGCAAGGTGACCTCTAGGTGAAAATGTAATAGTGAGATGTTGTTTACAAAATAAAAGTCAAGGTGACCTCTAGATGAAAATATAATAGTTAGTGAGATGTTCTCTACAAAAGAAAAGTCAAGGTGACCTCTAGGTGAAAATGTAATAGTTAGTGAGATGTTCTCTACAAAATAAAAGTCAAGGTGACCTCTAGATGAAAATGTAATAGTTAGTGAGATGTTCTCTACAAAATAAAAGATAAGGTGACCTTAAGGTGAAAATGTAATAGTGAGATGTTGTTTACAAAATAAAAGTCAAGGTGACCTCTATATCGCGATAAAAAAGCAAAACAGAAAACAAAATGAATTACTACTTTGCTACTCTCGAAACCATGCAACTTCCGTTTGAAAGCATTTTTAATATATAGTTTATGAGTAAATTTACGTAGCACAGTTAAATGAATCACCCTGTACATATAAAGGCGTCTCAGAAAATTTATACAGAATTTTAAGACGATTCTATTATAATGATTAAGGATTCATTTCCTCTGACTAAATGATTGTGTTAAACGTACCAGGAAGTAACCGGAAAATATTGCCTTATAAAAATAACAAATAACATCCACCGAATATTTAATCGCACGTAACACACATAAGAAAACTGACTAGCTTCGTTTAAATAAATCACTGTCATGAAAAACGTGTTGATATCACATCCTGCGATCTTTCGAGACCATGTACAGCAACATTCTACATTACCATTCTATTTTATGGAACAGTTTTTTAAAACAGTTGCGAGAAAGTTGTTGCACATTTTCATCTCCTTTTTATGATAATCCTCTCCATAAACAGACCTATAAAAATGTAAATTAGCCTTTTTGGCGCATACAGATGATAACGAATGTTAAACCGAGTGCAAAAGTAAAAAGAAGCTGTAGATAAAAGACAGAGAATATAACGTTAATCTGAATAAAATTGATAGTAACCTCGCCGCGGTGGATAGTCTCCGCGAAAGGGGGGACGCGAAAAAGTTGCCGCATAAATAACAGAGAACGTACTCAAGTGTTAACAGTTTCTCGCTGAAAATCGTGTCGGTTTAGATACGAAATAGCCTGATAGCGACACACGATTTCTTGCCATAAATTCAGTGTTCTAGTACTTTATTCGTGCTCTCGTTTTTTTTTTTAGGGAGAGCAATCCCTTTTTCTCTGTCTCTCTCAGCTCCAGTTAATTCGTGAAATCTTGTTTCGCGACGACCGGAAGGTAGACCTCGTCCATATCTCCTGTAATGCTCGTCCGATTACTCATTACGCACCATTCTAGCTAATTCCACGCATAAAAGATCATTAACGCCCGTCTCATCAAGACAACTCCCTGTCGGGAGAGTTAACGCGGGATTACTGCTCGCGCTATCGTCGGAATGATGATATTTCTTAAAGCTTTCGCGGAATCATTAGGCCTCAACGATCCTGTAACACCGATGCAAAATCACTCCCTTCGCCGGATCCGCGGAGTTAATCAGTTTCTTGATTCGATCGACCGACTTGTTTTCCCTCGTGCACCTCATTTACTGACAAATTGCCTTCTACTCGGACCTTTGCCTTTTCACCAAACCATTACGCTAATTTGCTTATTTTTATACCCATTGGCACTCTATGTTCTCCATATTGTGATCTGTCACACTGGGATTTCTTTTAAAAATCATTGTGAATTTTTATTAGAATAGTTTCAAGTGTACATACAGCTTGACGGTGTCTTTTCAACGTAGTAACGCTATTTTTATACCCAATGGCATTTTATGTTCATCATATTGTGATCTGTCACACTGGGATTTCTTTTAAAAATTATTGTGAATTTTTATTAGATTAGTTTTAAGTGTACATACAGCTTGACGGTGTCTTTTCAACGTAGTAACGCTATTTTTATACCCAATGGCACTTTATGTTCATCATATTGTGATCTGTCACACTGGGATTTCTTTTAAAAATTATTGTGAATTTTTATTAAAATACTTTTAAGTGTACATACAGCTTGACGGTGCCTTTTCATCATGGTAACGCTATTTTTATGCGCAATGGCACTTTATGTTCATCATATTGTGATCTGTCACACTGGGATTCTTCTAAAAATCATTGTGAATTTTTATTAAAATACTTTTAAGTGTACATACAGCTTGACGGTGCCTTTTCATCATGGTAACGCTATTTTTATGCGCAATGGCACTTTATGTTCATCATATTGTGATCTGTCACACTGGGATTTCTTCTAAAAATCATTGTGAATTTTTATTAAAATACTTTTAAGTGTACATACAGCTTGAGGCTACACAATCAAAATTGTGCAATTGAAGATACTTCTTATTCGCAATTCGTTTGCAATTGAGTGATGACATTTGTTTGATGAATATTTTTCTGGGTCGCGGAAAACCCCAGGGTATTACTGCAAGGTTAATTGAGTGCATTCGATGCATTAATCATCACAATTTACAAGTGTTACTTTACAACTCATAAGATGCACAATTTATGTGCAGAACTTGTTCTAGTGAGAATATTTTCTGCGAATATCTCGGAAAGTTGTAATTTCCTCTGAAAACGAAAATCGTATTCGTATTCAGCTCGTTGAAACGAATAGAATGACGTATAGTAGGTGCCAAAATTTTGAGGGAGCAATTCTGAAGTTCAGCTATGCAGAATACTACACTAGCGTGCAAAATTAAAGGATCACTAACCTTTAAAAATTGCCCAAATTCAAAGTGTTATAACTTCACGATCAAACGTCGTAGAATATTCGTTCCGATCTCATTTTAAAGCTTGAACCTTCTACTTTCGAAATTCATTATTCATTTTCCTCGACAAAATTGATTACACTATCTAACGGGTGGGAAAGTAAACATACTCTTTTGTTTCGAAAACTATTTTAAATGTTCATACAGACGTTAAAAAATATTGTTCACGACGTTAAAAAATATTGTTCATGAATGAAACCAATAAAGATTTTAAGATTGGAGTCTCATGTTTAAAATAACCCCTTAATGATCACAATTTTTATGGTCAAGTTATTGGACATTTACTCACGAAATTACACAACTTTGACCATAAACAATTTTTAAACGAGATTTTGCAATTTTTGCACGCCAGCCATAAGAGCGTTTTATATTAAATTGCATTATGTCTGCAACAAAAACATTCTAAATGTACAACATTCTAAAGTTAAACAATTAGTACAAATAATGAGAATTCACTGGACAATTTATCCTAGTTGTTTCGCGAGACGAAAAATAAATTGGACAGAGTATTGTTTTAACCAATGGAAGCCTAAACGCGTGAACAGGGTCAGTTCGAGCGGCATTCGTCGAAACAGACGATAAATCGAAGCGGATAGAGGCGGTGGCGGAAGAGGACGGATTACGGGTAGAACGAACGGAGGAAGGATCCGTTGCGAGTGCTTCAGGTCCTGGTTTATAGCCGGCCAATCGCGACGTCATATCTTCAAAGGACCATCCATCAACCCACGGGAGAGAACAACCTCTGTTCTCGACCTCGTCTGTCCTCCTACGAGTGTCATAACCTTCGCGAGCCGAGTCGACCTCTCGTCGATATGCCTCCGCGGGATCCTCTGCCCTCGCACGTCACCTTCTGCTCGAAATAGCTACACTACTACGATCGATGTGTCTCGGGATATTTCTTGGAGACACCGTGGTTACTGGCGAACCTGGAGAACAGTTCTCTAGAATGTCTTCGAGGTCTGTTCATTTTTGACTTGGTCCGAAAAGACGAGCCTAAGGAAGCAGTCTGAAGTGCTTGTTGAGAACTAGGTTATTTTTGGGAATTTATTGTGGCTAATCAGATGGAGCAGTCTGTGCGAGATTTTAGGGATGTTTTAACACACCATTAATGTAACTAGTCATATTTTTTCAGTCGGATAGAGCTGTGCATAAAGGAGTTGTAGTTTTTTATATGAAGCTTGTTTCGTTCGAAAAAGACGATCTTTATGGATAGCTATCGATAATGAGAGTACTTTGGGAATTTATTGTCGATGATAGGTAGAATCAACATTTTTGAAATTTCTGTGCTGTTTTAACACACTATTAAAGTAACTAGTCATATTTTTTTCAGTCGGATAGAGCTATGCATAAAGGAGTTGTAGTTTTTTATATGAAGCTTGTTTCGTTCGAAAAAGACGATCTTTATGGATAGCTATCGATAATGAGAGTACTTTGGGAATTTATTGTCGATGATAGGTAGAATCAACATTTTTGAAATTTCTGTGCTGTTTTAACACACTATTAAAGTAACTAGTCATATTTTTTTCAGTCGGATAGAGCTATGCATAAAGGAGTTGTAGTTTTTTTATATGAAGCTTGTTTCGTTCGAAAAAGACGATCTTTATGGATAGCTATCGATAATGAGAGTACTTTGGGAATTTATTGTCGATGATAGGTAGAACCAACATTTTTGAAATTTCTGTGCTGTTTTAACACACTATTAAAGTAACTAGTCATATTTTTTCAGTCGAATAGAGCTGTGCATAAAGGAGTTGTAGTTTTTTTATATGAAGCTTGTTTCGTTCGAAAAAAAAACGATCTTTATGGATAGCTATCGATAATGAGAGTACTTTGGGAATTTACTGTCGATGCTAGGTAGAACCAACATTTTTAAAATTTCAGGGCTGTTTTAACACACCATTAAAGTAACGAGTCATATTTTTTTCAGTCGGATAGAGTTGTGCATAAAGGAGTTATAGTCTCTCATGCGCAGTTTGTCTCGTTGGAAAAAGACGACCTTAATGGAAAAGTCTAATGCAAGCTATCGATAATTTGAGTACTTTGAAAGTTTATTGTAGATGATGGGTGGAACCAACCTTTTTAAAATTTCAGGGCTATTTTAACACACTATCGAAGTAATTAGTCATGTTTTTTTCAGTCAGATAGAAGTGTGCATGAAGGAGTTGTGGTTTCTTATATGCAGCTCGTTTCGTCAGAAAAAGAGGATCTTAATGGATAGCTAACGATAACGAGAGTACTTTGGGAATTTATTGTAGATGATGAGTGGAACCAACCTTTTTGAAATTTTATGCCCGTTTTGACACACTATTGGAGTAATTAGTCATATTTTTTCAGTCGGATAGAGCTGTGCATAAAGGAGTTGTAGTCTCTTATATGCAGCTCGTCTAATCAGAAAGAGAGGATCTTAGAGTCAAAGATTTTGGAATTTATTATAAATGATGGGTGGAACTGATCTTCTTGAAATTTTAGGGCTATTTTACTACAATATTGAAGTAACTGATCATAGTTTTTTTAGCTCTCAAGAGCTATACTAAACGTAGCCTTGCAAATTTTTGTAGAATACTCCTATCGTCTAATTCCTGCATCGTGATGACTAACTCGCGAATTTTCATTTTCGTCCATATATATTCAACAACTCGAGCACTCTTGTTGCAATCGAGGCCCCCTGGAGAAACTTCAGCTAGCTTTCCTAGTTTCAGAACAGCGCGAGTTACGGGAGCAGTAATTATCCGTGGATAATTAACACCTCCGACGCACGCGGTCGACGAGCGAGTGCATGCACGTCGCGATGCGCGAATGCAATTGTGCAACGCTGTTACGTTGATCGACTGGTAGCCGTATGCTAATTAGAACGAGAGCTTGCCGAGTGTAGCGGCTACCGTGATGAATTAGGCGAGCAATAATGCGGATAATGGAATCGTCGATCGCCGATTAATTGGATTAATGGGCCGTCGATCGGCCCGGCATGCTAATGGCCCAGGTTTCTTATAGTCTTTGAATACGAACAGCCCTAGAAGTATTTGTAGAAGAGTGTTCTCCAAGTTCGTCAGCAACCATGTTGTTTATAATACGGATAGTAAATTGTTGTACAGAAAATCATGAAGAGATTCAAAGCAAAAATAGATTCAAAGATTTTTATTGGAGAGGATCCAACTACGGGACACTTTTGAGTTTGATAAGTAATGTTTCAAGTACTGAGACTTAATATCGCGATCTACCGATAAATAAAAGATTGATCTAGAAGACCGTAGCGACATCGAAAGATCTAGGGGCTAGTAAGCCCACCCACGTTCTGCAATTCGTTCAACTGCACGCAAGTCAGGACGCCTACGAGTCGCAAATCCAAACGATCATGTTTGTCAGTTTACTATTGAGCACAGGCTACATTTCATATTTGTGGATTTAGTATCTTTAAAATTAATTTCTAAAGATCATCTTTAGAGTTAATAAATCAGATCTGTCTACAAACATTGTTAGTACCTTTAAACTTTTTCATTTTTAAAATTCATTAATAATATTTAATCTTGTTCGTTTTTAAAAATCGTTAAGACTATTTAATCTTGTTCGTTTTTAAAGATAATTAGAACTATATAAAATGGTTCATTTTTTAAGATAATTAGGACCATTTAAACTTGTTCATTTTTATAGATAATTAGGACCATTTAAATTTGTTCATTTTTTAAATAATTAGGATTATTTAAGCTTGTTCACTTTTATGATTATTAGGGCCATTTAAATTTGTTCATTTTTTAAATAATTAGGATTATTTAAGCTTGTTCACTTTTATGATAATTAGGACCATTTAAATTTGTTCATTTTTTAAATAATTAGGACTATTTAAGCTTGTTTATTTTTTAAGATAATTAGGACCATTTAAATTTGTTCATTTTTTAAAATAATTAGGATTATTTAAGCTTGTTCACTTTTATGATAATTAGGACCATTTAAATTTGTTCATTTTTTAAATAATTAGGACTATTTAAGCTTGTTCATTTTTTACGATAATTAGGACCGTTTAAACTTTACTTTAAAAAATCGTCTTTAAACATACTAAATAAAGTCTATCCTCAAAGATCATAGAACAACGATTGCGAATTTGTTAAATAAATTCTCTATATAATCCAATAGATATAGTATCCTTCAAATTATACTAACCTATTTTTCATCATAAATGCTTTCATCACGAACTCCTGAATCCATTTATTAATTGTCTGCGAGTGCGAGCATTATGAAGAAAGGTTTCAAAAATTAATTTCCACACTCAACATATTGTTATTTAATGGACAAGCATAATCGACGAAAGTGTCAGAATTTGCAGAAGGATTTCACTGACTATAGTCATCGAATTCCTTGACAACAAAGCCGGAAGTTTGCGAGGTGTTCCGATTTCTCGGCCGTGTGATAAAATAACGAAAACAAACAAGAAGAAGGAGGCGATGCCGGAAGGAGGGAAAGGACGCAAGACGAGGCCGGAAGGAACGTGACGTGCAGGACCTTTTCGGTCGTCACTTTCCCCCATCATCGAATCCTTTTCCCTCCTCCGAGGACACGCATCCTACCGTCACGAACAACGCTGAAGGCAAACAGCGCCGGAACTCGTTGCCTGATGAAGTGGACTCGTTTGTTTAGTTCTCCCTCTTCTCTCTGCTCCCCCTGGCCCTCAAGTTTTCTTGGACATTAGGTCCGGATGTGAAAAATTTGAGAACTGAAGAAATATTTGTTAATTCGAGCGCTGTATGACGTTGGTGTGTCTTTCTTTGTGGATTGAGGATGTTTGAATAAATTCAGTGTGAGGTTTCATATTTGAGGTTTAGGTAATTTGTAGAGAATGCAAGTCTCCAATTCCGTAAATTATTTTAGAGAAATCGGGATGACGGAAAGATTCCTTTGGGTGAATAGAAAATTTATTGTAGTAGAAATTAGTGGCAAATGCTATTAATTAGGCACTGAAGAAATATTTTAAAATTCGATTACATATGGATTGAAGATGTTTGAGACACAGCAATTTGAAAATGAAAATTATTTTAGAGAAATCGGGATGACGGAAAAATTCCTTTGGGTGAATAGAAAATTTATTGTAGTACAAATTAGTGGCAAATGCTATTAATTAGGCACTGAAGAAATATTTTAAAATTCGATTACATATGGATTGAAGATGTTTGAGACATGGCAATTTGAAAATGCAAATTATTTTAGAGAAATCGGGATGACGGAAAAATTCCTTTGGGTGAATAGAAAATTTATTGTTGTATAAATTAGTGGCAAATGCTATTAATTAAGCACTGAAAAAATATTTTAAAATTCGATTACATATGGATTGAAGATGTTTGAGACACGGCAATTTGAAAATGCAAATTATTTTAGAGAAATCGGGATGACGGAAAAATTCCTTTGGGTGAATAGAAAATTTATTGTTGTATAAATTAGTGGCAAATGCTATTAATTAAGCACTGAAAAAATATTTTAAAATTCGATTACATATGGATTGAAGATGTTTGAGACACAGCAATTTGAAAATGAAAATTATTTTAGAGGAATTGGGGCGAGAGGAAAATTCTTTTGTTCGAATAAGATTTTTCTTGTAATGGGAATTAGTGGAAAATGCTATTAATCAGGCGCTGAAGAAATATTTCATAATTCGAACACATATACATAGATTGAAGATGTTTGACACACTACAATTTGAAAATGCAAATTATTTTAGAGAAATTGGGGTGAGAGGAAAATACTTTTGGTCGAATAAGAATTTTCTTGTAATGGAAATTAGTGGGAAACGCTATTAATTAGGCGCTGAAGAAATATTTTAAAATTCGAATACATATACATAGATTCAAGATGTTTGAGACACTGCAATTTGAAATTGCAAATTATTTTAGAAAAATTGGGGTGAGAGGAAAATTCTATTGGTTGAATAGGAATTTTCTTGTAATGAGAATTAGTGGAAAATACTATTAATTAGGCACTGAAGAAATATTTTAAAATTCGAATACATATGGTTTGAAGATGTTTGAGACACAAATTGATAATTTAGGATTTTTGTGCAACTACTCCTCACTATTCCTTCAAATAACCACAAGTTGAGTATTTGTGTCTTTCTATGTGGACTGAGGATGTTTAAATAAATTCACTTTTTGAAGTTGAGAAAATTTGTAATGAATATCAAATCTCCATTTCTGTAAATTATTATAAAGAGATTAGGATCAGGGAAACATTCCATTAGGTTGAATAGAAAATTTCTTGTAGTAGAAAGGAGTGGCAAATGTTATTAATTAGGCACTGAAGAAATATTTAATAATTATACGTCGACCGAGAATGTATGAATAAATTCACTGTTTTAAACAGTAATTTGTAGAGGATTCTATAAACATTCACAGTCTACTAATTAGTACATCCACTGAAGTATGCTACATAAATGATGCGAACTTACTTCCTCGTTAAATAATTAATATTAATATATGAATATTGAATATAAAAATTCAATGAGTTTCGGAATATTAATATTGCGATTCATTTCATTATACGTGCTTGAGACGCTTAGTCTATAATTAAAAAAAATGTTTTCAATTATCTGCGAATCTAATTTCAGGGCGGGGGTCGAATTTATTGCTACAATGTTATTGAAGCTTGGTGTTTAGTATGATAACGCGATCTAAGGTCAGTTGTGTTGCGAATGTCGATCGATACACATCAATGTCATTGTACAGTGACAGTTTTACATTTTTCAACTGTAAGTGATAGTTAGACCACGGATTTTAGAATTTTGTGATAAAATTGAGTGAAGGGAATTAAAAACAGTGCAAAGTGTAAATTATTGAAGAACATCAAGAAAGAATAAAACGCCTACCAGGTTCCTGTTTCTTACAATTAATGCAGAAAATTTGTATTTTGCATGAAGTTGAACATAAAAATTACACAAAATCAAAGCAATATATTTAATAAAACAAAAACTAAGAAGTTTAGTTTTGTGATATTAATTACTGTTTCAAACCTCTCCTATTCCTCAGATCGTAAGGAAATTTTGTACACTCAATCTAAGAACGTAAAAATTAATTTTCAATTCTGTATAAATAATTCCGTCACCCAGATATGACATGGCGCTGAACGTGTTACAATTATTGAAACAGAAACCAATGTAGACAATTTTTATTATGCATGAAGATCTTTTGCAGTCTAGTAACAGGAATAAGAACAAAGTTAAACTTCTTTTGACCTTAACCGTTTGCACAATTAATTATGTTCCTTATTCCTGTTACTAGACTGGCAGATCTTCATGCAAAATAAAAAAGTTTGTCAATTTCAACGTGCTGAAATCAAATAAAAATTTATATTTCTTATCTGAATAATTTTAATAAGTTGATGATAATATAACCAGACCAGTAGATTCTTTTAATATTTTTACTGATTTATATTTTATCTATTGCAATCTTGCGTGCGATTCACCTAGACCACCTCGCACTAATTTCCCAGCACAGGTTGTACACAAAATGGCGTCCAATCCCATACAAAAGGAGACCAAGCACTATTCTTCAAATTCTATCAAAATTTCGACTATCTCTCGGAAAAATAGGGACGCCGATGATCACACGGCCCTAACGGCGGCCCGTATTCTCCCCGATAAATTTGATTGCGTTTCAATTGGCTCGGTGAACCGTAGACATTTTCGCAAGGTGCATGGAATACCGGCGTGCACGCGGAAAGCAGGAGCAAAAAAAAAAAAAGAAAAAGAGAAAGACAGGGAGGGGAGGTCTTTCAGGAACGGTGGCTATTTACGAGGTTGAATGGAAGAGGGTCCTCGAAGGTGAGGGTGGCAGACCACCACCCCCTCATTCCACCCCTGAGCACCGCTATATCGACCGCCGGTTCGGCCATTCCGCATTTTAAAGGGAAAATTTCAGTTTGTGTCCCGGGGACCGATTTCTTCTTTTTTTTCTTCTTGTGCGAGATTATTCGATGCGAGCTCGCGGACAGCAGGTCGGATGGAAAATAACGCGACCTTTTGCTCGTGGCAGCTTCCTCTTCTCTCATCACGTCGAGGGCCTTGCTCCCTGCCCCCCTCCCCACCCTAAACCCTCTACGATGTCCTCCGTGTCTTTTATTCTTCTCTCATTTCCGCTCGAAATTCTCTTTCGTTTGTCTTGCCGCTCGGAAAACTCGACACGCGGGTCGACTGACAAGAAGAAGACGCGGTCATGGGGTCTCAGATTTTCTCGAAATTTTACATATTGGTAGATTTCGTTCTCCTGTTTATGTAAATGTAGCATTATAGGCGTAGATACTCAACAACTTTTGAGATACGTTAATATTGATGACCTTAGTGTTTCTATCATATTATGTTCGTTCTCAATAAAATTTTTATATTTTGTTTCCTATGGATATTACGAGTGTATTTTGCATGTGCGAAATACAATTAATTAAAATAGATAAACTGAACAGAAAAAAAGAAAAAAATGGAAAAAAAAGGAAAAAGGGATTTGAGCACTGGTATGAGTCTAGTACGTTACCATCACGCCGTTTGTCACTTGACTGAAACTTCAACCAAAACTGCATTTAACGGCTTAACGGGTGTAATGAAATTTAAATTGTAAATATCTCAAAAATTATTGAGCATCGACGCCTATAATGCTATATTTTCATAAACAGGAGAACGAAATATATCAGTATGATAAGTTTCGACAAAATCTAAGACCCGATGACCGCGTCTTCTTCTTGTGAGTTATGAGACGGCTCAGTCGATCCTCATACAAATTTCTCATCTTAATTTCTGACAATTAGACTGCGGACGTTTATGCAATATTAATCTGTCGATGTATAAATCTCCCTTCGTTGAAAGAAAAATCTCTGAAGCCACTTAGTTAATATTTATATTTTCCTGTATTTTGACACACAACTTTGCAACAAATAAATGTATAAAATCAATATTTTAGCTATAATGAAAATGGGGTTGAAAAAAATTAGCAGAAATTCATGGCAACTCTTTTAGAGGGGCGTGGGAGTATATTCAATTACTATACGGAACCCAAGGGCCGCCATTGGTGGTACTGGAGGGGAAGAATGGTTGTTTTTTTTCCCTGTTTTCTGGCAACCGATGAATGTCACTGGCCTCGAGCAACACGGTCACTGCCAGTGACCAGCTAAATGGGCTGCCAAAAGAGAGACGTCAAGGGAATGCGACACGTGTTCTGGGATATTGGAGAAAAAGGAGAAACTGTACAACTCCTGCTGGAAGATAGATCGTTATCTCCTATCTAACGCTGTCAATTTTATTGTGTTCTTCAGAGAATTAATACAATTTTGCTCCATTGAAAATCTTCTCTTCAGTTAACACTTTTTGAATCTTCGATTCTTTCGTATTATTTCTATTAGCGCTTCTGTACTATCAACGACATCTTCATATTTATTGTTATTTTACGAGAGCTACAGCTCAGGAATTTATAGTCTAGTATTAAAAAATATATATATAGGGGAACATTTTCATTATTAAAAGAAATTCAGAATTTTTAAAAATAAGAAACACCACCCTTATTATTTCTACTACCTCTTCTGTACTATCAACGAGATCTTCATATTTTTTTTTATTTTACGAGAGCTATAGCTCAGGAATTTATAGTCTAGTATTAAAAAATATATATAGGGGAACATTTTCATTATTAAAAGAAATTCAGAATTTAAAAAAATAAGGAACACCACCCTTCCGTATTATTTCTACTAGCTCTTCTGTACTATTATAGACATCTTCATATTTTTTGTTATTTTAAGACAGCTACAGTTCAGGAATTTATAGTTTAGTATTAAAAAAATATAGGCAAACATTTTCATTGTTAAAAGAAATTCAGAATTTTTAAAAATAAGAAACACCACCCTTATTATTTCTACTACCTCTTCTGTACTATCAACGAGATCTTCATATTTATTGTTATTTTACGAGAGCTACAGCTCAGGAATTTATAGTCTAGTATTAAAAAATATATATAGGGGAACATTTTCATTATTAAAAGAAATTCAGAATTTTAAAAAATAAGGAACACCACCCTTCCGTATTATTTCTACTAGCTCTTCTGTACTATTATAGACATCTTCATATTTTTTGTTATTTTAAGACAGCTACAGTTCAGGAATTTATATTTTAGTATTAAAATAATATAGGCAAACATTTTCATTGTTAAAAGAAATTCAGAATTTTAAAAAATGAGAAACACCACCCTCGTAGTTAGACTAAAGATCATTACGAAAATATCTACATTTTAAATAATTGCATAACTAATTTAAAAAGACATTGAAGTCTTTGCGAACGAATATAAAAAAAATTGTAATCCAAAAAGAACGCGTATTTAATTTAATTTAATTACGAGTCAGGGAATCCAAAGGGCTTATGAAACTTTTAAAAATATTTTCCAATAACCAAGTATCAGCAGACGGAGAACACAATAAATGTATATAATTTACAGTCTAGTGGTCCTAAAATTTGCAAAGATTTTCCTTCACGAAGTCTCTCAGCTACGGCAAATTCCAGAATTTTGAATTGCCCTGTGATAAATTTTGCCAAACGCCCGCACGTTTCGCGAAACTGCAACATAAGGGTAGCAACGTGCCCGGTGTATCCTCGAGAAGCAAAAATTGCCCATTTCCAGACCGTGGAAATCTTTTGTGGTAATATTTACCTTCGAATCATCGTGCAGGAGAGAAAGAGAGAGTGAGAGAGAGAGAGAGAGAGAGAGAGAGAGAGAGAGAGAGAGAGAGATACGGTCCCGCTCGAACGCTCGGAAATAAGAGGAACGCAAGTCGCTCTGCGGGGGTGGAGCCGCGAGGAAAGTGGAGGCAACCCCTTTATTAGATTACCGGACGAGTGTCGCAGCATGGCCACTCTTTGAGTTTTCGCCGAAGGACCCTCCGGGCTTATTGTCTCGTTTCCCAAGCTTACCCTCGCGTTGCCACCCACGCCCGAATCTATTTATTTACGCACTTTTAAGGCGCCAGCAAGCTCAAAGACTCTGCAAATTGGCTTGGAATTGATTTCGCCAATGCTGGACCCCTCTCCCTTGCCTTCAGTCCCTGCATTGTCCCTCCATTTAGGTGTCCTTCCATAATAAATCTTGAAAACTATGCATTTCCCTGTTGGGAAGGGGTTAATTCGCTAGGGGATAAATAATAATTAAATTTGCAATTTTGTTGGAATACTATACGCAATTAAAATATTAGAAAATTACGTGATTGCTTCTAGACAAATAATAAATTGTGAAAACTTCTCATTTTTCTTTTGGAATGGGTTGATTCGCTAGGGGATGAATAATTATTAAATTCGCAATTTTGTTGGGATACTATACGCAATTAAAATATTAGAAAATTACGCGAATGCTTCTAGACAAATAATAAATTGTGAAAACATCGCGTTTTTCTTTTGGAAATGGTTGATTCCTTAGGGGATGAATTATAATCAAATTTGTGATTTTATCGGGACACTATTCACAGCTAGAATACTAAAAAATTACGCGAATGTTCGTGGACACATAATAAATCTTGAAAACTATGCATTTCTCCTTTGGGGAGGGGTTAATTCGTTAGGGGATGAATAATTACTTAATTTGCAATTTTGTTGGGATACTATTCGCAATTAAAATATTAGAAAATTACGCGAATGCTTCTAGACAAATAATAAATTGTGAAAACATCGCGTTTTTCTTTTGGAAAGGGTTGATTCCCAAAAGGATGAATAATGATTAAATTTGTGATTTTGTTGTGATACTATGCACGGTTGGAATCTTGAAAAATTACGCGAATGCTTGTAAAAACATTTTTTTGAAATATTCATCGAAGATATTTTATTTTATTTGAAAAACTACCCCTGCTTTGCGACACGATGCTTTAAAAATCAATCTGTACAATTACGAGATTCACAAATAAGATAACTATTTATACAAATTTATTTCAAAAGAATTCAGTAGAGAATTTTCTTTTTTTACTTTAACGTACTTATTTAACTATCCCTATTTTGGCTAGCTTATATAATCTACTTTAATTAGTGAAGAGCTATTTAATTGTGAGGAGATGATTAGAAGAGCTTGGTTGTGAAAATATCTGTAGTACATACGGGAAGAAGCTCGTTACGGTGTAAGATTTATTAGTTTACCGTGATCGTAGAATGATTCAGACGTTTGAATTCGAAACGGAAGAGCAGCCGTCTCTCGCGCCGTGTATGCGGATGGTAAGAGTTATGGTGACGAGACTGGTAATGATGGGACAGCTGCACGGTGCTTGGGTATTGTTCGTTTTGAATTCACCCTAGCTGAATTTTGAAAAGTCACATTTACTTTCGACGGACGCACGTGCTGCGTCTATTTCACTGATTTTTTCGAATGCACCGGGGGAACGCATTATCATTCGTTCGATCAATTTTTTGAATTCATCAGAACTTTCCCATGTATGCATTTTAAGGGTTTAATTTTATTGATACAGAAATTGTGAAACATTCTGTTTGGACAATTTGATCAAAATTAAGGGATGGAAAACATGAACAAGTCAAATTTAGGTTCTTCGTTCAAAATTGTCAAGGGTTGAAGAATTTTCCTAACAAGAATCACGATAGTTTAAATGGTCATTGAGAATTTAATCAAATGCATTTTAGACGAAGTAAATTACGTATTGTTTCATCATAAAATCGTTAAGGAATAAAATACTCGTGTAGAATTGTAATGTCTCATTTGTTTCATGGAATTAATTAAATGTTGCATTAAGAATTTAATCAAATATTTTAGACACGATAAATTAAAATTTTGTTTCAGCATTGTTTCTTCATAAAATCGTTAAGGGATGCAGAGTAGAATTGGAATGTCTCATTTGTTTTATGGAATTAATGAAATAGGCATTAAGAATTTAATCAAATATTTTGGACACGATAAATTAAAATTTTGTGTCAGCATTGTTTCTTCATAAAATCGTTAAGGGATGCAGAGTAGAATTGGAATGTCTCATTTGTTTTATGGATTTAATGAAATAGGCATTAAGAATTTAATCAAATATTTTGGACACGATAAATTAAAATTTTGTGTCAGCATTGTTTCTTCATAAAATCGTTAAGGGATGCAGAGTAGAATTGTGGTGTCTCATGTGTTTCATGGAATTAATGAAATAGGCATTAAGAATTTAATCAAATATTTTGGACACGATAAATTAAAATATTATTTGAATTTTATTGAAATTGTGAAGAGATGAAAGACTCAAGTAGAATTGTAATAAACGGACAATTAATTTACTAAAGTAAATGGTAAAATTTAGAGAACTCTAATTAGAACGTAAAAATTCCACTTACCTTCATCTGCATCTCGGAAATCAATCAAATCGGCCAAAAAGAATATAAAAATATAAAAGAGAAGAAGAAAAGAATTTTCTGAGAAGTTCATCTTCCGAACCTAACCTAATATCGGCTCCCAGTTCGTGATGCAGGGATCTTAATCCTCCAGTACCGTAAACGCAACAGTTTCGCATGAAACCGTTCGCAGGGAACTCGGAAGAAAAAGGAAAATCTCTCGGATCGTTGATCCTGGCTTAGGATCGTGGCGTTTCACGTAATCGCGGGAGGGAAACGTGAATTAGGGGTGGTTTATTTTTCTTCGTTCCACGCCGAGGCTTTGCCTAAACTCTCTCTCTCTTTCTCTCTTTTTCTCTTTTTCTCTGATGGAAAATAGGCGGGGGATGACGAGTGAATGACAGGACAATGAACCAGGTCTGATGCACGCGATCGCTTTATGACGATTCAATATGAATACCGGTCTGTTGCACCCTCAATGCATCAGGATCTCGAATCTCGAATTTCTCGCGTGCTCCAAGGTCTTCGGAAAACCAGTCTCCATAAAGGGATTCATATACATCGGCTATGGATCGCTGACGACTCTCGATCGCGGCGGCTGAGTCGATCTTTGATCCTCCCCGGGGATGATTAGTTACCCCGGAAGCGAGGTATTAATAATCCCTTGAGCCGAGATTCTACTAATTATGCTTCGAGAAAGCGAGGTTTACCCTTTGGCGGTGAATGTCGGTATTCAAAGGCCGATTTTTCAGCGATTAGGCTATTTGTTAGTTCGAGAAAATACTTTTCTTAATCTTCTAGCGATGGAATACTGCAATATAATTTTTTTTTATATAGAATTAATAATTACTCGTATTATTTAATACCTTTGTTCGATTGTTTCAATCATCACTCACTAAGAAGTTTGATGTTATTGCAATCTTTAGAAAATATGATTTTTAGTCTAATGGGATTCTTAATAAAATATGTGTAAAAAGGTTGATTCCAGTTTTTCTTAATTTTTTGATAGTCATTCACGATGGCATACAAATCTATATCTGGTTACAGTATTAAATTTTCTATGTTATCAATCGATCAATATTTCATCAACCACTTACAAATTACTGTAACCTTCAAAAAAACATAGAAATCTATTTCTAATTGGGCTTTGTCTAAATTTCGAACGTGAACATTGAAATTCGTATGAAAATCCAGTCTAGTGATTGCAATATTCGATTTTTAATATCTTAGGCTGAATAGTATTTCTCAACTCCCTTGAGTCTATCTTAACCCTTAATAAAATATTAAAATATATTTCCAGCTAGAATTTGTCTAATATTCGAACCTAAACATTTGAAATTCGTATAAAAATCCACAATCTAGTGATTGCAATATACAATTTTTAATATCGTACGCTGAATAGTATTTTTTCATCCCCTTTGAAACTATGTTAACCCTTAATAAAATATCAAGATGTATTTTCAGCTAGAATTTGTCTAATGTTCGAACCTAAAAATTGAAATTCCAATAAAAATCCACAATCTATTACTTACATTATAAAATTCATAATGTTGTAGGTCGAACAATATTTTTCAATCCCCTGAAGCCTAAAATAACTCTGTATCAAACTTTAAAAATGTATTTCCAACTAAAATTTGTGTAAATTTCGTCTTAAAAACTTAAATTCCTCTAATAACCAGCAATATCCAGTGATAAAAAAATATAAAATTTTGAATTCCGATTTCCTCGAACATTTCTGCAATACCTACCGTAACTTTATTCCTCCATATAGGCCACCGGGTCACCGGCCCCCGAAATTCATTTCCGAATCACCGATTTCCGTTCGAGGGAGACATATCCCACTTTTTCCCATAAAAGAACCCTTTTGGCAGCCGTGGCCCATGTAGGTTGCACAAGAGAAATCTGGAAGAAGGTCTGAAAAGGGGCGGTAGATGTAAAAAAAAGAAAAAATCAGTTTCCAAGATCAGGGCAACGCATTCATCCTCGTACTACCTTCCCATGACCCAGAAATCGGGAATTCTAAAGATCCGACGGATTTGCGTTCAAAAAACAGACGTTTTCACCCGTTGCGACCCTCCTTAGCATCCCCTTCACCCCCGAAACGTTTTTTTAAAGCTGAATAGCTTCTTCTCCGTTTTTTTTTCATCCCCGGTTCCCTCGGTTTTTACGAAAATCTAGTGAATATGCAGGATATGCATCATCCCCCTTTGATTTCATCCCCAGCGCGAGAGAGATGATCTTCTAAAATCGGGAAAAAATTTACCTGCGCTCCCTGTCATTTTCACTGTCTCTCTCTCCCTCTCTCTCGCTCTCTCTCTTTAGCATGGTGTGGGTATAGTTCTCCTTGCTAACGGAAAAAAAACGCGGCGTTGAATTTCACCCCAAAATAACGCTTTTTCACACAGTTTTTACTAGTAATGGGGGGTTAGATCCCCGCAAAAGGGGGTCGTTCATTTTTAAGAGCAGACACTGCATTCTGCGGCACTATAACGAAATTTCTCATGCCTCTAAAATTCATGGAGAACGATGAACTTCTTCGTGGAGGCTGCAAATCGTGTATATTGGGGTTGATGGGGTTGATTCATGTTGCTAAAAATAGTTGTGTGATTTTTAGAGGATCCCGAACGTTAGGTTATGGTCGAAGGAACTTCTGTAATCAGTATAAAATAAATTTGTTACTGCTATGTTCAGTAAAAATATAAAATTATCTGGAAGCAATGGTAGACTATAGTTTGCAGTTGCGAATTGAGTATTTTTGGATTGATAGGGTACATTCATGTTGTTAAAAATAATTGTGTAATTTTTAGAGGATCCTGAACGTTAGGTTGTGGTCGGAGGAACTTCTGTAATCAGTATAAAATAAATTTGTTACTGCTATATTCAGTAGAAATATAAAATTATCTGAAAACAAAGGTAGACTATAGTTTGCAGGTGCGAATTGAGTATTTTTTGATTGATAGGGTTCACTCTTACTGTTAAAAATAGTTACATGTTTGATAGATTAATGTAGAGATTAGGTTGTGGTTCAAGGACCTTCTGTAATCAGTATAAAATTAATTGTAAGAGCTATATGTTCAATAATAATAGAGTTATCTGCAAACATAAGTGAACAAGTTCATGTTCAATGTAAAAATTAAGAAAGCATATATATTTATGGATTATCTTACCTCAGTTTTTTCAATTTTTTCAATTCACTTTTTTCACAAATTGTACATTATTTAGGGTCTCATAATTAATGTCGCTAGATCAACCCAAAACTGGGTTGATTTTCTTCTCCTTTTCCCCTTCCACTATCCCATTCCACTCCTGCGCACACTCGAACGGCCCCACTCAGACCGTAGACTGGTCACGTGACGTGCCGCGCAACGTGTTACATATTACTCTGGTCATCAGAGAGGTGGTAAATTTGTATTCCCCTCTATTTCAGCGATCTGGCGTCACTGCTCATAATACTCTCTTAACACTTCACGTGCTGACTTAACAATCCTAGCTAAAATAAAGAATAATAGATGCCTTAAGAAATTTTTCAATTGGAACAGAAACTTCAATCGTAGACTAACTTAATTTTGAGTAACATAACTTTACACTTTCTTTCAAGATCACTATATATAATAGGATGCGATTCTATTAAATTTGAGGGAGGGGGTTTTCTATTAAATATAGCAAAGTCATTCAAAAGCCTGTCAGTAGATAATTCAATATCCAAGACATCTATAATAAAGCAGAAAAATTAGTCTGCAATTCCAATTTCACTAAATTCCTACGAAAAATGATATTATTCTTTGCATAAAAATTTCTTTTAATATTTTCAAGGTAAAATATTCAATCCAGAGACTATAACAAACAGCATACAAGTAGCAAATTGTTGTAACAGAAAACACGCGTGTAATAATAGAAATATGTATATGATGGAACAGTGAGTTAAATGGCACATATTTTAAATTCCAACACTTTTGAACGCGTTTCGAAATTTCTTCGGAGGAACGAATCACGATCAACGATCATGCTGATGAACATTCGGTCATGTTTCGACGTTAATTACCGTCAGCCGGGACAGCGCGTTAACAACGGCGCGAGCTCTTTGTCGAGCCGGCGAGCGTCAGAAGGTAATTGGCGTGACGTCGCGTTATGTCACGGAAAATAAACGCTTCCCATACACTGCTCAGTGAATTTCACGTTGACAGCGAGAGCAAACTTTTAGCTGTGCCATTGAGTAATCCATTGTTTTCTCAACGCGATCGCGAATCACGTCGCTTCACGTACGAAAATCCCACGAAGTCGTCGATGATTTAACAAAACGGACCCTGGAAAAAGTAGATGGATCTTTTTCCTGAATTTATATCAAATTCTCAACTGATTCTTCTGTTATTACCAGACTACGGATCTTCATGCAAAATAAATACTTAGTAAGTAATAATTGCTAAGACTGATTTATTTATTCACGATTAAAATTGATCTTGATAGTGAAAAATTGCTTTGAAGAATCCTTTTGAGAAGGACAATTTCTGAGGAGCTCAAAAATTTTCTTATATTCAATAATTCCAAAGGAAATTACATTTCATTATTTTAGTAAAATTGATTTCTTTCATTCACAATTTAAAATTGTTCTCTTTCTTAAAATTGCTTTGAAAAAATTCTTTTGAGGGAAGTAATTGCCAAGGATTTTGAGAATTGTCTTATACCGAATAAATTGATTAAAATTGATCTTGATAGTGAAAAATTGCTTTGAAGCAATCCTTTTAAGGACAATTTCTGAGGAGCTCAACAATTTTCTTATATTCAATAATTCCAAAGGAAATTACATTTCATTACTTTACTAAAATAAAGTTCTTTCATTCACAATTAAAATTGTTCTCTTTCTTAAAATTGTTCTCTTTCTTAAAATTGTTCTCTTTCTTAAAATTGTTCCCTTTCTTAAAATTGTTCTCTTTCTTAAAATTGTTCTCTTTCTTAAAATTGTTCTCTTTCTTAAAATTGTTTTCTTTCTTAAAATTGTTTTCTTTCTTAAAATTGTTTTCTTTCTTAAAATTGTTCTCTTCCTTAAAATTGTTCTCTTTCTTAAAATTGTTCTCTCTCTTAAAATTGTTCTCTTTCTTAAAATTGTTCTCTTTCTTAAAATTGTTCTCTTTCTTAAAATTGTTCTCTTTCTTAAAATTGTTCTCTTTCTTAAAATTGTTTTCTTTCTTAAAATTGTTTTCTTTCTTAAAATTGTTTTCTTTCTTAAAATTGTTCTCTTCCTTAAAATTGTTCTCTTTCTTAAAATTGTTCTCTCTCTTAAAATTGTTCTCTTTCTTAAAATTGTTCTCTTTCTTAAAATTGTTCTCTTTCTTAAAATTGTTCTCTTTCTTAAAATTGTTCTCTTTCTTAAAATTGTTCTCTTTCTTAAAATTGTTCTCTTTCTTAAAATTGTTCTCTTTCTTAAAATTGTTCTCTTTCTTAAAATTGTCCTCTTTCTTAAAATTGTTCTCTTTCTTAAAATTGTTTTCTTTCTTAAAATTGTTTTCTTTCTTAAAATTGTTCTGTTTCTTGAAATTGCTTTGAAGAAATCCTGTTGATGGAGGTAATTTCCAAATATTTTGAAAATTGTCTTCTACCGAATAATTCCAAAACAAAATTACATTATTTTACGCAGTTCGATTTATTGGTTCACAATGAAAAGTGTTATTATCACTACACAGAAACGTCACTAAAAAATTGCTAAATAAATCCTTTAAATAAAACTGAAGCCCCAACGAATTAAAAATGAATTTCCAAATCAAATTAAATGTCTATTTAAATATCTAGAAAAATGTCCAAGTAAGAAAACCGAGGAATCGAGTCATTTCCAATATTCGAGTACCACGTAACCGTTCAAACATTGAAAATTACCGCGTAGTCGTTTTCGAGGTACTTCGAACCAGTTCTGGGAACGATTTAAATCCTTATCAGAGGCATTCCTTCACCGGAACTTGGTGGAAGTTTGTTCGGGGGGAATATTTAAAAAAAATCATACGGAGTCCCACCCTGGGATCTCGAGGTCGCTGATCGAGGTCTTCACACATATAGGACACAGGTCTCTGAAAGGGCCACTCGATCCATATCGAGAGCGGTTACAATACGCGCGACCGATAAAACGATGTACGATCGAGAAAGCAAGTATGGTTCTCGTCGGCTCGGCGATAACGGAGGGCGCACCTCGGTTTTACATGTTTTAACAGTCAATAAGATTATCGCTGAGTAACGCCGAATAAATCAAACATCGTGGTGCTCGAGCAAACTCTCGATAACCTGGATGAACGAAGCGTCGACGAGGAGAACAAGCGACGTCGATCGCTTTGGCCGCGATGTTTGCTCCGGTTTCGAAACACACTGTTAACACTATTCCTACCAGTGCCGGTCAAATGACCGGTTTCAAAATTTTGATTTTAAAATTACCGAAATTATAAAGATGCATTCATAAGTAATAATAGGTTGTCCCATAAGTTCGTGCCGTTTACTGTTTTACTATTTAAATTAATACTTGAAACGTACTTTCAAAGTCAACGAAAAAATATAACCACCTTCTCTACAACCTCTTCCCACTTTTTCGGTAAAGATATTACACCGTCACTGTAAAATTTCTGTGGTTTTTCATTAAAATACTTTTCAATCCGCGGCACGAACTTATGGGACAACCTAGTACATATATCAATTTCCTCACTCAAGATTGTATTGTAACAAAAATTGTACAAATTCTGAATAAA
The DNA here is from genome assembly GCA_913789915.3 of Sphecodes monilicornis. Classification (NCBI taxonomy): domain Eukaryota; kingdom Metazoa; phylum Arthropoda; class Insecta; order Hymenoptera; family Halictidae; genus Sphecodes; species Sphecodes monilicornis. The sequence continues at coordinate 6,531,493 of OU565298.1, read as the reverse complement.
TACAATCTTGTAATTTTTATAAGGCCGTACATGTTAGTTGCTTTTAATGCTCGGTAGGTTTAGTGTTAATACGCGATCTGTTTCGGAGCGAGCTTATGCTATCCAACGTTCTTCCCGGGGTTTTTTACAGACCTACAATTGACATAGAAATTGTTTGAATAATAAATTGCCGATTCTTGAAACATCCTGGACATTCAAACAGCCATAATTTCGTTTAAAAAAATAGCACGATAATAGCACGAAACTTCCGCTCATTTTAACCAGTTAGCTGTGTAGCTCGATTTTATATGTGGTTGCTAAGAATTTTTAAATACTTTAGCACATTGACGTCTCTTCGTCTTTGTCTCGAAATATGCTAAAATGTCGAAAAATTACTAAAGTGTTGTAATTTTCACAACATTTTTATCATAAATAGCAAGTAATTAATTTTATTCCATGACGAGTATACTCGTCAAACACAGCTAAATGGTTAAAGGTTGAAACCTCTACTTTCTTAATGCATCGTTCATTTTTGCTTTGGAAAAATTATTCATGATACGGCAGGTTGCGAAACCGAAGACCCATTTTTCCTAAAAAAATGCCACAGCTTCAATCGTCTCTAAAAAGTTTCAAAAATTTTTCTCGTAAATGAAACTGTCGTGAGTTTGAAGAGTAGAGTCTCCTCTTTACAACGAGATCTCAAAATTTGATGTACGATTTTTTTTTTACTGTTTTATTGGACGAAAACCAGGAGCAAGTTTTGTCATGTGAAGCCTTCGTCGGTGTACCTTATATTAATGTCGATTTGACTTCTTGCATTCAAAATTGCATAGACCGACCGAAAAAAATCATGCATCAAGTTTTGAGGTCTCGTTCTAAAAGGGAAGGTTCAATCTTCAAATCTGTGGTAGATTCGTTCATGATAAAAATTTCCTAATCTTCTTACAAACGTTTGAACTCGTCGTCTTTTCGGGAAACAAATCATCAGTTCTTCCCATGCTGCATCATGCAAACATTTTCCAAGAAAAAAATGAACGATTTATGGAAGAAATAGAGAAATCCAGCTATAAAATGAGTCTAAGTTTATTTAAGTTGTACTGTATTTTTACCAGACAATATCGCCAACAGAAGCCGCGCGCAACCGCGCCATAATCCCTTAATCACCGAACGATCATTTAATGGCTTTATCAGGCGGATCTAGGGCTCGATTCTCGAATTTCAATCGAATTGCTAATTCCACTGTCGTCGGGGCTTCTCACCGCAATCGTTCGGTATCAATCAATTTGTAAACCCGAAACCCCGCCCATGCACGATCGTTTTTCTCTTTGTCACGACGCTAGATGAGTATCGCGTCTTTTTTTCGTTTCTCCCTTCTGCCTCTGATCTCTCTTCTCTTTCTCGCTATCCTCCACGGGGATATCGATTAATCGAAGGGTGGTGTTCACCGGCTGAAGAGGTTTGTTCGGCGATCATGCAGTGGCCACCACGGGACAAAAGGAGCCCGGAGAAGACACATCTCTGGGGAGGTCGGCCCTACCTGACCGAAAAGTGGTTAATACTTGTTCCAACTTGTAACCACACCGTCTTGCGAGACATTCTCTCTCTCTTTCTTTTGTTGTCACTCTCTTTCTGCTCTTTCTGCTTGCGATCTCAATTTTAGTGCTCTTTTTCCTTCGAATATACAGTAAGGAGAGGGAAAGCAACGTTACAAAGTACCATTTTGTTTTAACCCTCTCTCTCTCTCTTCTATTGTCATTCTCTTTTATTGTCCCTCTCTTTCTGCTCTTTCTACTTGCTATCTCAATTTCAGTGCTCTTTTTCCTTCGACCATACAGTAAGGAGAGGGAAAGCAACGTTACAAAGTACCATTTTGTTTTAACCCTCTCTCTCTCTCTCTCTTTGTCTGTCCCTGACTCTCTCTGTCTCTCTCTCTCGCTCTCTCTTTTAATATCACTGTCTTTCTGCTCTTTCTGCTATTTCTGCTCTTTCTGCCCTTTCTCCTTGCTATCTCAATGAGGGAATACACTTAACACGTTCATCGCCCACTCGACAATCATAAAAATTACACAAAATCAAAGCAATATATTTAACAAAATAAAAACTAAGAAGTTTAGTTTTATAATATTAATTACTGTTTCAAACCTCTTCTATTCCTCAGATCGTAAGGATATTTTGTACACTCAATCAACCAACGGAAAAATTAATTTTCAATTCTGTATAAATAATTCCGTCACCCAGATATGGGTAACATGGCGATGAAAGTGTTAATAAAAATATCTTACGCATATTACAGGGCAAAATACACTCGAATCATTCCAAAAAGAGTTGCCACAACCTTCACGAGGGTTAATCCATTTACTCAAAAATCCTCAACTGTTGATTTTTGAAAAGACTATTAAAAAACCACGTCACTGCAGAAGTACACTTAATAAAAATATCTTACGAATATTACATGGCAAAATACACTCGAATCATTCCCAAAAAATAGATTCCACAATCTTCCAAACCGTTTCATAGCAATCGCGTTCACCAAGATCCCCAAAAATCATCAATCCAATCATCATCCTCAATCTTCTAGCAACCTTCCCCCAAAAAAAAGCTGCGCATCTCAGCCGAAAAACCGCATAGCAAATTTTCACCTCGACCGTTCCCTGGTCCAATCGTCCCTCCCTCAACTGAGATAAGTCCTCCCTCGACATTCTCCCTCCCTGTGATCATGCGAATGAACAGAGAGGCCGATCGAGAGTCCGGTCGGCAGAGGATCAGCCCGCAATGGCAATACAGGCGACCGGTCCGCGGGTCTACCAGTTTTTGCCGATGTCCTACGGGGTTCCTCTTCCATCGACTCTTGTCTCCCACACGCAGAAACCTTGCCACCTACATTGCCAACAAGCTACGCACACCATCACACCCGATACTTACTCTTTCGAACGTAGTGAACTCGTTTGCAGCAGAATGAGAGAGCTGATCCATGCGCAGAGTTTTCTGTGCGTGCAACTCAAGGTTTTCTCTGTGTTGGTCGCTAGTAAAAGGCTCGTACAGACACACGTATACACACGGAGAGACAGAAAGAGAGAGAGAGAGAGAGAGAGGGAGAGGGAGAGGGAGTGAGCGAAGGAGAGAGGGAGAGAAGTGGTCTTGTGCATGTTGCAGCGATGCATTACGCATGCACGAGGCGCCCGGTGCATCGCGGGCACGCACTCGCGCCGGCCCGAAGTGCATCAGCCGATTGCATTCGCGGAGAACGCGGTTGCATTGGCGGCCAGGCCAACCAATCGCGTTATCGGGCGACGAATTCACCCCTCCAGGCCCCGCTCGAGCGGAAACGAGGCGGGCAGTTTGCTTTAAGGATCTCTGCTCGTTCCACAGGCGATCTTTTTTTCTTCTTTATTTATTGCGCGGCTCTTCTGCTTCTTCTTCTTCGCCTTCTTCTTCTTCGTCGTCTTCTTCTTCTTTCGACGACGTTCGCTGGCTTTCTTGTGGCCCTTCTTCTGTGGTATACGACCCTGCCGATGCTTTGCGATTGAACTGCATTGTTACTGATCTATCAGAGAGTTTGTAACGATTTTTGGGGGCCCATGGTTTTGTTGCACAATCCGAAAATTTGTTCATTTTTCGTTCCTTCGTAGTGTAAAGTGTTTCGTTCCTGTGCCATTGCGTTGTGGATCGATGAATGTATTTTTGTATTAACACTGATTCCAAATTTTTTGATGTATAACTGATTCCAAATTTTTAGATATATGACTGTGTTTTATATGTATATTTTCTTCTTCCCTGTCTTCTTCAGCTTCTTCTTTGCTGTGTTCTTCAGCATCCTCTTCTTTGGGCGATGATCGCTGCCTTTTGTGCCTTTATTGCTGGCTAATTAATTTTTTTGCTTGCATTGTTGATGATCTTTGGATGGTTTTGAAACGATTTTTGGGACCCGTGGTATTGTTTCTCAGTCTGAATATTTTTTCGTTTTGCGTTCCTTAGTAGCATAAAGTATTTAACCATTTGCATTCGGAACTATGTCAGGTGTAAAACCAAACATTTCTTTCGAACTACAATACTTGAATTTTATCTGATTCTTTTCAATTTTATCTGATTCTTTTCAATTTTATCTGATTCTTTTCAATTTTATCCGGTACTTTTCAATTTTATCTGATTCTTTTCAATTTTATCTGATTCTTTTCAATTTTATCTGATTCTTTTCAATTTTATCTGATTCTTTTCAATTTTATCTTATTCTTTTCAATTTTATCTGATTCTTTTCAATTTTATCTGATTCTTTTCAATTTTATCTGATTCTTTTCAATTTTATCTTATTCTTTTCAATTTTATCTGATTCTTTTCAATTTTATCTGATTTTTTTCAATCTTATCTGATTATTTTCAATTTTATCTGATTCTTTTCAATTTTATCTGATTTTTTTCAATCTTATCTGATTCTCTTCAATTTTATCTGATTCTTTTCCATTTATGCATACAACACTGATGCAATTTACACTCACAATATATAAATATTTAATAACTTACTAGATTTAAATTCAACAATGTAAAAAATAATTCAGATAGCGTAGTTTCAAGTCTCAGATTACGGCGCATGTAATTTCAAGAACGTGTCTGCTCGAGGGTTAATTAATGCGTCCATCGCGTTATTATTACGTATTCTCGTCTGGCCCCGATACGCCGTTTTCCCTGTAGAAAATGAAACGCGCCAGCCCGAGCAGGGAACTTGCTTATTCATATTCAAATGAAAACGCGCTAATCACCGGCCTTTTTGCGGAGTGCGCTCCTTGTTAGGGGATCTTGCGATTCCCATATCGCACCGCGAATGCTGAAAGCAACGGAGATTTACGAACCATGATTTACACGTTCGCTTGTCCGAAAAGGTCCTGCTTTAATTTATCCTGTTAAAGAACATTTGCATATGCAAAACACGCGGTTATTTTTCCTTTTGATGGCCCTTTGTTCTTTAAGGTATCAATTTGATGATCCTCTGTTTCTAAAGATATTTCATCATGTAATTTAAACCTGAAAAATGAAGGATTGAGATATAAACTGATGTTTTCTGTTTTTAGAAAGTTCTGTTTGATCTTCTGTGATTTTTAGAAATTTTATATGCTACGTTTAAGTACTGTGTTTCTTTTAAGCTCTGCTTCGGTTGTTTAATATAATTTAATACGATTTTATTTGCTTCTTCGACAACAAGTACGTCACGTACATAATTTTATTAGCTGTGAATAGAGTGTAATAATTTTATTTCTATTTTGTTTCTTTTTTTCGATGGAACCTGTTCAAATATTTGATTCAATACGATTTTATTTGTTTCTTGAAAAAGTAGTGTATTATGTACATCATTTTCTTCAGTGTAATAATTTTCTTTCTATTTTATTTCTTTCTTTCGAAGGAACGAGTTCAAATATTTAATTCAATGCAATTTTATTTGCTTTCTGGAAAAGTAGTAGGTGATGTACATAATTTTGTTAGCTGTGAATAGAGTGTAATAATTTTATTTCTATTTTGTTTCTTTCTTTCGAAGCAACCAGTTCAAATATTTTATTCAATACAATTTTATTTGCTTCTTGGAAAAGTAGTAGGTGATGTACATAATATTGTTAGCTGTGAATAGAGTGTAATAATATTATTTCTATTTTGTCTCATTCTTTCGATGGAACCCGTTCAATTATTTAATTCAATATGAATTTATTTGCTTCTTGGAAAAGTAGTAGGTGATGTATATCATTTTCTTAGGTGTAATAATTTTATTTCTATTTTGATTCTTTCTTTCGAAGGAACCAGTTCAAGTATTTAATTCAATACAATTTTATTTGCTTTTGGAAAAGTAGTAGGTGATGTACATAATTTTGTTAGCTGTGAATAGAGTGTAATAATTTTATTTCTATTTTGTTTCATTCTTTCGAAGGAACCAGTTCAAATATTTAATTCAATACGATTTTATAGGTGTAAAAATTATATTTCTATTTTATCTCATTCTTTCGATGGAACCTGTTCAATTATTTAATTCAATATGAATTTATTTGCTTCTTGGAAAAGTAGTATATCATGTACATAATTATCTCAGCTGTGAATAGAGTGTAATAATTTTATTTTTATATAATCCCACTTTAATGCTCTCGAAGGAAGCATTTCAAAAATGTGTAGTCAATTTTAAACTACAATTTTTCTTCATCTGTTTTCTCATCGAACCTCTTAATTCGCGTTTTTCAAAAAAGTCCTACGTTCTATATTTTAAACAGAGCCTAATAACAAATTCTAATACTGTTCCTACCTCTATAAGAATTTATTTTCAATTCCCAGTGTGCATATTAGTCGAAAACGAAGCAAACTTTCGTGATACAACCTGACAAATCCCTAGGAAGAAACATTTGTCGAAGACTTATGAAGTCTACTATGATTTCCAACGTTCTGGCAATAATTGGCGACCGATCTCGATTTTTCTCTGCTTCGAAAAAGATTCCGAGCAACCAGAGTAATTGCCAAGTTATTGCCCAACAATCCGGAAAAGATAGAAATTTTTGTCATAGTGCGATTCAACGGGCCGAAACTCTCTCGTAATGCAGAGAAGCAACGTTGTTTCCTGCAGTCTCGTCATAAAAGTTAATATTCCGTTCTCAGGTCGGTGGTTCGGGCTAAACCGCTTTCACATTGAACAATATCCCGTTGATCCAACGATTCTGACTCCGAATAAAACGTTCGGCAATGCGAGAAAATGTTCGACCGATTAGTGAAGCGTCTTTTCATGGATTTGCGAGGAAGGAATTTTGTAATCCAGCCGTTTACGATTGTTCGCCGATTAAAGACGAAGAAATTAGTGTTTCGGTTTTTTTAACAATTACGTCGTAATACCGCTTCTAATGACGTATACAATGTGCTCGAGCACGTTGCAAGTCGGCTAATGATTTCTGGTTTATCTGTTCGACGGATCTTATCGCTTCTACGTGGATCTTCCGCGTAAGTTATCAACTGTAACTCACGATTAGACTGTGGATGATTATGCACTTGTGGTCTGGTTAATTATCTCGGAGTTGATGCTTCAGGAAATTTAATCAAATCTGGGGAATATGTTTCTTTTTGTACTGTCCATTAAATTAGTCGTGGAATTTATGCAATAGAAAGATCGTTGAAAATGTATTATATGTAGAAAAATGCTTTCATTTTAATTATGTAACAAAATTTTTTAGAATTGGGTAGAGAACGATGCACATACATTGTTTATGTGATGAAAGTACATATACATTATGTTTTTTAAGGCTTGCAGAAAAATATTTATGATATTTCATATTTTTAGTGTTCCTACTGTTCCTTTTCTACTAGACTTTTTATTACGTTGTTCAGTAATGCTGATTTTAAAATTCACAGTACACAATGTTAATAAATCATTAAATTTAATATGTTGAAAATGTATTATATTTAGAAAGAGGCTTTTATTTTAATTCTGTAGCAAAATTGCATTTTTTCGAATTGGGTAGAGAACGATGCACATACATTGTTTATGTGATGAAAGTACATACATTGTGTATTTTAAGGCTTGCAGAAAAATATTTATGATATTTCATATTTTTAGTGTTCCTACTGTTCCTTTTCTACTAGACTTTTTATTACGTTGTTCAGTAATGCTGATTTCAAAATTCACAGTACACAATGTTAATAAATCATTGAATTGAATATGTTGAAAATGTATTATATGCAGACAGGGGATTCCATTTTAATTATGTAACAAAATTGCATTTTTTCGAATCTTGTAGAGAACGATGCACATACATTGTTTATGTGATGAAAGTACATATACATTATGTATTTTAAGGCTTGCAGAAGAATTTTTATGATATTTCATATTTTTAGTATTTCTACTGTTTCTTTTCTACGAGTTTTTTTATCACGTTGTTCAATAACGCTGATTTTAAAATTCACAGTACAGAATGTTAGTAAATTAATGAATTTAATATGTCTTCTACGTACTCCTGGAACCAATTACGAGCAAAAATGGAAGCACTTGGTAAACGAAATTGAATAATATCTTATAAATCTTTCATTTAATAAAATCTAACAAACGCATCTTTCTTTTGTACTGTTAATTAAATTACACATTTTTATAGCATTATGGCTTAGAAACATTGAGAAAATTGGGGAAGGACTATAATGCAGTTCAATAATATAACTATGTAAATTCTTAGAAAAATTAGCAGTCTAGAGGAAAGAAGTAGAATAGTATTTCTTTTTTATCAAAATAATATGATAAATTTAGGGTCGGAAATTTGTATACTTCATTAATTAGACTAGCTACTGTTGTAGGCTTCCCACCATATTTTTTAACAGTGCCGACTTCAAAATTTTAAATATACAAAATATTATACAGTATTGAATTTGAAATGTCTATGTGCACTTGAATGAATAGGGGTTGAAAGCTATTCTTGAAAATTATAATATTTGCAAGAAAAAGAATTGACTATCTCTTCAATTTCTATAGTACCTACCGTCTTAAACTTGCTATCATACTGTTTGATAGTTTCATATTTCAAGCTTCCAATATTTTATTAAATTCAGAGTATATTTGCATACTTCTAAAAAAAAGGGGGTTGAAAGCTCATAATTCTTGTGCAATATAATACTTGCAGAAAAGAGTATTGACTAACCCATTCAATTCTACAGTTGACACTGCCTTAAACTTGCTATCATAATGTTTGACAGTATCATATTTCAAGCTTCCAATTTTTTTAAAAATTCAAAGTTCATTTGCGTACTCCTAAAAGAAAAGGGGTTGAAAATTCATAATTCTTGTGCAATATAATACTTGCAAAAAAGAGTATTGACTACCCAATTCATTTCTAGTGTCCACTGCCTTAAACTTGCTATCATACTGTTTGACAGTTTCATATTTCAAGCTTCCAATATTTTATTAAATTCAAAGTACATTTGCATACTCCTAAAAGAAAATGGGTTGAAAATTCATAATTCTTGTGCAATATAATACTTGGAAACAAGAGTATTGACTACCCCATTCATTTCTACAGTTCCGACTGCCTTAAACTTCGTATCATACTATTTGACAGTATCATTTTTCAAGCTGCTAATTTTTTATGGAATTTAAAAGCTGCATATTGCCGATCGAAATTGAGAAACTTCCGTCGAATGAAAGAAGGAGCCAGTAAAGACAAGTTGAAGGCACGTCAGGGTAGTAATTGGGAAATTCATGGGGCACGTCATTGACATCTCCGGAATTTTACACGCGAGCCGGATGACGGATGCACGCGATGAGGACGGGACAAGATCGAGGAAGTGTCCAGGGAGAAGTAACGAGGTGCGATGCCGAAGCCACCGGGAGATTAATTAAGTACTAAGTGAAAAAGAGAAACTGGGAGGAGGTGCTAGATGATTGCCAGCGATTGGCCAGGGAAGCCGGGAATTTAATAAGCAACCCGCCTTATCGGCGGTTCCCACGTCGCGTTCCGTTGCGGAATGCATAAATGCATCGCGAATTCGATCTCGTCGCGAGACCACGGCGCGATACCGTGTTTGGTCTCGTTTCAAGCTAACTGCTAACCGACCCAACCCTTGAATCGCCATAATTGATCGGCGGGACGTTATTACTTTCCTCGATATCACTCTCCTTCCGATGTTCGTTATTAATTGGATTTTAGAAAACGAGTGCAAACTCTTTTTATTCGAAGCGATATGCTTTCAAAACTGCACAATAGAATATAGAATTTATGTCAATGAAATCACTGTATTGATTTTAATTTAGGAAGCTTCTTAATTGTTTTATTAAATTTTTCCATCCCTCAGAATCTCTAAAAACGCCCTATACACTGCAAAAATCCAGTACTACGCTCACAACTCATTAAACGTCGGATATTAATAATGTCAATAAAAGATGGATCTTTGTCAATGCAAATTCTAGATCAATTTGAATTTCTTAAACTTCTTCACTATCAAAATGTTTTTTTGTCATCCCGCGATGTCCTAAAAAACAGCTTCAAAACTATAAAAATGTACTAATACACCCCACAATTTATTAAAAGTCGGAATTTAATAATTTTGATAAAAGCCAGACCTTTACCAACACAATTTCTACATAGATTTTAGTATGGGAAACTTCTTCACTATCGAAATGAACTTTTTCACCCTTCGGTGTACTAAAAAACAGCTTCAAAATCACAAAAATCCACTAATTGACCCCCAATTCATTAAAAGTCAAATGTTAATAATTTAAAAAAACCAAATCTTTGACAACGCAATTTCTAACATCAATTTTGATTTAGGAAACCTCTCCACTATCAAAATGAATTTTTCCAACCCTCCGAGTCCCCCAAAACAGCTTCAGAACCATAAAAATCCACTAATTTACCCACAATTCATTAAAAGTCGGATGTTATTACTTTCAAGAAAAGCCATACTTTTGACAACGCAATTTCTCACATCAATTTAGATTTAGGAAACTGCTCCACTATCAAAATGAATTTTTCCTGCCCTCCGAGTCCCCTAAAACAGCTTCAAAACCACAAATATTCACTAATAGGGCCCCAATTCATTAAAAGTCGGATGTTAGAAATTTTAAGAAAAGCCAGATCTTTGACAACGGAATTTCTAACATCAATTTTGATTTAGGAAACTGCTTCACTATCGAAATGAATTTTTCCGGCCCTCGGAGTCACCTAAACCAGCTTCAAAACCACAAAAATCCAGTAATCGACACCCAATTCATTGAAAGTCGGGTGTTAACAATTTTAGGAAAAGCCAGACCTTTGACAACGCAGTTTGTAACATCAATTTTGATTTAGGAAACTGCTCCACTATCGAAATTAATTTTTCCGGCCCTCGGAGTCACCTAAACCAGCTTCAAAACCACAAAAATCCAGTAATCGACACCCAATTCATTGAAAGTCGGGTGTTAACAATTTTAGGAAAAGCCAGGCCTTTGACAACGCAGTTTGTAACATCAATTTTGATTTAGGAAACTGCTCCACTATCGAAATGAATTTTTCCGGCCCTCGGAGTCCCCTAAAACAGCTTCAAAACCACAAATATTCACTAACATACCTCGAGTTCTCCAAAAATCCAAATAAATGGAACCTGTGAAATGTGGCACGATAAATTGCAATTTAAGGGGTCGCACATCCGAAATCACCGTTTAAACTTAACCACCACCACCCCCTCGAGATGTCCGTGAAGGGTGTCCCCCCCCTCGAAGACGATTTTTCTCCGCCACCGTGAAACATTCGAGCACATCGGAACAAGCGTCTACAACATTCTCCTCGGAAGATCAAAGATGACGGCTCGCGAGTTGAAAGGGGTGTAAGGGGTGCAAAGGGGTGTCTGGCCGCCAGTTAGGGGTGCGGTAACGAGGGAAAGGGGGAGGAGGAGGGTCGATTTTAAAATCACAATGGCAGACACACGTCTCTCTGTTCACCCCAAAAAGCCGGCTGGCTCCGTCTGTTCGGCCTCTCCCCGTCGAAGCATCTGCGTCTGTTTCGCTCCTAAACGCTTCTTCCTGCACGCTTATGGTTGTCGGGGTGTGTGTCGGTGTGCGCGACGGAGGAGAGAAAGGTGTGCGGGCACGGGCGAAGCACGCGTTTCCGAGGATTCCGCAGGAATACAACCCCTGTGCGGCACCTCTCGTGCCAATCGCAAGGGAAAGGGGATGTGTGCCACCCCTTCCTCAAACATTTTAAACTTTTTTCCCCCCCCGGAGAACACACCCCTCTCCCCGGAACGTTGTCTCCGCGATTTAACGACCCACGACTTTTCTACGGGGAGGGTCGCTACGGGGTGGCTTCGTGCCGTTACGATTTTTTATTTCGATTTTCCTGGCATGTACGATCGGCGCTGTTGGTCATACTGCTGCACTATAGCAGCTCTATATAAATAAATACTCTAAAATACTATAGAATACTATAAAATACTATAGAATACTATAAAATACTATAAAATACTATAGAATACTATAAAATACTATGAAATACTATAGAATACTATAAAATACTATAAAATACTATAAAATACTATAGAATACTATATAATGCTATAAAATACTATAAAATACTATAGAATACTATAAAATTCTATAGAATGCTATAAAATTCTATAAAATGCTAAAAAATACTATAGAATACTATAGAATACTATAGAATACTATAGAATACTATAGAATACTATAGAATATTATAAAATATTCTACAATACTATAAAATACTGTAGAATACTATAGAATGCTATAAAATACTATACAATACTATAGAATACTATAAAATACTTTAGAATACTATAAAATACTCTAGAATACTATAAAATACTCTAGAATACTATAAAATACTATAAAATACTATAAAATACTACAGAATACTATAGAATACTATAAAATATTATAGAAAATTATATAACCTCGGTCGATGAACGGGACGGGACCTGCAATGCGTGCATGCATCGAGGTAACCAATCAACTGTTCAAATTTTTCACTTCCACTACCCCTGCCAGAAATTGTTCGATCAAACAAATCAAGTGTCTATCTACTGGGGCGAAATAAATTTTTCAAATACTATCTAATGTTCTACATTTTATTCAAGCTTTGAAAAGTAGTTTTTGAAATAGAATATGAAATTTCAAAAATAAAATATTATCATTTGGACCAGCTAAACCATAAAATCAAATATTATTTTATTTCAAGCCTCTAACTAATCAAATCCATTTTAGTAACCTGAGACACAAAATAAAATATTTAATCTTAATAGTCTGGCAGAACGTAAAATATTTTGAATTATTATAATTGATGAGCGAAGTAATGGATTTAAATGCTTCATGTTTGGATTCATTATTTAATATAAAATTTAAAAGTGTCTGTGGTCGATTTATTGAAAGACACTGAAAAGCAAATTTTGTTTTTCGGATTAAATTGCGGATTAAATTCTTGCTTAAACATTCTACCGGAGTTAAAATTTGTAGGAAAAATTTCAAATTTTCAATGTTCAGTTAGACTATTCGTTAGCGTATCGAATTTTCGTCCCCGATCGAACACTATATTTAACCTCAACGGCGGACAACCTGATACACGGCAAGGGGTGTTTCTCGCTTTTCGAAATTCTACTTTTGTGCTCGAGTTCGAGCTATTTCCGTGTGTCGCTCCATAGGGATGCTCGACACGGTACGTCGACTGCGACCCGCAGGCATAAACATTCAGCTGTACTCACAAGAGAATCGAGAACGGGCCCTGTGTATCTCTTTTCTGTTGGAGAAAAAAAAAACGCCGCATTCGCAGCGGGTTCTGATGCCACAATCGATGCTTTTTGAAATAAAACACTATGTCTCTTTTCGGAGATCCGTTACAACTGTTCGACTTTCGATCTGCTGTTGCTTTGCAAAAAAAAGCGGAACTTTTTACATTCTTCTCCTTTATTCTTCTTCTCAGAGGTACGTTCTCGAATGTGACAGAAAATCTTCAAACAAAAAGATTTATATGGTAGTAATAACAATTTCTTGTCTAATAAAGTGAAGCTTGTCTACAGAATTTCTTTAAAAATGCTGAAACTAGTTTCTGAAGTTAACTTTTCCTTAAAGTAATAAACTGGAAAATAGCCAATAATATATTAAGGTATATGATATAATATAATAATATAATAATATAATAATATAATAATATAATAATATAATAATATAATAATATAATAATATAATAATATAATAATATAATAATATAATAATATAATAATATAATAATATAATAATATAATAATATAATAATATAATAATATAATAATATAATAATATAATAATATAATAATATAATAATATAATAATATAATAATATAATAATATAATAATATAATAATATAATAATATAATAATATAATAATATAATAATATAATAATATAATAATATAATAATATAATAATATAATAATATAATAATATAATAATATAATAATATAATAATATAATAATATAATAATATAATAATATAATAATATAATAATATAATAATATAATAATATAATAATATAATAATATAATAATATAATAATATAATAATATAATAATATAATAATATAATAATATAATAATATAATAATATAATAATATAATAATATAATAATATAATAATATAATAATATAATAATATAATAATATAATAATATAATATATTGTTGTAATAAATAGTCGGATAATAGCCAATTAATAAAAGCAACACTCACTGTTTCATTCAATAAAGCAAATCTTAGACTTTTTTAGAAAATGCTAGAAAATATTTCTGAAGGTAATTGCTTATATAAAATAATAAATAGAAAGGCTTTTAAAAACCTTGCAATAATACATTTTAATGTATAATAGAAAATTGACCAACTAATATAAGAACATATAATGTTTCTTTCAGTGAAGTAATTTTGTCCCTGGACTTGAGGGTTGGAAACATTTACCACCGTAACATTCATGTTAAAAGAATGTACATTCAAAAAACCTAGATTAACATCAATTTAATACTACAAAATTCCTAAAGCGTATTAGACCCTGATAAATAATTACAAATCAAGTCCACAAGTTCCTCAGTATCAAACAAGAAACATGTTACTCTTCTGACCCAATCTTGCGAACTCAAAAAACTCTGCTAGAATGCGCAAAAATGTTAAAACAACGTCGATATAACAAATTGTCCATATGTAATATTGCCATTAAAATTTCTTTTGCGGTTTCTCGTTTTAGGCACGCCAATAAAGAACAGTTTGAAGGGTGGCTTTAAAGAATTTTAGGGATGGCATTGCAAGAAGGGTTGCAGAGACCTCCCCCGGGTTTAAACTCGAACAAAATGGCGTCGGTCACATGCAGATTGGCTAGGTGTCGGTCGAAAGGAGTTATGGCAAAGGGTGGTTTCTCTCAGAGAGGGCGGTTTCGCGCTTGCGCTCACAACCCTTCCCTCTTTCATCCCCTTTCAACCCCTAACCTGAAACCTCTTTTATTATTCACGTTTTTTTATTGGTTACCTATACCGATCCAGGTAGCCGACATTTACATAATGGCGTCGTCTATCTCGACATATTAGAAATTCACAATGAGAGTTCCAACCTTCGAATGCAACCCCCTTTCGTTTCATCCCCTTTGAGAGCCTGTAGATGTGAACTGGATTTGCATACGCTGCAATATCGATCCTGGAACAGTTCCCAACTGAAATAGGGATTATCCGGTCGAGGGAAAGTGCATTTTGGAAATCGTACACAGGGGTGGACGAGGGTTAAGGTAGCTAGAGCAGACGCAGGGAGCAGGCTGGCTTTATCGATCGCGGCTCTGACAAGGGCAACCAGCAAGAAATAGGGAAACCGTTCGTCCGCGATGAATGCCGATCCTTTGTCTTTCTTCTCGGGGCTACTTTTTGGCAGTCTGAATCACGGGTGAGCTGTCTTGGACGAGTTGGAAAAAGATCAACCCTCTGCACTTGTCACTGGCGGATTTTAGACGGTATATTGGATCTGTGGTCCAAGAAAACAAGATTCGCACTTTCAATTCGAGTTTAAAAGACACTGAGACTCATTGGAGGGCTAATATTGTATATTATAATAATATTTATTTAATTTGATTAAGTTGATTTTTGATACCTAGACAACGCTTAACCAGTTAACCCTCTGTCTACCGTAAAAAAAACTTTCATTATGCGATAGAAAATTTATACCACAAAGCGTAGTAAATATAAAAAAAAACTTTTAGCTTTAAATAATAAAAAATAAGAAAAGTAACAAAGTCATGCAACGACAAAATCCCAAGAATTTTAAAAGTTTAAATAACCGCAGTATCTACATATAGTCGGGTCCAATGGACCCGCTTGGTAGACAGAGGGTTAAGTGTGTTTGACGACTATATCCGTCATGGAGATGCGGCAGAATTTTATGTCATGACGACTATATCCGTCATGCGTAAAATTTTGTTACAATTTGATATTTAAATTGTAATTTTGGCGAAAACTAAATTATATTCGTAAATTTTAATATGTTTAAAATGTTTAGAGGTCAAGACGAAATGAAACAAGCAAATAAAAAAATACTCTGTGTTTGACGACTACACCCGTTATCGCTTGATTATCGCGACACACAATGGTGCGCGTTTTGCAAAAAGATCGCCACAGTTAACTGGTTAAAAACAGTTGCACAAGAAAATCGTAGTCTAATCAAAACTGAAAGATTGTTGATCTTTGAACATCTGTAATTTCGTGTAAAAAAATCGTATTCTACCCGTTTTCATTTTGAAGAGGAAGTTTCTACTTTCGCATCACTGAGGATGGTTTTATTCAAAAATTCTTTTCTGTCATGAAACAAAATTAAACAAGAAAAGTTGTTGCAGTTGCCTTTTTTTATTTCGAAATCTTAAGACTTTGAACGATTGTACGGAGCTTGAAAATTTTTTCTCGCATTCGTTTTGTATGTGATCTTGTAGAGGGATGTCTCCCCGTTGTAATGACCCCTTGCAAAATTGATCTACGATTTTTTTATTACAATTTGACAGTACTTTACCTGAAAAGTGTACCGCATCACGATAACTCAAAATATTTTCTATACACTCGATTAAAAATCTATTATATTTTTACGATAAAAAAATCGAATATAATATTTGATAAATATGAGAATAGTATTATCAAAAGCCAAATTCAAACGTGTAGAGAGAAAGAAAGAGAGAAAAAGAAAGTGCGAAGAGAATAAAAGGCGACCAGCGGATGCGATATAAATCGTCGGTAGAATTTATTTTGTCGATAACGATGTCGGTTAATTGCATCGAGGCAATTAAATTCCTCGGTGGGATTCATTAGGATGACGCATTATAGTGGAAAATTTATGCTGTTTACTCTGGAACTAATAAAGTGGCTTTTATCTAGAGAAAGATGCCGATAATCACGCGTGTTACTCCTATGGCCAAGATAATAATACTAACGCGAGCTACTTTTACGGGATTAATCGGAAAAAAACTAGCGCCGCGACGCGACAAGACGTCAGCCACGGGGAAACGTATTGTATTATCAACCAGCCACGTTGACGGCGACGCCTAGAAAAAGAATGTTACACGATAATATTGATTAGGATCGAACCTCTAATACAGTCGCTCCAAAAAGTCTTCGCACGTCTGTAGAAATAAAATTGTTCCTTCAAAGAATGCACCAAAACAATTAAAACGAAACCACCAAACCGATTAAGTTGCTCTTGGTTGTATTATAAAGTATTCATTTAATATTTCTTGCATAAACAAAATTTTTTATAGAAAAATTATGACAAGAATTTAAAAAAACCCGCGGTTATGAATCTAAAGATTCTTGCATCTTTTAATACATTTTGTCAATTTCGATGAAATATTTAAACAAAAATGTATATATTATACAATTACTCGTATACGGGGTGTCCCATTTAAGTTGAGATTGTAAATAATCTCGAAGACATATGATTTAAGAAAAAACAAACTGACACATGTCCTTTAGTGTTTTTAGTGGGGAGTCAAATGGCACTACTAGTTTTCTAATTCGTGGGCGTTGTCAAGGTTATTTCAAGGTCATTTTATCTTTTTTATCATAAACCCACATTTTTTATGTCGGAATCATATTCTACGTAAAAGAGTGCACGACTTTTGTTTGAAAATTTTTTTTGTAAGTGTGCAGCAACTTTATTATGTGTTCATGAGTCTTTTATTAAACGAATTACTAAGTGTCTAGAAGTTGAGGGTAACAATTTCGAGCATTTATTAAATGAAATTAAAATTTTCCAGAAGAAAGTAACATTGTCATTTTAATAGAAAAACAAAATTATCCTTGACATAAACATGAAAAATCAGCTGAATATCTTAAAAAATATTGAACTTACTTCGTTCATGATAAAAAAAGACAAAATGACCTTGAAATAACCTTGAAACCGCCCAAGCATTATAAAACTAGCAGTGCCATTTGACTCCCCACTCGTAACACTAATGGACATGCGTCAGTTTGTTTGTTTTAAATAACATGTCTTCGAGATTTTTAACATTCTCAACTTAAACAGGACACCCTGCATATATTCGTTTACAAAAAGCTTCCCACATTTATTTGTCAGATCTGAGTAAAGAATTAAAAGAGTTGTGTTGAATGAAGATCAAAAGTTCATCATAAATGGACATCAAAATAATAAGAAACAGATGCGAACACATAGATGAAGCGTAACAATTTTTATAGAATTTTTATACAATTTCTACACAATTTCTGTACAATTTCTATACAATTTCTATACAATCTTCATACAATCTTCATACAATCCTCATACAATCCTCATACAATCTTCATACAATCTTCATACAATCTTCATACAATTTTTAACGTTAAAAATAGAACAGCAGAGTCTTTGTCGATAAATTACAAAAATGACGTAGCGTTTAAGTAGAACATGCTGCGCAAAATCATTCCTCGTGAATAACAATCTTGAAATTAGAAAAGTGAAAGTGTGCATAACTATCCACAGTCTACTTGCACCCAAACGCACTGCATAATGCACTAGAAGAAAAACCTCAGTAGTCGAATCACTTAATAAGCAATTTTTCACCGGAACAACATCCATAACAAATATATAATACCGTTGAAATCCAAGATTGTTCCTCACGTGCTCATCGTGAGCGTTTAAAATAAATTTCGTCAAGTCGAATGATAACGATAACGATTTCGATACTCGAGAGAGCAGTCCAGGAGCGATTATAAATCTCGAGATAAATGATTGAGAGACGCATATCGATGATCTACGTGACGTGATCGACACGCGCCGTTCTGTGTTGCATCCTATTATTGAACTTACGAAATGAGAATGCGATGATACCGTCGGTGTTTCGTTTTGGTGAAGATAGGAGACTACTCGAGAGGAAAGCATTGTCCGATTAAAGGTCGTTCACACCTGGACGACACTTTCTCTCCCTCTTTCTCTGTGTTTGAGTGACTGAGGAAAGCATCTTTATCTGCGAGCATGCTGCATTTTCGTGGTTTAGTGTTATCGGGTCTCGCGGTAGGGGTCCACGTGCGACACCGGGTTTATTTAGATACCCCATCGACAGGTGAAGTGGAGGGCTGATTAGCATCTACAGCTCTTGTAGGAATTTTTTTTCGAGACGCGATTACTGACACTTTTGATTTTCGAGTGGTGGTAATGGATGATTATAAAATTGATTCGCAAAATTCTCAGACGTGATTCCGAATATTTCTTTAAAACTAAATGCGTCTGTCGTATAGCGGGACATCTCAGCTTTAATTTGAGACCTCGAAAGTTCGAAAATTCCTACGGGAACATATTGTAAAATTGATTCAAAACTGATCTCTAATAACTGAGACAATTTTCTCCTGAGCTGTGGATCGAGATTAATCGATTATCCGACACGATTTCGAATTTTTCTTGCATACTAAACCGACCTATCGTAAAGTATGATTTTTTACCATAAATTTGAGATCTTAAAATTTCGAAAATTCTTACGGGAACATATTGTAAAATTGATTCGAAGGGATCTCTAAAAATTGAGACAATTTCCCCCTGACCTGTGCATCGAGATTAATCGATTATTCGACACGATTTCAAATTTTCCTTCGATGCTAAATGGACCTATCGTAAAGTATGATTTTTTTACCATTAATTTGAGACCTCTAAAGTTCTAAAATTCTTACAGGAACACATTCTAAAATTGATTCAAAAGTGATCTCTAAAAATTGAGACAATTTTCCCCCTGACCTGTGAATCGAGATTAATCGATTATCCGACACGATTTCGAATTTTTCTTGCATACTAAACCGACCTATCGTAAAGTATGATTTTTTACCATAAATTTGAGATCTCAAAATTTCGAAAATTCTTACGGGAACATATTGTAAAATTGATTCGAAGGGATCTCTAAAAATTGAGACAATTTCCCCCTGACCTGTGCATCGAGATTAATCGATTATTCGACACAATTTCGAATTTTCCTTCAATACTAAATGGACCTATCGTAAAGTGTGATCTTTTACCACCAATTTAAGCCCTCTAAAGTTCTAAAATTCCTACGGGAACAGATTTTGGTTCGAAGTAACCCTTAAAAGCCAATCAATCATCTTCGAGTAAGTAGATGATAAAAATTGATCTTTGTGTATTTTACATTTTTCAACGGCAACTTTACTTAAGAGTTCATTAATAACATTTTTGTATTTTCCAATTTCATTTTTTTATTCAAAATTTGAACGAGGCTATTCATATAACTACGATCGAACATCATGTATAGGTAAATTCGTTTGATCGTATAATTTTAATTCTCACCCTTTGCGGACGCGTGTCTGCTGACAGTTGCCCAAGGTTTTTGACCGTTCTACGACTGCGAATAATTTTCAAAGAAATTACTACTCTCAAAAAATATCAAACAAATTTGTACTGAACACAACAGGTTTTCCTTCATTTAATCCATATACTTAACTCTTCAGCACACAATTTTTCTTTCCACAAGGAAAATATATTCGACCCATCAAAAAGCATGCCAAAAATAATTCCCGTCCGCTAAGTGCTAAAAGAAAGGCATAGCATTCACATTGTCAAACTGAAGTGTTTCTCAGGGAGTCTCGTTATTATACAGCGGGTAGGTTGAACAGTTTTTTGATGGCGTTATAGTGTGGTCCATTGTAGAGTGAAGATAAAGATTGTTTGTTTTCGAACGGAGGGAAAGAATCCGAGGGACAATTTTAATTCGAGTGGCCGCGCGAATCCGTAGCAATTTATTTATTGGAGAAAGTGCTCGAGGGCTATCCCCGTCCAACCAGGCGGCGCTTCGCCTGTCCTAAGCAGGATTCAATTTGGCCACTGCCCACGATTCCACCTTCAAAGAGGAATCACCATCCTATATAGCCCGGGCCGCCCTCTTCGACGTGTACAGGCTCGGTCAGCGGCCTCCACTATTAATCTTATATCGAACGCTTTATCCGCGTCCGCTTCTTTCCTCCGCCGTTTTTCTCGACCGCCTCCAACCCCCCATCTGGACCGTGTCTCGCCACCCCTGTGCCTCGACCTCTTCAACCCTTGGACGAGCAGGAATTTTCAATTCTTTCGAGTACCGCGGGAAAGCAGATTGCTCGGAGCTGTGATCGCGACGAAATTTCAGCTAGACCTCTATCCTCTGCTGGACTGTGTATCTGGCGTTTTAACTCCTTCACGAAATCTGTAGAACGATTGTAGAAGTAATCTTCTTGTTTTACTATTTTTATACTGATCATACTGTGTCATTTGTATTTTTTAATATGTTTTATTGACGAAGAACCGATAAAATTTGAAAAGGTTGAATCAATTATAAGGGGTCGCTTAGGGTCGATTTTAGAATGTGTACGCGTAGGAATTTTTTAATTTCCGAGGGCTTGAATTAAAGGTGAGAGGTGGTACTTGATGATGGGGTCATTTAGGTTTAACAGAGATATACGAAATATGTGGAGAATACGATTAATCGCGATCATTAATTCGAAGGAGAACGACTGAACTTTACGGGGTTCCTTTGGATTAATTTTGGAATGTGTTCCCGTAGGAATTTTTGAACTTCGATAGCTGAAATTAATGGTAAAAAATCTCACTTTGCAATAGGTCCATTGAGTTTCCAAGGAAAATTCGAAATCGTGTCGAAAAAATTGATAAATCACGATTCCAAACTTCGGAGAAAAATTACTGAATTTTAAGGCGTTAATTCAAATTGATTTTAAAATGTGTTTCCGTAGGAATTTTTACTCTTTCGATAGCTGAAATTAATAGCAAAAAATCTCACTTTGCAATAGGTCCATTGAGTTTCCAAGGAAAATGCGAAATCGTGTGGAAAAATTTGATAAATCGCGATCCCTAACTTCAGAGGAAAATTACTGATTTTTAAGGCGTTACTTCAAATCGATTATAGAATGTGTTCCCGTAGGAATTTTGAAACTTCTGAGGACTCAAACTAATGTTCAGAAATCAAGTTTCATGATAGATATATTTAATTTCCAAGAAATTATCCTGAAAATCATCCTGAAAAATCGGTAAATCTCAGTCCATAGCTCAGAGGAAAATTTCCTCAATTTTTAGGGATCACTTGGAATCAATTTTGAAACGTATTCCTACACAAAAATTTTCGAACATTTGATGTCTCAAAATAACCTAGAAAATAGCTGTTCATTTCAAACTCGAAGTTCGCAATTACGTCACGCAATTGATTTGAAGGGTTAAGAAAAATGGATTTGAGGGATTAATGGTCCTCGAAAGAATTCCTTCAAATCGGACACTGGTAAGCATATTCCAAGGATAAATCTCGTCTGAGATGATAAAGAAAAGAAGGATCGAGCGTAAGCATGGCGCAGGTTCATGGCTGGCCGCGATTAATCGCGCACGGAAATGGAAGGACGTGGAAACGAGCGTCGTCGTCGGACGCTCCTGGCAGGACATTGGCCAGGACGAATAAGTAATGTAGAGGTCCATTATGCTGAAACGGTGAAGGGTCTGGCGACCAGGGTCAGCCAATCCCCCGGAGGGCCGTTAAAGTGAAATACTTCTGAATGCAAGGTGGCTGGCCGTCTCTTACCTCCTGCGGCCCCCTTGCCACCCCCCGATTTCCACCCCGTTTTCGTTCTCTCTCTCTCTCTCTCTGGCCTCTCCTTTTTCACTGTCCCCTCGGAAAACGACGGCCCTACTCGTCCATAGGTAAATCGTTGTTATCTGGACAGTGATAAACCCGTGAATGGAGTTCGCGCCCGCTTCGACGAATGAGGGGAATGCAAAGGGAGAAACCAACCCTGTACCACCACCGATCATGAAATGGATGGCTCTGTTTATGCGAACCGGTCCACGCTTGCTATTTCAACAGTCTTTCTCACTAGGCGATGCTTTTGGTAATAGAAAGGGGGTTGATGGTGTTCGGGACGCGACAAGATCGAGGGAAATGATGTTTTGGATAGTTGGTGGTAAACAGGAAATAGCAAATAGTCTATTTTACTGCAAATTGTGCGTGGGATTTGATAATATACAAGATTCTATGTCGAGCGAAAGGAATTTATAAGGGTTGTTTATTTTTGGGGGATGATTGGTGAGATTAGGAGGACGTTGTTTTGTATTATATTCATTTTATTTTGTTGTTTATTTGTGATTGTAGATAGTGATTGATTATTAAGGACCTGATTGAATATTCCTTTCAGGTTGTTACATTTTTCTTTTGCTTGTATAAATTATAGATGCAAACATATTCCCGCGGGTACAAACCTATAATTAGTTTTTTACGTATCAGGCTCTGTAATTAATTTCTACAGCAGTTAATTAATTTTCTTTACAAAACTTTGTCATCTGGAATATTAATATCGACATTTCTCTACAAGATGGCGTTTGAATTTTTGCATTTCCTGCATTCGTTCCAAAGTTATGGTCATTTGAAATGAGTAATGCTCGATTTCTCATTTGCTGCACATTTCATATCATGGTTATTAATTATACTCTATAATCGTTTTCTACCCTTGTTGATAAATTTTCTTTGTATAAATCGTTCATGTGGGATATTAATACAGACATTTCTCTATAAAATGGCATTTGAATTTTTGCATTTCCTGCATTCGTTCCAAAGTTATGAACATTTGAAGAGAACAATGTTCGATGCGACCATCTTCTTGCAAAACCCTAGTTTACGCTCATAGTTAGGCTACAGCAATTCCACCGACTTTGCCACGGACTTCTTAAAATTCTACGGCCCCCCATATTCAATTACACAGCATGTAAACGATATTTGTTATCTCGGGAACAGCAGAGCTATTATAAAACATCATGAATTTCGCTACCCCGCCTCTGATCTGATCGCTTCCGAGGAACCACGTCCCAAGAAACGACTGCGAACGATAATTATTCAGAATAACCAGGATTCCAACGGAGCTGTGGGTATCTTTATTTCCCCCGTTAATTAATAGCGTCGGTAGTAATGGCGGTAATTAGAATTCTCCTCTGTTATATCCTTCATAAAACGAAAGCAGCTCAGCGTTCGAATGCGTTCGACGCGCCACTGAACAATAATTATTCCCGCTGCCGTTGCACAATTATTCAGCCAGCGGCGATTATTTATCAGGCGAGCCGCTGTTTAAAAGTCAATCCAGTCAACCGTGTACCACCGATCTAGTCGATCGAACCTCGTGGATTCGTTTTCGGTCACCAGAGAAATCCGATTCGTTATTAACGTTCTCTTTCGCTCGCCGATATTAGAAGCTGGTTTGAAGATTTGCAGGTCCTGTGGACCTCGAGGCGAGTCCTCGGGACATGATTTCGAGGACTATGGTTGGACTCGGCGGTTCTTTTAATCTCGTGGTGTTTGCATGCAACCCCCGGACTCTTTCCACCCCCGCGGAGACAAACGGAAACAACCCCTAAAGGGGCGGCGATTTCGACGTCCTGGAAAATTCAATTACGCCAGCATGCTCGTGGAAAATGTGGCTGTCGGACATGATTTCTACCTGCTGATCGATCACGTATCTTGTTAAATTAGTTGCTGCAAGAAACATTTAGTTTTTGGAACGGAAACTCGTGTGGGAAAGAGATAATCTTTAGCGGAGTGTGCATCTGTGTGCACTTGCAGATGTTGGTGAACGAGGTTCAGCGAAAATGATTTATTGAGATCATTGAATGTAGACTTGGCAGTCTTTTTTATCTTCCAGAAACGTTGGTTAATAAATTTCTTACGTAATTAGTGTGTAGAAGGAGCCTTTAGGGTCTTGGAATAAAAATTCATATGGGAAAGATGGAAAAGCAGAAAGTGGATCTTTAATAATTAAAAATAATATATTTAGACATTCGAACGTGAATTTAGCAGTCTTCTTTACGAATTAGAAATATTCATTAATAAATGCTCTGGTTAAATTAATTTATTTTAAACAACCTCAGTCTTTCACAGAAATATACACGAAGAAATGGCAAATTCATGCTGTATTTTTAAATGTTAATAAATAACATTGAGCAAAAGGGTCCGTTATAAATTTTAAACACGAATTTAATAGCCTTCTGTATTTATCGGATGCGTTGATTAGTAAATTTCTTGTTAAATTAGTTTCTCTGAAAAGTCTTTAATTTTTCAAACATAGATTCGTGTAGAAAGAAAATAATCTTCACCAGAATGCTGATCTTTATACAGTTGCAAAGACTAATAAATAATATTCAGTAAAATGAATTTATCGTGACGTTGGAGTATGAATTTTAGTATTCTTCTTTGCCAATTAGTAACGTTGATGAACTAAGTATTTCTAACGTAATAAAAATCTCATTTCATTTTGAAAACAGAAAAGATGAATTTATTCGCTTTAATTTCAATTATTGGTTCGCATTATTTTAAATCAAAATAAACATTCGATTATATGTTGTATATTGCAGTGTACCATTATTCAGCTGCGAGTGCGAATAGTAATTATTTCAAAGGGTTAATAAATTTCGTGTTGAATTAGTATTTTACGAGAGGATAGTTTGCATTTAACAGAACACGATAACTATGAAAAGAACATCGTATGCACCCACTGGAACATGTTAATACTTGCATAAATATTTCTTTTATTGGTTCGCTTTATGTTCTCGTGTAAATAAAATATTCTCTTACTGCCGTGTACATTATTCGAATGCGAAATATAACTACTAATTATTCCGCAAGGGTTAATAAATCTTGTTAAATCTGTAATTTATTAGTTATATGCTAGTTTGCATTTAATACGACATTATAAATATGATAACAGTATCGTGTGCTACCACTGGAACGTGTTCATTAATATTTCTTTTATTGGTTTTCTTTATATTCTAGTATAAAAACTCAATTCCAAGGTAGATTATTCTGATACGAATAGAAATAGCGATTATACCAAAGGGTTCATCAACTTCTTCCTAAATCAGTATTTTATCTATGCTGCATTTATTAGAATATTGCAAATATGAAAACAGTATCCGTACACTGGAACGTATTAACGTTTGCATAATAATATCTTTCAGTAGTACACTTTAATCTCATGCAATTAAAAATATCATTCCAGTGTACATTATACTAATCTATATAGAAATAGTAAATACTGCCAAAGACTTAATAAATTTCTCAACAAATTAGTATTTCATAATAGAATACGTTCTAGTAAATAATTTTGAGGTTAGTGTACCGTGTGTGTAATCTGTATCACTGGCTATATTGTATTACAAATTAGTTTCCTCAAGTGTGTAATAACTATTCAACATTCAAGTGTGCAGTTACAGATTGAAATATAATAAATGTACAAAAATTGATGGAGATTATTTCGGAGAGTAAAAATTGTGGCGCGCATGCTGTATCCGCACAATGACAGAATCGATTGTCGATCGATACGATGAAGCGTACATAACCTCACCGGTCGGTTACGCATGACGAACGAAGGTGCGTCGCGTTATAGCTTTTCTGTGATAACTTATATTATTATATATTATATTGTTTATCTAAATTTATCTATGCTACTTACCATTAAACGGTGTTTCTCATTATTTCTGGACCACAAAAATCTCAAATGAGATTCAAGGTACTATAATAAAAAATATATATATAGAATCACAAACACTGCAGGAATCTCTATGCAAAATAATTTTCTGCATAAATTGCAAAAGGCCGGAATTTGATACAAAAACCGTTCCATCCTTCAATAATTTTAATAACCTGGGAGCAACACGACTAAACTGCAGATTTTAAGCGTTTATGACAGAACTGAGTAAATCAAATTCAAAACTGTGAAAATATTCAAAGAAATCAAAAGATATGTTGTATTATTTTCGACTTATTGAAATGATTCAGTAATAAATTTAATATGCAGTCCCTGTATTTCATTAGAAATGCGGACAATATTTATTTAGCATAAAAATCCGTAGTCTACTAATCAAATAGTAACTTTCTGTTCAGTGTTGAATTTGTTGTCAAGAAACTTAAGATGATGTCATAGTAGCCTGCTGGAAGTTGGCATACGGAACAATGGTGGTCCACGGAGGAGGTCAGCGGCCATTCTCTGATGATATTGATTAGCCGACGCCCTTAGTTAGCGCCCGCTACACTTTCTTCTGCTTTTCCTCTCGCTCTTGTTCCTCTCTGTAAACGTTTCCCTCCGCAGCCCCCAACAACCCCTCATCCTGAAACATTTTCCATCCCCTCTCGCGACGAAACTTTCTCTACTTCTCCATCTTCTCTCCCTCGTTAGCGAAAGAGATGGGGTGCGAGATGCTGATAGAGAGAGACGGGCTCAGACTCTGCGACTAAATCATTCATCAAGCAAATAATGCCGAGTCTGAGTCACAGCTCACGCATGCGGGGGTGAAATATTTGCGTGTTTCCTTCGATGCGTCATTTACGGGGTGGCTGGGAAATCTGCAGTTGACGAACACCCTAATTCAACAGGAACTGTTCCTGCTGTATTTCGAATAATTTTAGGTGATATTTTTGTTGAAATTTTAGCGTTAGAACGAACTATGCAATGGAATAAATACGGTTGACTGCTGTATTTTTATATCGAATTTTTAGGTTATATTTTTGTTGAAATTTTAGCGTTCGAAGGGAGGATGCACTGGAATAAATACGGTTGTTAGGCATTTATAAGAAAAATATGTAGGTGTCATTTAAAACGGTACAAACATTAGAAGAATTAAAAAATATTATTATTTGCCAAATATTAAACGTAATCGGAAAGAAATTTAATTCATATTTCATTGCAATTTCTTACAGTTAAAGTGGAACGTTTTTATTTTCCATGAAGATCCGCAGTGATGAGATTGTTATAACTCAGTAAGAAAAAATAGTACTACCATAAGCCTGGGCTCATTTCGAAGCTTGAAGCCTCTACTTTCGCACATCGGTGTTCATTTTTCGCTTGGATATTTTTCTACGATGTAGCAGGTGGGAAACCGAAGACCCATTTTCCCTGAAAATGCTACAAATTTAAACATTCCCGAAAACTTTCAAAAAATTTTCTCGTCAATGTTCATAGATTTGAAAATTGAAACTTTCTCCTTACGACCACTCCTCAAAAATTTCAGTAGCGATTTTTGTCTGTTGCTATTTTATGGAACAAAAGTTCGGTCTGTTGTAAAGTTGACTGCACGCCTCTCATTCAAAGATAAAACGTCTAAAAAAAATCGTACACCAATTTTATAAGAGTAGTTGTAAAGAAGAAGCTCCATTCTTTCAGTCTATGGTGGTTTCAGTCACGAAAAAAATTTTCCAAAATTTTCACAGAGGATTTAATGAATCGCATTTTCGAGGACAAAACGCGTCTTCAGTTCCTCTAGCCTGCTACACCATGGAAAGAAATTTTAAAATAAAATAAAAAATGGATTATAAAACTAGATGCTTCTGGCTTCAGAATGAGTCCAGATAGATCGTCGTACGATCATTTTTTACGAAATGATCGCAGTTTAATCTTTCGAGAATTAAGTATTCAGTGTTCAAATACGTCGCAGTAAATAAATTTTTAGAAACCCAAATATAATATCGCATGTTATGAAAAGCGCTATTGTTGTGTAGTAGAATAATGTTTTATTGTTTGTGTAATACATCTGAAATTCAATGCGAGGTGCCCGTGGGCTCAGCAGAGTCCTCT
Organism: Sphecodes monilicornis; assembly: GCA_913789915.3. Lineage (NCBI taxonomy): Eukaryota > Metazoa > Arthropoda > Insecta > Hymenoptera > Halictidae > Sphecodes > Sphecodes monilicornis. The sequence continues at coordinate 6,502,965 of OU565298.1, read as the reverse complement.
CAAACATCATTAGCAACATTCGTTGACTATTCTGTTCCCGAAAAAATTCGATACACCCTGTATATACGGGGGAGCTGTTCTCCAGGCTCGGTGTAATTAGACACTGCATCGTGGAGCAGCATCCAGAGGCAGGCATTGTTCCCAGAAATTAAGGGAAACGGAGGAAAAGCCGGGAAAACTGGCAGGAATAGGGGATACGTAGGGGTTGCTAATTACGCGGAGCCCGTCAAGGGGGAAGAAGCCATTTTCTGCGCAGACACAAAGACCCCCGATACGAGTTATACTAATACAGAAACAAGTAGGGAGGGGTGGGGAATTTGTTTCGGGGAAACTCCTTTTGCAATTTGATCCTGCGCTTTGATAACGCTGCCGCGAATAATTTCTCGCCGGTCGTTTTTGCTGCGAACTTTCTCTCTCCTCGTTGCCAGCGAGTTTTCTTCATCGAGATTCCCTCGGTCTGCATTTCGAAATTTGTAAATGCACCGCGAGGGCCTTGTAAGTTCGAATTTCTATTTTAACCCAGATATTATTTAACCGAAGCGGTCTTTTAATGTGAAGGTCGTTTGATCCCTTAAGTGGACGTTCGATTTTATCCTTGATTTTATTCGAATTTATGGTTGATAAATTGTTCGATGTCGATTCTTGACTAATTGGTCAATGGGAATCGATCTTTGTATCGTTGTAGTGTATGTTGTTGTATCGTTGGCTTTATTTAAAAAATATATATATTCTTAAGGGGCGGTAATTTGTCTTTTTGTCCGGGGCGACGTAAGCGCTAGAGCGGGCACTGTGTAGTGGAGACTTGACGAGGTAGTGAAGATTACTTAATTTTTCAGGGTGAGAAGTGAAAGTCATTTCTCCATGTATTACAGTAAAATTGGGAACAATAAAAATCCTGTTAATAATTTATATAGATAAAGACATCCTACTAAATGATTTAATTGTAGTAATAATCTCGATCATGTCGAAAGTCAAAATGAACCTACAAGCAACATAACCTCCAACCTCCAACAGTTGAATTTTTAACAATTTATAGAATACAGACGAATATAATAATACAAGAACTAATTTGATTAATGGTATGACAATTTTTACTGGTGCTTCAGAGTCACCATTCGAGTGCAAAGGGTTAAAAGTATTAGTTGTTCCTAAACGTATTTATGATTTCACAATTCCTTTCGTTGCGTCGAAATATACATGTCATGTGGCCCGAGCAATCGGGAGTTAGCGAGTAGGACAAAGGGTTAATGAGATAAATGGTGAAGAATTTATATATATTTTTTGTACTGCTGGTTGTCAGTGTGTTTTTGATCGTGTGTGGTTGTATTAGGAAGGGGTTGAGCGACCGTGTGGATGAATTAATAACCGGTGTATCGTTCTCTTCTTGCAGGTAAAGTTTGGATAGGCGATAACGAGGTCGCGTGGCGAACAGAGCAGTCTTTCAAGAGGACCTCACCCCTAAATCCCTGTGCTACCACGACTACTACGACGACGACAGGTGGTGGAACACCGGCACTCCCCCACCTGTCGCCACCCATAGCCGCCTCCATAACCACCCCCGATCACAGAAGCCCCAGCAGCCTCCACGTGAAACTCGGCATTTCTCCTGGTGAGTACCCAAATTACAATTAATATTTACCAAACATTACTGAAACGAATGAATTAATATTCAGAATATCATCCTCATCGTTTGATAGAATACATATGAATTTGAAAGATAAATGTGGAAACTCGAAATCGAAGAAAAAGAAAATCGTAATTCTCTGACATAGTCTGTTCCTTTAAAATAATAGTTTACAGTACTCAGAATGGGGCTAAATATTTTTCAACAATAAACCTACCGACCATTAAAAGTGACTCGTATGCGCCCCCATATGAAAATGGCACAATTGAATAAATTTAGATTTTGCGCTATTTTTATCCTAATGCATGCTTGAATAAAAAAAGTATGCATAAACATTTCCAGTGGAAGCATCTTCATAACTTCAATAATTGCTAAATAAAAAAATTTAAAAGCGGTTATTTGATCGGGGTGGTAGGTTTAGAGTTAAAGATGGAAGATTGAATTAACCTTCGGACGGCGGATTATTTTTATAACTATAAAGTTGAAGACGTTTAGGATCATTAACTACTTTATTTGTTAATTTCTTAAAACATATTTTTGAAGGTAATTCTTGTAGACACGTTAATTTCTCTGTTGTTCCAATACAGTAGCTGTTCATCCAACAAATTAACCATAAAATGAGTGATTGAATGACGATTGTGTCACAAAATTTCATACAAATTCATTTTTATTTAATTTACCCCCCGCCCTAAATTTTTTAAATAAAAATTTCAATTCTATACAAATTCACCGATATCCTATTGCAAATTTCAACTTTACACAAAATTTCATACAAATTCATTTTTATTTAATTTATCTCCCCTAAATTTTTTAAATAAAAATTTCAATTCTATGCAAATTCACCGATAACCTATTACTAATTTTAACTATACACAAAATTTCATACAAATTCATTTTTAGATAATTAACCCCCTAAATTTTTTAAATAAAAATTTCAATTCTATACAAATTCACCGATATCCTATTACTAATTTGACTATACACAAACTCTGGGTCATTCTGGGTCAAAGTAGACCCGGACTCCGCTGTTGGATGGTTAATATTCTACAGTTCTCCATCCTTCAAGGAGAAGAAGAGTTGATTGTGTTTTGTTTTTTACAAACAGAGAGCAAATTAAAATGGAAAGGTTCTGCAAAAATAATGGGACTATGCGTGTAACTTAATTGTTGTATCAGTATAATATTAATTGCAAGACTTGGAACGATGATGTTTGCAAATGTATGAACACGTCGAGATTACAGTGTAGTGCAAAGACAGACCGGTAAAGTAAACCGTAGTACGGGTTGGCTTAAAGCGGCCTAAAGGCGAGCCTCTTTAAATAATGCAATAAGCTTGATGTCATTTGCCGGACAATGGGGCGAGTTCCTTTTACGGGAAGGTCCAACGAAATTGCCCTTTGCAGGTGCGTGCTTCCGACCCTCGACAAAACGTGACTCCACCAATCACGAGCCACTGATTCGCGACGCCTTTGTCTTCATTTTGCATCGGTAATAAGGAACGATAACAATTACCCTTTTTACCTCTTCCTCCGATAAGATCTCGACAATTTTATTCGCATCGTCGAGATGCTAATATACTTTTTATTACCTCATACGGTTTAAACAAATCGTCACATCAATGGTAAAAATATCTTCTCATTTCTGAGCCTTGTGAAACAATCCTGGAGACCACTGTTTATTAAAAAAATTAGAGTGCAGTTGAATTAAATTAGCTAAATGGGAAAATGGCTGCCATGTCCTACTTGTTCAAGACATCTGGCTCAATTTTTCAGCAAATACTATTGAAACATCCTATAACAAAATTTGCATATTGAATTTTAAGAAAACACAATTTTATATATATTATAAAAATCTTGAATTTCCTTTAGTTTTCAACCGATCAATTTCTATGGAATACAGTGTAATTAAAATGACTTCATTTTAAGGAAATTGGGAGAATGACTGCCATACCCTTCTCGTCGACGATATCTGGCTCAATTTTTCAGAAAATGTTAATCAAACATCCTATAACAGGATGTATATATCAAATTTTTAAAGAACCGTAATTTTGTATATTAAAAAAATTGGCAAACTTCCCTCAGTTTCCAACTCTTGAAAAGTACGTAGAAAAAATTTTCGAAAAAATTCCATTTGCATCGAATCTTTGTAAGTTAATTAAAATCCATAATATAGGGTTTGAAGGTTGTGTAAGCGGCGTCGCGACGCAAAAATCGCGGCGTCCCCTGGCGTCGCTATCGATCCGAACCGGAAGCCGGGTCCGGGAACGTGAATTCAGCGTAGGAACGGCTGCTTTCGTTTGCTTAAATAAACATTGCTCGAACAATAGCGTATGGGGGGCCCGACCAGGGGCCTCTTGGCCGGCAATACGATCGTCGAAGGGTGGTTTTAGGGGGGTTCGGTTGCGTGGGTGGGTCGGTTACGTTTCCCTTTTTCCGGGGAAAAAGAGAGGAAGCACTCCGCGCGGCATGTTTAATGCATCGTTCAACATTTCCATGTCAAACATCGCTTTGACTCGCGGAATTTAAAACCGTCTGGCCCGTGCACACACGCGCGAGGATAGAGCAGTGTTACCGAGATGCGGGGTTGCGTGTGTACACGCTGATGGGAAAACTACCCATCTTTATTTACCGTCGAGCCGACCACTGGACAAGGTGCGCTAACGCCGGATCGATAGGAGTGGAAAGTTGAAACGCAAGACTGCGAAGACAGCGAGCGTCTTCACTCTTTGGCTTGATTGTGGAGATGCTTCTGGGCTGGGATTTGGATGGTGGTGGGGGAGGGGTGGATTCGAGTGGTAAAGGAAGTTGGAGATGGTGGAAGAAGCTGGTTTTTAAATTTTAGGAAGATTTCTGAAAAATTCAGCATTTGGTTTGGTGGAAGTTGTTATCGGTTTTTGGAGGTTTAGAAACATTTTATATACATTTGTGGGGGCGAGTTTTATTTGGACATGTAATACAAATGTATTAGAGTGGCAATGGTTGCTGGAAAATGGTGGAGGAAACTGGATTTTAAATTATAGGCAGTGGCCTTTAGAAAAATTGACGATTTGGATTGTTAATGGTTTGTGGAGGTTTAGAAACATTTTAGATACACTTTTAGGGGCGAGTTTTATTTGGACATGTTCTACAAATGTATTAGAGTGGCAATGGTTGCTGTAAAATGGTGGAGGAAACTGGATTTTAAATTATAGGCAGTGGCCTTTAGAAAAATTGAAGATTTGGATTGTTAATGGTTTGTGGAGGTTTAGAAACATTTTAGATACACTTTTAGGGGCGAGTTTTATTTGGACATGTTCTACAAATGTATTAGAGTGGCGGTGCTTGTTGGAGATTGGTGATGGATGCTGGGTTTTAAATTATAGGCAGTGGAGTTTAGAAAAATTCAGCATTTCGTTTGGTGGAAATTGTCATCGGTTTGTGGAGGTTTAGAAACATTTTAGATACACTTTTGGGGGCGAGTTTTATTTGGACATGTTCTACAAATGTATTAGAGTGGCGGTGGTTGCTGGAAATTAGTGGACGAAGCTGGGTTTTAAGTTATAGCTGATGGCGTTTTGAAAAATTGAGGATTTGGTTTGGTGGAAAATGTTATTAGTTTGTTGGACATTTTTGTTAGAGTTTTGCGGGTAAAATTTATTTAGAGATATACTAGAGATGTAAAAAATTGCTGATAGTTGCTTAAGATTGTTGGACAAAGTCGGTTTTTTAAATTATAGGCAGTGAATTTTGTTTGTGGTGGTTTGTGGAGGTTTGGATACATGGTTTATACACTTTTCGGGGTCAGATTTCTTTGGAAATGTAGTCTAGGCATATTAGAATTACGTGAGGTGTGGGATCTTGTTGGACGAAGTAGTTTCTTTACACTATAGTTAGTAAACTTCTGAAATCCTGAAGATCTTGCCAGGTTCAGATCATTATTAATTTATAGACAAATATAGGAACATTTCTAATAGACTTTTGTTGCCGTGATTTACTTGGGGATGTAGTTTCAAGGTATCAAAATAATATTAGTCATTGGACAATATTGCTCGAGGCATATCCTTCACATTATAGTCAGTAAACTTCTGAAAATATGAAGATTTGGTCTGTTACACATTCATAAATTATCTTTATAATTTCAATAACCATGAAATAAAAAAATTAAAAGCCTTCCTGTCTTGGTAGGACTCAGTATTAACTATAATTGTCACTGATAGTGTCTCAGAGATTCCAGCAAAGGTTATTTCGGCTTTAAAAGAGGCAGCAGGTCGAAGAGTAGTCCTTCGCCGTCTATTTGCCTGGCAAAGCTATCCCGCGTCTATCTGCCAAGTGTGTTTATTCGGTATATCAATAAGGACGAAGTGGAGGAGCGCGAGGAAAAGGACGAGGTCCCCCCAAGGACCTCGTCCTTGTCCGACGACGGCCTCTATACGCCGGACAGCTTGATAACATTATGTTTCTTGCGCCGACATATGCACTGGTCGGTTTTTGAAGAATGAACCGGGGATAGCACCCTAAATTGTTGCGGACCCACTGGCTATCAGGACATGTGTCGATATACGATGATCCTGGAGGATCTCCGGACTGCAACAGCCCTTTAATAGACCAGTGTTCCTGGAAAAACGGCTCCAACGATAAATCATTCGAATAATTAAACCGGTGTCAAGGGGTAAGACTCACTATTAATAGTTCTGATCGACAGGCGGTGTGATTATTCTTCTCGAATACTATTGCAAAAAAAGGACATAAGTTTTGGTATAGTAGCAATTTTTTACGGTATAGTTGTCAGAAGAATCGAATCCCTAAGAGCAAAAATTTCTCACAGATTTATCTGTGAGGGACTTTGCAATTTTTTTTATCGTAGTTATAACTAATGAAAAAATATAGGACTTTGAAGATTGATAGAGAAACCAGAAGCAATGGCACAGGTATTTTTTTTTATTCACCGAGATTCAAGTTTAAGGGTTGAAACCACCCTCTTAAGACTGAATATTGCGAGATGCATAAAGTAATGAATGTGCATGGAAGTGGTTTCAATATTCGTGAAAAATATTATAGCTATAATTAAAGCAAAAATATGAAACTTTGCAGGTAGATAGAGGAATTTGAAACAATGATGACATATTTCTTTTATTAATCAAAACTCAAAATTCCAGGAGTTGGAACCACCTTTTCGAAATGCACGAAACAATGAACGTGCATGGAAAACCGTCGTAAATCTTCATAGACTATAATAGCTATAGTTAAAGGAAAAATGTCAAACTTTGCAGATTGATAGTTAAACCAAAGACAAAGGTACCCATATTTTTTTTATCAACCAAAACTCAAAATTCCAGGAGTCGAAACCACCCTTTCGAAATGCACGAAACAATGCACATGCGTGGAAGACGTCGTAAATCTTCATAAACTATAATAGCTATAGTTAAAGAAAAAATGTCAAACTTTGCAGATTGATAGTTAAACCAAAGACAAAGGTACCAAAATTTTTTTTACAACCAAATCATATATTAAAGGGTTGGAACCACCCCTTAACTCGAAAGCGAACCTCGCAAAATTGTGTGCATAAAAATCGTTCCAGCATGCGGAAAATAAATTATGAAAAACCGAAATTTGCATGAAGATCTCGAAGCCAGCGATGCGTGGGAAACAATGGCAGATAATAATTCGTACTAAGAAAGGAATCGCGTTGCATAGCGAACAATGCTCATCGGCCAGCAAGAAACGCTTCGACGTCCCACGTGGTGGGGGGATTAAAAAGCGTATTAAAAATTTAATTACATATACTTTGGGGCTAATTGGCTGGCGGACATTACGGGTGCCGCGTTCCCGGACACGTTTCTTGTGACGTAAGGCGCAGGCACGCGAAATAATGTGGCCGGGTCGGTCGAATAAACGGAATTTAAATACCTCGGGAGGGAAGTGACCGATCCTGCTGGAGAAGAATGATAGTCCCGGGGGAGAGATACATCCGAGAACGGCAAGAAAGGATCCTTCCGTAGCGGGGACGCGTAATTTACACGCGACGCGACTACGTTACACAGTTCACTGACTTCGAAGATTACTTTTTAAGAGGCACTTGACCGCGATCCTTCTTCCAAAGGCTCCTTGGCGCATGGCGAGCCTGCCTCGCGATTATTTGCTGTCAGGCTCTTTGCTCTGGCCAACCAACGACAATTATATTAATTGCGGTGCGCTGAAGAATTCATCGACAAGTCGCCGAATACCAACCACGCCGGGATTCCATGTTGGTGAAAATTAGGGGCTTAATTACGCAAAAAGGATCGCGAAAGGAGGTTGTACCATGCAAAGTAGTAGTATGGTTTTTGATAGTCATTTTGTCAATCTGAATATTTCTCCTGGAATAAGATAAAAAAATTTCGGGCTTTTAAGATTTTTATTTCCATCACTATCACGCGCACCATTTTTTTCTACCCTTAATGGGTGGCCTAAAATTGTGGAAAAAATATACTAAGTAGTAGGAAGATACACTTACTATTTGCATTTTGATTCACTCAAATATCTCGTACGGTATTCGAGATATCCACTGATGAAGTTAAGCTCAATGTTGGTTTCAATATTCCTCTTGGAAGATCATTCGAAAATTGTAATCTTAAAAGAAGAATTTTTTCTAGCCTCAAAGAATGACCCAAAATTTTGGGAAAAATATAGTAAGTAATAACAAGGTACACTTACTACTTGCATTTTAATTCACTCGAATATCTCGTACGGTATTCAAGAAATCCAATGATGAAGTTAAGCTCAATCTTGGTTTCAATATTCCTCTTGGAAGATCATTCGAAAATTGTAATCTTAAAAGAATTTTTTCTAACCTCAAAGAATGACCTAAAATTTTGGAAAAAATATGCATGTAAAAGTAAGATGCACTCTACTATTTGCACTTTGATTCACTTAAATATCTTATACAGTATTTAAGAAATAAAATCATAAAGTTAATCTCAATATTCCTCTTGGAGGAGGTTCCAAAAATTTCAAACTTTCGGAAAACAATTTTTTCTAGACGTAATGAATGACCTAAAATTTCAAAAGAAATATGCACAGTAGTAGGAAGATAGGCTTACTATTTGCAATTTGATTCACTCGAATATATTATACAGTATTCCAGAAATCCATTGATAAAGTTAATTTCAATAATTCCCTTACAATCTGCGGATGTCAAGCTTCAAAAAGTAATTCTTTTCTACCATAAACGATCAATCTAAAATTTCGAAAAAAATACGTTAAGTGAAGTTAACGTTTACTTACTACTTGCTTTTCTATTTCTCCAAATATCTCAATTGTTAAATGAAAAATCTGCTAACAAAGTTAGAGGCTCATACTGCTGTATCTTTATCGAGATCAAATTTTTAGTCCGAGCGTCAAGGTTTAAAATTTTAAATAAAAATTCCAGAACTGCGGAATAAAAAAAAGTACATCAACGTGTAGATCAGTTGATCCAAGAGTTCATGCTCAGCGGATATAATTCTGTATCAGACAGTGGAATATTGTATATAATTCGCAGTTCGCACGTCGTCCGTATTTCCATTTTACCGCCGGCTTTGAAATATTGAGCGTCGGCCATATGCGAGCCAATAACCGGGGCTACGCGTTGCTAGTATATATGAACGTTTCATATAAGGTGGCAGGGGACGAGAGAAAGGGTGGCTTGAAATATTGGCTACATAGATTTCGACCATTATTGCCGCGTGTAAAACACGGCGACATTTGGCGCTAAATCGATCAGGCCACTCTCGTGTCGCGGCCTGTCGATCCTTCGCGAGGGTGCAACCATGGTTGCGGGCTTAAAACATCATTCTCAATAATCAACAAAATTCCAAAACCCTGATCAACTCTTCTAAACCATTATCAACGACTCAAATCAATTATAACCTAAAACACAAAAATTCCTCATTTCAACAACTGAGCTTCAAATCTTCGCAAATTCTTATTTTTGCATACTGTTTCATAGAAATTAGAACAGAGAACAATTTTGTATAGTTGCTCGGAAGGCTCCTTTTGCTAATAGTCAAAGAAAATTCTCAATAATGTTCGTTAACGTAGTTATAACAATTTTTAAGCAGTTAATGCGGAATTTCAGCGGATCCCCTCTAAGTTGACGTTTGATTGCTATTATCAACGCAGACAGCATACTCCCACAAGACATTTTAATACGAACTTTTCGTACCAAGTTCAGGGAACATCTCTGTGTAAAAACGCTAGCGATCTCATCATTATAATTATTATTTCCTGCGACCTGTAGAGTGTGGTGATTATAATAAACCTGAAGACGTTGTAAAATGCTTATAGAGCTGAATTCAAATCCTCTTTCAGAGATATATAAAATTTTATATTTCACTGCGGCGAAAGAATTTGCCAATTCAGTTATTTATCTCGTTCCTCTATCGAGTTTGTAAAAATTCGACGCCGGCAAACGGGCAAAGTGAACGACGATACTATCTCGCGCTTTTAATAGGTACCTACCCTTTACACAAACTTTTATTAACGTAGAACAAGCATTTTAATTAGAGCTCTCTCTGTCTCTGTCTCTGTCTCTGTCTCTGTCTCTGTCTCTGTCTCTGTTTCTGTCTCTGTCTCTCTCTCTCGTGGCTCGTGCATTCCGTTTTGAAAAATCACAGGCTTAATTGTTTCTCGTATTTATAATCGCGCTCATTGTCTCCGGGGACTTTTATCTTGATTTTTCTCACCCTCTCAGTACCCCATCAGCAATGATAGTAATTTTTCCACGGGGATTTTGTATTTTCTAACCTGTATATTTATTTGATGAGGACGGCAAGATTCAGAGAGTTGATTTCGAGTGTGTGTTAGAATTGCAAAATGGAGGACGCGGCGGAGATTGTGGGTTTCTTTATCTCGTGCGCGATTCACCGGAGCATCTACACAAAGTTTCAATTAACAAATAGAAATGCCGGCTGATAATGTTGAGGCCGCAGCCGCAGATTAAGTGGTGTAAACGACCGGTAGAAACGTATTTATGGAAGACGATGCGTGTCGGTCTAAGAATAACGACGATAAAGTATTCTCGCCATGAATATTTCGTATCTTCTATGGGGATCTCCCCGCTCGAACGTCGTTCAAATTGAATTCTGATTTAACCCGACGCAGACGATGCCAGCGCCGACATTATGGCCGCCGACTGCAACCGACACTATTTGCCAGAAAGACAATTTGCATAGGCGTACAATGAATCTGTTCTGAAACATCTAACAATCATTAATAATGGATCTTTGTGCAAAATAAAAATTGTCTGCAACAGTTGCAAGACACACGTGCCAAATGGAAATTTCATTCTTTTTTTTTTTTAATAATTTCAATAAAATGAAAATGATACATCGATGTTCACGGGAATTTCGAAGGGTAGAGATCTATGCTACGAGTTTCATAGTTGCCGATCTTTCGTACCGTATAGCCGGCCGCTCTCATATAAGTTACGTGATTTATCGTCACGCAGTTAAGAGTCTAGATTTATAGTGACTGAAGTTTTATGGCCAGGTCGAATTGTTTCGAACTACTGAAAGCTTTCTCCGCGGCCGTATGTTCGCGTTCTCGCGCTGGAAAATTCAATTATGACCGATACATGATTTCTCATTCGACACCGCCATTATGATTCTACAGGAAATATTGAACCCTTTGAATTCTATCACTCCCTTTGGAAATATCTATATTTTTTCTTCTACAGTAGTTTCTTCTATATTAGAAACTTCAGAAACCACTCGATCTTATAATCAGGTATCGATGCAGTGGAAGTTTAGAATATAATTTTTTCCCTATAAAATTATTTTTTTTTCGAAGATATAAAAATGTGTTACGGTAGATTGAACATTTCAGATTGTTATAAAAGAAGATTCAAATCGATTCGATGAATGGCTCCCGAGATAAAAATTCCTTAATACAGTGTGTTGTCTTATAGTGAAGTGTGGATGAAGGGGAAGTTTAGAAAATAATTGTTGGTACTATAAAATGAATTTTTGCGAAGAAATAAAAAATTGTTAAACTAGATTGAACCTTTCAGATTGTTATAAAACAAGATTCATATCGATTCGATTAACAGTTCCTGAGATAATAATTCCTAAGTACAGCCTATCGTCTTATAATGAAGTATAGATGAAGAGGAAGTTCAGAAAATAATTGTTGTTACTACAGAATGAAGTTTATGAGGGAATAAAAAGTCGTCATGATAGATAGAACCTTCCTGATTGCAATAAGCTAAGATTCAAATCGATTGGATGAATGGTTCCCGAGATAAAAATTCCTAAGTACAGTCTGTCGTCTTCCAATGAAAAATGTGAATAAATTAGCAATGGGGTCTGAGGAACATTGGCCAAGGATCTAGTGGTTTTTCTGCACCGTATCGCACGATTAAGAAGATGTAGCGAGGTAGATCGCGAACGTCCAGCAGACGCAAATTGCTTTCGTATCGCCCGGTACACAGGCCAGCCGAGAGAGAGCCTGATGGTAACGGTCATCGTCGGAGTGCTGACCTCCAATCTCACCTCAATTTGCCTACACACCGCCATTTGCGTCAGCGGGAACGCCGGAGCGGCCTATCTAAAATTATGATCTCAAAAAATCCCCACGGACGGCGTGGCGCTGTGCGATCGCGCGCGCCACCGGCCCGGCCCGACTCGGCCCGAACCTGCCCGCGCACGTCCCGCCGTCGTAATCGATTAATTATGGTAAATCGCTCGTTATTATAAATTTTAGAGGTAATTGGTACCTTTTTGAGCCGCGCGGGAACCATCGCAACGCGTCAAGAAAAAGCGGGACGATCTTTGGCGATCCATCGGTCCTTTCTTCAGCTATTCCTGTTCCTTTAAAAAATTGCAGATTTTTATGGAAAATAAAAATTCTCCACAATAACTCAAGGTACAGAAATTGAACCAGCACAAATTACAAAAGACTCGTGCCCTAAAAATCACTATCAAATAAGCCTCTCAAAAATCATAATCGCTTCTTAACGATAGAACTACCTAACCGAGACTGATGTATATTCTTTTATGATAATAACAGGATCGAATTTATTCAGATTTCATTGGATTTTTATGGCTACTTGAATAATGAAGTATACTGAACAAAGAACTCCACACTAATCATATGGAAAATCTATCCCAGTAAAATCAGTTGGATTTTTCATATATTGTAGCATATGATTTACTGAACAAAAGATGTAATGGGCACAAAGCTCGATAATGGACAGTTATCGAGTTATAATCAGTCAAACATGACAAATTCGAGATGCCGAATACTCAAATCTCGGGAAGTATAATTACTTCACACGCATGCCGCACCCCCACTCCAGCCACCCCACTCCTTCGATGTTCAAGTTGCGCGACCTAAATGAAGTTGGCAACATACTAGCGTTATTGCTGCCGAATGCTATTACTTTCTGGCATTTTTACGTCCGATATTTATATTATTGATATCAGTGTATTCCATACATTTTGGTCTCCATACTGTTTGGTAATACATAATAAGATCATTTTTTTATTAATCCACACACATACGCATGCACTCGCGCACAAACACACACACACAGCAGAGAGGGTTTGGAGTCAAAAAATACTACAATAGTGACGAACCGTGGGGTCCTCATCTCTGCTGTGACACGCAAAGATTTTTGTGAAAGATTTCTGTTCACAGACCTTTTCAAGGTCATTCAAAATGCAAAAATAATGACAGCACCTAACAGATTTTATGAGACCCTACTATTTTTGTTTCAAACATTTTTCCAACAAATAAATACTTCCCGAGATTTGAGTATTCGGCAGCTCGAATTTGTCATGTTCGACTGATTATAACTCGATAACTGTCCATTATTAAGCTTTCTGCCCATTACATCTTTTGTTCAGTAGATCATAAGCTACAACATATGAAAAATCCAACCAATTTTACCGGGATAGATTTTTCATATGATTAGTGCGGGGTTCTTTGTAAAGAAAATATGTGTATGTCTTCATGAATTGTAAAACAATAAATCTGAAATCGTTCATGTCGAGGGGCTTGGTAGTTGTATTGTTAACCTGGAATTAATATTTGAAATCTATAAACGCTGCAGTAAAATCACGCCTCACTCCAAGATCCTTAGTTAACACTAGATTTACGGGGCCCGTCAAAATGACGGATTAAAAAATGTTTAATTTACGTTTATTAAGAGTGTAAAGAGGCATTCGTGAGGAATTATTAAATAGATTTATTTTTTTGTGTACATATTGCAATAAAAATCGCTAAAGATCTAAATAAATACAATTTTATTATTTTTATAAAGCAATGTAAAATAATCAATTTTAGTGCTCCGTAAACCTAGTGTTAACAGTTGTATTGTTAATCTGGAATTAATATTTGAAATCTATAAACGCTGCAGTAAAATCACGCCTCACTCCAAGATCCTTAATTAACAGTTCGGTTTGTTCCTCGTTCTCTCTTTGGCTGTCAGTGCAGGTATGAATTGTATAGTGTGCCCTCTCATCCAAAGAGAATTTCAGAATGACTTTTCACCATCTCTCCGAACCCATTCTTTTTCACTCTCCCGCAGCACGTGTCCCGCTTTTCCGAGCTTTCTATCGTCGATCGCAGCTGTCGCGGTAAAAACCCCTCGATTCTAGCGAAATAGAGTCATTACGCATATACGTACGTTCTCGATGCGGGCGAAATAACGGCGGCGTTAACTGTAGCAAGAAAATAATTGATTCTCCACCGCCGGTTTTTATTAGCCTCGCTATTAATACCCCGTTCGCGGCGGTTCTTAATAGCTCTGGACAACGCGCCGATTTCTTGCCGAGCTCGGGCGGCTAATCTGCATCCCCGGACGAGCATGAGCGTCGAACGGTGTTCCTCCGGATGCAATCTCCTGTTCATTATCCGCGGAATCGAAGGGGAAAATCGTCCTAAAGCATCGATCTGGATCGTGTTGCCCTCGGATCTTTTGCTTCTGTTGCGTTGAAAGATTTGCAAAAAGTTAGTGAGCCTCTCTCTCTCTGAATCTTTCTCTTTCTTTCTTTGTCTCGCTCTTTCATATGGAAGATGTTAGCGTGTTTGAATATGAAAATATACGAGTTTTAAATCGCGTCGATTTGATCCCATAAGGCGTTTGATGGCGCGAAGAGATTGTTATTACCGATTTGATTGCCACTCGTTGCATTATTAATGCATACTGCACACGCTAGAGGATCGGCTCGCTCGTAAAGCTTTTTTTTAATGGAGAGTTAATGGAGTAGAGATGGAGAGTAGTTATCCTCGGTGTTTGACCGTCTATGTCCGATATTTTAAGGGTTATTGTATGGGACAACAAGCCCGGCGAAAAATCACAATAATCATTTAGCCGCGGGGATTAACCTTATTGTACTCGAAGTAATTTTAATTCCGAAAACCAAGATACTTCTTTCAACCCAGAACAAATTTTTATTTTATAAATATCTATTTTATAGTATGCACCTGAAATTAAACATGTTTCCTCACATTGCAGTTGACTTTTCAGTAGGGGTGTGCGAGTACTCGATTTATTCGAATATTCGAATTTCGAATCGAGTAATGGATCGGCTTGCGTAGTAGGTGTGTGCGAGTACTCGATTTATTCGAATATTCGAATTTCGAGTCAAGTAATGATCGGTTTGCGGAGTAGGGGTGTGCGAGTATTCGATTTATTCGAGTATTCGAATTTCGAGTCGAGTAATGATCGGTCTGTCGAGCCGAGCTACTTGAAAAGGACGAACTGCTTGAAAAGAATGCGAGCTACTTGAAAAAATCAACCGGCTCGAATATTCGAGCCCTCGTGAAACTTCGATTTACTCGAAAATGAATTTTCAGATCGAAATTTTTCGAATTACTCGAATATATTCGAACAGATCTTTGACTTTCGAGTTAATCGTAAAAATTCGAATATGTTTTCTTCATGAAAACATGAAAATAAAACAGAAGCATTAAATTAGCATCATATTTTTCTTCCTTATAGTTAGAATAGTATTTGATAGTAAAATAAATGAATATTCGAGTAACTCGAGTAATTCGAATTTTTACGAGTAACTCGAAAGTTAAAGATCTGTTCGAATATATTCGAGTAATTCGAAAAATATCGAGCTGAAAATTCATTTTCGAGTAAATCGAAGTTTTACGAGGGCTCGAATATTCGAGCCGATTGATTTTTTCAAATAGCTCGCATTCTTTTCAAGCAGTTCGTCGATTCCAAGTAGCTCGGAAAATTCAAACACTCGGCTCGAGCAATCGAATCGAGTTCAGCTCAGCTCGTAAATTACGCACACCCCTACTTTTCAGCAATTCATAGAATAGTGACGAATTTAAATGAAAACTGTTTTAAATAATGGTATGACAATTTGTACAAAGTCACTGTCGATAGTCATGCAAAATAAAAAATGTCTGCATTAATTGTAAGATCTAGTTCGATCGGTAGATCTTATAGAAAACGCTAAAGAGCACAACGTGGAATCCTCCAGCGTGGAGAAATCTTCCAGGATTATCAGCTTAAACGCTGATCGGACGGATTTGCTAGCTCGTTATCGCGCAATTAACCACATTGTTCGGTGAGGCGGGGAGGGATGCGTTCCACCCGGTGATCTATGAAAATTATCGATGGTTATCGTGATCTGCCGCGCGACGTGATAAATGCACGCGGCTCACGGTCCCGGGACCGCGGACCAACCGATAACGTAATACCAGGGAGAAAAGGGAAAATCAAGAGAGAAAAAGAGAGAGAGAAAAGAGGATGCACCACCCAAGGTATCTGTTACACAGCGCTTACGGACAAGCGCTACGGAACGCAGTTATTACAGCCGCGAGAGACGGCTAGAGGAGAGCCTCGCGGCTTTTTTCCCCCAAGCAAGTAAGTTCAAGGTCCGTGGCATGGGCTGGGTCGTTTCATTCATTCGTGTGAAAAGTGCACGCGTGTATGCACTTGCACCGGCACGATGCACCGCTCTCTCCGATACCTGTGCTCACACCTCGTGGATATTATGTATTACAGCTAACACTCGCATAACGCCGCAGTTACAGCAACCTGCGTAATCGAACGCCGCCGTATAAATATTCCTCTTTCTTACCGTAATTTCGAAATTATTGTTCTTTCGGGTGGCTAGCATACTACGGCGAAAGCTGTGTTCATTTTTGATCATGACTAGGCTGCCGATCTTCGTGCAAAATAAAAATTGTTCCTGTCAATTGCAATTCACGGGAACCAAACACCAATTTATTACTGTTTTTAATAGTCTTAACAAGTTGCAAACAATGTCTCGATAATCTCGAATTCTTTTAATTTTTGTATTGTTTACAGTTACACCCCCTCCCAACTCTCCATTTTTGTCGTAAATTTGTCCGAGCAGCTCTGGAGGTTCAAACACCAATTCTGAATATTATTAGACTAATTTATTTACGGTAACTAAATTTTATCATTTTATTCTCTCCGAAAGCCGTTGTTTCATTTCTAGGTCATTGAGGGGCGAACAACCTGATGATCAGTCGCAAAAGATTTTTTAGATCGAAACATTCATACATCGATGCATTTATCCGAGCAGCCCTGCAGTACACTCAAACTCCTATTCCACTGAACTTCCTTTGCAGATTATTATTTCTGAAGTGTCTAATTCCATCGCCAAGTAATTTAGAAGGTACCATCCTGAAGACAGACTTCGTACCCATCGTAACAGTCTCCATAGATCGCTACATCTATCCGAACAAGCCTGTAGTCCCACACGGACTCCACTCGAGCTTCCTATCTACATCAATTAAACTTTGCTTTTTATTCGTTCTTAGATATTTTTAAGTAATCTTCAAGTAATTTCGAGGGTTCTCAGTCTCCATAAATCGATACATTTATCCGAGCAGCCCTGCAGTACACTCAAACTCCTATTCCACTGCACTTAATTTGCATACTATTCGTTCTGAAGTGTCTAATTCCATCTCGAAATAATTTAGAAGGTACCATCCTGAAGGAAGACTTCGTACCCATCGTAACAGATACCATAGATCGCTATATCTATCCGAACAAACCTGTAGTCCCACGCAGACCCCACTCTACACCAATTAAACTTTGATTTTTATTCGTTCTTAGATATTTTTAAGTAATCTTCAAGTAATTTCGAGGCTTCTCAAAGTCTCCATAAATCGATACATTTATCCGAGCAGCCCTGCAGTATATTCAAACTCATATTCCGCTGAACTTCCTTTTCATATTATTCGTTCTGAAACGTCTAATTCCATCTTCAAGTAATTTAGAAGTTACCATATTGATGACAGACTTCGTACCCAGCGTAACAGACTCCATAGATCACTACATCTATCCGAACAAGCCTGTAGTCCCACACAGACTCCACTCAAGCTTCATATCTACACCAATTAAACTTTGCTTTTTCGCTTCAAGTAATTTCGAGGCTTCTCAAAGTCTCCATAAATCGATACATTTATCCGAGCAGCCCTGCAGTACACTCAAACTCCTATTCCACTGAACTTCCTTTGCACATTATTCCTTCTAAACTGTCTAATTCCATCGCCAAGTAATTTCGAGGGTCCTCAAACACTCCATAAATCGAAACATTTATCCGAGCAGCCCTGCAGTACACTCAAACTCCTATTCCACTGCACTTCCTTTGCAGATTATTCTTTCTGAAGTGTCTAATTCCATCTCGAAATAATTTAGAAGGTACCATCCTGAAGGAAGACTTCGTACCCATCGTAACAGATACCATAGATCGCTACATCTATCCGAACAAGCCTGTAGTCCCACGCAGACCTCACTCTGCACTAACTACACTTTGCTTCTTATTCGTTCTGACATTTTTTTAATTGATCTCCAAATAATTTCGAGTGTCCTCAAAGACTCCATAAATCCGTACATCTATCCGAGCAGCCCTGCAGTGCACTCAAACTCCTATTCCACTGCACTTCCTTTGCATATTATTCTTTCTGAAGTGTCTAATCCCATCTCCAAGTAATTTAAACGATACTAACCTGAAGACAGGCTTCATACCTGCCAGAACAGATCCTACAACCGAAGAACACTGATCCGAGCAACCCTGCAGTTCCACTCAGCCCCTAAAATAATTCCCCATCACCCAACTCTGCCATCGATCCCCGCACAGTCTATCGCGCTCGGAGAACTTCAAATAACGATCGAAACGAACCGATCGAAACCGGGCAGGGTTCGCGGCGTTTCAGGACCGTGATCGCCCTACGTGGAAGCATCCTTATCGGTCCCAGGGTTCTTGCCGAGCAATCCTTAAGTAATATATTTCTCGGGGGTAATTGCAGGCAGCGATTTCGTGCGGCTCGTTCGAGATCCGGCAGATACGTCCCGGTGTGCCGCGAGTAGGGGTGCACCGGTGTTGCACGTGCAAAGAGTAGGTACACGTAACGTGTAGGTAAGGTACGTAGGTACGGTAGGTTGCACGCGTAGGTAGGCACTTACGTACCTCTATCCGACGTAGGTAGACACTTGCCTTTTAAACGGAGCGAGATGAGAGCCTGCGCGAAAAGAAAGAGAGAAAGAGAATGAGAAGAGGAAAGAGAAGAGAGGAGAACTTGATGTATCCCAACAAGAGAAAGAGAACGAAGAAGAAGAGAGAAGAGAAAGGGAGAGAAGCCAGCGCACTGATAGAGCGTAACTGACTTCTTGGCCGGTGCATATTACCGGGCTGTTAGAGGGCGGAGCCGGCTGATGAGTTAGCAACGTATTGACTTTATAATAATCACGTTAGCCGGTCCACCCGTGATCCCTCGGTATTACACGGTGGTTCGCGCGGATTCACGTACCGGGTGATTCCACGCGTTCTTCATCGTCATCGTCTTTCCGGTGGAAAATGAAGACTCCATCGTCCAACGGGGAAAAATTCATGATTTTTAAACGATCGCCGGTAATCGACGGTACGAGACTGTTTGCGCAAGCAGGCCGTTTAAAGGCGCCCCCAACTGGATTTTTCTTCTGAAGGCACGCCGGTAAATCTTCGATGACTACGGCACGCAGAGAGCGTTGCCGCAAAACACGCGCGGAACCATAAATCAACGCACGCGGAAAGAAACGCGAATCTTCGATATCTGCGGGAACACGCGGGACGCCGATCGAACGCGGTCATTAATATTAACTTCGGCTCTCTGACCGGCCCGGTTATCGCGTAATCGCGTTACTCAATTAGGGAGGGCCCGCGAGCTGGCCCGACAGTTCTTCTTCTTCTTCTGTCCACGGCGTACGAGGCTTCTTCTTTCTTCTTCCTCGTCTTCTTCTTCTTCGGGGATCGCGAAGACCGATTGCCCTCGCCAACGATTAGTCCACATGGATCTTTTCAGTCTACACGTGGGACGAGGAGCAGTGTATTGGCTCGATATTAATTATTCGACGCAGTACCGATTATTTATTGCTGTCTTTCTTTATCGGGCGAGACGACGCGGTGGTCGAATTGTGCGGTTCGCAAATATTGTGTTCCTTTTGTTTAATGCTTGACGTTTTTGAGAATATCCTCGTCCATCGAGGTATTTGTGTATAATAGGTGAAATTGATTTTGTTCGTTGTGTAAGCGCAAGTCTTGATGATTATTAATTATATTGTGTTGAACAACGACGACTAATATCGATCTTTCTTGGTGATATAGTCATTCATCTCTCATTCCTTTATTTTACTCGCACAACACATATAGACATTCCGTAGTCACTTTCTTATAGTTATAGATATTTAATAATGTTTTTATACAGTCTTGTTACACTCGGAAATTATTTTGCAAAATATGCGTGGATAAAGTTCTTCAACGAATATCGACAATCTAATGGTCACTATTAATTTACTATGAACCCTAATCCCACTACAGGCACAAGTGTAACAACCCCCAAAGTCCCAAAAGCACGAATAGTTGAAATTGTTGAAGAAAGATATTCGTCACTAACTCCTATAACTAACAATTAATGCTTTTATT
The DNA here is from genome assembly GCA_913789915.3 of Sphecodes monilicornis. NCBI lineage: Eukaryota > Metazoa > Arthropoda > Insecta > Hymenoptera > Halictidae > Sphecodes > Sphecodes monilicornis. The sequence continues at coordinate 6,482,444 of OU565298.1, read as the reverse complement.
TTGCCTGAATCTAATAATGTCTAATGTCACCCGTATCTAGGTGACGGAATTATTTATACAGAATTGATAATTAATTTTTACGTTGGTAGATCGAGTGTACAAAATTTCCTTACGATCTGAGGAATAGAAGAGGTTTGAAACAATAATTAATATCACAAAACTAAACTTCTTAGTTCTTGTTTTGTTAAATATATTGCTTTGGTTTTGTTTAATTTTTATGATTGTCGAGTGGGCGATTAACGTGTTCATTTACCAGGACCACTATTACCCAAAACCCATTACAGCCATTACAACCACAACATCCCCAAAATCCCAAAAGTAGAAAGGGTTAAAATATATGAAGATCGAAAGAAAATCCTAACTAACTCTCGTATGTAACAATTAATACCTTCATTTTGCATGAATATCGACAATCTAATAATTATTAATTTACCAGGACCACTATTGCCTTAATCCCACTACAGCCACAAGTATAACAACCCCCAAAAGCGCGAAGAGTTTAAATTGTTGAAGAAACAAAGATATTCCTAACTAACTCCTGTATCTAACAATTAATGCTTTCAGTTTGCCTGAATCTAATGTTCTCTAATGAGTCTAACAATAACTATAAATTTACCAGGACCACTATTGCCCCAATACAACCACAAGTGTAACAACCCCCAAAAGCACGAAGAGTTGAAATTGTTGAAGAACGAAAGAAATTCCTAACTAACTCTTGCATCTAACAATTAATGCCTTCATTTTGCACGAATATCGACAGTCTAATGATCCCTATTAATTTCCCACGCACTCCAATCCGATTACAACCACAACTTTACCAACCTCCAAACATCCCAAAAGATGGAACCCCAAAGAAAGAAATCGTCGAAATTTCCCTGATCACTGCAAGAAGCGATAGCGCATAAGCATACGGCACCGATCTAGTCAAATTCACGTGCAGCACGTGCGTCAGTAGTGGTCAGATGATATTGTGTGCGTGAGATGCGTGTGTCAGATGGCAGTGTGTGGATGGGCTCCATGGGTCGGAGGTTAAGCGGCGTGATTGAGTCTTGCTTACAAGGAGCCGCCCTTCGTAGCCGGTCTCTCTCTCCCGGGGTCTCCTACCTTCTTCGTGGGGAAGGAAACCATAATGCAATTTAAGCCATAATACTTGACTTTAAATTGAAAAGATTGCCCGGGGGATGCGAGGGAGCCGGAGCGGACTATCGGAGGCGGTGGTAGAGAGTTGCCGTTGTCGGCTTGGTTCCACCTTTGCGGCCTCCCATTGGCCCCCAAGATCATCCACCATACAGCTCTCGTTCCCTTTCCCGTATCGTACATCCACGAACGATATCCACGGGAAAACGCAGGGACGTTGCCACGTCCGACCTGGGCAACTACGTACAATCATGTTAAACACCTAACTCGGAACTTATGGCATCGGTACACGCTGATACCGATTAGCTGCCATGCGTACCTTCGATGATTGCAAACTTGTTTTATGGCGACTATCACTTGCTTTTGGTTCGAATCGCTTTTGGATTGTTGCATTAATTATTTCCTTTATTATTTCATCTCTGTTTTTTGTCATTAGTTTTGTCATAAATGCAGAACATCGGCAGTCTAGTTATTACAGTTAAATCGATCTTCTGAATGAGGTGTTTATTTATAATATTCTTCACAGTTCGAAGCTTGTCCCTCTTATAGAAGCATATTTAATAAAATTTCTAAAATAATATCTTTGATGGATCTTTTATTGCACTGTTATTTTTATATACACTTTTTGAAGAACTTCTTTGTATAGAATAAATTGTAGACTTTTCCCTAGCATTGCCAAATTTAACGAATATAATTTTCCTCTTATATTTAGTTGTAAAACTAGAAAAATGTCTGTAAGAGTAAGATTGGATTTGAGTTTTTTGAAATCTCGTGTAAAAATGAAAATTTCAGAGGGTTTGGTGATAATGGTATCTCGAATTGGTGAAGTATGGACATCTTGATCCAGTGCAGAGCGACAGGTGTCGGGGAAGCAACCTCCCGCGGTTGTTTTTTGAAAATCCAATAATTTCGTGCAGGGACAAAGTTGTTTCCCCAATTGGCAAACTTCGCCACGCGGTCCTGCTGACCAATGGCCATCTGTCGGCCACCCCCTCACCCTTTTCTCTTCTTGACGAGTCGCCCCTTCGGTCAGCACGCTCCAGCTTACATTTCCAATCAATAACCGATTGAACAACCCCCTCTCAACCCCCATCTGCTCAACGGGCCGCATTCCTCCGAGCAAACGGCCAAACAATCCTGCGTTCCATGCGTTGCTTCTCTCTTCTTGCGTTTGGTGATTTCGATGGTAGTGCGGGGATAAACCATGGAACGACTCACATACAGATGAAGCAGAATCCTAACTCACTATACCAAAAATGGACTGGAAAATATCAGCATAAAAATGTACACAGAAATTTATTTTCTGAGTGGTGAAATAAAAGAGAGACGGAAAGATAGAACAAGTTTCAAAATGAGGATTTTGTAGACAAATTTGAAAACTTTTAGACAGTGCGTTTGACAGAATTTTATTTCCTGTGGGAATAGTAAGAAAATTCTATTAGAAAATTATTAAACACTTCAGTAAATTATATTTAGTTGCTGCAGGCATTTTTAAAGCAAGTGTCACAAAATTTCATTTTTTGCAGTAAGGAAAATTATTAAATACTGTATTAATATTATATATGATTGCTTTAGGGAAATTTTCAGCCATGTGCAGCTGCACGGAATTTTATTTTCTGCAGGGGTAGTTCCTGTCCTAGGAAAATTATTAAATACTATATTAATATTATATATAATTGCTAGAGGCAAATTTTAAGCAATGTGGAGCTGCTCAGAATTTTATTTTCTGCAGGGGTAGTTTCTGTACTAGCAAAATTATTAAATGCTGTATAAATATTATATGTAATTGGAATTGTAAAATTTTTTGGGAACGTACAGTTCAACAAAATTTTATTTTCTGCAGGGGTAGTTTCTGCACCTTGTGCAATAAAATGATTGGATATTGTATTAATATTATATATATATATGATTGCTGGAGGCAAACTTTAAGCAATGTGCAGCAACTCAGAGCTTTATTTTCTGTAGGGGTAGTTTCTGTACTAGCAAAATTATTAAATGCTGTATTAATACTATATGTAATTGCAATTGTAAAATTTGTGGGGACGTACAGTTCAACAAAATTTTATTTTCTGCAGGGGTAGTTTCTGCACCTTGTGCAATCAAATAATTCGATATTGTATTAATATTATACATAGTCGCTATAGGCAAATTTTAAGCAATATGCAGCTGAACAGAATTTTATTTTTTGCAGGATTAATTAGATTCTGTGCAAGGAAAAATTATTGAACCTTGTAATAAGTAACATTGAATAGTTTATTGCATCTGGTTTCATCGGTGATTCTTGTCCCCGTAGCTTTCTGATTAAAGCAGAATGTGATCGATCGATGCTCACCAGTCATTCTGTTTCTCCCATAACATGGAAAACACGGACGTGACCCTTCGCGTACTTATGTCATAATAAGGGTATGAACCACCCTGTATACGGATCGTCGAAAATCTGCCCTCTGACCCTGCTGACCTGCAGCAGACAGGACAGGAGCTGGAACGACATACGAACGATGCAGTTACACAATAACGCAGTCCGTTGCACCCTAAAAGCTTGCTTGACCCCTATGGGGGAGGGACAATGGGAGAATCGCGGTAGAAAATGCTTTTGTACCTGCGGCGCCACTTTTCAAGCGGAATCACGAGCTTGGAAGAGAGTTTTTGATTCGGAAACTGTCTCGCAACTTCAATTCTGATGATAATTGCTTTAGAATCTTATCAGGCGTTCTTTATTCATAGGAAAATTATATCTTGCGTTATACTGATCTACAGAGGCTGCTATAATTTATAAATTATTATAAAGTACAGTTCAATCATTTTATGGTGTTCTACAAATTGTTGAACAGTCTGAATTCTGAAGATAATTGCTCTGTAAACTTATGAAGTCTTTTTTATCGACAGAATAATAAAAACATTGCATTATATTAATCTCCAGATGCTGTTATAATTTATAAATGTAAGTACAGTTCAATCATTTTATGGTGAACTGTTTTCTTCAAATTGTTGAACAGTCTAAATTTTGAAGATAATTGCTCTGTAAACTTATAAAGTCTTTTTGATGGACAGAATAATAAAAACATTGCATTATATTAATCTCTAGACGTTGTGATACTTCATCAATGTATTAAGAATTCATTTATTTTATAGGAAATTACTCTAGAAATTTTATTGCTGTCTAAATTTCGAAGTTGATAGGTGCACGAACCTCATCAAAGCTTCTTTTTGCATACAAAAATATAATATTACGTTATACTGACCTGCAGTAATAATTGCAACTTATTACAGTCACGCCAAGGAATCCTCGTGTACATGAAAATAAAATTCTGCAACATACTGATCTCTAGAGGTGATTAAAATGATTTTAAATATCTGATAAGTGCAATTATTAGACAAGAAATTGAACAGAATCATTCTTCTCTCTCATTCATAATCAGAACACCAGCTCCTTGCGAAATTTTACGATAAATATTCTCGTTCTGTTAAAATAAAAAGTGGAGGTCAGCAATTAAACAAAAGCCAGGCTTAATAGTTTGAACAGTTTTATCCGCATTCCAAAATGGAAAGTGACAGAAGCACTGGCGATGTTGCACAGCTTTTAGAGGAAAGAATAAATATCGTGTGAATCTTTTATGCAATTATTCTCCTTGCAATTGACTTTGCAAGAATAACATTCGCAAACTAAAATTGTACCTTCATGGTACTTGGTTATATTTTCCCCCACAGAAAATCTTTTCAACGCCTACGACTATGAGAAAATTGATCAAAAATCTTGTGTAATGGGCCAGATAAGAAAATTTTGAATATTAGGGATAATGAGCAGACGCAGGAGGAGTATTTCCGGAAGAGGGAAACCAGGAGCAATTAACGTCCAAGAGCCGGCAGAGAAGAAACTCGATAGGCCGACCATAACCGCATTCCATATGCCCGAAACCCGAGGGTCCGCGACCCAGGAAGTAGGCAGTAATTTCGGGCACAAGGCCCACCGAAATTAGCAGGCAAAGAGCCGGGAGATGATTTTCCAAAATAACACGTCCCGATACAATGGCCAGCCAATTTCCCGAGCACCAGCTGCCGCCACCTATCTGATTTATCGCCTACAGTTCTCTCTCTCTGTCTCTCTCTCTCTTCTCGCTCTCTGCTGCGCTACTTTTCTATCTTCGACATCATCACAGAGTGTTTCCCATTTTTCCCCGCCGGTAGATCGACTTGGAGGTCTGTTAATTATATGTAGGAGACAGAAATTACCATAAACGTCGATACGAGATCTCGGATCGAGCGATTGAAAATGTTTTGGGCGAGTCTCAGGAAGATGAACTTTGAAAATCTGTACTGAAATTTTGGTGAGGATATTCTGGGAAAATGATTAGTGGAGGGAGGGATAATACTTAATAGTGTGCATTGGAAATATTGACTATTTTCTTTCGGGGAAATGATTAATGGAATGATTGGATTAAATGGACAATCGTTAAGAATATTTACTTAAAATGTTGTCGAGTTTCTTCTGCGGAAATGATTAATGTGACGATTGGATTAAAGAGACAATCTTTGAGAGTATGTACTGAAAATTTTGTCAATTTTCTTCTGTGAGATTTTTTGATAGAATTATTGGATTAAAAAGACAGTATTTTTAAATATTTACTGAAAATTTTGTCGATTTTCTTCTGTGAAAATTTTTGATAGAATTATTGGATTAAAAAGACAGTATTTTTAAATATTTACTGAAAGTTTTGTCGATTTTCTTCTGTGAAAATTATTGATGGAACTATTGCATTAGAAAGACAATAGTTTTAAATATTTACTGAAAATTTTGTTGATTTTCTTCTGTGAAAATTTTTGATAAAATTGTTGGATTAAAAAGACAATATTTTAAAACGTTTACTGAAATTTTAGTCGATTTTTGCTGTGGAAATAATTATGGGAAAGACTGGATTCAAGTGACAATCATTAAGAATATTTACTTAAAATGTCGTCAATTTTCATCTATAGCAATGATTAATGTAGCGATTGAATTAAAGAGTCAATTTTCAAAGAAATATATTTACAGAATTAATGGGGCTATTAAATATTCATCAGACAATCTTGACGACAGTATTCTAAAAATATTGTCGATTTTATCACAGTGAAAATGATTAATGGAACGATTGGATTAAAATGGCAATTTTTCAGAGTATATCTACAAAAACCTTATCAATTTTATTTTATAAAAATGATTAATCTAACGATTCAATTAAGATGACAATCTCTAAGAATATCTACTGTAAAACTACCATGACAATTGAATTTAAGTACTTCAAATTAGTCGGCTGATTCAGCTACCAATTTCTATAAATGAAGGTTCCCAGAATTAAACATTCCATTAATAACAGAACAAAATTGTGAGAAATTTTTAAGAAAATCTACTGGAATATTGCCAATTTCCTACCACAAAAAATTACTAGAACAATTAAATTTAATTATTAATATGTTTTAAATTAACCGGTGATTCAGTTACCAATTTCTATAAATGAAGGTTCCAAGAATTAAACATTTCATTAATAACGTGACAATTTTCAAGAAAATCTACTGTAATATTGCCAATTTCCTACCACAAAAAGTTACTAGAACAATTAAATTTAATTATTAAAATGATTTAAATTAACCGGTGATTCAGCTATCAATTTCTATAAATGAAGGTTCCTAGAATTAAACATTTCATTAATAACGTGACAATTTTCAAGAAAATCTACTGTAATATTGCCAATTTCCTACCACAAAAAATTACTAGAACAATTAAATTTAATTATTAAAATGATTTAAATTAACCGGTGATTCAGCTATCAATTTCTATAAATAAAAGTTCTCAGGATTACCCATTTCATTAATGATAAAGTAAGATTGTGTCAAAGTAGATCAGCCATCTAAATATTCGCTCGATTAGAGAAATGGCGGATATAAAAATTCGTGTAGCAGAGAACAGTCGAAAAAGTTCGTAGAAAGGTGACGAAACCGTGGCAAGAAACAGTCGGTAAGATAATTAACGACTTCGCCGGTGTTCTTTCCCGATTTCCACGGTCCGGCAGGAAGTACCGCAATTACGGTCCCATTCCTGTGCCCGGGAGAACGTGGGGGAGGTGTTCCGGGGGTTCAAAGCAGCTCGCCGCCTATGGTGAATATTAAAAATTCCGGAATATCGGCAGGTCTACCTGAGAACCGCCTTTCCGTTTCACTGTATCCGACACCTCCTCGCCAAACGCATAGACATGTAAATGCACTTTTTGCGGGCCGACACACAAAAGAGAAAGTTCTCAGAGTTTCGCGTTCATGCAGTCTATCGGGCACGTATCGAGAACGTGGGCCCGACAGTAATGAGAGTCTTAGGAGGACCCATCGCATTAGCATGTCCAAGGACATGCTAAAAGCATCGATCTACAGGCCGCACCCGCTCCCGAATTGGTGGGGTGGGTCGCCTTTGGCCTAGCCTCAGGTAGCGTTATGGACTCATTAAGGCGCTTTTGTGCCCAGCTGATGGCTATACGACTTTGTTACCGTTAGCTTTACTTCGGATGGCCGTTACTGTCAAGGCCACGGTGCGATTGTGCTCCCGTTTGTCAATTTTCAGCGCTAATTGCGATTTTTGTCACTAGTGTTCTGCCATTTTTATAAATGATGGAATTTCTTAAAAATTCAACGCCACATTTTAGATCACATCTTCTAGTTTAAGGATAAAAACGATTGTTCGTTTCGGACTTTTCAATTTTTGTTAGCAATGGCGGACATTCATCGATGTGCTAATAAAATGCCGTTTGAGAAATAACGAGTAACTTTAGCATTTTTTAATATTTTGTTCTGAAAAAAATGGAGAATGTAGTTGAGAGATAGGGTAATATCGCTGTGAAAGAACAGAATTTTGAACTTATTAATTATCCTTCAAAAAATTGTCGAATCCATAACATTTTTAGATAGTCAATCTGACTTGTCCATCGATGTAATGATAATAAGCCGTTTAGAAAACAGCGAATAACTTTAGCATTTTTTAATATTCTGTTCTGAAAAAAATGGAGAATGTAGTTGGGAGGTAGGGTAATATCGCTGTAAAGTACCAGAATTTTGAACTTATTACTTATCCTTACAAAAATTCCCGAAGACATCACATTTTCAGATATTCAATCTATCTAGTCCATCGATGTACTGATAAAAGTCCATGTTAAAAAAGCGAATAACTTTGCCATTTATTAATTTTCTGTTCCGAAAAAAATGGAGAATGTAATTGAGAGGTAGGGTAATATCGCTGTGAAAGAACAGAATTTTTCACTTATTAATCATCGTTAAATAAATTCTCGAAAACAGCACATTTCAAGATACGTGGTCTACCCCCTTGAATCCCACAAAGTTGCCATTCGGTTGAATAACTTTAGCATTTCTTAATATTCTGTTCTGAAAAATTGTGAGAATATAGGTCAAAGTTGTATCAATATCACTGTAAAAGAACAGAATTTTTTACTTATTACTTATCCTTACAAAAATTATTGAAGACATCACATTTTCAGATGGTCAATCTATTTAATCCATCGATGTACCAATAAAAGTCCACGTTTGAAAAAGCGTATAACTCTGCCATTTCTTAATATTCTGTTCTGAAAAAAATGGAGAATATAGGTAAAAGTTACATTAATATCACTGTAAAACTGCAGAATTTTGCACTTATCAATCATCATTAAATAAATTCTCGAAAACAGCACGTTTCAAGATACGTGATCTACCCCCTTGAATCCCACAAAGTTGGCATTCGTTTGAATTTCACGCGTCTGTCGTTCGTCCACCGGTGCCTGTCGATCGGTCGCGTGACCGGCGCGTTCCCGGAAATTTGTCGCAGTCCGGCCATTACCGATCGCACAATTAAAGCCAATAATTCACCGAGCCTCGTCGGGGTTTAGGCACGAGCCGAATGAATAGGATTCTGTCCACGCTCCAGATTTTCGAGTGTGTCCGTTCTACCCCCTCCACTATTTCCAATGGAAAAAGGCAGACAGACACAACCGGAGGTAACAATAATGGCCACTGACCATCGGCCATCCCTGAATATTCGGGACCCCGGCCCGATGATTCAATCCGACAATGGACCGTTCCGCCGGACAATGCTCTGGTCAAATGCACTATCGGCGAATGAGGGGGTGGTTGCAAAATAGGGGTGCTTCTTGGACCCTTCATCCCCCTGTCCACCCCTCCACCCACTCAGAGACCGTGGGTGCGGTCCCGAAACGGTCTTTCACGTGGAAATTCGTATTTTCTTCCGAGTAGCTCTCTGAAAATTTGCTCGATTCTATCGGACCGGACACTGGGAGTGATATATGTGTGTTCTGAGGATGGGGATGCGGGTGGCGGTTTCCTCAGCTGTCATCTGGATTACTATATTCCATCCAATGCGTGGGAGAGATCATCTTTTTTCCGGAAGCACAACGATCATGTTCATTCTGCGGCTCATTTACCGGACGGTGCATTTATTAAGTGGTGCGGCGTCCATTTTGATTATGAAATGTACAGGACCTTTCTACAATTATACAGGGTGTTCATGAGATTACTAGCCAGCGTTTTTCGTGGAAATAATAAATATTAGAAAAAAATGAAAGAGGAAAAAGCAATACTGTTGTTTGCAAGCAACGTAATGGCGTATGTAATTTTTTTGTAATTGCACTATTTTCATGAAAATGTCGGTGACCTCCAATTTTTGTAAATGGAATGCTATATATTTTTTCATACCATAGGAAAGCGTGTGTCAAGACAAGTTCAGTCGTATACGACACAATGACCTTCAAGAAAATTGAAGGTTACCTTAATTTCTAAGAAAATAGTGCAAACACAAGAAAATTACATACGCCATTATGTTACTTACCAAAAAATAGTCTTACGTTTTCCTCTATCATTTTTTTCTAATACTTATTATTTGCAAGAAAAACGCTGACTAGTGATAGCGTGAACACCCTGCACATAAATTTCCTCAGATTAAGTATGTAATTTAAGACTGAATTATGCAAATGTTCTGAAGAAGCTAAAGAAACTTGGTATTCACAATTATCGTACGAAAGTTATTAGAAAATTTTATTGGGGTCCTGAGAGACCCCAGTGTACCAGATAAATGTTAATTTATTTTAGTTTGTGTAATTTGTTTGGGAAATGAGATTCAGATTTACAGGAAGTGGGGCTAATAAATTTTTCTTAAATCATTTATTGCAGTTTTAAGTCCTATAGAAATGTGACTGTCAATTTTAGCTAATTTTGTGTTTTGTGAATTTTGTATCACCTCAGGAGATCGCGTGAACGATAGTCATTTTTCAACTAGTCTTGAGAAGAAAAATTTGTTTGCTACTGTATGTGTTTTTTAAAATAGTGCAATCTAAGAATTTCTTCAATTCCCTAATTTAAAACTATCCCACACTGTATAGTATTTGGTAGAGTCATAAATAATTTCGATTTTAGTATGCCTATCAATTTTATCCATCAATAAAATACACAACAATTTCATATACCTTAATCAATATCATAAATTCGTTATTATTTGCTATAACTTGTCACCGCTAATCAGGCAATTTAAATATGGAATTTTAACAGCATGATGAGAACATCATCGCAGTCTGTTTCCACAAACATAAATTATCCATGACTCGACCAAATTGGATCTAAACATTTAGTATAATTAAATCGAATCTAATGAAACAATGCAGATAATTCTCCCAAGAAAAACCCCAATACGACTAAATTGATTATTATAATAATCAGTTAATATTAACTAAATGAGCACTGAACTGGTCACAATCAGTGTCGCCAGATCAACCCAAAACTAGGTTGATTTTCCTCTCCTCCTTTTCCCCTTCCACTATCCCATTCCACTCCTGCGCACACTCCAATGCCCCCCACTAAGACCGTAGACTGGTCACGTGACGTGCCGCGGAACGTGTTACATATTACTCTGGTCATAGGAGAGGTGGTAAATTGTATTCCCCTCGATTTCAGCGATCTGGCAACAATGGTCACAATCTAAACTGATTATTACACTGATCAGCGAATGCACGTGATCAGAATGCATTTAGAAGGCGGGAGTTAATTCAGGAATTAATGGGCAACGAAACACGATGTTTTCTCGTTCAGAGAATTATAGCGAACGAAATTAGGGAATTGCTGGGAGAATTGACGTGTACGAGCGACGAGACGTATTCTCTCTGTCGTTGGAGCCAGTGATGCTCTTATCGAGTGGTAAATAAGGGCGATTAAGGCAATGGCTTAATTAAACGAATTAGATAATTCACGGATCGATCCGTAAGAATAATTCAGCGTCGACGTTATTGGTCGGTTTTTCTGAGCAACCCGCGTATTTATATATCGAGGGGGCCGTGGGAAGCAGCAATTCCATCGCAATTGCCCAATCAACATTTACAATAACGATCAGCAGCTGGGATGAACATAGATTAAGCTTGGACAGCCGAGGATCGAACAGCTTGTACGCTCGATCACTCGATAGTGTTTCCCTCGGACGATCGAATAATAGCGATCCTCATCGACTACAATGTACGAGAAGCAGTCAGGAAGTTAGTTGCAGTCATAGTGCGGTAAATTAGGTCTTCAGTATTTGAAATTATATTTTCTTTTTGTGGGAGATGTATTTTTAACCGAACCTTAGTTGGAATCGTTCTAACATTGCTCTAATGGATTCTAGATTATTAAATCGGGTTTTCTTCAAAATTACATTTTTGTTAGGAGATGAGAAAAGCTCACTGAAAATCAGATCCTATTATCAAATAATTCAAATTCTTTTTGAAGCAGTTTTACTTTATTTGATATCAAACTCAGCACAGAACAGTTCTCTGTTCGTGAAATATGAAAAATTGTAAAAATCATAAGAACCTTAGTAATTTCAAAATTGTGAAAGAACGATTTGACAGAAGTCGACAAAATTAATATGGAAGGTAGTCGAAGGTTCGGATTAACCAACACATTTTATAAAATAAAGATCACATTACTGATTTGTTTAGAAAAAATTCGGGAACATAATTTATTCGTGCCTATTCGCCTCATTTAATGAATCGTGACAACCGTATGACACTTACTAACTTCAAAAATGCGATAAAAAGAAACACCTCAAGGGAAATTGATGAAATTAATCTAGAACATAGCAGAAAGTCCACATTAAATAATCCAACTGGTAAAATAAAGATCCCATCATTAGTTCGTCTGAGAAAAATTCATAAAATTGTATCGTCGCACTCCGTTCCATTTCAAAAATCGTGACAACCATATAACACTAACTAACTTCAAAATTGCGATAAAAAGAAACACCTAAAGGGAAATTGATGAAATTAATCTAGAACATAGCAGAACGTGTACATTAAATAATCCAACTGGTAAAATAAAGATCCCATCATTAGTTCGTCTGAGAAAAATTCATAAAATCGAATCATCGCTCTCCGTTCCATTACAAATCATCCAAAACTTACTACAATGAAAATTGCGTCAAAATCGAACGATTCGGCAGAAACTAATGAAATTAATTCAGAAGGTACGAGAAGGTTCACAGTAACTATAGCAATCGCTAGCATAAAGTTCCTGCCACCGATACGCCGGGAAAAAATTCATTCCCAGGTCTTTCCGAATGCAACCGTACGAAAATAACGTCGAACACTAATATTATATTAGCTTGGACCTTTTTAGAAAACGATCCTCCCTCGTCAATACCCAGATTATGGCAGTAATAATAAATTCTTCTCTCCGGGTCCTCCGGGTGCAACATCATTGTCGCCATTAAAACACGCCTCGGGGTACCGGTGGAAGATTTACTGTCAGGAAATGTAGATTTTCGCCAAAACACGGAAAGCCCATTTCGAATATTAGTGTAGGGCCCCGAAAAAAAAATTTACAGCACCCCGAGCATCGGTCCCAGGGACGCAAATATGGTTTTCCCCCTCGCCCCTCCCTAACGGAGGTTACTCTCTAGTTTTACGACTTAATGACTCCTCCAGCCGACGAGGCATTCCGAAATTCCATAGTTATAGCCATAGTCCTCCGTTTTTTTTTACTTCTTCCCCACCCCCGCGAAACGAAAGGGCTAAGGGAACAATCGGGAACGGAATTTACGATAGAAGGCACCGCTGGCCTACCTTGATCGCATGATACGACTGTTCCACCATCTTACGAATTTTCGCTTCTTTCGCCCGAGCAACAATATTGTCCGCGTTGATTGGAAATTGAATTGCCTATCAAGTTTTGGGAATAATTCAAACCTATATTCAATGGATCGGGTAATTTTCAATGGATCTCCATTTTGTAAACCTTATTCCAGTTTTGGATTTCTTGCTGTGGTATTTTTGTGCCTGGTTGAGCAGTTTGTTTTGTTACCAGGTTTCTTTCTAAAAATTAATTTTGCGGGATTTGTTCTTTGGCAGAGGCTGTGGGGTTGGTTATGCATCAATTTAATTGTACAGAGGAAGTTGTTAATCATTTGTACGTAAATGCACTGATTTTTAAATTGGTGAGGAGCTTTTGTGATTTTGACAGATTGTGGAATTGAATTTTGTGGAATTGAATAAAACAGAGTATAAGGGATGAAAATAAATTCGTGGGCTTCGTGTTAATTTTTTGGACAGTTATGAAATTAATACGAGAGTATATTTATGTTAATTATGTCTTGTCAGAAAAATTCTATAGTACTGTTTTCACTGTCCAAACAGTCAGAGAAATAGTAAATGAATTTCATTTGTAGAAAGTGAATCTTTGGTTATGCTTCAATTTAATTGTGGAATTTTGTGGAATTGAATAAAACAGAGTGTAAGGGTTGAAAATAAATTGGTGGGCTCGTCTTAATTTTTTGGACAGTTATGAAATTAATACGAGAGTATATGTATATTAATTATGTCTTGTCGGAAAAATTCTATAGTACTGTTTTCACTGTTCAAACAGTCAGGGAAATCGTAAATGAATTTCATCTGTAGAAAGTGAATCTTTGGTTATGCTTCAATTTAATTGTGGAATTGAATAAAACAGAGTGTAAGGGTTGAAAATAAATTGGTGGGCTTCGTGTAAATTTTTTGGACAGTTATGAAATTAATACGAGAGTATATTTATATTAATTATGTCTTGTCAGAAAAATTCTATAGTACTGTTTTCACTGTCCAAACAGTCAGAGAAATAGTAAATGAATTTCATTTGTAGAAAATGAATCTTTATGCGCACTCGTATTTTAAGAACTTTATAATAATTGGAGAAAGGGAATAAATTAATTTTGTCGACTGTACGTTACTTTCTTACACTAACTATGAAACAGTAAAAATTTCCTTTTGTATAATAATCCCATACAAGATTATTAGACTAGCTTTCTAGGGTATGACTTCATAGTTCAGCAACGAATATCAACTAAATTGCTTAAAATTAACTACTTGACTGTCACATCAATGCTCATAAAAGTTACACAATATACAAAATAAATGAATAATACAAGAATAGAAAACACAAAGTTTATCAGAACAGTGATTTTTGCAACGCACACATCATAGAACCTAATCAAATGTGGTTTACTGAATAGATTGTAGGCAAAATTGCTTTGCAAACTGAGTAAAAAAATAGTAAGGATCATATTCAACCAACGTGGCACTCGAAGTATTAAAAATTCCCTAAAAAAAATTATAAAAGAATCACTAATAGACAATGCATGAACATCATCCAAAATCTTCATGATCCTCATCAACACCACAAAGAATAAAATCATTCTAACATTATTGGAACTTCCCAAGCAGATTCTCAATAAGAGAGATTCTTAATAAATCACCAAAAAATAATATTTGAGGCACCGGAAGTCCAGGTTTTGGACCAGGAACAGTTAGGGGGGTTCCTCGGTTCGGCGCGGCGCGAAATTAAAAGGCTCGCGGATCGCGTCGTCGTCGAAAGGGGCGCAGAAGGGCGAAAACGTTTCTATAATTCAGTGCGGTACCTACCGAAACGTCGATCGTCCGGGATCGAGGATCAGGGGCGGATAATGTATGTACCCTCTGCCGAGCGTGGTGCGAGAAGAGAGCCGCGTCGTTCTCGGCACGTATCCTTTCTATCTCTCTCTATCTTTCTTCCTCTGTTGCTGGCCTTGCGGAGGGTTTGCGGGGGTGCACCCCCACAGGCCAGCTGAGAAGAGGGGCAATGCTGACCAACGCGAACGGACAGCTCTTTGCTCACCAGTAGACAAGTTGCCCCCGGCAGGCAAACTTGGGGCAACCTCCAAAACGACGAGTTTTTCCAAAACCCCGTGTCTTCGGGTCCTTGCGCGCCGATCAGTCTCCCATCGGTTCTTCAACAGTGTAACGTGAACGTCTTAATTTTCGACTTGTAAACGATAGTTTAAACTACCGTTTAGATTTTTGTGGTGCTTGTTGGACTTGAGATTGCAGTGACAAGTTGGTTTGATGAAGACAAGACTGAGGTTTGAGGAGGTTTGAGGAGGTTTGAGGAGGTTTGACGTGCGGGAGGGAACAAACGGGTGCTAAGATTGTGTTCCAAAGAACTCTAAACGGCCTTCTGATGGTTGTCGGCATCTGCCACTTCGGGATCAAGCGGAAGATGCGAGCGGATGCGAAGACCTCCTTTCGAATGCGTAAGCATAGTGGTTTTATATGGGTTTAAGAGCTGGCGGAGAGTTTAGGTTGACGATAGAAGGTTGTGCGAGAGATAGGATGGTATTTTCTATTAATAAGTGTCTTCTGCGGTGGGAATAATTAATGGAACGATACCAGCATACGTCGGGCTGGTTGTAGCAATTTGTTTATGAAACCCGATCCCGCATGGGACGTGTCTGCTTCAGTTAGTCACCCCATGCTTTCTGAATTTTTGGGGTTTTATTCTTGTCCGTCTACCCTCATCGTTTCATTGCTTTATCGATGGAATATGATCAGCTGATGTTCTGCATTAATTCTGTATTAATATAGTTGGGAGAAATTGGGGAATCATTGTTTGTACATGTTTGATTGTAATTTTTATATTTGTGCATCGAATGCATTAGGTTTGACAAAATCCGTGAGATACGGGAGGTTAGAAAATCGAATAATTTATTGCTGTATCACATGCGCTCTATTTTTGTTTCAAAGAATTAATTATTTACACATTTTTTGGTTGGGACGGATTAGACATTTTCTGAAGTTGCCAAATGTAGATCTTTATTGCAATTCCTATTTCGAAAATTCTTTTTCCGGTTCCCCCTTGCAGTAAAAATGAAATAAGAATGCCATCAATTTTCATTGATGTTCAATTTTTTTTATAAAATTGTATACACAGTATAAATGTATGAAATGCACACTGTACTTCCATATTAATTCCATTTCAGAGGTTATGGGCCCCTAACGGTATTTATTTACACAAAAATGCTCAGTGTATGGCAATAATAATGTCTTTAAAAATTAACTCTACAATAATGTCTAATGTTTTATTAACGTCTGCTTACATATTAATTTTATTTGAGAGAACAGAGCAATTTTGCAGAATTATTTTAAGTCAATTTTGCAATGCATGGAAGCATATTTATAGGGGAGTGAGTTTGTCATGATCCAATAGAATAGTTGCATAGGGAAGATGGCCTCGGTACATTACGAGGAGTGAATGCAATGGTTGGTAGGGTTTCGAATGCAAAACCAACCCCCTTTTCCATGATTAGACCATCGCGGACCGATTGGGGTTGCTTTTAGGTCGAGTAGGGGTGCCCCGCCATTTTAAAGTCCCCACCCCTTGTCCGTTTGTAGTAGCTTCAGTCTCTGCTCACCCCATACGTTCCAGATTATCTGTGAACACACTCGAATTCCACTCTCTCATCCCTCTTTCGCGTGATCTCGTTGTATCTTTCACCGAATTTCCCACCCCCTCTTCCATCCCCTGAAATCCTATTTGATTATTATTCGCTAGAGGATTTCGCGATATAGATCGATTCGTGGAATATCGACGACCTCTCGTGTGTATGCTAATTGGACTAATAATTCATAAATTTTAATGAAATATCGGCGAGCACTTGCGGTGTTTCCCATCCTGAGGCTTATAATGATAGTTTAATAGGATTAGAGCGCAAGAAGTCGAATGTCAGTCACGCTTTGCATTATGGCCGGATTTCTAGAGCCCTCATCGATTTCTTTTTATGAAGGGGTAGTCACAAAAAAAAGTCTGCGCTCCACTGTCCCACAAATGCAGAAAATTGCATTATGCTCGCAGCTTTTATTAATCACACGACAGTCGATTATTTTATGGTGCCCGTGGTGCATTGGTTGTTGTAATTAAATGGGATTCTTTATAGCAATCATTAAAATTTAGAGAAAATTCAATATTAATTTAATTTTTCAGTTATGTAGTATGGATAGAAGGGGTTTAAATTAAATTTAGGGGAGATTAATTTATACTGATAATAGTCTTATCATTTCAATTTTTTAAATATCTAATGTACATAACATTTATTATAAATCATTTGTTTTATTGCAAGTCTCGTGTTCGTGACAGAAATATAAGAATTATTTGAAGCTTTAGTAATAAATGATTCAGTTCATTGTTTATTCTACATTTAGGAACGTTAGAAACGTTTCAATTCGATTATCTCACGATTCCTCATATGTTTGCCATGTTGTAATAAATATTAAAAAGCTCTACAGTTATATAAATGATCACACAGAATAGATGGAACATCATTTACAATTTTTATATTGAACATCGTAATTAAAATGGAGGACCTATGCATATTGACTTAAAGAGTAATGAAGAGTTCAGAGTGGATTATGCAATATTGTTAATGCATGTACCATCTTCAAATAAACTCTACCAATCTCTGCAGTTACAAATAACCAAACGGAACATATAAAACATTGTTCACAATTTTAATATTAACTGTAAGAATTAAAATGGCGGACCTGTGCATATTAATTTAAAGAATATTTTGGAATATTTTTAATGCATATGCACCATCTTCTAATAAATTATACCAATCTCTGCAGTTACAAATAACCCAACGGAACATATAAAACACTGTTCACAATTTTAATATTAACTGTAACAATTAAAATGGAGGACCTATGCATATTGATTTAAAGAATAATGAAGAGTTCAGAGTGGATTATGGAATATTTTCAATGCTTGCACCATCTTCTAATAAATACTAACAATCTCTGCAGTTACAAATAACCCAACGGAACATATAAAACACTCTTCACAATTTTAATATTAACTGTAAGAATTAAAATGGAGGACCCATGCGCACCGATTGAAAGAATAATCGAGTGTTCAAGATGAATATTTGATTATGGAACATCTTGCAATTATTTCGCCTGTGATCGCGCAATTTTCGAGAATAATGGGCGAGTGGAGTGGGGATGCAAGTGTCGATAAATCCCACGGAAAATCTAATTAAACCAGCCACTGAAAAACTGGCTACCGAACCGCCGGGAACTCCGTACGAAACTCTGCTCGTAATCTTGGGAGGGCACCTTATCAGATCGTTATCAGCTGATCTGACCGCGTTCCTGCTTCTGGGTTGGTCACGATCAGGGCCCAATGGCCCTCATACCTTCCCTCATGCGGGCCTTACTTCGTACAGTACCTTAATTAAGCGTTATGACTTGAATTCCTCGTTAAGCGAACACGTAGCCCTCCTCGTGGCGCGCACGATCCCCGTGGAGTTTGTTACAAATTTGTAGCGAAATGAACCAGGGAACAACAATGTCGCTCTTCGGTTACTATGCTGTACACCCCCACTATTTATTCGCAAAATATCGTTATCCACCTGGGAACCTGTTGCGAAAAAAAGTCTACAAAGATCTGCGCGAAATTGTAGTCTTCGATAACGATTTCCTTCTCTTGTAAAATTCTTTCAAATATCTTAGATACTAATCAGTTTCAAATTAAAAGTCTAATTGAAAAATTTCTTATATTGCTTTTTAAACTTTGTTAAATGTTTATACAAAGTACAATTTGCTCTTTCCATTTCTACAGAAGAATTTCGTAAAGTTCTCCTCCTTGTGTCACTTATAAATTAAAATAGGGATGTTGAATGGTCAATTCGTTTAATAATTTTCTGCAACCGAAATGCAAGTAAAAATCGGATTAAAAAATTGTTGTATTATTTCTCAAACCTCGTGGAATCTATGTGCAAAAGTTAATACTATTTGTTCTTCCCATTTCTTCGGAAAAAATTTGTAAACGACTGCAGAGCAACGTCATAATTAAAATTTGAAAATTTTTTCTCGCCCTCGTGGAGACTTTCAGTAATTTAAAATTGAATTAAAACCTGTGGAGAATTGTATAAGATTTTGCATTTTACAATTTAGATTGTAAATGTACAGATTTCTGTGCATTACAGTCCCATAAAACGTTGCTGTCTAAATATAACGCACGGCTGAACAGAGAGTTGAACCAGACCGATGTCGATACCATTAATTTCCTAGCGAACTCGAATAAAATCGAACCTCGATAATTATCGTAGCGTGCAAATATCGATAACACACCCACTTGCAAGCGGGAAACGGAGATTCGTGGGTTGGGTGCTTCAGAACGAACAACTCAATTGCGCGAAATCGAGTTAGGTTACCAGCGCTGGGGAAGATGTAATTAATTAATTCGAACGCCATTTTGCTACTGACCGTTGAACGAGAAATATTATTGCCAGACTTAGGGAAGCGGGCTGAAGTAGCCTCGGGTTCTTTTTCGCCATTCTTTAAACCTGCTCCGTTGATTACTCAACACACACATTTAAATCTAATACAAAATGAAATTTAAAAAATGTTCTATTATTCCTCAAGCCTTGGCTAATATTTGTGCAAAAGTTCATATTATTTGGTCTAACCATTTCTTCAGAAAAAAATCGTAGACGTTCACTCTTCTCATCAAAATATTGTCACACCCCCAAACTCGTCCAGAAAATTTTTTAAAATTAAATTCCAGGTAGAAATCAAATTTAAAAAATGTTATACTACTCTTCAAACCTTGTTAAATATATGTGCAAATGGTTGTATTAGTTGCTCCTTTCGTTTCCACAGAAAAAATTCGTAAATCTCTCCCCGTTTGACCTGAAAGTGAAACACGGGGTTGCTGAGGAGTCAACTCATCTAATAATTTTCTACGAACGAAATCCACGTAGAAATCAAATTTAAAAAATGTTGTACTACTCTTCAAACCTTGTTAAATATATGTGCAAATTGCTGTACTAGCTGCTCCTTTCGTTCCCACAGAAAAAATTCGTAAAGCTCTCCCCGTTTGACCAGAAAGTGAAACACGGGGTTGTTGAGGAGTCAACTGATCTAATAATTTTCTACAAACAAAATCCAAGTAAAAATCAAATTAAACAAATATTATACTACTCCTTAAACCTTGCTGAATACATGTGCAAAAGTTTGTAATTCTCACTCTTCGCATTTCTCTATAAAAAATTCCTAAAGGTCCCCTTGCAGAGCCTACACCATACAACGAGTTCTCATCTTCCGCAATAAAAAAATTACAGCCCTATCTTAAATCGTTGTTACAATTTTCTCGTTGAAACGCCACACTCGTCCAGCAAGAGATGCTCGTTTCCCATAAGAAGGCGCATCAAGCGTACACGCGTATCCACCGGAAACTATGTCCTTACGTCTTGTTGCTCTTTCCGTTCCTCTCTCGCTCTCTTTCTCTCACTATATATACAGCTGCCGGGGCAGTGCCAGAAGCACTCTCGTTGGATATAATATATCGTCCGGATTAGCGGAGCCCTCTTATTGTTTTCCACTCTTGCGAAGATCCTCCTCCACCCCCGCGTTCCAACCCCTCACCACTCGTCCGAATCGTATTCTCGACTTTCTTTCGCCTCTCGCCGCCGTCCTTAGTTATAACTTAATTACAAGAAAAGCTGCTCGTACCGACCAACCGGCCGGCTGGCTGCCTCCGAGCGATATATATTAGATTTTCCGTCATTAGAAACTTTTTGCGCTCGGAAATTATATCCCAGGAACGGAACAGGGGGTGGTACTTTCCAACAGAATCGATTTGTCGGCGCCATCGAGCTTTCGAGTATCGCTGCGATCATTTAATATCTGCGTATTGGGGTGAATAAACGATTGGAAACACATATTCGTTAACTAATATACTTTAATAATATAACACTTATAACTACATATGAAACACTTTATTAGCTCTCACACGTGCTCGCCATGCATCGTGCATATACCTCTATATGTTAAACCCTAACCTCAAATAGTCTCTCTTTGTTACATTCCGGACTCCCACTCACTCTAGCGCTCACTCTTCCATCTGTACCATTTATTCTGAACTCTGACATACAATATAAACAATCATCATCAAACGTATCGTAGTCCTCACAAATTTAAGACATTAATTGTAGTCTAATTTAATCGATTTGACGGCGCCATCGAGCTTCAGAGTTTTGCTGCGATCATCTAATATCTGCGCATCGTAGTCGTTACTAATTTGACATTAATTGTAGTATAATCGATTTGCATTCGTTTTGTGGCTGGTAACGGTTGCTTCGTGAGGGAAATGTTTATTAGTTTTATAATTCTTGCTTCTCCGAATCAGTCTTAATATCCACAACATTTACAGTCTTACAACTCTGCCACTTCACAAATGTAACACCTGATTCACTGCTGGCTGGCTTTAAGATTTTTTTATAACAAAAGCACGAAACTGTTTATTATCAGACTTTAGCGCACACCTTTATACGCTTTTCAGCTACATTCACAAATTTTCACACAGAGTAAAAGTCAAATTTAAGCTAGTTATATGCTTTTGATCATGATCCTAAAAAGTGGGATCAAAAATAGGTACCATTACGATGGTCAACTTAAGATTTTTTTATGAAAAAACTACAAAACCAATCGCTATAAAACTTCGATATATACCTTCCTTGATGTTTGAACTACATTCACGAATTTTTATGGAAAGGAAAAATCAAAATTAACTTTTTCGTATGCTTCTGATCACATTCGTGAGAAATGGCACCCAAATAGGTGACAATATCAACTTTTTGACGATGTGCACTATAAATGGACTAAGTTTTGCTGTGTTTCATGCACAGGATTGTCTCCCAGTGATATCTACATCAATCCACGTGCAAGGCGAGGACGCAGCGTTCGCATAATTTGATAGATTAAATTTCCATGCCGGTGTTTGGTCATCAAATTAGAATCCCCACTATGAAGCACGCAGTAGGGACACCGACGGCGATCCATGCGATCTCACAGGCGAGGATGGGCCGTAGGATCGTGAGGATATCGACCGATAGACCGCGACCGACGACGCGGTGATATTCGAGATGTTGATTGCCGACAAACCTCTCTAATTACCGCGTAATTATGAACGTCAGCCCGCGAACACCGCCTTGTAACGCACACAGGATCTCTCTTGGTCGAGGGCATGATCGTCGTCTTGGTTAATTGTCAGGACTACGGAGAGGCATGTCGGCGGCACGGCTATTGTGCCAATTAAGGCGAATTTCTGTCGTTATTATTTTTTAATGGATTATACACGCGACCCTGGGTCCATTTGCATTCGATGAATATTTCATTTGCACCGGTACACGCCGGAAACCCGATTAATTAATCGAACGGGCCCGATCGAATTTATCGGGACACGCCGTTCATCGGACATCCCATAAAACTACCATGGACTGCTTCATTATCTTTCGAAAATTGTTTAAAGTTTCAAATATTAGTCGGGAAAAATACGATGTTCTTGTTTGCTAAGAGTTTCGAATTATTGCCCCAAAATTGAAATGAGATATTTGACAATTTTTTCAAATGAAACCAATCAGTGTATTGCTTTGAAACTTGCTGGGTATATTTGTCGATCTTTTGGAAATCTAAATATATTTTTTTATTTAAAAATAATCATTGTATCTAAAGTTATATATGTGTAATCACGATCAAATAATTTCATCTAGATTAGTAAGAGTTGATTTCTGGAATTTTTCCAAGCGAAGCTGGTAAATCTTTCGATTTGAAACTTGCTAGGTATATTTGTCGATCTTTTGGGAATCTAAATATAATTTTTTATGGAAAAATAATCATTGTATCTAAAGGTATAGCCGTGCAATCAGGATCAAATAATTTCAACTAGATTAGTAAAAGAGGATTTTTGCCATTTTTCACAGCGACACTATAAATCTATTAATTTAAAACTTTCTCGGTATATTTATCAATCTATGGAGTATAGAAAAATATCTTAATTATGCAGAAACAGTTGCTGTACCTAAAGATATTATGGCGCAAGGATACCCTCAAAATTCCAAGTAAATTGGATGCTCTCTCAGCAATTTAGAGCAGCGGTGTCCAGCGTAGGTGCCCCTCACGCGCCTGCATCCCCTTCCTACTGTCGGTTTGCGCAGGCGCAGTGTGTTCTCACCCCGCCGATCACGAAACCGAGTAACCGACCCGCGTGTCATAAAACAATCGACGATCATCTTTTTAACGCGGGAAGCGAGCTTATTGGTAATCGGTTCGCCGCGTCACGGCGCTATGGACGGTGGTGGGGATGGCGGTGGTGGAGACAGCGTTCAGCTCCCGGAGCCGAGTCTGGACATCGCTGGTTTAGAGGACAACAAAGTTTACAACAGAAAACAAAAATTTTTAAAATCATGTGTCCGAATCATCGTATAACTGCGAGAAAAGTCACAGTACAAAGGGTTAAGTCACCAAAAAAGTAGCAGACGACAATACACCTATTAATGGCACCTGCCGTAATGGTCAAAATGGCACCAATAATTTTAAATGAATTTTAAGAATCTGGCGACTTTCAGTCCACCAACACACGTGTAGATTGTCGGAAGAAATGCGAAATGGTTAATCGCTCGCGAATTCGCGAATCCGAGAACGTTCCCGTGGCCATTCTTTTCTTCTCTGACCGGTCCGTCTGGATTGCTCTCGGTCGAGGCGTTTTCCTGACGAATAAGTCGACTCCATTACCTCGCCGCGTGAAGCACTTAGGTTCGCCACCGCCCCTCGCCTAACCGGTGTCCGGAAAACCACCCCCTCGGGCGAAACGTCCGCGTACGCGTCCCTACGAGGCCGTTAATGGCCCCTCGTTCTCCTCTACGTGCTGCGAAACGTCCTCATGCTACGACCCGGCGTACGTGTCTGCACAGTTTCACGGTAATTCGAACGAAAATACCGTAATAAGGTACGTGCGAACCTTCCACAACCCGCGCCGTACCCGCGCGACCCGATTCGACTATCTACACGCCCCCGCGACTCCGACCGCACGCGATTCGCGGCTGGATCTCACGCCATCTTGCGATTAATGAGCTTTTGATTGAGACGCTGAGAGACGCATACAAAATTGAGATTCCGCGTTGGCAACGAGCTGTTTGCTTTTAGGAAATAACGGTGCTCCCACCTCAGTCAACTTCGAATTTTGCTAAATATTTCCGAACGAGAATTTTTTGAAAATATGAACACAGTATCTATCGGCGGTTATTAGACGGCAGCGGGAGTTTTCGCTAAGTGAACATTTTTTTGAATCAATTACAAGAAACAGAAAACAGATTAAAATTTCTTTCCTCCTTTAACCCCTTGCCCTATTTTAACGAATCAGACTCGTGATGAAGATTTTATACAAAGGTTAACAAATATGAAGTCTGTACCTTCCTTTTTAGACGAAATTAAATTTTATTCGTTTGTAATCAATATTTAAGCATTGTAGTAAATGTAGACATACAAAACATATAAATTTTCTATTCCCTTCTGTGACATTTTTGAATGATCTTAATAATTTGAAAATAATATAATTACATCCTGAGGCTGTTTTAATTTGTTTGTTTGAAATTACGTGGCCATTTTAGAATTGCCACGAACCAAGGCGGGGACTGTAGGTTCTCCAGAAGAAGGGGTTGCAAATCTGTCTTTCTCTCTTTCATCCCCGAACGGAAACCAATAAAGGGGAGGCTCTTTTATGCATCTGATGCGCGCCACGCGACCCCCAAACCCTTCATCTCATCAATTTCAAATAATTCCAACGACCAATCTCTCCCTTCACCCTTGCCTGCCGTGTCTATCGATGTCTCTGCTTGTTTTTTAACCACCCCTTTCCTCGGCATGTATCGCAGAACATTCGGAACTCGATGGAGAGTGTTGCGAACCCCCCATCGAATCGCTATGGCTCGCGAGCAATTATTTCGGAATCCATCAGTTTCGGGATTAAGCGTTTCGAGAGCGATTATCGAAGCCCGGGGGCCGATGATCGATCGATCCGACGCCTTTCCGGGCTCCTCGCATTCGCCACTGAGAGTTCGCCTAATTGGACGGAACGCAGCCGGGACCGTTTTTGCGATCGTATTATCCTCGTTACGCTTCGCGGAAACCGGGGGCGGCGGGGGCAAGAAGATTCCCTATGAAACATCGGGGATTCCTGGAAACCCATGGGCCCCCAGAACGATCTGGTTAGCCTTTATGCCTCGAAATTATCGAGGCCACGCTTGGAAACGATCGCTCCTCGCTCTGGAAACGGGGTTGCAGGTGAAAAAGGTTCCCTTGGAAAGTTCTGATGGTTTTGTGCCGAATTGCCACGTTTTTGCAATGTTATTTGTGCAATAATCCATACGGGGTCGCCACTCATTTTACACTATTTCCATAATCTGCCGAAGCATTTCTATGGAATACGAAATAAAAATATTTTTAGATTTTCAGAAGATTGATAAATGTATCCAGCAAGTTTCAAATCGATAGGTTGACTAGTTTCGGTTGGAAACATTCTAGAAATCCTCTTATTAATACAGTTGAAAATTAAAAATATTTTTAGATTTTCAGAAGATTGATAAATGTATCCAGCAAGTTTCAAATCGATAGGTTGACCAGTTTCGGTTGGAAAAATTCCAGAAATCCACTTATTAATACAACTGAAAATTTCTGGGCCTGATTGCACGACTATAGATACGGTGATTATTTTTCCATAATAAAAATATTTTTCGATTTTCAAAAGATTGATAAATATACTCAGCAAGTTTCAAATCGAGAGGTTTACTAGTTTCGGTTGGAAAAATTCCAGAAATCCACTTATTAATACAATTGAAAATTTCTGGGCCTGATTGCACGACTATAGATACGATGATGATTTTTCCATAATAAAAATATTTTTAGATTTTCAAAAGATTGATAAATGCACCCAGCAAGTTTTAAATTGATAGGTTTGCTAGCTTCGGTTGGAAAAATTCCAGAAATCCTCTTATTAATACAGTTGAAAATTTCTGGGCCTGATTGCACGACTACAACTATAAATACGGTGATTATCTTGCCTTAAAAAAAATACTTTTATATTCTCAAAAGATTGACAAATATACCCAGCAAGTTTCAAATCGACAGGTTTACTAGTTACGGTAACAAAAATTCCTAAACTCATATTGTTCTCCTATCAATAATTTTAAGACCAAGAGGTTTCTAGGGAAGTTTCTAAGATTCCTTCGATATCCTAGAGAATTCTAACAAATCTAGCGATCCGGATAAACTAAAAATCTAATGAAGTCTCATACAATTCCAAAAATCGCTGAATCGACAACCATGTACCCTATAAATTCACAAAATATATATTTCTCGTAATTATATCCTCACCAATGAAATCAATCATATAAATGAAGCAAAATCCGAAAAATCACCGATCATACAAATATATACGATCAGTCAACCAGTCATACAAACACAGAAAAATTGCAATATTCCACGTTAACAATTTTGCAACGTCAGATAAATTCACAAGCGGGCAACTCGTGTCCATCAAACGTTTTCCTTGTGAAAAGAGAAATCTTAATCCATCGGGGAAGGGTCAGAAATTCCATGGGAGGTCCAGTCTGACCGAAGACCGTGCAAGGGTGGTAAAAAGGGGGTGGTGAAGGGTTGAGGGTGGAAGAATGGGTGGAAGAAACGCAGCCGCTGGAAACAGCGTTCTTGCACGTGAGCAGAGACTTTTTCCAATTACAAACGGCGCCATTCGCGAGCCGGCGTGGCGGCGGCGGCTGCCGGCGATTATTTTTAAAACAAGAATATTCCCTTCCGAACCCCCTCCCACCGCCCCCGGGACATAATGAGCGGGCTATGGGGGTGGTAGTGGAAGGAAGGCGAGGGTGGAGGCACTGTCGGAGGGCGCGATAATGGCGGCCGTTATGAAGAAATCAACCCACCCCTGTTTCCACCTCTATTCCCACCCCCGCCGCCTCTCGGCCCACTTGATCTTCCGTTTCCATGGCGACCGCCTTGTCCAACGCACCCCCGCGCCCCGTAAGGGGTGGTTGCGAGCATTCTCTCTTATTATGAGCCTCGCTCCACCCGCGGAAGGGTTGCAACCCCGATTCCCGAAGCGTCCAATGACTCTCCCAGGCTGACCAGGGAAAAACTTCTCGACTGTGTAGTTTCTGGCCGCTGGAATTTACATTCAACGTATTTAACATTAAGTTCACGGAGCAGTATATTACATTACTTTATAAAAATAAGGAAAATGTGTATGTGCAAATGTTTAGCTTTTTCTTTTTAAAATTATATGTCCGAAGAAATAAATTCTTCGTGGATGCATCTTTGGAATCTCAAAAATCGTAAATTAAAAATATTCGAACGCGTCCCATAAACCTAATGTTAACCCTTTGCACTCGGAGCTATGTCAACTAAAAAATCAAACATTTCTTCTGAACAAGAATATTTCCATTGTACATAATTTTTTTTCATTTTATACGTGTGAAACTAATATAGTACCTCATACAATATTTAAATGTTTAGTAATTTATGAAATATAAACAAATTTAATAATGTAAACAATATTTTGAATAATGGTATAATTATTTGTAGTGGCGCCTCTGAGTCGCCATTCGAGTGCTAAGGGTTAATACTAAACCTATATAATAAAATATAATAAAATAACAAGATTGAGTTTACCTAGACTTTTTGCTGTTTTTTAGTGTAGTGCACGATTGATTTAAAAAATTTATTCAATCATGCCCAGCGATAGTCTTTATAATTTCAACAATTCTAAAACAAATAATCTGGGTTCTGCGATTTCGGCCGGCGCTGGTAGGTTAGTGTTAACTCTTTGTCCAGGCGGATTTTTAAAGATTTTGAAATGTGGCGCGTATGCTGTGTCCGCACGATGACGGAATCGATTGTCGACCGATACGATGAAGAGTACATAACCTCACCGGTCGGTTACGCATGACGAACGAAGATGCGTCGCGTTATAGCTTTTCTGTCATATATTATTATATATTATTTTGTAACCGTCCAGGAAATAACAATGCAGAAAACCTAAATTTTTGGAAGATGAAAAACCAGAACACCCCCACTAAAAAAAACCCATTCAACCTCTCGCAGAAGAGGCCAGTAAGAAAAATCAGTTCAAACCACAAGTAGCCTGATTCCTCATCGCTATTCACGCCCGTTGTGTCGGGGCACGATTTCCATCCCCCTCCCCTCCCAAGCATCCAGGGGTTGTGAACGCGGTTTCCATATCGGCCGGTCAAGGGTGGTGCATACGTATCACAAGATGGTTCTTAAAAATTGATGAGAGGGCCGGCTCCACGCAAACTAGATGTATCCAGATGCCGCATCTGGTATTCATGGTGGTTCCTCGAAGGTAGGGAACGCGAAGAGAAAGAGAGAGAGAGAGAGAGAGAAGTGGCCGGCGTGACTGGCCGAGACGAAAAAATGGAAAAGTCGAGGAACGCGTACTTACTGCGAATTCAGCGCGATTAGAATATATCGCGACCGGAATGGCCGGTATCGTTTCGCCCTCCCCCCTCTCCCCCGGAAACCGCAGCCTTGAAAGCGTCTGTGGGGGTGGAGGTGCGGTTAAACCGGCCGCAAACCAACGAAATGTCAGCATTAATATTTCAGCTGTCTCTTGTGCGCCGGCCAACGGTCGCCTCTCTATGCTTATTACACTTATTGTATCGCGGCGAGGTTTAAATATTAAAATCTCGTTTCCCCGGGCGAAACCGGGCCGGCCACCGCCGAAGAACCGTGGATCGATCCGATTTTGGACGCGAATTGTGATTGCCTGGCTTGTACGCTGACCGACAAGTTTTTTTTCAAATGAACGACATGAAATTACTATGGCGGGGAATTTTTTAACAAGCCCCATGCCCTTCTGTGATAAATAAATTAACATAAATATAGTACACAGTCGCTGTTAAGGAGGCGATTACCTTTTTGATATTTGACTATTAGTACTCGGATCTTTTTGAGAAGTTAGAACAATTAATTTAGTACATAATGTGGAAAAAAATGTTATCACAAAATTGTAATTGGTGAGGAAAATCGTGAGGAATGCAATTCTGCATGCAGCAATGCAAATTCCTGAGGAAATACTGAAAGTTGTTTTTTGTAACTTTTTTTTTATTGAGCCTCTATTGAAAATTTAAAAAATAAATTCTGCAGATCTAGGTGTCAATTATATTCTGAAAATTTCTTCGGCATTGGCCAACGTTTGCTGCAATGAGGCTTGTTAAACATTTTAGGATCTACGAGAAAGGTAACAGAATTGAAATTGTAACGGGGAAAGGAAGGATATCGGAAGAATTTATTTGTTGCAGTAAAACAACTAAATAAGGGAATAAAATGGTCCGGGGAAAATACAATTAAGCCCTAACAAGTTCTGCTATAGGAATGTTTCCAATTAATTGCAGCTTCATATGAAAGATTAATACATATTTTCTCTCCCGGAAGGAATTCTTTATCGACTCGTTAATCCATGATTCATCAACACCTGATTTCTTGTTTGAAAAAGTGCAAGATATCTCTCTCTCTCTCTCTCTCTCTCTCTCTCTCTCTCTCTCTCTCTCTCTCTCTCTCTCTCTCTCTCTTTCGAGGTTAACTTTTGTCTTTGTCATCTAGGTAGCCGTTTTCTCTGTCTCTTGGTAACAGAGATCGAACTGCTACATTGTTAAAATTAATAAACAAATCACAAGTTGCAAGACTCTTTGCTAATCTCAGACATTTCCCCATAAAATGTTAACTATTTTTTAATTTTTCATACATAAAAATCATGTAATATTACAACAATTAATATAAACTCATTCCGCACTGTTTAAAAAAATTGATCCTTTAATATTTTGTAAATTAAATTTGATTGAAACTTAATCTTCAATTGAAGAAGCTTAATTTAACGCCCAACTAAACTATAATACAATTTGTCGACAGTAACTTGATTGAAATGAATAAATTGTCATGATTGAACCATCAAGATTCATTATAAAAATTCTACCAAACATTTTCTTCACTGAAGACACTTTAAAAATTAAACAAATAATCGTTCCAAGTCTGCGAACTGATCACTAGACTAAATATGAGTCACTGAAACGCAAACTAAAAGAAACATAAGATGTAAAAAGTGAGGGGATTTTTTATATAAATAAATTAATCTAAAAAACCAATTTAATATTACCGGTCCATTATATACAACCTTCTAAAAATATTACGAAAACAAATCAATTTTTATGTAACTTCACATTCTTATAATCGATGCATTTTTTATTTTGCCTAAATATCCGCAGTCTCTCGATCTCAAATTCATTTACGAATTTTAACAAAATCATCACTGAGCCAAAAAATTCAAAGACTTCGTATCTAACCTAACGCTAATAATTAAATATTTACACAGTCCCTAAAAATAGAAAATGGTAAAATTTTTACCCGAGGAATGTTCGAGGGTTAAACAAGCAGCTGCTGCAGGTCCGTGAAATGATTATGTCGGCCGGTTAGGCAACGGACGCGTTAATAAATGATAGTTTTGCAATGGTAACTGGCATCGATCTTCCGTCAACAGTCCGGAGAACGGACGTTTCGTTCACGACATTTATATTCTCGTGTTGAGGACAGGTAGACATCGGTTCCTCGGAGTTCCGCCGCGTAGTGGTTGGCTAACCAGTCACTTATTAATTCGGCACGACCGCCTTCTGACAGGCCGGAATCGCGTGCAACCCTTCTCCCTTAGTATTCATAAAGGTCAGCCCATCGGACACGTATCCTACGCTCGCTCGGTTATGCACACAGGACACCTGTGCAGATACTTGTCAGCGTTACGGACAGGTGAGGACGGACACTGTGGTTGCCGGAGAACGACCGTGCAACGGCCACGCTATGATGAAAGTGCATGAACGCCGGTCAATAAGTAACTCATCCCCACCCCCACCCCCGTGCGAAAATTTTCCACGTTCATTGTGAAACACTGATGTTCAATAAAAATGTGTTTCCTCGATCGACAATTTTAATAAATTGAGAATATAATAGTCTGCATTTTTTGGTGCTCTGACGGTTTTATTCCCTTTCATTTATTAACCCTTAGCGGACCGGAATTATTTTTCGCATACTTCTTGATGAGTATGGATTAAATTTTTTCCTTGTGAAACAAAATTGAATAATGAAGAGTTAAGTGTATGAATTAAATTAAGGGAAACGGGTTGCGTTCAGTGAAAAATTTATTTCTTGTTTTTTGAGAGTAATAATTTCTAGAAAAATTATTTGTAGTCGCGGAACGGTAAAATTGCTTGGGCGACTATTAACTACTTGCGTCCGCAATAGGTTAAACAGCGGATTTTATACATTTACGGGGGAATGAGTAGGAGACATTTAAAACGGTAGATACATTACAAATATTAAAGGTTATCAATATGTAAATTGCAATTTTTTTAAATTGTTAAAGAAAGGAAGATATTCGGAAGAGGGTCCAGTGTATTGAAATCTATGTAGATAATTTTTATTTTGCACACAGATCCGCAGTCTAATAATTATTCTACAGACATAGAACAATTTATTTAAACATCGTACGTTACATAGGGTAAACATTTTACTCATTTTCTGTTTCTACATAGATACTGTAAAATGTCTAATTTCTTTCTGTCTGTCTTACAAAATCTATTTCTGAAAAATCTAATACTGTCGCTGCAAAATCTAATACTATAAATGAAACTCCACTTTCTTATTTCAATTAGAATGTTTAGTGAACCCTCGTTCATCCCTTAAACTAAAAATTTCACTCGTTTTCTGTGCCTAGGAACTATGAAATGTTTAATCTCTTTCTCTCCGCATTACAAAATGCATTTCTGCAAAATCTAATACTATGTAGAAATGAAGCTTAATTTTCTTATTTCAATAAAAATGTTTAATGAACCCTCGTACATCCCTCAAAGTAAAAATTACAGTCGTTTTCTGTGATACTATGAAAGGTCTAACATCTTTTTATCTATCATACAAAATGTATTTCTATAAAATCTGACTCTACAAATTAAATTTGCTTATTCAAAGTACGAAAGAAAAATAATAGGAATATTACCTTGACACGATTTCTGCATCCATTTTGTAGAAACTTCTAAGAATAAACGATTGATTAAACGTGCCCAGACCTGGAATCACGTCTCACTCAGTTCACCCAATGGAAATGAAAGTGAGAACCCCGTGGTAGCCGAGTCGTTCCGGTTTTTAGCCATCAGCGACCGATTTTCCGGCAGGTTGGGAACAAGCTAAGGTGTTTAGGGGAGTTTCGCGACGACACGGTGAATACGAGAAGCTCGTAACAACTTTACGATCCTCGAGAGGCTCTCAACAGACGCGTGGAGGGGTCGTATTTATTTAAGTTCACCTTTAAAATCGATTGGCAGCTGTCCGATACTATCATGCATTGTCGATTAATCGCGAGGTTAACACACGATCCGAGAAAAACGTTTCCAGGTTAACTCGAGACGGTATTTCTCCTCCTGTCTTTTGCCCCGTTGAGAATTATCATTCGGATGACACTGATGGAGGAACGCGCATTTACGATCTTGGTATTTATGGATCGTATCGGGATTTAATCGACCGCCTTCTCTCCGCTGTTCCTTTTTTTTCTCTTTTCTTCTGTTTTTCCAGAGGCGAATACCGCCCGGAGGCGTTATTGCGCTTCTGACTAACGCGCCGTGGAAAAAGTCGATCCGCGAGCGGATACACGGACGAGGTCGGTGGTTCTGTTCATATTTAATGTAAGCGTGTGCCAGTTTCCTCGAGCGGCAGTCCTTCGTTTAATAATGAAAACGAGCGCATCAAGGATCCCCGCATTGTTCGCTTTTCAGAGCCGCGGAACAATCGTTACAGCCGCGTTTGCCTTTTCGGGCGAACGCCAGGCGAGTTTCGCGTCTTCTTAGGGCTGATCATGGGAAACAGTCGCTATAGTTGTATTCTTCATCGTTGAGAACCTATTCAGACTTCAAGTTATACTACAGGTTGCACAATGTTGTTTAAAAAATGCTGCAGCTATACAAAGCATTCACACAATACAATTTCGATTTTCGTAGAATCATGGATGATTAAACTTTTGCAATTTCGTAAAATAAAATCGTACAGTAATGTTTGTGGTCTTGTTTTAAAGCTTGAAGCCCCTACTTTGCCTCTATCGTTATAATCTATCGTTTATTTTCTTCTAAGATGTCGTGCAATACACAAGTTCCAGAAAGTGTTCGATCACTACGTTTCTGATTTCTAAAGTTGTTGATGTTTAAATAGTTATAACTTCGTAAAATAAAATCGTACAGTAATGTTTGTGGTCTCATTTTAAAGCTTGAAGCCTCTACTTTGGCCCCATAACAACGGTCCATCATGCATTCTCCTCTAAGTTGTCGTAGAATACGCAAGTTCCAAAAAGTGTTCGATCACTACATTTCTGATTTCTGAAATTTGTTAATATTTAAACTGTTGTAATTTCGGAAAACAAAATCGTACAATAATGTTTCTGGTCTCATTTTAAAGCTTGAAGATTCTACTTTCGCCACCCATTGTTCATTTTCTCCGCGGAAGTCTTTACACGATACTGACTGGAATACTAATGACAGGTTTGTCTCGAAACTGAAAACTCGTTTGTCTCAAAAACACTCCAAATTGGAACTAATCTAGAATCCTTATAAAATTTTTTTCTTGTCTGAATCTCCCATAGATTCAAAAGATTGAAGCTTCCCCTTTACAACGGATGTTTAAAACTTAACATACGATTTTTTTCAGTCGTTTTACATCGCTTTGAATGAAAACTGTACCCCTAATTCCACAATAATGTCGGACACGCTTTGAGTGAACAACTTCTTCCCCATTTCCATTTTATAAATCAGCTAAAAAAAAAATCGTACATAAATTTTCCAATAGCTTGTTATAAAAAGGAACCTTCAATATTGAAATCCAGGTTCAAATTTTGCAACGAAAAATATTTTCCATTGTTTCTACCGTACTTTCCTCATGTCTTTACTATGCGCAAAGTTCGAGGATCGTTAAATTGTAACCAAGGAACCTATAAATTCCAGAATAAAAAAGACGAAAAAATGAATAGAGAATCCCATCTCTGGAATACTCGTAAAAATCAGGTTGTCCATCAGCCCCCACGGCCCCGATACGTCATCGTTAGAGTCTCGGATATTTTCCACGGGGTCAGATATCCGCTCGTATTTGCGGCCGGTGTTATCCAGTATTGAAATGTCGTCGGCCGTGTCCGAGGAAACCGGGAGTAAAGGAAAGGAAAGGTGGGATTATCTGAATACAGTCGTTCCAGGGGTGAGTTGCGACCCCCCGGGGGGTAGTAGGTGGCCGCCCTAGAACAGTCTTCATCCCCACTAGCAACCCTGTGACGTATAGTGGTCATTCCAGGACCGAATTACCACCATCTTCTTTCCAGCACCGCTGCAAAGGGTCTCCAAATAGATTATTTGAATATCGAGCTTTCTAGTTTCCACCCCTATTCCCTGGGAACCGCGATGCATGGTGGGCGCGGAAGGGCCAGTGACCCTCCATGCGTCACCATGATTGCTCGCGTTTTAGCATAATTCTGTCTGATTGATAACGGGCTCGGGGTGTCACGGTGATATCCGACTGCATCGCTGTCCGGTCCCCTCGATTCAACCAGACTGTATGT
This sequence comes from Sphecodes monilicornis, assembly GCA_913789915.3. Classification (NCBI taxonomy): domain Eukaryota; kingdom Metazoa; phylum Arthropoda; class Insecta; order Hymenoptera; family Halictidae; genus Sphecodes; species Sphecodes monilicornis. Next base: position 6,447,473 of record OU565298.1, on the reverse strand, counting down.
GGGTCTCTCGAAATTATTGGGGGCTGTTAGGGAGATTCGAGGAATTGGACTCGAGACTCGGTGAGCTGCGTCCATTAATTTTCTCGGCGAAATTTAACGTCTTTTTTGCAAAATAAATATTTTTACGGTACTTCTGCTCTGAAATGAAAATTTTTAATACCAGAGTCTTGGATATTAAATATTTTCAAAGCCGAAGAAATGGAAAATAATATATATATATATATATATATATATATATATATATATCGTGTTGCTGAGTATGTCTTCAATCTTTTCTCGAAGCATAGTGATTTATAGCGGATTTTAAACTTTTACGACAGAAATGGGTATGTAACAGTTAGAGCAGAGGAGATGTAAGATTCAAGGTCATCAGTATATTTGTTACAGCTCCATAAGATAATTAAAAGGAAGAAAGAAATTTCTATTTGACTCGAATTCTTCTAAAATACAAATTTTCAAAGACCATGTTTTTCGTCTTTAATGCTTTTTTGCCCCCACCCCCCAATTGACTTGAAACAAACAATTGAAACAATTGAATTATTCGTTTAGGAATCTCTTCACGTAAGCAAGTACCTACAGTTTCCAGTACAATTACATCCACACCCTTAATGTTAGGGGTAGTTTCCACCCTCTTTCATCAACAGCTGCAAAAACATCCATTGAATATTTTTATTTTTATGTAATAAGTGTTCTATAATAAGTTTGACAAAAATTGGTAATGAATCCCGAGTTCTCAGGGTCGCGAGGTAGATTAAGGGAGTTTCCAGTTCGGTGTCAGAGCGGTGTCTGTCGGGCAGTCCATCATTATACTGTCAGACACGGTGGAAGATAAGTCGCCGCGTCTCGCTCCGAGGCCGGGCTTGAAAATTTCTTTTTGGGCTCGCGTCTATCATTTTTACGAGAAAAAGGCTGAGTTTCCCGGCTCGGGTTTTATAACGCGACGTCACTAACGAGGCACCGTTGCACTTTTTGTTGCAGCCAGCGACGCGCTCGGCCGAATCGATAAGGAGCCAGCCTCGCCGGAATCCATACAAGGTGAGTTTGCACAGAGTTTCATCGTCCGTCTGTCGTCCGCTTCTCTTCCTCTCTGCTTCTCTCTCTCTCTCTCTCTTTCTCTCTCTCTCTCGCGATCCATCCTCCTTCTCTTTCTCCTCCCGTCTCACTCGCTCTTTACAGGTCTGCTTCTTTCTGTCTTTCAAATGTGTATCTCTTTCCATGCTGCCTCTTTCTGTCTTTATGTCTCTCTTTCTCTCTCCCTCACTTCTCTATCTCTTCCTTTCCCTTCAGATATTTTTCCAACCCTGTTTCTCTCTCTCTCTCTCTCTCTTTAAACCTCTCTCCATTCTATCTCTCTCTCTCTCTTTAGATCTCTTTCTATTTCTGTATATTTTTGTCTTTAGGCCTTTCTCCATTTTTGTTTCTCTTTTCCCAACTCTGTTTCTCTCTCTCTCTCTCTCTCTCTCTCTCTCTCTCTCTCTCTCTCTCTCTCTCTCTCTCTCTCGTAGATCTCTCTCCCTTCTATCGCTCCCTCTCTCTTTAGATCTCTTTCTATTTCTGTATCTTTCTGTCTTTAGGCCTATGTCTCCATTTTTGTTTCTCTTTCTCTGTCTTCTTAGATTTCTTTCTATTCTTGTCTCTTTCTCTCTTTAGATCTCTTTCCGTCTCTTTCCATCTGTGTCCGCTGCTGATTTTCTGTTTCCCTTCCACTTTATATTTCTTCTCGCGTCTCTGTCTCTTTATATCTCATTTCGATCTGTGTCGCCGATTACGTCTTCTCCCATGGCCGCCATTCTCGCTCTTTTCGATACGATTAACGTACCGAAGGGCTTAACCTTCGGCCGATGGCAGGAACATAAATTTCACAAACGAATAATACGACACGGCCGGACTGAGAGCGAATGCCCGAAGTATCGGCATTATAAATCCGCGTCGTTATTTCTTCACCTCCTTTTTGCCGGCGACGACGACGACGACGGGACCAGGCGACGTTTAATTGCAACGATGAGCCTATATCGTGAGCCGAGCACGCCGCAGAAAATCGTCGGTATAGGAAAGGGGATTGATTGAGAAATTTTCAGACGGCAAAGAAGTCACGGCGATTTTATTAATCGGCCACCTAGGCGGAAACCTGTCGTCCCCGACAGTTTTTCTTCGGAAGACATGAAAAGAGTTGCGCGCGTCGTTAGGGCGTCGTCGTCGTCGTCGTCGTCTGCGAAAAAGTTTTTAATGGTGGCGTGATTCTCTCGATTTTCACGGACCCTGCGAATATTAGCGGAGTCAATTATGGCCTGCATGAAACTTGATGGCACTCTACAGAAATTATTTAAGTCGAGTCTGTTTCTTAATCTCGTCTTTTTCTTAACCTAATTTGTTTCTTGCTGTTGAATTAATACGAGGGCTGGAAAATTAATAGGTAGGATAAACAAGTTCGTAAATTTCTTCTTAACTCTACTATGTTCTTTGGGTCTTTTCTGACCCATACATATTTTTATTCCTGTATCAGCGTCGTGTGATACACGCAGTGATTAAATTATTACTGCGACAGTATGGAAAATACATTTTTTTTACTACATGATGAACAGTGATGTTTACAGTACTGCTAAATGAACATTTATAATGTTCAAATGCTTCATACAAAAATTACGAGAACTCAGAGTAGCTAAACTTTCATTTAAAAATTGTTTTAATGAAATAACGAGGTGCAATCATTAGGAATTATTTCTAACTGAAGTGTTCAATTGTAATCAAATTTTCTGAGCATCAAAATCATAAAATGTCAACCACTAAAATACAAGAAAAATGCAATATACTGATTTAATTAAGTAACCTTCTGTTTTCGAAGTCCGTTCAAAAAATTAATTTCTACGCGTAGATATTATTGCTTACAAAATGAATTGCAGTGCAAGGCGTTAAAAACAATTTTCTCAGTGGACTGTTAGTGTTCTGAAATATTTGTTCGCAAAATCCACAGAGGGAGAAGCATGGTCGCTCCATCCTGCAGCGTTTTGCCCCCTCCCTCCCCTTCGCCACCTCGGCCAATCCGTTTCCACGTAAAATATGTCATAAAACCAATTACACTTGGCGAGCACCGCCCACCATCTTGGCTCTGCTCGGCGGTTTGTCATTTGCCTCGGCGGATTCTCTCGCGGTGTATAACCGGCCTTTTAACTTCGGGCATTATCCACCGTCCTTGCCCCACTCGGCCGCCATGTTTTTTTCGTTCGGGGTCGCACGGTGGGAGCCATTTTGGTAGAACTTCCCACAAAATTAACATGGACCTATAAAACCACTGTCTAATTAAAGCCAAAACCTTACAGAATAAACCAAAAATATGAAACATAACCTCAAAAATATCTATTAAAGGTAACATTAATATCCCTCAAGAAAATTTAAATTTATCCATTACAAGTCGTGACTAAATTTTTTCTGCACATGTTATACAACATTTCTCGTTGACTTTTGATTTGGTGAATTCAGATCTAGACACAAAGTTTTCCTAAATCTTCAATATTCTGAGATTAGAGTTTCAATTCAGTGTTAACACGTTGACTGCCATGGGGGTCACCGGTGACCGGCACTCGACTTGGCTACAGCGCGGTGGGGGCCACCGGTGACCGGCGACGCAGCAAATAATAAAAGTACATAATTAGAGTAAATATGGATACTGATAAATTTTTCAATAATACCATTGTTACTATAATGGTTTGAAGAAATTAATGCACGAAAAATGCTTCAAGCATGATTTTATAATTCACTTTTAATATTTTCTCGTATTTTGTATCAGGGGTTGGGAATCGAGTTGGAGGACTTGAAACATGACTGTCGTTCAGCATCCCCGGTTTTTCACAAAGTCACGATCCGCGGTAGCATTATCCAGTGTACACGGGGAGACAGGGCTCAAACGCGCCGCTGATCCGCTCGTTAATGTCCGGCGTCTCCGTCATTACAGTCCTCGACGACACGTGACAGCCGTTTTCTAGACGACGCGAGTCGTCAGCAGAATCGCTGGGAAGAGACGCGGAGAGGGTGGACGGTTCTCACGCAAGCCTAAATTATCCGAAACTCGCGTGAGAAGCCCCATGCGAAATTTTTCGCGATCGCCGCAGGACTTTCCTCGAGCGAATTCTATCCTTCGGGTCCCGGCAAACAAAACTGGTCAGTATCGCACAACTTCTAATAGAATCCAGATAGAACAATGAAACTTTTTTTAAATGCCGCCTGAAACGGAATAATACAAACATAGGCAGGGATACCGGTGTAATTTCTCTCGATCGAAATGAAGTATATTAATAAACTTTATGATTTCGGCGCAAGGTTCGATCACATTAATATCATATTAATATGATCGAACCTTGCGCCGAAATCATAAAGTTTATTAACGCTTGGCATGCGGGTATACTTCGCCGATTGAAGACCGAGCAACTCGACAATTGATACTTGTGGGAATAAAAAATGCGAAACGTTGCCTAGCAACGCAAACAACAAACATACAATGTCACACGATGTAATTATACAATACCTGCTATCCACCACGAATCTACTAAATACGTATTTTTACGTGACTCGCGCTCCAGTGACGGACTGCGAAAAACGTAAAAGTACGTTGCCCGCATGCCAAGTGTTAATATAGGCAGGAATATTGAGAAATTTGTTCCGAGCCTTGCAAATATTTATTGAAGTTGATGCTTTCGTCAAATTATGAAGAACTTGTACTAGGTTCAACGAGAAGATCAAAGTTAATCTTTTCTATATTGTGCACCTGAAATTAAATCTGTTTTCTCATACAACAGTTTAGCAATTTATAGAATAGAGACGAATTTAACACTTTGATCGCCATGTCACCCATATCTGGTTGACGAAATTATTTATACAGAATTGATAATTAATTTTTACGTTGCTAGATCGATTGTACAAAATTTCCTTACGATCTGAGGAATAGAAGAGGTTTGAAACAGTAATTAATATCACAAAACTAAACTTCTTAGTTTTTGTTTTATTAAATATATTGCTTTGATTTTGTGTAATTTTTATGATTGTCGAGTGGGCGATTAACGCGTTAATAGTATGAAAACTGTTTTAAATATTGGTATGGTAATTTTTACTGATAACTCAAAGTCACAAAGACACAAAATGCAAGGGGTCTATCACTGACAGCACAGAATCGTACAAAATCAGAGAACAACCCGACAATTTCAGACCGTCGTTGACAGGGCAGTGAGAGGACATCTTGCGGGTCTCCGGCGACCCGGCCACGGCCCGGCCAGGGGTAGCAGAGACCAGAGATGTCCAAGATCTCGGTCCGTTCTCATTGTCCGTGTCCGACCTTGGTCGTCGATCGGGACCGCATCAAAAGCGTGGTTCCCCGATTGCAAAATAAGCATCGAGATGGTTCGGCATCGGGGTCCGGGATGCTAACAAAGCTCGCGAGAGGGAACAATCGCAAAAAATCGGCGCTTGGACCGGACTCTCGGAAATCCTGAACCGGTCGTAACTAAAAGAAGAGAGGGAGAGAGAGTCCTCTCTACGACCGCAAAAGACGAAAGGGGGCGAAACCGAGAAGCAGCGAACGATCTCCCAGCGGGGGAGGAAAGGGAGGAGGCTGCATGGGCCCGACCTGTGTTTTACTTTATAGCATTTAGCCCCATTGTTTGTCTTATTGCTATTAGCCTCCCTCAATTAGTAATTGTATCTTTAATGCCGATTCCGTGAATCGGGTCCTGGTGCACCGGTTTCTGTCGGGAGACCGAAACGGAGAAGTAGGGCCCTTCGCTTGGTAGGAGAAAATCGGACCACGGATTGGTGGGGATGTGGCGGCGGCGGAGAGGGTGGGGAGAACCGAGGACAGAGGGGGTGGGGGCATGTCATTAGGAGTCATTAATATCACGGACCTCTGTAATTTGACACAGTTCCGATCGCCTAGCGCCACCCGCTCCATTTTTCGTCCCTCTTTCTCCATCCTTCGGCCTAGCTGTCCTCTCTTTCACCCCTTTAGTCGGCCACTCTGTGTCTGCCGTCTTCCGAGGCCGACTTCCACGGTCGAATAGGATGGCACTGCAGGTATTTCGTGAGATGGCAGGTGGCAGAGACCTTCACTGGGAGATTGAAAGGGTGGAAAATCGAGGGTAAACGGAATATATCTCGCAACCTGTATTCCTTGCAACCTTTCAGTCTCTTTCTTAACCCCACGCACTATAATGACGAGTTAGACTCGTGATAAGAATTTCGAACTACATCTACTAAACATGTAAATTATTAATTTCCTTTGAAGCGAAATAAAATTTTATTTTGTTGCTGTCGATATACAATAGCCATTGGGGAATATACAAGCATATAATAAATTTAGATTTTCTTTTCGTTCTATAAGAAATGATGGACGACAATCAAGTTCTAGTCACTGTAACCGTAAAATAAATCATAGTGCAAGGGGTTAAGAGCAACCGAAGATTGTGAACATCTTGCCAGAATTATGACAGTCGCCGGAGGGTTCAATTGCTATCGTTTCTGCAGGATGGAATTATTCAAAGGGTGAAAAGTTAAGGGATGAGCAAGCTCGAGGCTCTCACAACCTCTTTCTGCTTGTAACTTTTAAGTAACTGGAAATTTTAACATCTTGTTATGGCGGACAGACATCAGAGGATTCATGAATTTCTATTGTTTCTGGAGAATGCAATTTGTTTGGAATATAATATACAACTAAAATATTCTTTATTAAACAGAATGCTCGAATTCTAAAGTCAAAATAGTTTTAACCCTTTGTCGTACCCGCTAACTCCCGATTGCTCGGGCCATAATAAACAAGAAGGTCGGTCACGCGTCGAGCCATTTTAGCTGTTTAGCCGTGTGCTCGAACTTGCGCAAAATGTATGCGTCTTATGACATGTATATTTCGGCGCAACGAAAGGAATTGTGAAATAATAAACACGTTTGGGCACAACTAATACTTTTAAGATGTCTGGGAAGTAATTATGATCAATTCATCGGTGAACAAAAATTAGTAATCTTCGTGTTAGTGTTGTTTATCGGTGAAATTCCTCTCGATCGAAAATGAACTATATTAATAAACTTTATTGCGTTTGCTGTGCCAACGGGTAAAATAAAACAAAAAAAAAAAGAAAAATTATGAACAGAATATTAGGAGTTACGGAGAACTGTGATTTAACCCATGGTGGCAGAAACGCAACTTCTGTGTTGTTTACATTTGTCACGAATGAAGTACCAGGAACGAGCCAGGCTCGCGCTGTTTACGTTTGGTCCGAACGAAGTACCACGAGTCGGGCTCGTCCTCACTGTTTTTGGCCCAAATTTCTTACCACTAGTCTCACTTGTTGTTGTAGGCCAAGGGGTTAAGGATGCAAATAGTTTTAAGTGTTGCAAAGGGTTAAGTATAGCAGCTCTCACCGAAAGGAAAAAGAAAGAAAAAAAATGAAAGCATTGTCAACTGTTGGGAACATCCATCAGTCTCCATCATATTAAATCAAATCAATGCTCGCCGTTACTACCGCACAACTTTCCCAGCCCCTTAATTAAAATTACAAATTCCCTTGCATGCAGAGTCCCCAGAACAGCTCCCTAACAATTTGAGCATAGTTTCCAGACAGTAACTTAGGACGTCGGGACACAGTGTTCGCCTGTTCGAGGCTAACGAATTGCCGATAATTAACTCCCGGAGCAGACTGGCATTCGGTTATAACCACCGTGAACCATCTCGACGTTGTTGCTCGCTTGCGAAATCCGACGACGACAGAACGAGCTATGATTCGGAATGCAAGCAGCCGCGATCGATATGATCCGCGGATGCTAATCGAAACTGCTAATCGTTTATTCCTGCGTCGTACAGGCACACCTGTTCGACCGATATGGTCAGACCAGAGATTCTTTTAACGCGGGCTTCATGGAGATCACTCGAACGGAGAACGGCCAAGTCCCTCATCATACTTTGTAATGTAAACTCCCGACGATATTTTCTTCGTTCTTTGTCCCGTTCCTGATCCTTTTTTTATCGTCTTCTTCTGCGACGGAGCAGCGTCTCTTAATAACGTCGCGATAATCGAGAATTTCTCGATTGTACCTCCGGTCACTGGAATCACTATCCTGTTTTTTTAGACTGACAGCGTAACCCATTAATTCCCGTTCACCTGTCGATCCTTATCCCTCGGGCGCGGTATCACTATTGTTTCCGGATTGGTCCGACTCTGCTCGAGCGATCCAGGTGTTGAGGAATCGGGGATGGGCGCTGGAAATTCTGTTCTTGCGAAAGTATGGCGAGTTAGCCTTGTTTTATGTTTCTTTTTTTTGGATTGTTGGAGAAACTGGAGTTTCTGGAGAATTAAATTCGGAGCTCAGAAAATTTGTTTATCGCTAAAACTATAGTTTAGAAGAAGATGTGAAATATAAAATAGCAATTTTTATTATTTTCATTGCATTTTGTTTCACTACTGACCTACCGACGCTAAGAATTCTGAATTCTAGTTGATTAGAAAAATGATTTCGTACGATTCTGTGCTGTCAGTGATAGACCCCTTGCATTTTGTGTCTTTGTGACTTTTAGTTATCAGTAAAAATTACCATACCAATCTTTAAAACAGTTTTCATACTATTAACGCGTTAATCGCCCACTCGACAATCATAAAAATTATACAAAATCAAAGCAATATATTTAATAAAACAAAAACTAAGAAGTTTAGTTTTGTGATATTAATTACTGTTTCAAACCTCTTCTATTTCACAGGTCGTAAGGATATTTTGTACACTCAATCTACCAACGTAAAAATTAATTTTCAATTCTGTATAAATAATTCCGTCACACAGATATAGGTGACATGGCGCTGAACGTATTAAGTACGAAATGTTTGTATTCAAATTTTTGCTCTGAATGATTGCATTTATATTGCCAGAAATAAATTTAAAAATATTCCCACTTGGGAATGGCGACGCTTGGAATGCATTTAGTTCATTTTATGCCACTCCTGAGTGCAATCCACGTGCACGATCTCAAATAGAGTCAGGTGGTAACCTTGCGAATTGGTTGCGCGAGCAAGGAGATGAAAATTTGCAAATGGCGGCGCGTGAACGGCATCGCGGGCCTGTTTTCTCGAATTGTTGTGCTCGTCGTGACATTCCTAGGGTGATAATCGATCCGGGATCGATGGAGACTGAAGGATATAGATCGGCGAAGATGGAAACGGCGAGCGGCCGGCAACAGATATCGGTTTCGCTTGGAATGTAAACGACCAGCGCGATAAACTCGCACGAAGTCGCCACGGTCGCACGGCCACAGACGATAATACGTCTTCCTGGTGATTTTGTTATTCAAATGTCCTCGCGAGGACCGCGTCGCGACCGTGGAAAACCGCTATTGAATGCCGAAACAGCTTCCAGACCCTCCAGACTTCCATTCACGCCCCGACAATCCAGAACGTCCGGTTCTTGTAGCGCCGTCCTTAGAAAAGCCGGTCGCTTTCGTCGCAAAAAGCCTTACCGCGTATCGTTCGGTTCCCGTTAAGCTCAAACGACGATCCTGTCGCGTTTTCCATCGAATCGGCGAACCCTGCGACTGCTAATCTGCCTCCGATCGACGTCGTGCAACGCGATCTTGCCACTTCGATCGCGATCGCGTCACTGGAAAGGGTCTTTAACCTCTGCTGTGCGACTTATCTTATTTTTGACGATTTTATAGGGAAGAGGGGAGAATTGTTACTGTAGATCTTTACAATTTTATCTATGGATTATGCTCGATTCAGAATGTTTTTGCAAATTACCATTTTTTAAAGCTGCGGGAAATTTCTTAAAAGGATCGACTGCTTTACTGCTGAGATGATGGGGGCGGTTGTGGTCGCATAACTTCAGATATAGTTCTTATTTTTGGATAGAAAAAATATGTGGATCCCATCTAAAGAATGATAAATGTACCCACAAAGTTACAAATTAATAAACTTGTCGGTTGCGTTTGGAAAAATTCAGAAAGTTGCATCGCTCAGGGGTTACCGAAGATTGCTCTCAGATGCCAAGATTGTACTGTTGCGCACATGCTTGCGCTCGCATAACTTCAGACATGGTCATTATTTTTGGATAGAAAAAATATGTGCACACTGTCTAGAGATTGATAAATGTACCCACAAAGTTTCAAATTAATGCACTTCTCGGTTGCATTTGGAAAAATTCTGAAAGTTGCATCACTTAGGGGTTACCGAAGACTGCTCTCAGATGCCAAGATTGTACTGTTGCGGACATGCTTGCGCTCGCATAACTTCAGACATGGTCATTATTTTTGGATAGAAAAAATATGTGCACACTGTCTAGAGATTGATAAATGTACCCACAAAGTTTCAAATTAATGCACTTCTCGGTTGCATTTGGAAAAATTCTGAAAGTTGCATCTCTTAGGGGTTACCGAAGATTGCTCTCAGATGCCAAGATTGTACTGTTGCGCACATGCTTGCGCTCGCATAACTTCAGACATAGTCATCATTTTTGGATAGAAAAAAAATGTTCATACTCTCTAAAGATTGACAAATACACCCTCAAAGTTTAAAATCACTAGACTCTTTAGTTCCGTTTAAAAAATATTCCAAAATTCACTTCATGTTCCAATTCTTGAAGTATGTTACGGAGTTTCTACGATTCCTCAGCGATTCTAGAGAATCCTAGAGGAACAATTCGCCCCGCCTAATCGGAAATGGTAGTAGAGAAGAATCCTGGAGCGTGCACGAGCGGAACGAAGCGGAATTCAGTGGAACAAGATCAAGAAGTCAGCAGAGTCGGGCGAAATCAGCATATTCCGTTTACGGGACAGCGTGCTGCGTCGTCGATAAAAATCGGAAAATCCTTGGGAAAGCCTCTCGCCACGGAATTTGAATTTGCTCCGGGCCATGGGACCGTGGAATCCCTCGGCGATTCTACTCGTCAAGATTCAAAGCCAGTCCTCGTTGTCACCCCTCGATCCGAATAACAAAGTGAGGCTGCGTCTGGTGGAAACGCTCGTTAACGGGCTCGCAAACGTTCCCGTTTCACCTAACCCCTTTTTACGAACCGATCGCTCGAACAGGTGGATCTCGGTTCTCGGAAACGTGGAACGGGAGAGCTGATTGCGGGGTGACGATTTGCGAGAAGCATTTAGGCTCGGGAATACCAGAACATGAGAATACTCTTCAACCTTCAAGGCAGTTCCTGTTTGATGATGTTGAAAATCGTTTTTCGGTACTCAGATCTCATCTTAAGTTACTCTTCAAGAGACTCTCGGCTCAATTCAAATTTATGAGCCATTATACTGCGCGTGTTACAACGAAACATAATTACGACCAAAGGGATTTTATATATTTTTTTTTTAACTTTAGATGCAGTCGTTATTTTTGGATAAAAAAAATATATTCTTATTACGGAAACATTGGTACCTGTAAAGTTTGAAATTGATAGGTTTACTAGTTTCGTTTGAAAATATTTTGATAGTCACACATCGTCCGCCTGCAATTTTCAGGCTTGAAAGATGGGAGTTTGAGAGTGTGGATTGGGTTTGAGGATTTCTCGATGTAAATGAATTCTACTAGATCTAGTGATCCAAGTACGATTAAATTCTGACACTTCCAGGTTTACAACTTTCAAGAATTAATTCTGGAATTTGTTTAAAAAATTTTATTTTGTCCTGTAGACTTTTAACGGACCATTTGCTGCGAATTTTCAGATATGATTGCGCCTATATGTATAACTTCGGACACAGTAATTACTATCATATAAAAAAATAGGATTATATTCTATAGAGATTGACAAGTAGACCCAGAAAGTTTCAAATGAAAGCACTTAGTAGTTTTGTTTGAAAAAAATTCTGAAAGTCACATCATTTAGCGTTTCATCAGAAATGGAACTCCTCTGCATTCGCAAATTAAAATCAAAGTGTGAGAACGAAAAAATGAACTCGACTAAACAAGCATAATGTCGACCAACAGGGACCTTGTAAATTATTCTGAGAGTACTATGGGTCTACGAGGGTTGAAGTTTTCCTGGTCCAGAGATTGCAGAAGCCTTCCTTCAATCATCGAAAAGCGATTTGCTCTGGTTTCTCGGAAAAGTCTGAGGAATGGGTTCCGTGGAAACGCGCTAGTTGCTTTTCCATGCAAACTTAGGGTTCTTCGGCTCGGGAAAAAAAAAGAGAAGAGGCATCGTCCCCAGGAGTCTGCACGCGAGGCTGGAAGACACCTAAGCGTCGGCTACTCGCGTAAGGGGAAATGAAAACGAGTATAGCGGCCGTTTCTCGGAATGATGGAGAGCCGGAGAAACGGCCGAAGAAAAGGAGAAGCGCCGCTTCGCGAACGAGGGGAACGGACCAACTAGCGTCGAAGACGTTTTCTTTCTTCGACATATTTCTCACGGGGCCTGGGGGACGACTTCCGTTCCTATTTCTTGTCTCGCCCCACCCCCGCCTCGCCCGAAGAAAGGGAAGACGCGGGACGAGATCGAGTGGGTCGATTAAAAGAGATTAAGGGCGACCACGATCCACCAAAATCAAAAATTCAATCTTTTTCCATTGTGATCTGTACCAGGACATGTGGACATTGTATCTATAAAATTTCAGCCCGAAGTTTTAAACAGTTGTGCATATACAATAGATCCAGCACTAGAGATACAAAATGGCGACAAGCTTTCTGGAATCAGCTTTTTGGCAGCTAATTTTTAAAATCACGAAGAATGGACCAATCGATTAGAAATTTTAACTGTATATTCAGAAGGGCTCCTTTTATTGTCCGACTCAAGAGCAAGTCGATAGGTTGCATAATTTTTATTTAATTAACAAAAGATCCGGACCCCTTCCGAGTAGAATCAAATACTAGGATTTGAATGAAATCAAACCGAATTTTTCCAACTGGTATACTAACTACATGTGTATAAAACAAAGCCTGATTTAATTTTTTAGTATCCTATAAACTAGAAGACACATAATGGCACTGCAGGTTGCAGTTGCAAGTTAATGGTTTCAAGGAAAAGAACTAAAAATTGTATATGAAGGTTTTCAGTAATTTCTTTTGCTGTTAATTGTGAACACGGGTTGTGTAATTGATGTGGCTTTGGAAGAAAAGGGAATTAAAAGGAGGATCCGTTTTGGAAAATGGCACCCGTCGGTGGGTGTCGGCGCCATTGTCCCGCTCGTTTCGCGGCGCACCGCGAAGAGAGTAGGGGACTAGCAATTAGCAATTAAACCAATAAGTCTGCAATTGGTGATTCCATTAATGGGACGCTCGTTCCCACAGAATGCGAACGTTTTTCGACGTTCTTCTATGCCGACACTGCCTCCAATTGCTTCGGGAACCTATAATTAGCCCGTCGACGGCCGGCTCTCGCTCTTGTTTAGATCCTCGATCGTAGCTCTGGATCCCCTCGCGCGATAACCACGTCGGGAAATCGATAATCGAGGCAGGCAGAAAACCGCTGTGAAAATCAACTTGAAACGGATACACAGGTGGTTTCGAGGCTCGAGTTTGATATGATTTTCGAAGTAGTCTCGAGTTTGCACTTGGTTATAGCCACCTTTTGTGTGAGAAATAAAATATTTTATATGATGTTCGTGGCATTAAATGCATCGTGGTTGAAGTAAAAGAATTTTTTAATAATTGCCGTCTATAATTCTTGAAATATAATTTCCGGAGGCCGTTCGTCGGAGTTTCTAGACCTAGAAATTGTTAATGGATGAAAATTTACACCTGGGAATTCGACTAGAAATTTTTCTAGCTTCGCTCTTGGGTTTGTTTCTAATCTTGAATCATCTATGAGCAAAATAGGCAGTGTAATTCTTGAAATAAAATTGTCGAAGGCCACTCGCGTTAGGTTCTAGACCTAGATATCGTTCATAGAGGTAAGATTTACAGCGAATGGTCACTAGAGAGAAAGAACACAGCCGCCCACGCGTCGCTGGTTAGTCTGAAAGGGCTGGTTCTGGCAGTCAATTAAAAAGGTCGAAAGAGATCCACGCAAAAACGTGGAGCTGGTCCTCCGATCGTCGCTAATAAATTCGTGGCAGCGGAGCGTGGGCGGTCCGACGGACTGCCGATAGTGCGCGGTGTCCCACGCGACGATTATCCATTAATTAAACAATCAATATTTATTAAGCTTATTATCGGACGCGGCGGCGGCTACGGCTGCAGCGCAAGCCCGGTATTAATTCGATTCCACGGTCCACGGTGGGGCCGTATTTCGCTTAATAGGCGCCATATTGTTCGTAACGACGCAATAAATATGGACGTGGCCAAATGAAGACGATAAATTGTCGAACGCCCCCGCTGTCGGTACCGCGTGTCCCGTGCTCCCGCCCTCTTTCTTCTTCTCTCTCTCTTTCCTTTCCTAGATCTCTCTCTGTCTCTTTTTGTCTCTCTGTCTCTCTTTCTTTGTCCCTCTTTTACTCTCGTTCCGCTCGTTTCCCTCTCCACAATTTCCTTTCCGTTCACTACGGCGATTTTCCCTGGCCTTAGAGGAAAATTAAACTTTATTCGCCCGGTAAACGATGAATAGAAACCGGAGGTAATTCCCCTGTCTCCCTGTCTTGAAGAAACTGACATTATTTTTACGCTGTCAAACTAAAAAAGCCCTTTTAAATTTTTGTATGATTATTTTATTCGGAAAAATGTATAAGTTGTAGTGAGTTAATACCGCAGAGGACGCTGCAGACATGTATTTTTGTTCAATATTAACTCTATCAGTTCTTTTAAAAAAATTTTTTAAATGTGTTATCGCATTGGAGGCCGATGACGCAACCCTGGCGTCATTTGTTATTTGCCCCTAATAACCGTAGGCGCAGCGTCCGTCCCATGGAATGAAACGAGATTTATCAGTAGATTGTGGACCTTTATGCAAAATAAAAATTTTCTGAAGCAGTTCTGAACAAAAGTTAGATAAAAATTTATTTTTCAAGTCAGGAATAGTATTCTTAAATTCGTGTGACGTGTTTCTTCTGTTCCCTTTCTGTTTTCTTGGAAAATTAATTTATGCTTTGTAGTTGTTTTAATTTGAAATATTTAGTACTAGGAAGTATCAATTTCGTTGTAATTTCATATTCAAAACCTTGACTGACAAAATGGCCGGAACAATGCACAAAGAAATCAGTAAAGAAATCAGTTTCCTGTTCATTACTCTGCTGATCATCGCGCCATAGAAATATTATGCTGAGCGTTCAAACGTCATTTTCAATCCCTACGGCGATGGATGTCGTTTTCAACCCCCTGGCTATTTCCGGCTCCACTTCCTGATCAGTTATTATAATCAATTAGCAACCAGTTATCTGCCATCTACGAAACGTCGCGATACAGGGGTGCAACCCTCCGGATTTTTTATACACCAGCACATACCAGTTCTCGAAGAGGGTGGCCTGCAACAGGCTGATGAGTAGTCGGACTTTTTTATCCTCGCTACCCTAACTTGGGCTTCCGTTATGACAATCGTTTCACGCATTCTTGTGGAACTTCACTCCTCGCTCATTTTCAGTTATTTCCAATTTTTCCTATCTTTACTCTTCCAAAGAAAATACTAGACTATGTTAGATCTGAAATAATTAACTAGTTCATCTAGAAATTATTTATTTATCAAGAATTTTAACACTAGATTTACGGGGCCCGTCAAAACGACGGATTCAAAAATTTTTAATTTACGATTTAAAATAGATTTATTTTTTTGTCTACATATTACAATAAAAATCGCTGAAGATCTAAGTAAATACAATTTTATTATTTTTATAAAGCAATGTAAAATAATCAATTTTAGTGCTCCGTAAACCTAGTGTTAAAAGACTATTTTATATTAAATTATCTTCCCATCAGAACACAAACGTGAACGTTTTCACGAATAAAACGATTGCAAAATTAAAAATCCGACCACTGGTTTTGCATTTGAAAAATGTTCTTGATTAGCTATTTGGTGATTTCGAAGATATGCATTCGGAGGTAAGAAATCTAGCCGGCAGAAGTCGAGCTAACGATGAATTCGAGCGGGTAGAGCAGGACGATCGAGGCGGAGCCCGATAATAGATTTAATTACTCCCTTGGAGGGCCAGTTGCTGGACGAGGACGGCCATTCCCTGGTGCACAACTCCATATCACGGGGCGAGCACGTAACGATGCCGTTTACCTGGCCGCGTCGTCCTTTGTCCTTTTGCCACAATTACCGTCGTCTAGACGCGGGGCTCCGTTTCTCCGCGAAATGACAATTACATAGCGCCAAGATCGCCTCGTCGACCGTTTCTTCCCTCGAAACGACCCGCTCATCCTCCGAGGAACGCCTCTGCCAAGAGCTTTCTCTCTCCTTTCTACCGCCGTCCGATAGCGAAACTTTCGAATAGGCTAATTACGTAGAAATATCACGGCCGGATTCAATTCTACGCGATCCACCTTTACTTCTCCACCGAAAATATCCTCGTGGGAAAAGTCAGCATTTCGAGGCGATTTCCAAAGTTTCGGTTACTTGGCAGTTTCCATGGTTAGGAAATGCAATTTTGACAGAGTTCCTCAAAAATGTGGAAGATGGTTCTGTATTTTGAATTATTCCCTCTTGAAGACTGTTTTGAGGCTTCTTTTTACTGTCTTATATCGTTGGATGACGCATTTTTGGTATAGTTATTAAAAAGTGTGGAACATTCTGCTTTGTTCCCAGTTATTCCTCTTTGAACACTCTGTTTTAGCGTTTTTCTGTCTTTGTCTCTAAGTGGTCAAAATTGTGACCCTTTGGGAACTAATTAGACTACAAATCTTTATGCAAACTATTTTCTACATTCATTGCAGTAAATAGAATTACAATTGTTCCAATGTTTCAATTAATCAATTCAGCACTAAAAATAACGCTGTAAAACTAGGAAGACCCTTAGAAACTTCTGTATTATTATTTTATGGAATATTTAAGACTATATTGGACCTAATGTACAGCTTGTAGTCAATTAAGACAGCAAAGGACGCTGTACAGACCTCTACTTTTAAATATTATCTCGCATCAATGCTTTCAAAAAAAATTTTCAAATATTTTAACGCGTTGGAGGCCGATGACGCAACCCTGGCGTCATTTGTTACTTGTCCCTCGTAGCAGTACTAGACCTAGGAAAATTGTTATTTTGCATCAAAATATGCAGTCTAATAGTTACTTTACTCAACTTCATAGTGATTTAGGCTTCTAGATCAGGCTTCCAGACTAGGATTATCGTTAAAGACCAAAGTTTCTCTACATTTATTTAGAAAATTGTTATCTTACTTAAGATCCTTTCAATTCTCTTGGAAAGTTTTTGTTTTGTCTAAAGATCCAGTCTAGTAATAACGTTACTCAACAGGATCTTGGCTTTTAAACAGTTGACTAGACTTAATATTTTGGGACCAATCAGAGCCTGTGTAAAAGTTTCCGAGGTTGTGTAGATTTCATCCAGATCCTGTTCCATAGAAAATAAGTCGAGACATTTTTTTCCATCGTCTCGTTCCCTCGCGACAGACACCCTTTTTCTTCCTGAACGCGAGAGAGATCCTCTGCACCCATTGTTACCAGGTCTCTCACCCCTCGGCCTCTTTCCTTTCACGGTTCTGGCTTAATGGCTGACGCGGCTATCGGGTTTCTGCAGAAGCGTAAAGAATCTTCGAGGAAAGCCGCGAGGAGAACGATACATCTGGCTCTCTGCTCGTTCATTGATCAGCCTCGTTGCGATAGAGGAACTGTTATTCATACTTACTCTCTGCTAACTTTCTCACTGACAGAGGAAATAACCAAAATCCCCAAAACAAATTTCCCAACTGTTTATGGAGATAAAATTGCAATAAACGTGGAACTTCTTGTGAATTATTTCTGTAGACAGAGTTGAAGAAACTCGCTCAATAAAAATGAAATTTGGATGCTGATAGACTTGTTGAATGAGGGATCAAACCAGGAATGAAAATATACTTCCATTTACTCTGGATAAAATTCTAGTGGATGTTTTAATGAACGTAGTAAATTAATTTTTAAATTCAAAGGAAATGTCGAAGTATAAAGAACAGTACCTAGGCGAATTGAAAATTACCTGTTTAATCGATGAAAATTTTTATTTAGAAATTTACGGGGTTATTTAGATAAAAATTAGATTATTATAAAATTTTGATTATTACAATTTTACTACTAATAAATTATTAATTTGAACTATAATCAAAATTTTAATTCTGTATGTAGGAGAATGAACTAATAAAAATACTTAAAAGTGAATTAGTTTGTTAATCTTCCATTTTGGAAAATGAAAGCAAATTTTTTAATCTAGAAGAATGAAAGAACAGCTTCGGATGATTTTGTGCCATTTCTAAACTGTTACAACCTTCAGTGTATAAAAATTGAATTTCTACAAATAAAGACAATATCAAGTACGTACGCTATGCAGGTTTTAAAAAAGTGTTTGCAGATCGCCATTTTGCTAGTAACTCCGATCATTTTTATCATCCGCCAATTTTGCTAAAGGGTGAAAAGAGCGAACCAGATCACGATCGCGTTCCTCATTACATTCCAAGCTCGATTAAACGCGTCCTCCCGGAAAGTATGGCTTCCCATATCTCTTAGAATTTACTTTTCTGCCCCCGGGGGTTGGTTGGTCGAGAGAGGGCCAATGGCGGAAGCTAATAAAAAAAAGAAAGCTCTGCGGCGGGCTGATAAGCCTGAGGGTATTTCACACTCGGACAGCCCTAGTATCGACAGAGGTCGCTAATGTAGCGTTATTTAACTCGGTTAGGTGTCCTCCCCATCGCGAACAACCCCCGCTAAAATCCCAGGGTGCTCGCCGTCCCGTGAAAATACTATGGGGGCGGTGACACGCATAAAACAGGAGCCAACCCCATTTTTAGGATGTCAGGTGCTCGTCAGGATTGACGAGGGAGCTTTGCATGGTTCGTACATGATGATAGTCTGCTTAAATAATTCCTTTGTTGGTTGTTTTAATTGTTCATAGGGGTGAGTGTAACTTTTAAATAGGCTAAAATGATTCTTTATATTTTAATTACTCGAAGACTATTTTAGGTAAGAGAATTTGTAGTGATTGTACATGTTGAGAACAAACTATGAAAGCCTGTTTTAAATGAGTACATCAAAAAGTTAGGTTATGTTATTAAGGGTGAGTTTATTCGGAGTGTGTGCGATCTTAGGTAGTATAAAAATAATTCTTTACATATTATTTACCGGAAGAGTGTTATCAATAGAATTCTTAGTGATTGAGAATAATTTTCAAAATCTTCCCAAAATCTAATTTTCCCAACCCCTTAACCTCTTCATAGAGGTTAATTTTGGTATAAACTATTTTAAGCAAAAGAAAAAAATTAAAATCTATTGGACCACCATTGTAAAGACTCCTTCGACGAAAAAACTATAAGGCCCATCGTGTAGATGCGCTGATAACATTTTAATTAAATAAAAGGTTAAATAATGTTTCCTACTGTTTAAGAAGTTCGCCCCTGAAGAGATTAATCTTCTCGAGATTAAAACAGTGGGTTTGATTGGCTCAGGAAATGAAAATAGGTAGCGTTGGAGGGTGCAGAGTTCACCCAGGTCGCAGATCGAGGTCCTCGCTGGATCCTCGAGGAATCGTTGTCCTCGGGAATGAATATCGAGCGGGCCGTAGCACGTGCCAGCAAGCCAATATCTGGCGAATATGTTAAGAAAGTCGCATACATCGGGGTCAGTACAGCGTGAAAATAGAATGTAAAGTGTTCGCAGGGATGGCGGCCTTAGGCGCAATAGGGGTGGTTTCCATAGGGGGTCGGTTTGACGCGTATGACGCGCCGGACACGTGACCGGCCTGCCAAATCGGCAATCACTGCCCCGAACTACGCCGGACGAATCTTAAATATGGGATATTCAAATAGTCTGGCCACTTCCATACCTCCCCTCGTTCCCGTTGGTCGGCAGACTTCTTCCATCATCAGGGAACCCTCAGGAGTTCGTGACAGGTCAGGGTGCCGGAGACAACTGTTCGCAGTTGTGATGCCATTAATAGTTGGTCGCCATTAATCCTCAGGGAAAAATCGTGAAACGAATCTGTATTAATGAATCCTTTAATGAGAACAAGGGTTATTTTACTTCGATTCGTGTGATCATTAAATAGGGGCGGTTTTTAAGAATTTGATACATTTGATTAAAAACCGAGAATTGTTTCACTACGTTTTGGGTAATCTTCAAGTAGGAACGATTTTTCAGAACTTCACAATTTTCTTATCAAACAAGGGTTGATTTATTTCGTTTTCGAGTAATTTTCAAATGGTTTTTAACAACTTCACGATTTTCGTTATCAAACGGTTGTTGTGTTACTTTGCTTTGAGTAATCTTCAATGGAGTTTTTAACTCTAGACAGCAAACTCTATTTATTGCTGGTACGCATATACCGAATGAAATAGTATTATAAAAAATTGCCTGAAAATCAAATTTAGTACCAAAGAGTATAATTTTCAGTATTTCTTGAGTTTCAAAGATAAGGGAATGTTTAATCCCTAATTTTAAGAGATTGTTGACACAACATAGCATTTTTATCACATACATGATTAATATTGAATGGTCCAAGTTTGAAAGGAGAAATATCGATTCGACGAAAAATTAATAGCAGCTAGTCGGACGGTTTGAAATCGACTATCGTGAAACAGACGATCGTCGATAGTGGTCAGCATGCAGGTCCACCACACCATACATCACTGCCAACCAGCAGCGGGGGTGCCGGCACCAAATGGACCCGAAGTGCCAATGTGGAAGTCCCTCGCGGAAACCCTCTCTTTTATATGCATAGTCTCATTTCCTTATCGGAAATTTACGGCGAACGTGCCCGTGGTCTTGCCTTCATTGCATCATACCATTTTTCTCTGCAACCCTGCTGTAGCGTTTTCAACCCCTTAATTACTTTCTGTACTCGTTTGGTTCGTCAGCCCTGAAAAAAATCTATATCTTCAACGGAACGTTTTACTCTTTTAATCTTCTATTTTACAAACATTTAATATTTATTCTTAACCAAAGTCAATAGAACCCAATCTTGTTTTGGAGAAGTAGAAATGTGATGAGAAAGTAACAAATTGGCTGAATTTTTTAAGAATTGTATCAACACATGTTTGAGAATTGTTGATAGGTCTTTAACTGGAAATAAGAATTGTCTTGTTTGTAGAAATTTTTATAAATACTTTTCTTATTTACAATAAATTTATACATATATATTTCTCTTTGTTCTGTTTCTGTCACAATTTCTGCTTTAGTAATTGCAACACGTTGGAAATAATATATTGACATGGAATTAATTAATTTTAATGTATTGGACTGTTTGTCTTTAATTTTAGTAATTTGTTTTTACTATTTTACAATTCATAAATTCAATTTTGTTAATTTTATATAGTACGATAGTGATTAATATTTAATTACAAATCATTCTAGATTACATCAGAGTAATTATTCCAGGGCTACATACTGGTAACCAATAATTAAAAACACTGTGTTGAGAAGAACACGATACGTTCGTTAAGATTGTACACTATTACTGCCTATCTTCATTCAATCTTCCGAAACTCTAATTAGACTAATCAGAATAAATTCATCTATGGTAATTTCTAGACTAGAATAAATTTCAGTATGTTTTCAGATCGGACTCGAACAAGTCTCATTTCAATATGCACCAAGTGCTGTTTCTCCAAAATTGCCGTTCGATAGCCTAAGGTGTTCATGTTTTCTCCTGCCATCTGCATCAACGCTGCACCTTCTTACACCGTTATGCACCGCGTCGTAAGCACACTGCATTCGTGTGGGAGGCTCCAGTAGTATGTCTCGCGGAGCACGTGCCTCCTCGCGTCTACACGCGTTCGGTTTCATTATAACGGTAGCTGTCGATGACGATGATGACGATGACGAGCCAGGGGCCTCTATTTACCGATCCTGCATCTGTCCCGACCCACGCCGTTCCGAAATATCTCGTTTTCACCGGTGCAACCGAAGCTAATGGCAGCGCGCGCCATGTGTCCACGGGAATCTCGCTCACCTTTGCTTACCTGCCGCTCAATTTCGGTTTCCAAAGGCCGATCATCGAATTTCCGAGATCGATAGCCCCTGACCCCGAGCCTTCTTTTGTGCCTCGAATAAATTGGGAGGCCTGCACGTTAATTGACAAACTGTTTTTCCTATAACTCCACGCTGCCCTGTCATTAAATCGTACGCAATCGAGAAATTCGTTTCCCCTGTCGTTCTTCCTGCCTGGACACCATGATTGTAGTGTACTGTATTACTTTCGAGGGAGTTAGAGTGTTTTCGGGTTTCCTGGAATGGTTCCGGAATCGTTCGTAGCGTTTGCTGTACTTAACACTAAACCTACCATAGTAAAAATGACCGGTTTTCTATTTCACAATTATTGAAATTAGAAAAAGGATTTCATAGGAAATGGCTGAATTGACTTCTATATTTAAGCACATATTGTAATGGAAACGGTACAAAGTTTAAGCAAATTCAATCTTCTCACTTCTTTAAGGCGTTTTACTTTTATATGTTTTGTGCTTGGTAGGTTTAGTGTTAAATTAGAAGAATCTTGCCATGTGTGGTTCAAGCTATGAATTTCTAACTTTTTGTGAATATATTTATGATATTTTCGTGATTGCTCTATACAGGGTGGGGCACTATAAACAGGTCACCTGAATAACTCGCTTGCTTTTGAAGATAGAAGAAAATGCATCAGACCAAAGTTACTTGATATCGAGGAGCTCGTGATCTGATGTTATTAATTTTTTTATAGGTGGGGACGTCAAGGAGATATGAAGGTCAACTCTGTTTTTTTAAATGGAACGGTATGGTTTTTTATTTATATTCTGATAGTGTGTTTCAAGACGAATACTATTATGAAGGTCATTCAAGGTCACGCAAGGTCAACTGTAATAGAAAATAAAGTGTCTCAAAGCACTCTTCGAACACTACGACGATTTACATGTAACATGTTATTTACGTATTCACTGATACTTCAAGTGTTCAAAATGACGACCTTTAGCGATTTTTATTGTAATATGTACACAAAAAAATAAATCTATTTAATAATTCCTCACGAATGCCTCCTTACACTCTTAATAATCGTAAATTAAAAATTTTTGAATCCGTCATTTTGACGGGCCCCGTAAATCTAGTGTTAAGATTCTCCCGTATTTATGACTATTTAGCGTGCCAATCAATGAAATATGCACCAATTTCAAGTTCAAGGTCGTCATTTTGAACACTTGAAGTAGCAGTGAAAACGTAAATAACATGTTACATGTAAATCGTCGTAATGTTCGTAGAGTGCTTTGAGACACTTTATTTTCTATTGCAGTTGACCTTGCGTGACCTTGAATGACCTTCATAATAGTATTCGTCTTGAAACACACTATCGGAATATAAATAAAAAATCATACCGTTCCATTTAAGAAAACAGAGTTGACCTTCATATCTCCTTGACATCTCCACCTATAAAATAATTAATGACATCAGATTACGAGCGCATCGATATCAAGTAAGTTTGGTCTGATGCATTTTCTTCTATCTTCAAAAGCAAGCGAGTTATTCAGGTGACCTGTTTATAGTGCCCCACCCTGTAATAGTGATTTCTGAAGATTATGGGGAGATGAATATGAATAAATAACTGTAGTATAATCGGTGGTACGATTTTAATCTAAATTTTCTTGGACTGAAGGGTAGTTGGTGAGACAGTTCGTGTGGTGTTGGTTTAGTCAATACATTTTTAATTTTTTACCAAAATTGTTAACAAAAAAAAATTTCCTAGTGTGTGCCTGGCTATCTGTAACATCCTAGATTTTTTAAAAAATTCTCTCCCTCAATTTAATATGGAAAATAATTAGCGATAGTCGAACTACCCTCTTAGTCAAACTAGAGTAACCAGAGGGTTGACATTGGACCTCAACTGTACTGAGTTCGGACAAGTAAACTGTCCAATGGTATTTTTGACTGTTTTAAAAAGTTGTACTCTTATTCTACAAAGTTTTGCAAATTTTTATACATACAATTTCGCAGTATACTTACAATTTGCAATCCCCAAGAGGTTGCCAAGTTCAAACCAAGATTTAGGTACTGTTTTCACCAAACCCAGTGAATACGAAGTTGTCTGCTTAGAATTCCGGGGATTCGGTTAGAATTCCAGGAGTTCCATGAATGGTAAACGCAGTTCCGGTGTTCAGCGTAGATTTGGCGAGAGAGATTGCCAGCGAAGTGGTAGCAAGATCGTCGCTCTAAATGCTCGGAGCCATTACCAGTACGAGAAGGTCGGGCAGAAGAGGTACACACACGCGTGAGCGTGCGCGTGCGTAGACGAGATAAAGAGAGAGTGGAGAGAAAAGAGAGAGAGGAAAAGAGAGAAAGAGAGGAAGGCCACGTGCCTCCGGTAGCACGCGACCAACCTAACGGTTTTAGACTCACCCCACACGCTGCTCGAAAACCAGTCCACCCCTTCTCTCACGTCACCCTTGCCCGGCCGCCGCCGGCACCGCTGTTTCAAAACACGCCAGAGGAAACTGTTATTCTATTGGCTCGTGGATCTATCCCCCTCGTGTCTTCCCCCTTTCGGCTATAGTCAGACACTCGGCCATAGTCACGGACAATAATTTCACCGGTTAGCTTCCCGCCAATCGGATCAATTCATCTCTGCAAGCTGCCTATAGATCCTCCAAACTGAACTCTTTGGACGTTGCTTTCGAGAACTTTGACATCGAATGCCTGTAGGTATTTCCTTGGTTATTTATTTTTCGAGTAGACAAGCTTTAGCAGCACTAAACCTACCCCTGTTTATTGTACAACAAGTTTCTGATTTTTTATTTAGCAATTGTTGAAGTTCTGCAAAGTCTAATGCTAGTTGTATCGCGAGTTTCAGATTTTTTTAATTTGCAATTATCGCAGTTGTTCAAGGTCCAATTGAACTTAATCTTATCACTGGTATTTGCACTTGATCCGTCAGCTCGATCGATATCTGCAACCAGTGGGGAATCCTGCAGTTAGAATTTTTTAGAATTAGCTTTGAAGTAGTTTTATCAACTTCAAGTAACTGTATCTCATCGGTGTTCATTTATGTTTGGACTATGTGTATTCCAGTGTCACTAAATGGTACGTATTAGAGAATTGACCAGTGTCAGATTTTTTAGTTTACAATTATTGAAGTTGTGAAATCCAAAGGGTTGCCCAAGAAAAAATTTATTTTTATTAGAGTGAAACGTCTTTAAGCCGTCCCTCGATTTACTTGGCTACGTCTTCGTCCTCCGTAAGATCGCATTAAGTCTCCCCCCCTCTTAGATCTCGGTGTATCAACGCGGTAGAATGTCTAAACAGCATCTGCCTCCTTCTCGTTTCTTCGTCGCCATTCTTACGTAAGAAAACGACAATACGTCCAACCCCCCATAGTACGGGGGAGGAACGTCGGGCCCCATTATTCCTTGGTTGCGTGCACCGCCTGTCAACCGACTTACGATTTTATTAGAGCCTTACATCATTCGATTATGCTTGTCGGGCCCGTTTTCATGCATCGGGGGACCGGGTAGACGTCATTGGAATCCCCGAAACGATAGAACATCGATCGTTCTGTGAATGATCGCTTTCGACCGTGACAAAACTCTGTTCCACTTTCGGAGAAAACCGAATTTTTAAAAAAAAATATTAACAGAACCTCTCATGAGACTATTTTCGGACTTGAATGTTGCATATATCGCGATATCGCATTTGTCGCGATATCGCATATATCGAGATATCGCATATGTCGCGATATTGCATATATCGAGATATTGCATATATCGCGATATCGTATATATCGAGATATCGCATATATCGCGATATCGCATATGTCGCGATATCGCATATGTCGCGATATCGCATATGTCGCGATATCGCATATATCGAGATATCGTATATATCGCGATGTCACATATATTGCAATATCTCATATATCGCGATATCGCATATGTCGCGATATCTCATATATCGCGATATCGCATATGTCGCGATATCTCATATATCGCGATATCGCATATGTCGCGATATCGCATATATCGAGATATTGCATATATCGCGATATCGCATATATCCGATGTCACATATATCGCATATAGCGCATATATCGCGATATCGCATATATCGCGTAAAAGAGGATACAGGATGATTAAGACGTAGAGATCAGCGGATTATTAAAACGATATTGACAATTTTGTAGTATAACTTTTCTGTTTCTAATAATTTCTTTATGAACTATTAGGAACACATTCTTGACTCTTTTCCGATTAAAATGATACCCAACGCGATACAGTTTCGATCATGTATACGTGTGTTTAACTCACGACGTAGAAGAAACTCTTTTATCCGAACTGATAAATGAAACACGGATTTGCGGATAATGGATTGGTTATCTCGCTAGAGTATCGAATGCAATTGAACTGACTAATGACACTATCATAGACTAAAAAGAAACTATTAGGCCACATTACGTGACCACATTTAGTGTTTTTGCCTGTTAACAAGTCAAATTCGTGTTGACTTTAAAAACTATTGCGAAGAGGTCTGTGAATCATACGCCTTAGAAACTATTAAATGACAGTCACTAGATACCTTATTAACAAAATTTCTTCGCATAAGCTAGAAATCTGCAAATCTGCGTGCAGAATCGTACAACCAATTGCGCCAGGAGCGAAAGTTTCGATTCTGCAGTGCCCACGGTCGAATTTGCAGAAGGGATTGCAGTCGGAGCCCCATAATTGCAGCAGCATTACTTTGTGCACTGCTTGGGTAGCCTGTGTTGCGAATTACGAGTGCGAATCGATTGCAAAAGGGCGGCCAGAGACGGAGGGACCAGAGGAACGTCGAAAAAACCTTGGTGGAAGAGGAAGCACCGGATAAATGGAGCAAAACAGAGCAAAGAAGAAAGGCCCGCGGTTTCGGAGGGCCAACCGAAGGGCGGAGCCGCGAGGAAAAGGACGAGAGAGGTAGAGAACGAGGGATGCAACCGCGAAATCGGGCAGAGCCGTGAAAATAACGATTTCTCCTTTGTGGTGCCGTTCGTTAAACCGAGAAGAGCCGGTTTCACCGAAGGGCGAAAGAGAGAGAGACAGAGAAAGAGAGGAATGAGAGCGAAGAGGATCGAGAACTCGGAGGTTCGTGACTTGACGATATTTTCCCTGAATGCCGAAGGAATCGATATTTTATGTAGATCGCGAGAAAAGGGCAACGAGCCCTTCGTCGACACGATTCTCGCCAGGACGAACAAAAACATCGGCTGATCCCACGCAACAGAAGACGCCGGGGGCCTTTGTTGCAGAATCCATCCTCGAAATGGAACGTCTGCGATTGTTGCGCGTGCTATTCAGTCGCATTCCCCGAAATTAGATAGAAATATTCAGACCCTGCAATTCTGAATGGTCGGGACGTGGTGCCATTTTACGCGGAACGTTGCGTAAGTAGACCCGCGCTTATTGCAATTTAAATGGCGAGTTACTGGGCCCATCCTTTGACTCTTAAGTCCCATGAGATAGGACGATTCCTTACGTATATGATCATTTATTGCATGTCAAACTGTACAAAAAGGAATATAAACGGTACCAGAAAAATTGTTTGGCACGTCGAGTGTCAAAGAACTGCTCTTAACCAGTTAACTGTGTAGCTCGACTTTGTATGTGGCAACTAAAAATTTTTGAAAACTTTATTTATCACATATTAGCTTCTCGTCAATTCCTTTATTTCGTTTCTTTACTTCGTCATTTACTCGAAAAATTCTAAAATGTCGACATATTAATAATGCGTTTTAATTTTCACTACAAATTTTAACATAAATAGTTATAACATAAACTGCAGTGAAAATTGATCTTCAAGTTGATAGAAGAATTGTGTCACACATAGATGACTGACGCGAGACTCAAAGTGTTAATTGATACGCGTGTTCTCATTTTCCATACTGCATTTTACACATACGCAAGGAAGGGAACAATTTCTGCCAATAACAAGAGACATTTTACGGTAAAAATGAAATGAAAATATTGTGTATTGCATATTTTTATTCAGCTGTAAACTTTTTATTATAATTTTAGTTCACAATAAAGAACCCCGCACTAATTATATGGAAAATCTATCCCGGTAAAATCAGTTGGATTTTTCATATGTTGTAGCTTATGATCT
This sequence comes from Sphecodes monilicornis, assembly GCA_913789915.3. Classification (NCBI taxonomy): domain Eukaryota; kingdom Metazoa; phylum Arthropoda; class Insecta; order Hymenoptera; family Halictidae; genus Sphecodes; species Sphecodes monilicornis. The sequence continues at coordinate 6,419,372 of OU565298.1, read as the reverse complement.
ACTGAACAAAAGATGTACTGGGCACAAAGCTCAATAATGGACACTTATCGAGTTATAATCACTCAAATATGACAAATTCGAGCTGCCGAATACTCAAATCTCGAGAAGTATTTATTTTTTGGAAAAATGTTTGAAACAAAAATAGTAGGGTTTCACAAAATCTGTTAGGCGGTGTCATTATTTTTGAATTTAGAATGACCTTGAAAAGGTCTGTGATCAGAAATCTCCCGTAGTATTTTTTGACTTCAAACCCTCTCTGCTGTGTGTGTGTTTGTGTGCGTTCGTGTGTGTGTGGATTAATGAAAAAAGGACCTTATTATGTATTACCAAACAGTATGGAGACTAAAATGTATGGAATACACTGATATCAATAATATAAATATCGGACGTAGCAATGTCAGAAAGTAATAACATTCGGCAGCAATAACGCTAGTATGTTGCCAACTTCATTTAGGTCGCGCAACATGAAAATCGAAGGAGTGGGGTGGCGGGAGTGGGGGTGCGGCAAGCGTGTAAAGTAAATATACTTCCCGAGATTTGAGTATTCGGCAGCTCGAGTTTGTTTAACTGTCCATTATTGAGCTTTGTGCCCATTACATTTTTTGTTCAGTAGATCATAAGCTACAGCATATGAAAAATCCAACTGATTTTACCGGAATAGATTTTCCATGTGATTAGTGCGGGGTTCTTTATTTTTTAAGTTCAAGTTGATCCTTCCATTATACTGTGCGACGTGGAAGTCGAGCATCTTGTTACTCACATTATTTAATTTTGCTATCTCTAACCAATCACTATATAAATTTTTCAACCCCCTTTCCGTCTTATAATACACCTTATTCTGACTTGAAAATAATTCAGTTACGCAAGGATTAAATATGTTACATTTTTAAAGTCGATTTCGACAGATTGTTTGAAACCCAACAAATCCCGGAAAAATCCCAAGCGAAGCAAAGGGATATCGTCGCAGTTTTCGCACTCCTCCACCAAACTAAAAATCGCCTAACATCTCGGACAAGGTGCAGAGGTCACTGAACCCTAGATCCAAAGAATGGAAGTCGCTTAGCCACTGGATCGAAACCGAACTTTCCCATCTCCCGACAAAAGCGGGTCGCACAGAGATAAATGCTCGCGAAACGTAGAGAAAAAAGGGCCCTGCTCGCAGGTGGGGATGGTCCATCGCGACCCGGAGACTTAGGGGAAGAGAATGAAGGTCAAGAATAAAAAAAAACCGTACATTCGAGAAATCCTGTGAATCCTGTGAATTTCGTAGCCCGACCCCGATTTTCGCTCCTCCGCATCTGTGTCTCTCCCCTTCATACCTGACGATTCCCCAGAAAACGGCGAAAAAACCGAAGCGAGAGGCTGTTATAGAGGGTGAGCAAGATGTGACAGGTCAGGTAGAGTCCTCGGGAGACTTCGGTATTGGTGGATTCCCCATAAAATTTCAGTTACTACGTCCCTTGCGCGGCCGATTACACCCTGCCCTCTTTCTTCCGCCCCTCGCGATTGAAAACGCAGGTACACCGGGGTTTCCCTTTTCTACCGAGAATTTGCATCATTCTCGTACGGTTCCCCTCTTTTCACCTAAAATTGCCGGTTTTTTTTTTTAACACCGTGAGAAGCTCCCATCCTCTGCGACAAGACGCACGGCTGGAGGGGAGAAAGGATTTTTTCGTCGGTTAACATTTTTCCACCCTTTTTCTAAAGTTTGTTAGAGGAAAAAATTGATGCTTTATCGCGGACCGTGCTCTGCCAGGTGCGAAATGTCGGTTGAGATACGAATGAAGTTAGATAACGCCAACGTTCGTGCAGTTTTTTTTACGGTTTCTTCCCCACTATCGCGACGCCATTGGAGGTTCGTCTTCTCGGATCGTAGTTTTGAAAAAAAATTCAACGGACGATCCTGACGAAAGATGGAGAGGAGAGGGATCATGGATACTTAAATATCAACGGTTTTTTAACGGCGCAAACCGTTTTGACAGAGCGAAAGAGAGATGGGAGATCTTAGAATAAAAAGAGACCTCGAGAATTGGGATTTCTGAGCTAGTTGAAGAAGGGGGGCTTAATAATTTTCGTTTCGACAGTAGACCAACTAGAAATTGTTCGTTCACTGCTGATTCATTAAAAATCGATGTTCATTTATTGGCGTATTTTTCATTTCGCCGTTATGTCAGTAACAAACATTTTCTGCGGTATTCAAAGATGCTCACTTGATAGTTTCAATGCGTGTTTTTGTGGCTCTTTCTAAAAGAAATTGAAAGTAATTGACATAAGGGTTAATCATATGTCGGATTTTTAATACAAGCTACAGGATCATTGAATTTGAAGAACGGAGACTGTAAGAATAATTCTAACTAATGAAAAATTCTCATCATCGCCCATTTCATATAGTAACAATTAATTCTTGACGCTTAATTACTTCATGAAGAATCTAAAATTTAATAAGCTATTATTATTAGTTTTTTAGATTATAGACTGAGAAATTATGGACGTCGCATATTTGCCAGCGAATGTTGAGAAACAATTTGGTTCCTTTACAATAGATTTATTTGCATCTAGATTCAATAAGAAATGTAAAAGTAGTCATGTTTGTCATGCTTCACATCACAACGTTCAGCGCATAATGAATTTGAATTTGGCGCTCTTCCATCGCCTACTTGTCCCTATTTATTCCTTTATTCTATACATTTATTCTAGTACATTGTAACAAGGCCTCATCTAGAAAAATGCATGACTACAAGAAGAAGAAGCGGTCAGGCAACATCAATGTTATAGTCGTGAAGGCAACATCAATTTTATAGTTGTGAAACTGTCCGCTGTCCGCTGACCGGAAGCCTATTCAATAGGCTTTCCAAGAATAATATTATATCAGAAGGAAGCTTAACAATCTTATTTTATATTGTAACACCAAACAAAATTATTAAATTATGGTGCAATCATTGCTATCGGAGGATTTCTTAAAAAGTTCTCAGTTATGGATTTTGAAATTAGACGTTTTGAAGTTATGAAATAATTTCCGGTAGATAAGATAAGCTCTCTTTACACGGCTGTGCTGAAATATTATTCTTTGTTCAACTTGTATTATATATATTTTTTTTCAGACGCAAAAATGTCTCTCTCGAAAATGATCCATATAGCATAATAAAGTTTATTTTACTACCATATTTGACCTTGCATGACCTTCAATGATAACTCGCTGAATTCGTCTCAACACTGGCTATCACATCGTGATAAAAAAAACATAGCATTCCATTTAAAAAAATAGAGTTGACCTTGAAATCTCCTCTACGCCTCCACCCACACAGAAAATGTTTGTGTCACAATATGTCCCCCTCTATACCGTGTAAGTTTTCTATATAACATTTTTTTATATTATTACAAATAACGGCAATATTCAAACTGGACATAGTTATTGCCCCACCCTGTATAGATAAGGTGTAAAGCGTTGATCCACAGGCCACCCTGAAATGCAGTTAACATCGCGGCTAAATGAATTTATTGACCGAATTCGAGTTCCACCCAAGTGGGAATGGGTCCGAATCTTGTTCATCCGGAACAAGATCGTATCTGGGGTAGCATCTTCCAGCTCTCTTTGTCCTGCATCTGCATACACCGACGCGGCTAGGTGCCATTATATATAGCCCCGGGGCACAATGCGTCTGCCCATGCAATTTCCAGCCATTGAAGCCCGTTTAACGTTTGCACGAGTGACACGGTAACCGTCTATCCATCACCCACCCACATTTCTACGGTGATCGGCGACCGAGCACGCATACACGTGCGTACACACAACTCCATACAACCCTGATGCAACAGAAAGCGTTCTGCGAATGGGGGATGCAGCTGGACGCAGTCCATCTCTCTCTCTCTCTCTCTCTCTCTCTCTCTCTCTCTCTCTCTTTTTCTCCGTCAGGACGTAACGCGACCTTCGACGCCTCTCGATTTTCTCTTCCTTTTTCACGATGCCGAGGGAAAACTGGGCGACGACCTGACCTTCTTGCTATAGTTGCCAGAATCCGGTGAGTTGCTGGCCCGGGCACGTACGTCAGGTGATAAAATGGACACCTGAAATGCGAACACCCCTTGCTCACCGTTTTCCGAAATTCTGGTTGGTCCTACAGTGAACCGTGCGATTCGGGATACGAGAACTATGTTTTTCGAGGTCTTCAGAAATATGTTTTCTAATTGTTCCATTATTATGTGAAACAATATCCCACACCACGGTAACAAAAATTGTATAAAAATTTCAGCATCCTCCAGATTGCGGTGAACCAAAAAATCAAACTAAAATCGTTTCAATCCTTGCGCAAATCCTCCCCCGGGTAACTATAGAAAGGGGTCCCACGTCCTGGCGTATCGAAGTAATTATTATTAAAAACCGTTGCGCGAAAGGCGTCGCCTAAGCTCGTTTTCTCGAGCCTGGCGAATCGTTTCCGTGCCCTTTTGAAAACTCAGGGGGCGCGCGCGCCACGATGAAAAAGGCGAAAGGGGTGTGCGAGGGAGGCCGCAGTTATAAGACTCGAATGATGGATGCGCGAAGGGTTGTTTCGTATGCGATGTGGAGGGGCTCAGGGCCAAAGGGTTCGCCCTCGCGGGCCAATGAGCGCGCGCGTTTACACGAGCTACGACGAATCAGCGCGTCGTTCACGACCACGTGGTGGAGGGGAGGGTTTAGGCTCGTTTGGGGCACACGATTTCGTTGCGTCATTCTGACATTCGTTCTGTGTCGGTCCAGCGGCGAGGACCGGCATATTCTCGCACCGGATGCGTGCATATTCCCTTCGTTTGAATATTCGGTGCCCGTCGTGATTAATTAATTACTCATTTGAATATCAATGAGCAGTTGATTTGCATCAGTTTGGTTTTTTTTCTCTTTTGAATAGTAATGTGGAGTTGCTTGGCCTTTTTAATTTTGTTCCGGTTGGTTTTCATCGAGATTCGAGGAGTAAATCGGTGCGCGATAGTGTTTCGCAATGAAATGGTGATCGAGGGTGGTCGGTGATCCTCGAGATCCTACATTTTTTTTGAGGATCCTTGTGATTGCGTGATGAGATTCAGATATCCTTGGATATCGTGGATCGCGGGAATTGTACCGATGTAATCGTGTGGGAAGCGTGACAGTATTCGCGAGGATTCGCGAGGCTAAGATGGTCTTCCTTGAAGATCCCAGGATGATCTTTGCGGACATGCGACTTCATGCGACCAGCACGCCCACGTCCACCCCCACGAGATACCATCTGCACCAGAAGTATCGGCCTCAGAACAATAACAACTGTACGGGAGATTTTATGATGACAATTGGCTTTGAAATTTGGGGTTCAGATCAATTTTTATTCCGACAGATCTTCTCCACTTTCATCTACTGATTTTTCTATATATTTGCATATTAGCGTTTCTGTCTTTCTTCAAACCAGATTTTCTCCATCTGCATCTTCCAATTTCCTCCATCTTTTAATATCTTGCATCTGCTTCTTCTAATTTCCTTCATCTTCTGATTTTCTCCATCTTCATCTTACAATTTCCTCCATCTTTTAATACCTTGCAGCTGCTTGGTCTAATTCTCTCCATCTTCGAATTTCCTCCATCTTTTAATATCTTGCATCTGTTTCTTCTAATTTTCTTCATCTTCTGATTTTCTCCATCTTCATCTCCCAATTTCCTCCATCTTTTAATATCTTGCATCTGTTTCTTCCAATTTTCTTCATCTTCTGATTTTCTCCACCCGCATCTTCCAATTTCCTCTATCTTTTAATACCTTGCATCTGTTTCTTCTAATTTTCTTCATCTTCCGAATTTCTCCATCTTTTAATATCCTTTATCTGCTTCTTCTAATTTTCTTAATCTTCTGATTTTTTCCATCTTCATCTTCCATTTTCCTCCATCTTTTAATATTCTTTTTCTGCTTCTTCTAATTTTCTAAATCTTCTGATTTTCTCCATCTTCTGATTTTCTGCATCTTCGTCTTCTGATGGTCCCCATCTTCATCTTCCGATTTCTGTATTCATTTCAACAGTATTGTTTCTGTTAATTTTCTATTATTGTCACTTGTGTTTATTTAGTGTACTATCATTCATTTATTTATTATTTTATGCCGTAAACCATGTTTGGTTTATACATACCTATAGCATTCGTGTACTGTGTTATGGACATGATGGTTTCTGCGGTTTTGTCAGATGGTAGTGGTAATTATGGTTCTTTTTTTGACATTTTGCAGATGCCGATCTCCATGGGGATGTGGACGGGCATGAGCTCAGTGGTGATGATAGGAGCATTGTCAGTGACATCCACGATGCCACCGAGGCGAACCTTGACCATGACTCCATGGACTCGGACAGGGAAGCTCTTAATCTGGTGAGTATTTTGAATTTGTTGTGTCAGGACTTTTTGAACCTGTCTCTATCTATTTTGTTCCCCTCTCAATTAGCATCTAGCATAGTGGACTGAATACTTTATCTACTGGAAGCCAATCAATAGATTTCTGAATGCTTGTACCGAATTCAAAAGAATTTCAGTAATCCTTTTCCAAATAACAATCATAACAAAATTATTACACTATATTATACATGTCTAATACAATATGTATTATATAACTATGCAGCTCCTATAGCTTGCAATTGCTATAGTTAGTTAAAGCAGACAATTTTAATTTCGCATAAAAATTCGCAGTCTACTTATAGAAGCCATCGCTGGTAGGAAAAGTGTTAATAAATCATTTGAATAATTAAACACAATAAAAACTTAATCCCATCTCAATTAAATCAAATCTTGATGGTCCAAACCTTTAATTAATTGTCAAAAATGGTCCCATTCAGCACATCATGAGTAATAAGAATATTAGAAACTAGAAGCTTCCGGTGAATTTCTGCAGAGCTTACGGGAAACATAGTACTTCACGGTTGCAAGCAGCGCTCGCGTTCAGTATTTGGCTCAGAAGTATTTGGCAAATAAATAAAAGAATCCACTAGCAAGACGAACGACGGAGGAAGGGACTCGGGTAGTGGGGGTTATAGTGTGTGTGGGTTTTATAAAACACAAAAGCACTGGATGGACCGTAGTGACCAATATCCTGACCTGGCCGAGTGTAAACACGTCTTTGTTCGGCGCCGTTTACTCTGTAATACTAGGGAGGGTGGTTCCTCCGGCTCTTCGTGTTTCTGGTCCCACGTTATGGCGTGACTGCACGGATTCTATGTTGATCGATTTTTTTTCCTCACGAATCCCCGGAAAGAATGTGATTTCTGCACGGTATGCTAAAAAACGGTAGACTCCCTCTAATTCAGTATACCACCCCTGTTTTCTTTCGCGGGATGCATAAATATCTTCAATCACTCATGGTAACCCCCCCAAAACATTATGAAAATGGTTTACGTATTGTAGTTTTTATTTTACTAATATTTATTTCACAGCTGTCTTGCGTTATTGCAATTTTAGGCCCACCGGCCCACCGGTTTTGTGGGCCATATTTTATTGGAACCATTTTTAAAAAATATTAATAAGTATATTATTGGCTACAGAATTGTTTTATCGAATTCTCAATCGAATTATATTGTTTGATAAATATGTTCAGTCCAAAATATTGCAATATTTTTAATACCAATCGCTGCAACTATTACTTCCGTCTATTTGGAGTAAAACTGTCTAAAATGCTGTGAAGCAAAGCGTCGAAATATTTTTTATTTTTTTATGTTGAATGCTATTTTATTCAGGGATGATTCGAGGCGTGTTTAATGATGATCATTGAATGATTATGACCAGGTCACGGACGTATCGCACCGCAACAGCAGCAGCGGAACCAGCGGCAGCGCCTCGTCGCCAAGTTCCGGCGTCAGCAGCCAGATAACCGGAAGTCATCAGCAGCAACAGCACTCCGCTAACCAGCAAAACAACAGCAATTCCCAAGCGGCTCTCGCTGCTCAGCTGGTCAGCCAGCAATTACTGATGCACGGTTCCCTGGGTGCATTGGGTCCTCAAGAGATCCAAGCGCTTGCATCGACGCTGCAGCAACAGCAGCAGTCGTTGCAACAACAGTTGCAGCAGTTCGCAATGTTCCAGCAGGCTAATCCAGCTGCGGCGGGACAGCTTCCGGCTCAGGCGCAGTTCTTCCTGCAGAATCAGGTTTGTTAAACAATTACTTAAATGATTTTCCTTGTATAGAACCCGAGCAAGAAGATTCTGGCCGCTGTTGAACGAAAAAGTTGATTACTTTGTGCATAAATGAGTTGTGAGTAAATTGTCGGTCTTTATAGTATTATTATTATAAATGCATAAGAACGACAATGGAATTATGATGCTTATGGAACCTCTCAACCACTACAAATGATACTTCAGTCGTTTTATAAAAATGTCTCTTTTAGAAATTACTGTTTTAATTCATTAAGGACCAGCAAACAAGCAACACGGAAAGCCTTTCGTTACTAATTTTTATTTACCAAACTTGCATTATTGATATAAGTTTTTAGACACTGTATTTACAAAAGGGAAACCAAAGGACTGCCATAATAATTTTTTCCTTGCCAGATCTTACTCCACAAGTCTCCCAAAAAAATTTCTAAATGTCCAAAGAACGAATGATATTAATATTGCGTTATTTGAACTTTTCGTCCCAAAAATTGTTTATTGAAGGGGCCAATTAATTAAAGATTGAGGCAATATCTGTCGTGAATATCTTTCCGAGGCTGCAATAGCACAGAATCTTCTTTCTCAGCCAGTCAGGATTAAGACACGTTCCGTATCGTCCGCGAAGGGATCGAAAGCGCGAACGAGTTCGCTCGAATTCCCGCCATTGTTCTCCGGGTACTCCGTCGAATTACCTACTCGATACGAATTCGATTCGAATCGGGAGGGGTGGATCAGTCTCTGGATCCAAAGACGACGGTTCCTCCCTGGGTATATCTGATCGGCCGGCCGAAAGAAGTAGACATCTTATTCTTCGGAGACGGTTCGCTCGATTTGACGACGAGATAGCAGGCTGCCGATGTCACAAAGGGACGGAGGTTCCTACTCGTTTCGCCTCGCGTTCCCTTGCACGAATCTCCAAAAAATCGCTCAGCCAATCGGAGAGTGCCAGCTCGTTACATTAGCCATCACCGGGCTGCGAATTTTATGCATTCGTCGGAAAAATGTGCAAGCCATCTTCAAAACAGTGAAAACATCAGAGGAATGTATCGGAAATCTTCCATCATACGCAAAGGATCGGTTCCAGGTCCTATTTATTTTTTAATAATTGTAATTTTAATAATTCTTAGGAAATGGTTCAAAATTATTTTAGAGAAATATTAGGCAACGTCTGAATAAAGTCAATCTTGTAATTTTGATAATATAGCAACATTATTCACTTTTAGTATTAGGTAGATTTAATATTAAAAATATCATAATATTGTTCTTGATATTTTTAAATTATTAAGATACTAAATTGTAAAGTCCTTATTCAATTCATGTTTCTGGCAATTTTTGTAAAAAATATTTGTTTTTCGTTTCTTAAGATGAGGGGGTGAAAACAACCCCTAATGTTCAACATATTTCTGTGGTCGATTATTCTGAAAACCATTAAAAAATAATACATTATCAAATAACCTTCTGGAACCTTAGAATATTAGGCAAGTATTTAAATACTATACTGCTTCTCTAGAATAAAAAATGTCAGCATCCCCTAAAACAAGAAATAAGTATACAATAATGATTAAAACAACTGCTAGGAGTAAAGATCACCCTTAAAAAAATAAATAGAAAAATAGGAGATAAAAGTTTAATAAGCAAATACTGCAATCATGGAACTACTAAAATGTTTTTCTAGAAAACCTCAGCATACCCTAAAGCAAAAAAAAAAATATGTACATTTATCACCTGCGTCCCAAAGAATTTCTCTTTTTGTTCGTTTCGAGATCCTGCGGATCGGAACGGAAAAATCGATTCATGCTCGCACATATCCGGGGACACGGTTGAAAAACGATCTTCCTGGATACGATTTCGAAACGGTCGTTCCACCCCCGCGCAACAATAAACGCACGCAGGACGCCGCACGAATTTCTATAGTGATTTCTATGGTTCCATCGCGAGCGTCGAACGCGTGTGCAGCCACGTAACCTTCTGGAAAAACCAACAAAACGACTTCGAACTTGAGCAGATTTAATGGCGGGGTATCTGCGAGAGGTTTAAAGCCGGGTTCTTCCGTGTCTCCTTTGAAAGGTGCAACAAGGAGATCCCTTCGGCACCTTGCCCTGGGCCCCCTTTGTTCCCTCACACGTGGCCAGGCTGTTTCTCTTTTTTTACTTCTTCTCCTTCCGTATTTTCTCCCATCTTGCACAATCTTTTACTACGGGACACCCTGCGGGATTTCTTTTGGGTACAGTCGAAGGATCAAGGGTGCGCGCACGATCGTCACCCTTCAACCCTTTTTAGAGTAGCACGCAACCTGCACGCGAACCCTCTTTTTTTCTCGAAGATGCACGCGTCGGGTAAGAGTCTCTTTGAGGTTTGCGTAACCGATCTTTAATTCCCTGGATTTCTACCTACGGTTATTGTTGCTGGCATGTTAGTGTCACGTGTCTGGGAAGGGTTGACGATTTAATTCACGGGGTAATGTGTGCTGACTCTTCAGCATATTATCTGAATGTTGCTCGATCAGTTGCACTTCGGTGCACTTTTTGTGGGAATAGAGTCTTCAAAGCGGAGATTGTAGGGGATTCGGGGGAATTTCTTGATCTTTTGAAAACTGATGATCTGAGGGAGTTTGGACTAACGTTGATGGATTGTTTGAATCTTGATACAGACGTCTATTACGCAGTTTTTAAATAACTTTTCTGGGTTTTGCTAAAAATCTTATCCAAGTTAACGTTTTTTTTTTAGTGCAATTGGAAGGATTAAATGTATTGAGTTTAATTTTGTTGGTAATTGAATAGTGATTCATTTAACGGAAAATAATTGTACGTTAATGAAATAGAGTTCCCAATTATTAAATTTTTCTATTGAATATTCTAGTATATTGTAGTGTGTGTATTCTAGTATATTATAATAAGTTCATTCTACTGTAGTTCACTGAATTATAGTAAATAGTATATTCTAGTATATTATAATATATTTTAGTATATTATAATATATTCTAGTTTATTTTGCTATATATCATGATATATTGTAGTATATCGTATTATATTCCACTTTATTTTACTATACTGTAGCACACTATACTACTATATTCTAGTATGTTATAGTACGTTTTAGTATATTATAGTATATTATAGTATATAATATTATATTATAATATATTATAGTATATTATAGTATATTATAGTATATCATATTATATTATAATATATTATAGTATATTATAGCATAATATAGTATATTATAGTATAATATAGTATATTATAGTATAATATAGTATATTATAGTATAATATAGTATATTATAGTATAATATAGTATATTATAGTATAATATAGTATATTATAGTATAATATAGTATATTATAGTATAATATAGTATATTATAGTATAATATAGTATATTATAATATATTGTAGTATATTATAGTATATTATAGTATACTATAGTATATTATAATATATTGTAGTATATTATAGTATAATATAGTATATTATAATACATTGTAGTATATTACAGTATATTATAATATATTCTAGAATATTGTACTATATTGTAGCACAATATACTATATTCTAGTATTTTATAGCGTATTTTAGTACATTATCGTATATTATAATATATTCTAGTTTATTGTGTTATATGCCAGTATACAAAAATATATTATAGTGTACTCTAGTATACTATAATATATTCTATCAAATTATAGTATACTCTAGTATATTATAGTGCATTCTGGTATACTATGCTGTATTCTAGTATATTATAGTATATCTTACTGTACTATACTATAGTAAATGACTGTTCCATAGAAAATATATGTTCCGTCATATCAATAAAACAATCCTGAATTCTCATTGAAAACAAAAACCAATCATTAGAATAATACATTTCCTACAAAAATAATTTTAAATCAAGCTGAATATTTCCCATTATATTCTTCCCTTATTATTTATTAAATGTTTAACCACGAGCACAGCACACTGCAATTGATCGCGCAACAACAAGCATTTCCAAAACGGCCGACTTCAGATCATCAGAATTGCAAACAAAAATCAATTAGTCCTAATTATGCGGTTCTTAATTTATCTAATCGTTTTCAACGATCTCAAGAAACCACAGACCAGAATAAATCCGGCGGAAATAATGGAGTAGTCATGCTTTCTAAATCTCGTGTTCTAGAAGGGGTGCACAGGTGAGTCAGGTGATTTCTAAGCAACCTGTGGCACGTGTCGGTATTCAAAGCATCCCTGTATAGGGTGTACTCAATAAGCATAATGCTGACAATAAGCATAAGCAAGTTTGTTCCATGAGGCGACACGCGACCAGGTCTCGAAACCCTTTTCCACCCCGGGCACATTTCGCGCACGATCCCTCTTTCGTTTCTTGCGATCGAGCATCTGTTTAAGAAAAGGGCGAAGATAATCGATCGAGTGACAGGCACCCCTTCGAGCATAACTCTTTCTCACTATACCTGTTCGCGTGTAGTAACACGTGTCTCTTCGACGATCATGGAAATCTCCATCGATGTACACCGTTAGCTTGACTGACGTGTGGAATTATAGTGGTTGAGATACGCTCTGGCAGTTTCTTATTTCGATACGGGCGACATGTGCTTGAGCCTAATCGAAGACGCCTTTCGGAACGTGTTTGTACAGATTCTAGGAAAGTTATGCGAATTTTTTCAATGGCGAAATGATATTAAAAATTGTTTTTCTCATCGACAAACGAAGGAAAGATATACTAAAACGTTCTAAAAATAAAAAGATAATATTGTTAGCAGTAACTTGAAAAATACTTAACAATCTTGATTCCCATATTTCATATGAAGCAAGTCAACATTAATAGACGTTGTTGTTTAAACTTGGACTCTGCATTTTGATGCATTTGTACTATGTGTAAATTTGTAAAATTCAAAGAAATATTTATATTAGCCACAATTAACAGTATTTTCATTTTATTTCGATTTGAAGGAATCTTCTAGTCGATGAAAGCAATTGTTCACTCACTCTGTCGTTTATAAAACAGTTCATAAAATATAAAATTTGTACAAAAATCCACAGTCTAGTAATAATGCACAACAATGATCAGGGAGAGTCTGCGACTTTTGATTCTGCAATTTTTATTGTATATCTTAACCAGTTAACTGTGGCGATCTTTTTGTAAACCGCGCACCAGTGTGTGTCGCGATAATCAAGCGATGACGTTATGAATCCAACTCAAATTATTTATAATTTTTATTTGCTTGTTTCATTTCGTCTTGACCTCTAAACATTTGAAACATATTAAAATTTACGAATATAATTTCGTTTTCGCCAAAATTAAAATTTAAATATCAAATTGTAACAAAATTTTACGCATGACGGATATAGTCGTCATGACACAAAATTCTGCCACATCTCCATGACGGATATAGTCGACAAACACACTTAACTGGTTAAAGTGTATGATGTTGTTAAAAGTTTGAAGATATGAGAGAAACAAATAATGATAGCGAACGTGTCGACAGTCTCGACTAACGTTAAAGATTATGGGACCGTTGTCAATTTATTTGATCAATGGTCATGAACGTCTTGCAGGGGCTGTTGCAGAGCGGTGGCTACGCTTCAAGACCCAGTCATCCGCGCTCACAGTCCATGCAGGTACTGTCAATCGTCTAGATCCTGTAGTTTCCGCTATGATCGACTGTCAAAAAATCGATCTCATACCTCACGATCCAATTCAACCCATAAACTAAATCACAAAGCGAACATACACTGTTGGGAGCTGCAAACTTGGCAGTCGGAACAATTTATTAAAATACAAGACACCCTTACCTCATTTTTTAAAATATTATGACTATTTTCCTTAGAAAATTAAATACTAGATCATGCATCGAGTTTTCAATAATTTTGGTTGCGCACATTATACAATTATTATTTTACAACTTGAGGAATTGGATCCGTAGTCCTGATTGTGTCTATAAGTTGACATTGGTCCTTAAAACGTTAATTATTGTCATGGGTCACAATTTCAAAATTTCAAACTTTCTATTCCTAAATATATATTCTAAAATATCTATTCCGTATTAAAAATGGTCGTTTTATTGAATAAAAAATTTATTTATACTGGAGCTAATTTCAAATACTATGTTAGCAATTTTGACATGTTGTAGAAAGTGAAGTACAAATTTTAATCAAACTGACTTAACATTGATTAACTCGAATAACTAAAGATTCACTAAATGTGATTATTCCCTAATAAATTCTGAACAAATAAATTGATCTAGAGCCTAATAAATTGATCCAGAGCCAATCACAGTCGACTGCCACCTTCCCAGCTCCCACCAGTACAAGCAAGCAAAATCGTGAGTGAGAATGATCGAAGATGATGAAACGAAGGTGTCTCTGTTGTCCCAGGTGCAGCAAGCGGTTGCGCAGGCAGCACAGCAACTGCAAGCTCTGCAGAAGCAGCAGGCTCTTCAAGGTGGTGGTGGTCTGGTTGGTCGAGGTTTGACGCAACAAAGGTCTCCACCACCTCCTGGCACCCCGCCAGCGGTGAAACCACCACCAACAAGATTGGAACCGTCACCGGAAGAGACCACCGACCTCGAGGAACTGGAACAGTTCGCGAAAACCTTCAAACAGAGGAGGATCAAGCTCGGTTTCACCCAGGGGGATGTTGGACTCGCCATGGGCAAGCTCTATGGGAACGACTTTTCGCAGACGACGATTTCGAGGTAAGGTCCAGCATCTTTCTTCGCGTTCTTGTCCGATAAAAAAACCAGACCCAACCCAAACCTTGATGAGGAATGTTATATGTTAAGCAGTGATTCCTCTATTTCTGTATTTCCCTATTCCTCTATTCCTCTATCCCTCTACCCCTTTACCCCTCTATACCCCTATCCCTCTATCCCTCTAACCCTCTATCCCTCTATCCCTCTATCCCTCTATCCCTCTATCCCTCTATCCCTCTATCCCTCTATCCCTCTACCCCTCTATCCCTCTATCCCTCTATCCCTCTATGTCTGAATTTCCCTATTCCTCTAATCCTCCATTCCTCTAATCCTCTATTCCTCTATTCCTCCAATCCTCTATTCCTCTATTCTCTATTCCTCTAATCCTCTATTCCTATAATCCTCTAATCCTCTAATCCTATAATCCTCTAATCCTCTATTTCTCTATTTCTCTATTTCTCCATTCCTCTATTCCTGTATTCCTCTATTTCCCTATCCCTCTATACCTCTATTTCTCTATTCCTCTATTCCTCTATTCCTCTATTCCTTTATTTCTCTATTTCTATTTCCTCTATTTCCCTATTTCTCTATTCCTCTATTCCTCAAATCCTCCATTCCTATATTCCTATATATTTGTGTATTTATTTTTGTTGTATCTCCAATGCACGTTGAAAACTAGGGCCCCCAATTTCAAGGTTCAACTTCTAATGGGCAATTTTCGATCATTCTCGCAGGTTCGAGGCGCTGAATCTATCGTTTAAGAACATGTGCAAACTGAAGCCGCTACTGCAGAAGTGGCTGGAGGATGCAGATAATTCCCTGAACAACCCTAACTCCCTTTCGAACCCACTCACCACTCCGGAAGCCATCGGCAGGCGGCGGAAGAAGAGGACTTCGATAGAGACCAGCGTGAGGGTGGCTCTGGAAAAAGCGTTCATGCAGAACCCGAAACCCACTTCTGAGGAGATCACTATACTGGCGGACAGTTTGGCGATGGAGAAGGAAGTGGTTCGAGTGTGGTTCTGCAACAGGTGAGTTACACCCTTCTCCCACCTTTAATTAGAAGATTGTTTATCAATAGACTGCGGATTTTATGAATTTATAACGAAAATGGTTAGGTGTGATTTCAGACAGCATAACTAAGAGAGTTTGAGAACATGGACACAATTTTCACTGATTAATGGAACTACGACAAAAAGAAAGAGACTTCTCTTTTGCTCCGGCGTCTTGCAGTGAACACACTGTATTTTTATTTTGCATGAGGAACCGCAGTCTAGTGATCACAGGCATGTGGAAGTAATTATAAAATAGTTACCTCATATAGTATCTTAAATAATATTATTTCAGAAGTGTCCAAGCCTGGCCCGGCTTAAATGTATCATGAAAAGTGATCATTAGACTAACGTTCTCCATGCAAAATAAAAATTTTGTGCTAGATAGAAGCTAGATAGATAATAGCCAGTTGCTCTCAAACTCTTTCTATTTTCCCACTGTTTAAAATGACAGCTATTCATTTTCGTCACGAGTGCATAAAATGCGTAGTCTGCTGATCATTCACCTTCCAATTTTCGAAAGTTTAACAAACCCCCATCTGAACTCAATTTCCCAAATCACAGTCGCTCGCGGAATCGCTTCCCTACAGCAGCTCCTAAGAACCAATCAATAATGACTCAAACTCAACGTCTTCCAGACGACAGAAGGAGAAGAGGATCAACCCTCCAACAGCAGCGATGGGCAGCCCAACGATGGCGTCCCCAGCGCCCTCTGTGTTTGCCTCGCTAGCTGGCTCGATGTCAGGCAGTCCTCTAGCTCTGACGACGCATTCATCAGGCATGGGACACTCTCATCCTCATCCGACACCTTTAGGCTCGCCTCTTCCCTTGGCCCTGGTGGCTTCGGCAGGTGGCAATTACCATCCCCTAAGCGGCAAGTCGCACGAGTGACACCAGCAGTCGGCCCACCAGGGGGACGCGATTTATCATCAACACCATCACCAGCAACCGCATCATCAGCAGCAACGACGTTTGTGCAATCTACCTGAGTTCTATCACTAATCCTTCGACGATGCGGCTGGTGACGTAAGCCTGGATCACGAGTCGGAGAGGTTCAACGCCGAATGGAATTTGGCTTGAACCAGAATCAAGATCAAGACGAGGGGGCTCTCGTCATCGAAGTGAAATGATGTTTTCCGGATGGAGGCCCCGGTGGCACGATACGATTCGATACATATCCTGGTGACGAGGTTCCACGATCAAGTCGATCACGCGGACTGCAGCTTCGTGGACACTCCACTATCGCATACACGGCAGTATCTGCCCGATCAGTATACGAGGCGCGCCACGTTTCGGAGAGAACTCGACGAAAAGACTTCTAGATAATTAGTCGACGCTTAGGAAATTCGGTGGGTCAGTGTTTCTCGTTCAGTTTTTGTCGTTTCTTCTTCAGTATTATCGTTTGTTCGCGGATCGTCCATAGGGGGAAAACGCTTGATTTTCGAAGTCCGCGGAGAGAGGACACGGTTATTCATTGGAAAAAAGGATTGTCGCGACCGATTCTGCGGAACGACGAATTTTTGAGAGCGATTATATTTGCGAGTTGCAATTAGCGAATGCCCCTCCCCCCCCCCCCCCGGGCTATAAAGAAGCCCCTTAATCGGCCTCTGACGAGTTATCGTTTGAATTGTCATGAAATATTTATCAGATGGGGAACCGATCGACGATGCACGTGTAATTATCGACTGGCTTCCTTCCATCGGAGTTGTTCGATTTTCGTTTCGCGTTCTCTCTTTGGACCGAGGCCAAGTTCACATCGCGATACACGAGATCTTCGACGATCTGACGATCGAGGATCGAGAGATTCGTTCTCTCGGAGTACAATTCTTTTCTTCTTTTTATTTTCGTTTCTTTTTTCTTTTGCGGTCCGATCAGTGTCACGAGACGGTTCCTTCGAAGAGGACGAGCATAGATAGGGTGCTCGACTCTCCGTGGTAAGCAGGGTTTAATCGCGAACGATGAGGAAGTGTCCGCCATTTTGAGATCGGGAATTTGTTCGCGGACTGGCGTAGTGACAAATGATCTCACGAAATTGTGGCCGGGGCTCGGCGAAGCTTTGCACTTCACTGCCACGGGAAATTTGGATAAATTAATTTTCACTGTTTCGTTCTGGTCGAGCGTTGACCATCGTTTCGTGGGAGTATTTTATTATTTATTTGTTTGAGAAACTTTTCTACACTCGAGAGTATATGGGACAAGAAAATTGTGTTAACTGTTTACGGTTCAGAGGTATTGAATTTTTTCAGTGCTAATTTTGCATTAATTTCATTTAGATCGTTTGAGAGTTCAATGTGCTTCTATTTTAATTTATTTGTAACTCGATTGCAGATCTCTGTTTGCATTTAGAGGTGATAAATAGACTACAGATTTTTGTGCACAATTAGATCATCTTTAGAAGATCATAGATAAATGAAAGATTATTTCTTATGTTTATTATTTTAATATTTCAAACGCAAACAGTATGAAAATAAATCATTTACTATATTATTTATGTATGTATGATACATGCAAATTTTTAAAAGAAATCTCGTAAAAGCACATGTAGACTCACAAAAGTATATAATATTTATATCTCAATTTTACCGCAAGGAATCTTTTATTGAATGAACAGAATGTTTATTATTGTTTTATTAACACAATAAAGAGAAATCAAAAAGACAAATTCTATTCGAAATCATTTTTTTCAAATTGTATCTATGACGATCTATGAAGTAGGAAATGTGCAGCACCAATAATGGTTATAGAAAGGGTTCAGTTAACAGATCATGGCAGTAGTATAGTGACATAAGTCAGGACATGTTCCCGATTATCAATTCAAGAGCCACGCTTCCTCGTCGATCGATAAAAATGCGGCGACGTCCGACAATACGTTTGTAGATATCTAACGCGTACGGTCGCGTGTCTGTCGTCATACATATCCGTGTCCCGAACATGTACATAAATTATGCGAGTGTTAATTTTGTGAAATTCAGCGGGAATGCGACTTCTCCCTCGTTCTACGCGTTCGACGCGTTTTCGATAACCTTTTACAATTAAATCCCACATAAATGAATTTCCTAAACTATTACAATTTCATCTCAAAACATCATTACTATTTTATTTGCACATTAGAACACAAATCAAATTCTGTTCATCCGTTAAATAAAAGCAGAGAAGCACCACTGAATAAAAACGGAAAGGAAAATGGATGACTAGTCCTAAACGGAATTTACGTGAATAAATTGAGAATTGCTTGAATTTTTGTAATGGGGGCTCTGAACTATTTTATATTTGTAATAATATAAATGAATAATGGTAGAGAAAAGTTCTACGTTGCTATAAGGAGCGAGAACGCAGCGACGCGCGCGTGATTTCAACGCTCGCATAAGCGCGACCTTTTCGTTGAATTCATTGAACGAGCAAGTTTTCGCATTTTTCGCGACAATCCCTGGACAGACACGAGGATTAGCTCTTGTAAATACGTGCGTACGTGTACATACGGTATATACACACCCGCTGCACGCAGATTAATTATACATATGTAGCGCATGTACGTTTACACAAGTCGAACAGCGGCGCTCGATCTTGAGAGTTCGTTTCCGCCATTTTTCCACAAGTATCCGTTCTAGCCAAAACCTACAGTCTTCAGCAATTAAATCGCAAAAATTTGTACACATTTACAACTATTTCAACAATCTTCCAATCCTGAAAAGTCAATAAAATAAATCATTAAAAAAATCATCTATAACGCAGTGTTACAATTTGAAATAAAATTATTTTAGGGACTGTTTAATTGTATACCACTGTTTCTACTAATTTTTAAAGTCTGTTAAATATTGTAACGTGGGTATATCGCGAACTCTCAGCTCCAAACGCTAAAATCGACAGATTCAAGGTGGTGAAACTCCCGGTGACTAATTAAGGGCTATGATCTTAGGAGAGGAAACGTTAAGGGCCGTACACAATAGAACTAATATCGTAATCGCCGTATACTAAGAGTCGTGGATATACGTATAAATGTATTATATTATATTCTATATATATATATAAAAAAATATATGTGTGTGTGTGTGTACACGCGGTTTCGTCGCGCGTTCTATGCATATGCACGTATAACCATATACATACTATACATAAATGTATAAAGTGAACGTGTTTGTAAATAATAGAAAGAGAATCGACGAAAAGAGCACGGTAGCCATACCGTGCCATAATCGTTTCTTATTACTACGATTAGTATTTAAGGCACTTCTAATTTTAGGCATCAGGAAACGTCGTTGATTATCGAAACAGGAACACGAGAGATTCAGCTTTAAATTCTAGATAGACTGCGTATCAAACTTTAATCTTTTCTTTCGCAAAAATCGCAGACGACTGACAACAACAATTTGCGAAATTGTTAATTAAATTACCTAATCCTGAGGCTACAGAGTCGCTCGGTTCCTTTTCTAAGAAGCGCGTTTCGACCGTGTACATTTGTTGCGTACCCCATTTTGTAACAATATGAATATAAATATAAATATATAAATATAAATATATAAATATCTATGTACACGCATACATCGTCGAGTACACTGATGTATGACCGTGTACATATACTTGACACATTACGTTGTATGTGATTCTTTGCTGGACGCGACACGATGTATTACAATATATATATTTTCGTTGTATTTTAATATATCTGGTCGCGCGTCTGATCGTGTATAAATATTGCTACGTGTATATGTATGTATGTAAAACGCGTGCGAGACGAGACGGAACACGTGTGAGTCTGTTCGAGATACAGTGACTGATATTCGGACACTATGAAAAATTTCATCACTTTTTTAACAGTGGACCGAAAGACTTAAATTTTCCGAGAAGGATTAGTTCACTATCTGAAATGGAAAAAAAAGTTTGCAAAAACTGCAACCGGTCGGAATCGCGGAGATAATTCTAAAAACTACCATTTACGAGTCCGTAAAATACAATTTTTATTTTTCTTTTAATATTAATCATCGAAAGATGTAAGAATCTTTAGGTTCATTATAGTTGAAGTTCGAAAATTATATAACGTTGCGATTTTAGCCATTTTTAATTCTGATAAAATTTTCAGAATGCGTATATAGTTAACACAGATTTAGAAAACGTACTTTTCGTAAATTAAACGTAATAATTAAACGTAACAAAAAATTTTTAGTATCTTCTGCGAGCAATTTCTTTAAAATTTCTTTCCCACGTCATGTAGTGAATTAATTATTCTAATTTCTAAAATAGATCGAAGACGTTTTAGTCACCTTTAAAATGAGTTTTCTTTTGTATGGTGTCCGAATATTTTTGTGGGTCATTGTGTATCGTCCCCCATCATGTACCCCGTTCTCCTAGGACCCCCGAATTTCGTTTTATTTTCGAACATTAACTTCCAGAGCCGTGGACCAAGCTGTAGCGAGACAGAACAGCGCAAATGTGCAAACGTACGAGAGAACGTGCGAATCCGACGCGAAAGCGAAAACGAGACGAAAGAGAAGACGAAACGATACGATAAAGAGTTCCTAGAGCACCCGAGCGCGCTAGACGTTTTTAAAGGCGAACATGAGAGACAAACGAGAGAGGAGGAGTTAGAGGATCATTAATTTTTTCTGTCGAACTGCGAGGATTTTCAAAATCCTTTGGTCCAGAAAATTTTAGAGCGAGGAGAACTGTGGCAGATAGCAACGAGTTCCTCATTTTATTTGGAATATGAAAACCTTTTTAACGGATCGTAGACATTTTTCTTTTTGAGTTTCTTTAGATTACAGAATTTTGTATGGAGTGAAAATTTTCATACAGTGAAAGCATTTATATGTAGTGAATATTTTCATGCAATGACTTTGTGTCGTAGTAATTTTTATTCTCAGAAAACTGTGACTGGTAGCAACTAGTCTTTCATTTCATGTGGTAGATAAAGAAAGAGTGAACCATAGAAATTTATATTTTTGAATTTCTATGGGACAGCGAATAGGATTTTGCGCGTATTGAAAATTTGATAACAGTGGAAGCTATCATATAGCCAAAATTTTTGAGCAACGAAAACTAGTGAAAATTTTCAAACAATGACTACTTTCAGGTTGTGAAAATTTTCTTACTTCATAAAAATTGTGTTAGGTATGCAGTTTCCATTTTATTTTCGAGATGAGGAAATTTTCAATGGACCAGGAGAAATTTTTTGTTTTCTCTGGAGCATTGCTCAGATTTTTCGTTTTCTCTGGAGCATTGCTCAGATTTTTCGTTTTCTCTGGAGCATTGCTCAGATTTTTCGTTTTCTCTGGAGCATTGCTCAGATTTTTCGTTTTCTCTGGAGCATTGCTCAGATTTTTCGTTTTCTCTGGAGCATTGCTCAGATTTTTCGTTTTCTCTGGAGCATTGCTCAGATTTTTCGTTTTCTCTGGAGCATTGCTCAGATTTTTCGTTTTCTCTGGAGCATTGCTCAGATTTTTGCAGTCCAGGGGTTGGAGAATGAAAGAGATGAAGAGATTTTTTGATTTTTCTAATCCTCCTCGTTTTTTCTCATTCGTCGACGATGCGTAATGTTGTAGATAGAGAGAAGTTAGTGAACACCCACAACCCTGTCCTTTTTCAGCGCCCTCTGATCGACGTGTCATTGGTTCATTTGTGGTGAGCCTCGTTGAGCCAGCGCATTCCGCGATAGACGCATAGTACAGTGATTATTATTATTATTATTATTATTAATTATTATTATTATTATTTCATTATATTTTAACTTTTATTATTTGACAATAAAAGTACTAGACAACTTTAGTTCCTTTTGGTTCATTTGATTTATTTTTTCGTTCCTTTTACCTTTCGTTTCCTATGTTTTAATACTCCGTCTGAGGAAATGAATTTGTTGATGTTGTTTTAAGAGTTGCGAGTGTTTTGGAGATTTTTTGTGAATAATTGTTTGTTAGAGTTCTGGCGAAAGCACGCGAGATTACCTACCAGGGCTTATGAAATGTTATAATATTGATTTTGGTCCTTGAAACAGTTATGAAATACGTGTTTTTATCGTGATTAGTAGTTACGAAGAATCGAAATTTATGATTGTCTATTTTGTTTCACTATCGGTTCTATAACTGTTATTTTGTTGTAATCAAATTGGTCTTCTATTGGCTACAGAATTGACTTTTGCATCAACTTGTAGAGGAACGGTGTTATTAATTATTACAATTGCAGATTGTTGCGCATTAAATAAGGCAGGCAAATTCTTGTGCTTTTTATACATTTAAGGACATCATTAAACTTATGATGTCTGATTTGATTAACGCTAGAACTACCGGACCAGTCAAAATGACTGGTTTCTAATTTTTTCATATAGAAATATTGAAATTATAAATATGTTTCCAGGAGTAATTTCTTAGTAAACTTCTCTATTGAAGTACATATTTGAACAAAAAATTTACGGAAGTCTGACTAAACGCAATCTTGTTATTATTAAGCAATATACGCCAGTCGCGTTTAGTGCACTAGTGTTAACGAGTATTGAGGCTTTAAAGAAACTTTCAATGCAGAAAACAAACAAGAATTACGAATTCTAGAACCGTTTTGGAATCAATATAGACTTGAAATCATAAAAAGAGATATAAAAATATAAAAGTTTGAAATTTCGATTCTTCGTAACAATTATTCACGATAAAAATGTTTTCTAACATTTCTCATCATTCTGATCGTTACGGAGCAGTTCGAAAAGTGTTCTTTAACACTATTATTTCCTCAGTTATGTTATTCAAAGCCCTGGCCCTACCGTCCCATCGCGTCCTGTAAATAAATTCGCGAATAATCCCTCGACTAATTTCGCGACCGACAGATGTGCACTACCGCTCATGGAAGTATACGGACATCTGAAAATTAAGCAACAAAATAATTTTATTTCTAATCAGATTTTCATTCGTATCAATTTAACGAATTACGCATAGATGATGAAATATTGTTGAAGCAGTAACAAATGAATAACTCCTTTGGCATTTATACTATATCTTTCGTTAATCGTGGCGTTCGTCGTATCAATTTTTTAATTGTTTCAACTGGTATATAGTCCTCCATGCAGCTTGTAACAATAATGTGCAGAGCTGGGTTTTAGGGGCGATTTTTTCTAACGCATTTAAAGTTTATGTAGATGTTAAGAAAATAAAATATTAGTCGGTTATTGTGTGATAAATAAGGGATGGCAATGTAAATGCATTCTCATACAAGTAATGATTATTTATCAAAAGAAATTTTTTAAAGGAACGTCTGTGTTTCAATGAGCGGTAGTGCACGTATATCGAGGTTATAGTCGTCTAATCAATCATTAGAGGTGTGTATAATTGTCTCTATTGCGAAAGAGAGTGAGAGAGACAGAAAGAGAGAGATAGAAGGATCCTAGCGTTTACTATAGCGATTTACTAAACGAATTCGATGTGTAACCGGTACATAATGGAACGCGAGCGCGCGAGAAAATGGCGTTCGGTGCGTGGGAGTAACGATTAATTATTTAGGGAAGCAGGAGGATACCATTAACGATAGTGTGTTATTCGAACCAGATTAAACGTTAGGTGAAAACGTGGAGCACGGTATAATAGTTCTTGAAACGAAAAAAAAAAGTAACGGAATAATAATTCTAATAATTGAGTCGCGAAAACGGGAGAAGAAGTATCCCGTCCGGCGGCTAAGTCGTCTAAACTATCATATTTTGTACCATGAATTAGCGGCATTGTCGCGAACAATCGCGTTCGTTTTACTGTTAGAAGGATACGTCCGCGATGTATTGTCGAATTGAGCACGCGAACACGATTAGGAATAATTAATTATGCGAACGGTTTCCGATGGAAGGTTCGTGGGGAGCCTCGTCGGAAACTTCGAATGCGAGGGAGAGAGAGAACGAGGTGAGTGCGCGTGCGTGACGCTGTATAAATAAAACCATATCAATCGGGAATAGTTCATGTTACCTAGGATACGCTATTACTACGATCATTATCACAATATGATTAGTAAGAGTATTGTAATTGTATAATAAACTACGTCATAGATACTCGACACGTTGCACATCATTCTGCCCGTTTGATACATTAATTACTACACTGCAGATTTTTATGAAACATAAAAATTGTCTACAATCATTACAAGATACAGAAGCTACATAGACATTTATTTCTTTTCATAATCATATTTGCGATTTGAAAATAGTACAACAGTATATTAATATACTTGTGACAATTGTCACATTCATGGAATATTTTCACTGTGTAGAGTTTGATGATTGCTAATAGCGAAAAACAATAATTTAATTATTAGAAGCACATCTTTGGCAATTCGAGTGCGGTGGAGTTTAAAAAAAATTGGTGGTCTTGTTCTTAACAAAAAAAAAATGGAAAGTTGTAAACTCAGAGAAGAATACGTGGCTGCGAAAAAAGTGAAATATAACAATATGATAGATTATACAATTATATATTGGATAGGGAAATGTTCGGAAGAATTTCCTGCATTGATCCAATACGAAAAGGTTTATTTATTGTTGGAGGGAGCAAAGAAAATTGTATATTTTTCCCAGCAACATATGATTCTTGCCGCATTTATCGGAAGCCACCCTGTAAACAGCGGCAAGAATCATCTGCTTAACTGGAACCTGTGAGCAGCGCCATTCCATGCAGTGGCAAAACGCTGAAACTGGTAGACGAATTTTTCAAATGATAAATAAAAATTATTTAATCATAATACACCCAATGTATTTTTCTGTCACACGGTCGTGGAGCTTTAAAGCTTTTTTCTTCTATATATCACAGGTATTAAGACTACTACAGACATTGCATCTTATGGGCTTTTCTGTCTAGGCCTCGGGGGGCCACAGTGGCCCCGTACCATTTCGGTGTCGCGCTCAATATTACCGATAGTTCACGAATTTAGGCGTATTAGCAAAAACTGAATATTCCGTATACTGTATTTTTACTGCGGGTGTTTAATATGATTTGGAGGCTACAAATGCATACGGCGCGTGTACACAGACTTAAGATAGTCTGTGCACCCCATAATCTCGTCGGTGCCTCAAGTCTGCGGCTGTGATCTTGTTCACCAGTAGGTATTACAGATCGTGCGACACAAATCCCTATAACCCGATTTTGTCAATTCGTGGCATGGATTTCAAATGTGGAATAATTAACATTTTAAATTTAAAAATATTTTTTTATTACGGCAATTCATTGCTAACATATATGCATGTTGTTGCTCACAGACTTAAGATACCTACAGACATTGCATGCAATACGTTTTTCTGTCTACGGTTCTGAATTACCGACTCTGTAGAAAATGTCCTAGTACGATAGCGGACTCTATCGAAATGGAACGGTTAGGTGGTGAACTACATGAAGTTGCAACACATAAAGTGTGTGTCTGAGGAGGCTCGATTTTACAGCGTTGTCAGCTTTAAAACGCAATTGTATTCGTACAAAAATACTCCACGTATTATTCACTTGTGCCGCCTATCTTTTTACAGGACTTCGAACCCCCTGGTAAAAATTTGGCGAACATGATAAAGAAGTTTGTATCCGACAAGGACGAACTTATGCACATTTAAGAAGAGAAAGAAAGACAGATACAGAGCTGCTGAATACTGTGCACACTCGACAGAAAATTTATTAGTAACACACTTGTGAGGAATTGTTTACAAATATTTGCAGTTAGGAAATATAGAATAGACCTTCAGTTACTTTCACATATAGTTTATCGTCACATTTTATTTCTGACTAAATAGTTATAAATAATTATTCTAAGTCTCGTTCTAAAATAAACTCAAATAATTTAACAGATCTCTGGTAAAAAATAATCTTCCTTGTGATCGGAGGATCTAGAATGATGTCTCAGCTACATTTCTGTTGCTGTTTTATGTAGATTCGACGAATAGTTAATTAGTTATTTACGATTTCCAGAGAGGTGACACAACGATTTGTTTGTTTACCTTTGACAAATACTCGGACTCTCCTTGTCTTACACATTGCGGGCATAGAAGATAGAAGTTACCTCCACAAAAATTGTTGATAAATTACTTCAGGTACTTTTTATAAATATTAGCTCTCGAAGAATATAGAATGGACCTTCGGCAACATTCATGTATAGTTTTCAATTCGATTCTAGAAGAGGTTAGTTAGTTATAAATAATTTTTGTTACTCTTGTTCTAATGAAACTGTGCATACTAGTGAGAATTGAATATCTTGTATACTCCAAATGTTCATGCATAAAAGTTAATCTGTATCTCGAGTACTATTAGCTATTTTTACTAAAAAATTTGGTGGTGAGGTAACCAAACATATAATCGTTGTAATCGTTAAACAAACAGACATAACAAATTCATTAATTACATTTTTTCAATATAATTATGCTTAGTAATATTCATGTATCATAAATTATGCTGGATCTCGAGTTTTGTTACTTACTTCTACTAAAAAATTAGATGGCAAGATGGTCAACGGAGTGCTCGTCGACGTCATCGACAAAAGGAATTGTTATAAACATTAAACAGCCAGAGATAGTAACTTTATTAATTACATTTGCTTGATACAATATTGTTTGGTAATATTCATGTGTTAAAAGTTAGTCTGTATCTCGAGTACTATTAGCAATTTTTACTTAAAAATAAGATGGTAAATAGTCAAGATGATGTTTGTCGACATCGTTGGCAAGAGGAATTGTTATAAACATTATACAGCCAGAAATAATACATTTATCAATAATTATTATCACGGCGATCGAGATCTACCAAAATTAGTTGGGGTGGGGAGCGTTGCGCTTCGCTGCGCGCTGAGCATCACTGCTTACCTAAGCCCGCGGAGCGCGCTCAGTCAGTCAGTCGGGCCGGGCCCTCCGGCCGGAGCGGATGGGCTACGGGACCAGGAGGGTCTTCGGCTACCTTGGGCTTACCAGAGGTCCTCCAGCGGTACCCTGGCCTCTCCTGCCTACCTTGGGGATGACCAGTGGTCCTCCAGAGCCACCCAGGCGTACCTTTAGCGGCTTAGGGTTGACCAAGGGTCCTCCATTAGTGGACCACTCTGGAATTGACCAGTGGTCATCCACAGTTACTCTGGCCTAGCCCTGCTTATCCTCAGCGGACTTAGGGTTGACCATGGGTCCTCCAACAGTGGACTACCATTGCCTACCCCGAGGTTGACCAGTGGTCATCCAGTGGTCATCCAGAGCTACCCTAGCCTATCACTGCTTACCTTCAGCTGGCGTAGGGTTGACCAAGGGTCCTCCTCCAGTGGCCTAACCTGGGCTTGACCAGTGGTCATCCAGAGCTACCCTAGCCTACCCCTGCTTACCTTCAGCTGGCTTAGCGTTGACCGTGGATCCTTCACCAGTGGCCTACCTTGGTTTACCCTTGGCTACCCAGAGGTTGACCAGTGGTCATCCAGAGCTACACGGGCCTTCCCTTGCTTATCCTGAGGCTGACCAGTGGTCCTCCAGGAGTACTCTGGTCTACCTTGCCTACCTTCAGTTGGCTTAGGGTTAACCAAGGGTGCTCCACACCAATGGCCTGCCATTGTTTTCATGGCCTACCTTTAGCTAGCTTAGGGTAGTCCAAGGGTTATTTAAAACTTCCTTGGCCTACTTTAAGCTAGCTTGGGGGGGGCCATGGTCTCTTCAATGCTGTCTTCGTTTACCTTGGGTTCTGAGCCGGTCCAGTTTCAGTATCCAGCATGATGTCAGTACCGTGCTGATCGGTTCAGAGGGGGCAATCATTTCAATGGCTTCGCATCTTTGAGTGAGTCATTTCGTCGCTACCTTATCACTATATTCGTCTGTAGAACTAGTAGTATAGAGTAGTAGTAAAGTGTAAAAGTAGTTAGTTGCATGCATGGGCAGGCCTCGCCGCCCCAACGATCAGCCGAGATGGGAACGTCCGCGATTTGCACTAGCGTTGCGAGAAAACCACGCGTTGAATTTAGTCGATTTTGAACAGAGATTAAAGTTAACATTACGGTGTAGATTGTTTAGAGCGTAGCGTTGCGAATCACAAATAGTCGCGGTTCAAAATTACATTTCAATTTGATAACTGCACTTTTAAAGTTCATATTGTTGTTGTTTCTACATATAATCTAAAGTAATCCTTTTTTGGATCTCTGTTCGTTGAATTAGCGTTGCGCACCAAAAGTTCGCGTTTGCTTTCGAGTCTTTCGACTTTTCAGGCTCCCATGCTCGAGCTGCAACGATCAACTGTGAGATGGGCACATCCGCGATTTCAAGTAGTGTTGCGAAACAAATTGTTACACGCGTTGTACTAGTATCAATTTTTAAAGTTGATGAAATTTCTAGTTAATGTTGCAAATAAATAGTCGTAATTTAAAGTAGTTCTAAAGATACCTATTTAGAATTTTAGATGTTAGAGTTTTAAATTTCTTATTTAAATAGCATTCTAAATTCGATTTGTTGAATTAGCGTTGCGCATCAAAAGAATCGCGTTTGCAATAGAATCTTTCGATATTTCAGACGCCCATGCTCCAGTTGCAACGATCAACTGTGAGATGGGTACTTCCGCGATATCGAGTAGCGGTGCGAAACAAATTGTCGGGATAGGGCCGAAGGAGCAGACGAGGTTTTATGCCAAAGATGCCGGACAAACTGTCATTCAAAAGGACAATCATTGCAACGTCTTCGCATCTTCGAGTGAGTCATTTTATCACTACCATGTCGTTATACTCGTCTGTAGAAATAGAGTTGTAGTAGAATGTAAAAGTAGTTAGTTGCATGCATGGGCAGGCCTCGCCGCCCCAACGATCAGCCGAGATGGGAACGTCCGCGATTTGCACTAGCGTTGCGAAAAAAGTTCGCGTTGCATTAGTCGATTTTGAACAGAGATCAAAATTAGCCTTTCTTCTAAATTTAATAGTAGTCTCTATCAGCGATATAGCTTGTTTAAACTATAGCGTTGCGAAACAAATAGTCGCGATTCGTTTTGCAGAAACTGTAGAGTAATCTTTTTTGGATCTCCGTTCATTGAATTAGCGTTGCGTACCAAAAGTTCGCGTTTGCTTTCGAGTCTTTCGACTTTTCAGGCTCCCATGCTCGAGCTGCAACGATCAGCTGTGAGATGGGCACATCCGCGATTTCGAGTAGTGTTGCGAAACAAATTGTCACACGTGTTGTACTACTATCAATTTTAAAACTTGATTAAAAGTGTAGTAAATGTTGCGAATAAATAGTTGCGATTTAAAGTAAATCTAGACATACAGATGTACAATTTTAAACGTTGAAATTTTAAATTTCTTATTGAAATAGCAATTTGAATTTCGATTTGTTGAATTAGAGTAATCTTTTTTGGATCTCTGTTCGTTGAATTAGCGTTGCGCACCAAAAGTTCGCGTTTGCTTTCGAGTCTTTCGACATTTCAGGCGCCCATGCTCGAGCTGCAACGATCAACTGTGAGATGGGCTCATCCGCGATTTCGAGTAGCGTTGCGAAACAAATTGTCACACGCGTTGTACTAGTATCAATTTTTAAAGTTGATCAAATGCCTAGTTAATGTTGCGAATAAATAGTAACGATTTAAAGTAATTCTAGAGACACCGATATAGAATTTTAGACGTCAGAGTTCTTTTCTTATTTAAATAGAATTTTGAATTTCGATTGGTTGAATTAGCGTTGCGCATCAAAAGGATCGCGTTTGTATTAGAATGATTCGATATTTCAGGCGCCCATGCTCCAGTTGCAACGATCAACTGTGAGATAAGAACATTCGCGATTTTAAGTAGCGTTGCGAAACAAATTGTAACACGCGTTGTAATAGTATAAATTTTCAAAGATGACTTAATGTCTAGTTAATGTTGCGAATAAATGGCCGCGATTTAAAGTAGTTTTAGAAGTACCGATCTAGAATTTTAGACCTTATAGTTTTAAATTTCTTATGTACTTTGTAAGAATGGTAATACTTAATTTTGTAAGACTTTCAAAGTTCAACTTTACCAAATTGATACACTATTTTTGTCTAGAAATTGACATTTTTCAGGAAATTGACATTTTTCAAGAAATTGATATTTATTTCAGGAAATTGTTATTTATTTCAGAAAATTGTTATTTATTTCAGGAAATTTTTATTTATTTCAGGAAATTGTTATTTATTTCAGGAAATTGTTATTTATTTCAGGAAATTGTTATTTACTTCAGGAAATTGTTATTTACTTCAGGAAATTGTTATTTATTTCAGGAAATTGATATTTACTTCAGGAAATTGATATTTATTTCAGAAAATTGATATTTATTTCAGGAAATTGTTATTTATTTCAGGAAATTGTTATTTATTTCAGGAAATTGTTATTTATTTCAGGAAATTGATATTTATTTCAGGAAATTGATATTTATTTCAAGAAATTGATATTTATTTCAGGAAATTGATATTTATTTCAGGAAATTGATATTTATTTCAGGAAATTGATATTTATTTCAGGAAATTGATATTTATTTCGGGAAATTGATATTTATTTCGGGAAATTGATATTTATTTCAGAAAATTGATACTTATTTCAGGAAATTGATATTTATTTCAGGAAATTGATATTTACTTCAGGAAATTGTTATTTATGTCAGCAAATTGATATTTATTTCAGGAAATTGATATTTACTTCAGGAAATTGATATTTACTTCAGGAAATTGATATTTACTTCAGGAAATTGTTATTTATGTCAGCAAATTGATATTTACTTCAGGAAATTGATGTTTACTTCAGGAAATTGATATTTACTTCAGGAAATTGATATTTACTTCAGGAAATTGATATTTATTTCAGGAAATTGATATTTATTTCAAGAAATTGATATTTATTTCAGGAAATTGATATTTATTTCAGGAAATTGATATTTATTTCAGGAAATTGATATTTATTTCAGGAAATTGATATTTATTTCGGGAAATTGATATTTATTTCGGGAAATTGATATTTATTTCGGGAAATTGATATTTATTTCAGAAAATTGATACTTATTTCAGGAAATTGATACTTATTTCAGAAAATTGATATTTATTTCAGAAAATTGATATTGTTATCCTGAAATCAATATTGCTCGGATCGGAGTTCCCTCAGGGACTCACTCACGGGATGGGGCCCGTGAGTGGGTACGGGGACTCGCGTCCCCGGGGGCACCCGAATCGCCTATAGGTCGTTGCGTCCACAAATCATTAGATTTTAGATCGATGTGGTTCCGATTTTGATTCAATTTGGTTCTCATTTGGTGTCGATTTTGTTTCGACTGGCTTTTGATTTAGTTTCGACTTGTTTTTGATTTTGATTCGACTGGTTTTCGATTAGGTTTCGACTGGTTTTCGATTTGGTTTCGATTTGGTTTCGTCTGGTTTCCGAATTGGTTTCGATTTTCTTTCGTCTGGTTTTCGATTTACTCGATCTATGGCATATTTACCGTCATCTTTTTATCGTCTTGTTTTAATTTGGTTCACACATTGTATTGTATCTAACTATGATTAGTCTGTTCCAATTAGAGTCTGGCAGCTGATCATCTTCATCGTCGGACGAAGACCACTCGTCCAACAAAGAGGAATCATCGAACGAAGAAAATTCATCGAAGGGAGACTCCAGATTATTCTTAAGTTACTTTTAGTGCGTGCGTTAGTTATTAAGATTGTCAATCGTCGTTGTAATTATGTCGAGTAATTATTGCCGTAACTTGACTTTGCTCGCCTCGTTTTCTGACTCCGACACGGCCTTCTGCTGTGTCGGCCTTGCTTGCAGGTTCTGAGCTGGTCCAGTTTCGGTAGCCGGCGTGAAGTCATTGAGAGGGATGTCTAAGTGACTCGTTCACTCGTCTTCTGACGATCCTCTGTGTTAACGTAATTCTGGGCACGCCATGTTCTCATGTCACCCAGTAGCGCCAGAAACCGTTTGAGCGCATCTCTTTGCCATCTTTCTTCGTGATGGAGTGACGGGTATCGGGCTGGTCGGCTCAGGACTTGCAAGCACTGAACGCGTCGCGTCACCCTTGAACCAGAGCCTTCTGCTCTGGTTCGATCTTGTTTGTCTCTTTGAAAGAATCAGAGCCTTCCGCCTGATTCGCCCTTGGTCCCTCGTGGATCGGAGACTTCTTCTCCGATTCACACTTTTCCCCGCAATAATTACTCGACATACGCTAAATGGAAAAGAAGTCTTTTCCATGAAAAAGACTACTTCTCCATTTAGCGACCTGCGAAACTTAGTTTCTAAGAATCTTCGTTGTAAGAAAGGGAGACAGAACGAAGAGAGACTTCGTTCTGACTCCCTTTCGGGTCTCTTGTGCAGCAACCTCCTCGCGGTGAGACCTGGGCAATCGATATTATCCACAATTCGCAAAATGCTATAATTTATAAATTATAGTATCTTGCATGTTGTGGATAATATCGAGCTAATAGCTGCACATTTAGAATTTGCATAAATATGTATTTTATATTAGAATGTAAGACTCGATACTTTCTTCGTTTTCCTATGTTCCAGCTTTAGCAATTCTTTTTAATTAATAATCCAAATACATAGTTTTCGTTTCAGAATACATGTAACTCTTGCTCTCGTGAGCGAGTGTTAAATAGATTTGCACTCCTGCAGTAGATTGTAGGTTCTGATGTAGTCTAAATATGATGTACGTACTGAGATGTACGTTATCGACATTGAAACATTATTTTATATCCAAATTAAATAATTGGTTGAAACTAGTTCTTATCAAGACTAAAAGTTAGTTCTGATTCATGTGTTAGAGAGGGTAAAAAGATGAGGCAGGATCTGTTCCATGTTACCGCATTACGTTCGTACAAGAAGCTATCGATGCTCGCATCGAAATCGTTCGAACGGTTTCTTTCACAAGCGATGAGATAAATGTTTTATCCTGCTTTTCGAAGCTGTGGAAATTCAGAGGCACGTTGCTTTTTAATCTAAACCACAATTTTATTGAACGATCATTTGAATATTCGATGACTTCTTCAAAAAACATTATCATTTTTTAAAATTTTTTATGCGAATATAAAATTGTTAAAAATTTTGCAATTTTCAATTCGTGGTTTTTTTATTATCATATATGTACACCTGATTGTATATTTGTAATAGAAATAATATTACGTATAGAAACCAAATTAATTTTACTACAGTTCGTATTTTTGTAATACATTCTTCATAAATATTATTTTCACCGTTCAAATACACGCGCCGCATGCATTAGTAGCCTCCAAAACACCCGTAGTAAAAATAAAGTATACGGAATATTCAGTTCTTGCTAATACTGCTAAATTCGTGAACTATCGGTAATATTGAGCACGACACCGAAATGGTACAGGGGCCACTGTGCCCCCCGAGGCCTAGACAGAAAAGCCCATAAGATGCAATGTCTGTAGTAGTCTGTGCCTCAACTCTGCGGCTTTGATCTTGTTCACCAGTAGGTATTACAGATCGTGCAACACAAATCCCTATAACCCCATTTTGTCAATTCGTGGCATGCATTTCAAATGTGGAATAATTAACAACATTTTAAATTTAAAAATATTTTATTACGGCAGTTCATTGCTAACATATATGCATGTTGTTGCTTTAGTTGTTTCAATGTTTCATAAATAGGTGGCAGCAGAGTTCGCTTTTCGTTCTACAAACTTTTGTTTACCATTTATTTAAATTATTATGATTTATTATTAATATTCGATTTATGCTGTGTTTAGGCTTATTTGAATCAAAAAATTATTTCTTATAAATCGAGAATGGTTGCACAATATAGTTATGAAATATAATAAACAATATGTGCGGTGTATAACAAATAGATTATTTGGATAATTTAATTGAATTTTTAATTATCCATCTACTTTTATAACTCGTCGATACTTCTCTACTATTCTAATCAGTATTGTATAATGTAATCAATCTTATCTATCAATTTATCAATAAATTTATCAATTTTGGCATCGATAGAGCACATTTATTATTCGCTTTTTTAAAATCTCAATCGTCGCGTTCAACACTGAAAATCCTATAGGCAGTAAAAATCACAACAGGCACTATAAATCACAATAGTCACTATAAGTCACAATAGTCACAATAAATCACAATAGGCACTAAAAATCACAATGGGGACTAAGAATCACAACAAATCAACCGTCCACTATCTTTCTTCGATAATTGTCCAATTTCTCATATTCCAAATCAACAAACAAAAAAAGAAAATTAATCATTAATTATTACAAACCAAAAATCATCAAAAATATTTTTCATCCACCAACATACTCTATTGCTCCACTTTCTATTACGTCGCACCAAACGAGGCCACGACAGCCCAACACACGTTACTTCTATTCAAATTTCACAACCCCTCGTTCTACAATCGCAATATTTTTCTTTTTTCATTATGAATAAGATTTTCTTGGTCTTGCAATTTAATATTATATCCGATACAGAAGTTAAATCATTTTAATTAATTTAATCTTTGGTTCACCGAAAAAAGTATGAATGTCATGTGGAGTTTTCCATTTTGCATTTATCAAGTTTTTAACACTAGGTTTACGGAGCACTAAAATTGATTATTTCACATTGCTTTATAAAAATAATAAAATTGTATTTACTTAGATCTTTAGCAATTTTTACTGTAATATGTACAGAAAAAAATAAATCTATTTAATAATTCCTCACGAATGCCTCCTTACACTCTTAATAAACGTAAATGAAAAATTTTTGAATCCGTCATTTTGACGGGCCCCGTAAATCTAGTGTTAAATACAACCACTAGACTGCGGGTCGTATGAACACATGAAAAAAAAAATGAATAGATTAAACACAAACCACAAAAGACATCAGACAAATTTTAAAACATTGTTATATTTTTTTCGACTTTTCTAGATGATAAAGAACAGAAAATACATTTTCATGTAGCTTCAGTTCTATAAAATTGAATTGGAAAATTTTTATTTTGCATAAAGATCCACAGTCTGACATTTCAAGGTCATAATATGTTTCATAATACAAGTGTCCGACAATCACAATATTCTTTTTTATGTGAAAAGCTTTACATCCTTTCTGATCCATAAGCCTGACAATTGTGTAAATACATAATAACATTTACAAAAATAATTATCTTTATAAAACTGTTCTCATAAAACATAGCAAACTATTACAATACAATAGTATACGTTTTTTGTGTTAAACAAAGGTCTTAGATATTTGTGAGTCCATAGATACATTGTCAGTCACATTAGCAGTATACGTTTTTTATTAAATAAAAGATCTTAGAACTTTGTGAGTCCATAGATACATTGTCAGGTACATCAGCAGTATACGTTTTTTATTAAATAAAAGATCTTAGAACTTTGTGAGTCCATAGATACATTGTCAGGTACATCAGCAGTATACGTTTTTTATTAAATAAAAGATCTTAGAACTTTGTGAGTCCATAGATACATTGTCAGGTACATCAATGTTATAAATGTTAGGCTTGTCTTCTAAATAATACTAACATATCTGAACGTTATTTTCGCAGACTTTGGTGTTAAATTGCCATTGCACAAAGGTACAAGACTTATATTGCTTACCTACATCCGTAAGTATGTTTAATTCTATTTTTTAAAACTGGAGCTTAATATTATTTCTATTACCATATGCTCTTTGAAAACAAGTGTTTCCATCTCTCGCGTCGCAAGCAAAACTCGCGTCACAGTAGAAAATCCCATCATAGCCAAACTCGAGTGGATTCACCTCGCCCTGTCGGACAGTTATCGGTCACGCTAGCTGGCAAGGTTGCCTCGTGCCACAAAACCCTTCCCAAAGCCATCTGCCCATGCCTAGGAACTAGATCAAGGCAATGAGGCGTTCCACCCTTCGCGAAACTGAAAAACGATCCCTCAAATCATCCATTCAACCGTACACTAAAAAAACCCCAAGAAGAACGACCATACTCAAACATCTCTCAAGCTAAACCCGTGCATAATTAAATTGTCCCATGAATTCCAGAAGGTCCTACCCCGAGAGACAAGCAATTCCCACGATCCGAACTCAAGGAATAATCTCGATCCTCCCGGGGATCTTTTTTGCATCGCGTCCCGTTGACGCATCGGATCCTCGAAAAATCTGCACCGGTCCCCGGGTCGTCGCTTCGAGGCATCAAAGCTCTCCCCCAGGCTTTATCCCCGAGCCATTGTGCTCGGTCTCTGGTCCGAGGTTGTTTGACGATGCACAATCAAGCGGCAATATCATCGGCGTCGGTGCACAGTCCTCGTTTTCCGGCGACCGACTTAGCCGCGTCGGGTTCGCGCAAGCGTCGCGACGCTGCTGCCCCTTGTCGAGGGCAAGGGGAGAAGCCCGAGTCCCAGCAAATCAATACGTATATGTCCGCCAGTAACCGGCCAGTAGGAGCTGATCCTTCGCGTAGAACGTATCGAACAATTGGACGAGCGTCGACGCAGTTACCACACAGAGAGAATTCTCTCCAAGCATCGCGCACACACAGATTCGTCATCCCTTCGAACGGTTGCCCGGGGTGACGGAGAGCTCGAATCTGGAAACCGAAGCTTGACCTTCCGGGACGAGCTGCGAGACAACCTGAGGAAAAAGAAAAAGAGGATCGCGTCGAAGGTTGGAAAACGGTAGCCCAGAGGAGAGGCTCCCCGAGGTAACTGACCCTGTGCAACAGCGCGAATAGTTCGGCGCTGGATCGGTGACCTCTCGTGGACGAGCCTAGATATCGGTCTCCCGGAGCTCCTCCTTTGGAGAGATCGTTGTTCGGCGTCGATGCTCTCGGGGTAGGAGGCTCAGAGAACGCGCGACAGAGAAAGAGGACAACGAGAAGACAGGGCCAGCCGTTCTTCTTCGGAAAGCCACCACCCCGTTCGAAGAAGCGAGAGGAACGATCCGCGGGATCTCCGCTGGCGAGTGGACCGTGTGAAATTGAGAAGAGAGTCGTTCGAACGGGGTCCAGGAGGAAGCAGGTATCACGATCGAGCTACCAGGCCCGCGGAAAGCCGTCAGACGGCTGTTGGGACGACTGGTGGGAGCCCGTGATTGCTCGTTCCTTACGGATTTCACGAAACACCCCCAAAACGGCAACCCGTCGTCGTCGTGGTGCTGCCGGGGCCCCGCCGTTAGCCGCGAGAGATCGCGAGAAGGGAGCTTGGCTGAATCGGCCGACCGATCGACCAGGGGATCAGCATCCTCGTGCGCGACCGGCTCCACCGCCACCACCTACACCG
Source organism: Sphecodes monilicornis (assembly GCA_913789915.3). Lineage (NCBI taxonomy): Eukaryota > Metazoa > Arthropoda > Insecta > Hymenoptera > Halictidae > Sphecodes > Sphecodes monilicornis. The sequence continues at coordinate 6,381,353 of OU565298.1, read as the reverse complement.
CTTTCTGGCGGCCCAGTGAAATGGAGGAGAAGTCCTCGGCTCGGTTCTCCGAGTATCTGTTCGCCAAGATGGATGGCCAGGACGTTTCGGCCTCTCAGGGTCCCCGTAAGGTGACCGCCGACACCAGAAAGTTCATGCGGGAGAACCTGCTGCTCGTGGTCACCCTGTCCGGGGTTCTGTTCGGCGTGATACTTGGTGAGTATCTTCGTCACATGTTCTTTCTTTTTGGATTATGGGGTTGGAGATGATACTATACTACCGTATACTATACACTATACTACCGTACCTCTGTATGCAACTCCTCGTTTTCATAGGTTATCTTTCCGTGAGCAAACTGGGTCGTTCACGTCCTTTGAGTATTTTCTTTTCAATATTTATATTTTCTCATTGATGATTTCAATATTTGAGGATACAACGATTGTATATTATAATAAGAACGTCAATACGTATTCCAGAAATTTTTTAGATTTTTTCAAAACTTAGAACAGTAGGAGTCGTGAACGTAAACGAAACCAGTATGCAGGCGGTGTTGATTGATATAAAGTTGCAGATGGAGGGTTAAATTGTTAAAAATTGAATTGTGAGAAAATTCTGTTTCGAGAATTGATTTGTTCATTGTAGAAAATTTTTATTAATAATTTTATCAGTTTTTGATCAGATAAATATGTTCTTGTAATTCGTAAAGTTGCTGTAATTGCATGGAATCTAATGATCAGAGTGCGGATTGAAAATTGTCTGCGATATATTTTATTTTTTATTAAAATATGACTGAAAATTGGGATAGAAATATTCTCGTTATTTTTATAAATTAATGTAAAATAGTCGTTTTCAGTGGTCTAAATTATTAAATTGTTGCAGTTTTCTCATTGCTTTGTGTTTCATTTATTCCTTTTGTTATGAATGCGTAAAATGCGCAGTCTAGGGATGATACTGGAGACAGCATGTCGGTTGTCAATGGGGGATGTATTTAATTGGAGATGCAAGGGGAGAATTGTTTCCATAAAGAACAGTAAAACAGGGAACCATGGGATTGTTAGAGAGATTTAGGCACAGCGTTTGGTTGTTATTGAATTATTAGAATTATTGAGAAAGAGATTGCTCTCCGATGAATTTGCGTGTCTTACAACTGTTGAGCTTTTTATTTTTTACGAGTTGTCTCTTGTGGTCTTAAGCAATGAAACAATGACTATTATTTTTTTTCATACAGTCCATAACATAATCTGTCGATTTCGATGAGGAATATTCAGTGGTTTAGGGAATATTATGGGCAGAACGTACGTCCTGTTACAGCGCCACCTATGAGGTTTTGGAAACATTGTTTACGTCACGTAGAACGACTAACAATTTTTGTCTCATCTCTAGTAATTGTTAATGTAATTTATATCCTCAGCTTTAAGGGTTACTTACACACCCCTCGCGTGAAACAATTATGACAGCAAGTCATTTACGACTTGCGACACTTGCGTACAATTACGACACCGTACATGTGCGCGAAAATTTATTATATAGTTATTAATTTCTAAAAATATTCTTTACTATGGCTTGTTTTTCACAAAAAAACATCTGAAGCATGTTCGTAGTCATAATAGATGTCCTGAGCACTCCTATTACTTCACGTTTGCATTATAGGCGTAGAGTGGACATCTATTATGATTATGAACATATTTCAGATCTTCTTTTGGAAAATAGTTTCGGAAATATTTCATAAAATATTTTACAATTACTTCTTTTGGAAAATAGTTTCAGAAATATTTCAGAAAATAGTTTCAGAAATATTTCAGAAAATATTTCAGAAAATATTTTAGAATATATTTCAGAAAATATTTTAGAATAACTTCTTTTGGAAAATAGATAAGGAACACCGCCTAATTCCAAATTCTTGATCATAATGCAACTTGACACACATGTGCAGATAATATTCGTATGGTTTTATTAGTTTTTCGTTCTTGTGTTCAGGGGGCGAGAATTACTGACAATGTGTTTCAGTTGGGAAAACTGTTATATAAAATATTTTGATAGGACGGAAATAGTTGGCTTTTCTACGCAAAGAATGACGTAAACAAAGATTACAAAGACCTATAGATGGCGCCATTGTTGGTTCTATGGTCGCCTTCATCGTTAACAATGTCGAAAGCATTGTATATTTTCTGTTGAAAAGGTATTAATATAGACTCTACAACAGACTATAATACATATATCTTGTTTTCAATACAGCAGAATTTATTTGTAAGTAATTGTACACTACATTCAGGTGCATGCCAATTTAAGGAATGATTTTTCGTGATAATGTAGAACAAGAATGAAAAAGATTATTGTATTTCAAAGTTTGTTTTTTTGAACTGGAACCTGAATGATGAGTTTTTCTTAAGAATAACAATAAACAGTATTCTTTTAACTTCTCTTAGATTGCTGGTAAATACTGTTGTTATTTATATGAATGCCACCTACGCCCTTAATGTGAACAGGTATTTTTATTACAATAGACTTTTCGAAACATCTTATTAAAAATACAGTATAAATGGGGTGTGTACGAAACGCTGAAAATTGTTTGTAAATCGCTTCCTACCATCATGGTTTAGACGTGGTTATATACAAGTTCGAGATTACAAACATTACAAACACAAAATACGATTTATGAACAGTTTTTTCATTATTTTGTTCAACCCCTGTAGACAGTGCTTCAATGCTCATCACTGATAGATGTAACGCGCCTATCCTAATGAAATGTATTCTTCGAATTAAGTCTTCATTTTCGAGGAATTTTTATTTTCACAGGGGATATTTGTAATCGTTGTGAATCTTCATCTAAACTATACAAAAATATAGATGCACTTTTCTCATTTCGCCAAACGTCACCGGAAAATAGATTTATATTCAATTCACAAATTAAAAAATTGAATAAAAATGAATATATCACATCTATTAATTGAGTCTTCGTATTTTTAAAATTCATTGCGAAGACCATTCAATTCACAAATTAAAAAATAGTATAAAAATGAATATATCAAATCTATTAATAGAGTCTTCGTATTTTTAAAGTTCGTTGCTATGACCATTCAATTCACCAATCAAAAAAATTGTATAAAAATGAATATATCAAATCTATGAATTGAGTCTTCGTATTTTTAAAGTTCACTGCAAAGACCATTCAATTCACAAATTAAAAAATTGTATAAAAATGAATATATCAAATCTATTAATTGAGTCTTCGTATTTTTAAAATTCATTGCGAAGACCATTCAATTCACAAATTAAAGAATTGTATAAAAATGAATATATCAAATCTATGAATTGAGTCTTCGTATTTTTAAAGTTCACTGCAAAGACCATTCAATTCACAAATTAAAAAATTGTATAAAAATGAATATATCAAATCTATTAATTGAGTCTTCGTATTTTTAAAATTCATTGCGAAGACCATTCAATTCACAAATTAAAGAATTGTATAAAAATGAATATATCAAATCTATGAATTGAGTCTTCGTATTTTTAAAGTTCGTTGCTATGACCATTCAATTCACCAATCAAAAAAATTGTATAAAAATGAATATATCAAATCTATGAATTGAGTCTTCGTATTTTTAAAGTTCACTGCGAAGACCATTCAATTCACTAATTAAAAAATTGTATAAAAATGAATATATCAAATCTATGAATTGAGTCTTCGTATTTTTAAAGTTCCCTGATAAGACCATTCAATTCACTAATTAAAAAATTGTATAAAAATGAATATATCAAATCTATTAATAGAGTCTTCGTATTTTTAAAGTTCATTGCGAAGACCATTCAATTCACCGATTAAAAAATTGTATAAAAATGAATATATCAAATCTATGAATTGAGTCTTCGTATTTTTAAAGTTCATTACGAAGACCATTCAATTCACCAAATTAAAAAATTGTAGAAAAATGAATATATCAAATCTATTAATTGAGTCTTCGTATTTTTAAAGTTCATTGCGAAGATCAATCAATTCACAAATTAAAAAATTGTATAAAAATGAATATATCAAATCTATTAATTGAGTCTTCGTATTTTTAAAGTTCATTGCGAAGACCAACAGTGTCTGATATAGATTCTTTTACAGTACTAAAATAGATGTTAATATTTGATCTGAGCAACTGTATAGTTGTCTTCGTAACCTAAGAAGCATTAAGCGATTGACGTTCACGGTGACGTAAACGGCACGAAAATTCGCAAACGTCTGTATTGAGCTTCATAAAATTCTTCAACCACGTGGAATCGAGTGATATGAATTGTCTCATAGCAATCGAATGGGAACAATAAAAAACAGTCGTTTCGAATGAGATTTCCAAGGAGTGTATACTTTGCAACGAGATTACACATGAAGGGCTTCGATATATATCGATTTTAATAGAAGCATTGAAAAAGAAAATACATATGCAGGTGAAATGGGATTAGAATCCACTGATTTCCAGGGTATTGGGCAGATTCGCAATTGATTTTTGAAGTGCGCAGTTTTACGCCCGGGCTTCAAATAGCCTCGCGATTCATATTCTTTTACACTTTAACTGTCCATTACCTGTTATTCACATTAAAGCTATTACTATCGGTCAACTGATCGATTTTCAGATTCTTTATTTTACAATTAGTAATGTTATTGAGATGGAAGTTTAATTTTCTGAAAACATATGTCAGTTTTTTGGGACTGTTTTCTTCTTATCTGCAACTCTGAATTTTTATCATCTTTAGGAATTTCTCATAGTTGCCCGGCTCGATGTAAAATTTTGTTAACATATGTTACATTTAGATGGGTCTTTCAGGAACACGTATAAAAATTTTCGCGTTGAAATATTCATTTTTTGGCAAGATACGCAAATTTTGTTGAAACCCTTCTGCCTTTGACTGTGACCCCTAATTTGTCGAAATTGAGGTCTCTTTAGGATTTTTTGTCGCGGAACGGTACAACGGAAATTTTTTAAACTTTTTCTACGGTTAGGTGGGACTTTAGAAAATGAATATAAAAGTTTTCAACTTGAAATACTAATTTCCTAGGGAGATATATATAATTTTTTGAGATTCCTCTCCTGTAGTCTGCAACCCTTAGTTCGTTTTCTCAATTTGTACTTTTTTTTTTAGAAATTTTTTTACTTCAAACAGCTGAATGCAAATTTTTAAGACTCTCTGCTAGATTTAGATGAGGCTTTGAAGTACATGTGCAAAAATTTTCAGCTTGGAATATTCATTTTTTAGGAAGATATATCATTTTTTGAGATTCCTCTCCTGTTGTCTGCAACCCTTACTTCGTTTTCTCAATTTGTACTTTTTTTTTTTTTAATTTTTTTATTTCAAACAGCTAAATGCAAATTTTTAAGACTTTCTGCTACATTTAGATGAGGCTTTGAAGTACATGTGCAAAAATTTTCAGCTTGGAATATTCATTTTTTAGGAAGATATATCATTTTTTGAGATTCCTCTCCTGTTGTCTGCAACCCTTACTTCGTTTTCTCAATTTGTACTTTTTTTTTTTTTAATTTTTTTATTTCAAACAGCTAAATGCAAATTTTTAAGACTTTCTGCTACATTTAGATGAGGCTTTGAAGTACATGTGCAAAAATTTTCAACTTGGAATATTCATTTTTTAGCGAGATATATCAAAAGCAATGCTAGCGATATTGAAGAATCGATTCAGAAATTCTTAGGCAGTTATGAATTACACATTTTTACCTTGTACAATTTAAAAAGCGATCGTATACGTAGTTTCCCAGCAATGTACAATAAAATATGCACAGTGCGGCTTCGCAGGGGGTAAGACACCCCGCGTGTTGAGTAAACAGATCGTCGATATGTCAAGTAAATATCAATCGCGTGCGCGCTTGGCTCGAAGCGGGAAATAACGTCGCTCAGTGGTCAATTTGAAATTGTGGACAAAGTAGAAAAAAGAAACTTGTCTGCTCATGCAATCTCACTAATGACATCAGCATAAGGATCATGTACATGTATAGAACTTCTTGTTAGCTTTAATATTTTAGCACCAATCCATTTGAACATCCAACCCTCTGGTCACCAGAATTTATGAACGTGCCTTGAAATATAATGAAGTACTTAATGTTTGTTCATTGAAGTAACTATTATAAATTACAATTTAGTATCCTATGAGGTACGTTATACTTACAATTGTAATACTGTAGGAGCTTTTATAAATAAAAATAATTTACTTATATATACAGTTGCTACAAAAAATTTTCGGACTTCAATTTTTAAAATATAATCAAGACATCGACCGTATTCAAATTGTTATAACTTTGTAAAAAAAAATTGTATGACAGTTAATTTGGGCTCATTTTAAAGCTTGAAGTCTCTACCTTTGATGCCCGTTGTTTATTTTATTGAAGTTATTTTATGTAAAACGATATTACTAAAATTAGATTCTATATCAGGAATATTTTCGATCTATTTGCAATTAATGTCTGCATTAAAACTATTATAATTTTGTAAAAAATAATCTTGTGAAAATCAGCTTAGGCTTATTTTAAGGCTTGAAGTCACTACTTTTGATCCCCGTTGTTCATTTTATTGCAGTTCTTTTATGTAAAACGATATTGCTACACAATTATGTTCTATATCATGAATATTCTCAAACTAATCTATTTGAAATTAATGTCTGTATTAAAACTATTATATTTTTGTAAAAACTAATCGTGTAAATATAAGGTTAGGCTCATTTTAAAGCTTGAAGTCTCTACTTTTGATCCCCGTTGTTTATTTTATTGTAGTTTTTTTATGTTAAACGATATTGCTAAAATTAGGTTTTCTATCAGGAATATTCCCAAACTGCTCTATTTGCAATTAATAACTGCATTAAAACTATTATAATTTTATAAAAACTAATCGTGTAAAAATAAGGTTAGGCTCATTTTAAAGCTTGAAGTCCCTACTTTTGATTCCCGTTGCTTATTTTATTGTAGTCTCTTTATGTTAAACGATATTGCTAAAATTAGATTTTCTATCAGGAATATTCTCAAACTGATCTATTTGCAATTAACGTCTACATTAAAACTATTATAATTTTGTAAAAAATAATCTTGTGAAAATAAGCTTAGGCACACTTTAAAGCTTGAAGCCCCAACATTCGAAGCCCATTGTTCATTTTATTCTAACATCTCTTAATAAAAAGCTAACCCCACAATTAGGTTGTACGAAGAATAAAACACTCAAAAATTGATCAGTCTGCAATGAATGAACAGAAAATGAATCTTTATCAACTAAAATCGATTAAAAATTTCTTCATACGAAATTCATACGAATCTCGTTAAATTCATGTCCGTGAACGACACTGAACTTCCGAGCAGCGAAAAAGACGTCGCGGAGAGCGTGCACCGTTCGATCCGAGGAACTTCAGGAATTTCGCACGGCGCGATCGGGCTTTGTTTCCGGATTCCTTGAAATAGGACAGAAGGAATTGTGTATAGGTGGCTTAAAGGCGCGTTATGTGCTCGAGCTAATGATCGGAGCGTGCCAAAAGCATCCATTCTCATGCATTACCGAGAAACATGCCAAGGTCGGATTCATCCTGGCCGATTTCACATCTCCACTTTTTCCTCGGGAGCGAATCTGCAAATGCACACGCGAGTCTCCGAACCAATCGATCGGTTACAGATAAAAAAGAACAGTTGCGTCACGCCGGCACACACGTACACGTTTCGCATTAATAACGGACTCGTTATGTGCTTAGAAATCCGTTTAAGGCTTCCGGGGGTGATCGTAGGATTTGCGTTTCGCGAATTTTTCGTGACGCCGAAGGAACGTTCGTTTCGTAAGAAATCGACGCAATCTGTCTTGTGCCCGACGAGTCTGGTCGAGAAGACAAGCCGTCCCAAGAACACGTAATAGGTCGCAGCTTCAACCATACGAGACAATTCGCGGGCCCGGGTTACATAAAAGCTGATCACGTTATCTCGTTAAAAGGTGCCAATCATCGGCGAGGGGTTTCCCACGAAACACTCATCTAATTAACTCGGCCTCCTCCTGCCACACCAGGAGCAACCTTGACGAGACTTCGATCCTGTCGTGCTGATCCGTCCTGCCGTTTTATTAATCGCCAGACAATCGAAGAGGCCGCTCCACTTTCCAGTAATTTGAATCGACCGCCGCTGAAACCTCGCGAGCATATCGAACACTGTTCCGAGATGTAAAGTTACGATTAGATCACCGGTTTCTGTGCAACGGACAAATTTTCGTGAATTTGCGAGGCATAGGAGGCGAATGTTTATGTCATACTTTATTTAAAAACTTTTTAAATCACAAGATTAATTTTTACGAGATATGTCGAGTTTTCGTGGCCCCTTAATTTTTGGCTGAGTTTAGGAATTTTTTACAGTCGAATTATTTATCGCAGACTTTTTTTGACGCTTTTATACATTTACAAGGCGCTTTGAAGAACATGTAGAAACATTTTAGGCTTGAAATATTCATTTTCTGACGAGATATGACTAATTATGGGAACCTTCTATTTTTCACTGTTGCCCCTAATTTGTCGGAATTGGGGGCGGTTTAGGAATTTTTTTATAAATCACCGGGTGAGTAGTTAATTTTTTTTAGTTCTCATACGATTTGATAGAACTTTGAAGAACACGTATACCAATTTTCGAGTTGTAATATTATTTATTTTTAAAGATATGCAAACTATTTCGTAACCTACTGTTTTTGAGTTTAACCCTTAAATTGTCGGAAATCGGGTGTCTTTAGGCATTTTTTACATTGAAATTGCATAATGTAGATTTTTTAAATATTTTCCATGCTTGGTTAGGTTTTTGAAGAACACGTACAAAAATTGTTAACTTGGAATATTCATTTTCTGACGAGATATGACCATTTTTGGGACACTTCTGTTTTTCACTGTTGCCCATAATTTGTCGGAATTGGGGGCGGTTTAGGAATTTTTTTATAAATCACCAGCTGTGTAGTTAATTTTTTAAAATTTTTATATGATTCGATAGAACTTTGAAGAACACGTATACCAATTTTCGAGTTTGTAATATTATTTTTTTTTAAAGATATGCAAACTTTTTCGTAACCTACTAAATTGTCGGAAATCGGGTGTCTTTAGGCATTTTTTACAGTGAAATTGCATAATGTAGATTTTTTAAATATTTTCCATGCTTGATTAGGTTTTTGAAGAACACGTACAAAAATTGTTAGCTTGGAATATTAATTTTCTAGTGAGATATGCCAATTTTTTAAGACCTATCTCTTGTATGCTGTTTTCCTTAATTCGCCATCTTATCTTCACTTCCTTCGGAGCCTCCCATGGTTAATGAATTCTAATTTTTAAACTATCTGCTACATTTAGACGATATTTTTCACAATATGTAAACAAATTTTGGGCTTCGAATATTGTTTTTCTATCTTGACAGTGAGCGGTGAAGCGGCCTCTTTTTAGAGCTAAAATAAAAATAAAAATAATATACACTCGTTAGAAGCATATATTATTGTAGCTTCTGCTAGAATGAATAATATTCCAGGACAAAATCAATAACCACACGATTTTAAGAAATCAATACCGCAGGAAACGAACTGTGTTAGGTATGAATGAGTACGAAAGTGGCGCCAGCGTACGAATGAGTACGAAATTGGCACGAGGAGAGCCAATTTTTATCATGCATTTGAATGAACGAAATCTAGTATTCCTATGTAAAGGAAAGGCAAAAATATTATTAAAAACGAGATTATAAAATCAGGCGAACTGTTAATAACAGTGATACAAATTAAATTCTATACAATTTATTATCCTGACATGTAACTGATTATTCTGCTGATACAATTGAATATAAATCGTGATCTTATCATGCTATACAAGGCTGTCAGAGCTATCTACTGTTAAATCACTATACTTATTACTATACTGCGGATTTTTATGCATTCATGGCTTCTAAAAATTTTCAAAAAATGCTAGAATATGACATTCGAAGGAATTTGTTACGAATTTAATTTATATCAGATCCACAAAGAGAACTACCACTGGAAACAAAATTTTATTTAATTCCACTTTCTCAAAATTCGTCTACAAAAATTTCTTCCGTGAAACAAAACATCACATTTTTGTTTCGTTGTAATAAATTAAATACTGTGAGGAGTCTGTTTATTGCAACAGATCCTGAACTTTACAGGATCGTAAGTCTCCATCGAAACAGCATGATCGATCTTCGATACGTCATTTAATTTATTTCACATCTACAAAGGCAACTACCACTGGAAACAAAATTTTATTGAATTCCACTTTCTCAAAATTCGTCTACAAAAATTGCCAATTGCATAAACATACGCAGTCTATTTATTATCTACTGCAAGCTAAACTCTTTCTTCCGTGAAACAAAACATCACATTTTTGTTTGGTTGTAATAAATTAAATACTGTGAGGAGTCTGTTTATTGCAACAGATCCTAAACTTTACTGGATCGTAACTCTCCATCGAGACAGCATGATCGATCTTCGATAAATCATTGAAATTCTCCGCGGAAATCATGCTACTTTCGTTGCGAGTCAATTATGCAGAAGTACCGATGATGAGCTTTCGTCGCATCCGTCCGCGAGTATTGATAAAGCAATTTGTTATATAACGTGCAGCTTGTGTGTCTACAAGCTAATGCCCCAACTACATAGCTGCTTCACTGACATCCGCAGCTTTCGAATAGGTTTTCAGCTGCTTACTTTCGTGCTCGTCTTTGTCCTTGCCTGGCCAAGATGGTTTTCGATCTACCCTAATTCTGCGCGCAATAAACACCGCCGAATTGGGTCGTTCGCTCGATATCATGGCCGCTTGGAAACCTCGCTTCGCACCAGTTGGGAGGTTATACTCGGTCATTCAGAGAAACGGCGTAGTTCAGCCATTTTTTACTGTCGGATGGCCGGAAGCAAATTTTTCTAATTTTTCGTACGTTTACATACTCCTGTGAAGAGTATATTGTCAAATTTTCAGCTTCAGTTATACATTTTTTGAAGAGCTATGTCTATTTCTTCGGGATCCTCCGAGGTTTGGCTGTAATTCCAAAATTGGTTGGAATTAGGGTCATTTTAGGAATTTTTATTATTTCATTTTTTTATTATTATTATTCTATTAATTGAGTCAGCTTGGAATATACATTTTTTAGCGAGATATATCATTTTTTGATTCCTCCCCCGTAGTCTGCAACCCTTGGTGCGTATTTTCAATTTGTATTTTTTTTAGAAATTTTTTTACTTCAAACAGCTGAATGCAAATTCAAGCATCAGCTTCAGTTGTTCGTTTTTTGAAGAGCTATGTCTATTTCTTCGGGATCCTCCGAGGTTTGGCTGTAATTCCAAAATTGGTTGGAATTAGGGTCATTTTAGGAATTTTTATTATTTTATTTTTTTATTATTATTATTCTATTAATTGAGTCAGCTTGGAATATCCATTTTTTAGCGAGATATATCATTTTTTGATTCCTCTCCCGTAGTCTGTAACCCTTAGTTCGTTTTTTCAATTTGTACTTTTTTTTAGAAATTTTTTTACTTCAAACAGCTGAATGCAAACTCAAGCATTAGCTTCAGTTGTTCGTTTTTTGAAGAGCTATGTCTATTTCTTCGGGATTCTCCGAGGTTTGGCTGTAATTCCAAAATTGGTTGGAATTAGGGTATCTTTAAGAATTTTTCACAGCAATACGATTTTGGGGGGATTTTTCCAATGTTTTCCTAGATTTACATGAAACCTTGAAGAACATATGTTCAAATTTTCAAACAGGAATAATTATTTTTTGATGAGATATGCAATTTTTTTTTTAGACCCTTCTGTTTCTTTTATTGTAACTCTTAATTACGTATTGTAATATCGTAACTCTTAATTAGGGACGTACTGAATTTTTTAAACTTTTTATATGTTTATGTAGGTCACTGAGGAACATGTACATACAAACATTTTTGACTTGCAGTGTTCATTTTGTGACGAGATATGACAAGTTTTGGCGACACTGCTGTTTTTGACTTCATCTCTTAATTTTCCGGAATTTGTCTTTAGTAATTTCTTACGGTTGAAACGGTAACCGTAAATTTTTCAAACTTTTTCTACGTGTAGATGGATCTTGGTAAAACACGTACGAAAATTCTCGGCTTAGAATATTGATCGTCTGGCTAGATATGCAAATTTTTGGGAGCCCTTCTATTTTGTGTGCACCCCTTAATTCTTCTTCTCAACAGTAAACCTACCACGATCAAAATGACCGGTTTTCTATTTTCCAATTATTCAAATTAGAAAAACGATTTAATAGGAAATTACTAGGAAATTAATAGGAATTGACTTCTTTATTTAAGCACATACTGTAATAGAAACGGTACAAAGTTTAAATTAAATTCGATATATTCACTTCTTCAAGGTGTTTTACTTTTATATGTTTTATGCTCGGCAGGTTTAATGTTAATCCGTCTTGTCTTTAGAAATTCCTAATAATTGAACGATTAATGGCAAATTTTTTAAAAATATTGCGACACTTAGATACATCTTAAAAAAACATACACAAAATTTGGTTGCTTCATATATTTATTTTTTTGGAAAGATACGCCAACTTTTGGAGAGCCTTCTTTTCCTGAAGCGATCTTGACCTAACAAAAACGATAACTTAAACTAGCTGCCAAAAGTTATAAAACCACACGAAGTCTTGCAACATAAGTCGGGTCATAAGCGACCCTAAACCTCCTTCTACTACCCGCCAAAAAGTATCGATTCACAGTGACCTCGTTATTGTTTCCAGGTTTCGGTCTGCGGCCGTTGGGCCTCGGCGATGACGCAGTCATGCTAATCAGTTATCCTGGAGAGCTGTTCATGCGGTTGTTGAAGCTGATGATTTTGCCGCTGGTGATCGCTAGCCTTATATCCGGTAATTCGCTCGAGACCAAGTGGTCCACTTCTTATAATAATATTTATTCAACAACAAGTCCAATAATGCCAAACTTTTTTTTTCCAGGCTCGGCCAGTTTGAACGCAAGAATGAACGGGATGATCGCAGTTCGCACCCTGGTTTATTTCATCCTGACGTCCTTGCTGAACGCTATACTAGGCGTGATCCTCGTGTTACTGATTCATCCAGGCAATCCTGGCATTCGCAAATCTATGGCCACCTCGCACAACGGAAGGGCCGTCAACATCTTGGACAGCCTGCTGGATTTGGGAAGGTAGTCCTCCTGTTACCAACGACCTGTAACCCACGCCTCGTTAGGCTATCGATCGGAATCGTTGTTTTCGTGTATTTTGCGTCGTCACGCATGGCAACAGTCATCCGGAATTTTTCCGCGATGAAAACGGAGCCGTTCGCCCCGCGTCTTCGATCACGCGCTCCACTCGCTCCGATGAACCCGAACCTTAACCCTTGAGCGACGCGCTCCTGTTTTTCGTTGACGGTGACGGTGAGATCGTGGATGACCTAAAACAAGATCCTGATGCTCACAGTATTTTTTAACATTTCCTGAGAATTCTATTTTTATTGTTTCTGGGCCGCTCAAGAAATTGTTACTGCACCGTGTCATCGATTTGGTTTCTTTAGGAATTTCTCACTGTTGAACGGCTTAATGTAACTATTTTTAATATTTTGCTAAATTTGGATGGGGGTTTGAATAACAAGCACAAAAATTTTCTTTTTGAAATATCCATTTTTTGGTGACATATATAAATTTTTGGAATCTTTCTGATGTTTGCGGTAAACCTTGATGGGTCAGAATTGGGATTTTAGGAATTTCTTTGGGAATTTTTTACATCGAAACGGTTCGACGTGCATTTTTGAAACTTGTCCAATATTTAGATGGTACTTTGAAGAACACGTAAAAAAATATTCATTTTTTTTGGAAAGACATGCCAATTTTTCGGGTCCTCTTCGCTTTCTACGATAACTCTTAGCCAGTCCAATTTAGGCTTTTAAGAATTTTTTTTACGGTAGAATGTTTAATTGTAAATTTTTTTAGCGATTTGCTACATTAACACGTGTCTTTAGAGAACATGTACAAAAATCATTAACTTCGAATATTGGTATTCTAGCAAGACGTACCAAATTTTTGAGACCCTTGTCTTTTGGTCGTCTGAGTTAGACGATTATCATTATTCCTAGAACACTATAAATTATTTTCAAATCAATCCTAAAGAAGACATTGTTTGTAAACAAGCTTAAAATTTCATGGTGTCATCTACATCCCCAGAGTGTTGTTCTGGAGCTGAGGGTTAATTATAACGCAAGCGTATAGTCGCCTTACCCCAAAAACAGTGACCCAATCAATACCAGCTATCATACAGGAACATTGATTATTTTTTAGCTTCAACATTCAGTTTGTGTTCACTTAACACTAAACCTACCACGGTCAAAATGACCGGTTTTCTATTTTACAATTATTGAAATGAGAAAACGATTTCATAGGAAATGACTGAATTGACTTCTTTATTTAAGCACATATTCTTATGGAAACGGTACAAAATTTAAATAAATTCTTCTCAATTCTGTAAGGCGTTTTATCTTTATATGTTTTATGGTTGGTAGGTTTAGTGTTAATAATACGTAATTTCTACCTAGCTTTACAGTTTGCGTTTTCATTAACAAATGATGTATGTTGACTAGACGGAAATGTCACTTAACACTAAACCTATCACGGTCAAAATGACCGGTTTTCTATTTTACAATTATTGAAATGAGAAAACGATTTCATAGGAAATGACTGAAATGACTTCTTTATTTAAGCACATATTCTTATGGAAACGGTACAAAATTTAAATAAATTCTTCTCAATTCTGTAAGGCGTTTTATCTTTATATGTTTTATGGTTGGTAGGTTTAGTGTTAATAATACGTAATTTCTACCTAGCTTTACAGTTTGCGTTTTCATTAACAAATGATGTATGTTGACCAGACGGAAATGTCAGACAACATTTGTCGATTGGATAGGAAAAACTGGGTAACATGATGATACTCAAACAAAGATAATCGTGAACGCAGTAACCTTGCTAGCAGCTGGAATAGTATCATCGATCAGGGTTCGTCTTTATCTAAACAGAATGGCGGATCACGCGGCTCTGAATAATCAATCGACACTTTACCCTGCGCTCTAGAGTAGCGACCCTTAAGGTCGATTCATATTAGGGACACGTGACGTATACACGCAACCATTGGTCTACACTGTCCTTTAACTATGTGGTAAACGAATCTATATGTGTTGTTTATCTTTCAATCTAAAGGACTGTTCAATTATAGAAGACGCGAGACAAATTGAGTTCACCAAAGTTTAGTTAACAGCTACGTACATACGTGACACGTAATTATGTGAATATGGTGCAAATTATTTTATAAAAGCAATTTAGTGGAAGAAGTATTTATTGAACTAATATTTTAACTGCTTAATAGCTTTTTTGGAAGCTTAACCAATTTTTTCGGTACAAAAATTACGAAAGAGAAATTAGAAAAATTTGTGAACAGTCTCTACACTGTGAAGTATATTGTAAAAATATTTTAACTGTCACAGGTTCATTTTTTTGCGAAACAAAAATTACAAAAGAGAAATTAGAAAAATTTGTGATCAACCTCTATACAGTGAACTATATTGTAAAAATATTTTAACTACCAGAAGTACTGTTTTTCGAAACAAAAATTACAAAAGAGAAATTAGAAAAATTTGTGAGCAACCTACTATACTGTGAACTATATTATAAAAATATTTTAACTGCCGGAAGTCCTGTTTTTCGAAACAAAAATTACAAAATAGAAATTAGAAAAATTTGTGAGCAATCTGCTATACTGTGAACTATATTATAAAAATATTTTAACTGCCGGAAGTCCTGTTTTTCGAAACAAAAATTACAAAATAGAAATTAGAAAAATTTGTGAAGAATCTCTATACTGTGAACTATATTGTAAAAATATTTTAACTGCTTGAAGTCCATCAATAGGCTTCTTAGAAGCTTCAGAACATCTTTCGAAGTAGATATCATAATAGAAAAATTCGAAAAAATTATTTTCATAGAGAACATTTCACTAGTATAAACTATATTAGATTTCTTAGAGCATTAATAATATTTTCAAGAAAACAGTCCTAAAAGACAAATCAGAAAAATTGTTTAAACAGCTCTCAGTGGTTAATCATTGGTTTTCAGAAGACTATCAATCAATTTCTGGTATCTAAAGTGTTAAAAAGCACAAAACGAAAATCTTCCGAAGAGTATAAACTATATTAGACTTCTCAGAGGATTAATAATATTTTAAAGGCAATAGTGCCAAACGACAAATTAGAGAAATTGTTTAAACATCTCTCAGTGGTTAATTGTTGGTTTTCAGAAGACTATCAATTAATTTCTGGTATCTAAAGTGTTAAAAAGCACAAAATGAAAATCTCCCGAAGAGTATAAACTATATTAGACTTCTCAGAGGATTAATAATATTTTAAAGGCAATAGGACCAAAAGACAAGTTAGAAAAATTGTTTAAACTGCTCTCAATGATTAATCATTAATTATCAAAGACTATCAATTAATTTCTGGTATCTAAAGTGTTAAAAAGCGCAGAACAAAAATCTTCCAAAGAGTGAGGTACTCACAAATGACAAATGAACTTGCAACTTCAACGAAATAATCGAACAAGTATTAAAATAAAATTAATAAACGAGAATAAAAACTGTTATAATTACATTAAAACATGTTCAATCTTTCGCAAGATTATTATATCAACAAAAAATAGAGCTGTTTGCTTTCAAAACCTTTTACAGCAAAATTAAATAGAACGATTGTTCCATGTCCTACATTTTTTCCAAAAAGCTTTTCTCTTCAAGCTATGTGTAGTTCCTCTCAGAAAATCATGAACGTCAATACACCGTTGTCAAACGGGTTTTAATGGACGTCGGAGAATGTTGTGAATATTTCATAAGATTTCAATCCACCGCAAGATCATATAAGATTATTATTCAGAGGAAAATGGACTTTCAAATTTATTTAGAGTGAGAATAAAATGGAAGAATTGTTCTACATCCCAGATTTGCTGTATATAGTAAATGGTTGTTTTCTCGCCACGCAGTGTATAGTCTTGTCCAGAACAAAATCATGGAAATCAATATACTATTGTTAGACAGCCGTGTGGGAGGAAAGAAAAGAAAGAGGAAATAATGGTTTCATTCTGCGTTGGCGCGCAGAAAGTTCGAAGGAAGAATTCCGTTGGACTATTAATGGTTTTTGCTAAAATAAGTGTGACACCTAAATAAAATTCGATCGATGCTTCTGCGCTTTTCAAGAGTAATATACAATATACCTGGTAGAAACTGTGGGCGGTTTAACAAACAAACAAATAGAAATTAAACTTCTTAAAACAACATTTAAAAATAAAAGGAAATTATTCTATATAATTTTATATTCTACAAACTATGCAAGAGTTACGCAGTTTTATTATTTTTCTTTTGAACAGGGTGATGATGTTCTGCATAAAAATAGATATTATAAATAAATACATGCACTGGAGGATGTACCGCAAACTTTACATTAAAGTGCACCACAGAGGCCTTTACAAGATCGAACATGCTCCTCATTTTTATCTCATAAAACGGCTAAAAAAGTTGTTTTTCAACGTTTAAGACGTTGTTGCAAAGAGGAAGCTTCAATCTTCAAATGTATGGTAGATTCAATCACGAAAAAATTTTTACAATGTTTCTGTAGACGTTTGGATTCATTATCATAGCGCACTCTGAATTATTTTAAAATTGACGGTTCGATTCAAAATTCAATAAAACGGCGAAAAAAATCGTAAATCAAGTTTTGAGGGGTTGATGTTAAGGGGAAGCTTGAATCGACAAATCTGTGATAGATTCAATGACGATAAAAATTTTTTGGTGTTTCTACAGACCTTTAAATTTGTTTTCATGCGGTATTTTATATTATTCTAAAATTTGCGGTACTGGTTTGATTAAAAATTCAATAAAACGAAAACGAAAAATCGTACATCAAGTTTTAAGGGGTTGTTATTAAGTGGAAGCTTCAATCTTCAAATGTATGTCACGAAAAAAATTTTACAATTTTTCTATAGACGTTTCGATTCATTGTCATAGTGCACCTTGAACTATTTTAAAATTGACCGGTGCTCTTTCGATTCAAAATTCAATAAATCGACGAAAAAATATCGTACATTAAGTTTTGAGGGGTTGTTGTTAAGTGGAAGCTTCAGTCTCCAAATGTATGGTAGATTCAGTCCCGAAAAAAATTGTTTAACATTGCTACGGGGATTTCAATATGCGATATTGAAGATAGCTGTCAAAGGAGAGGCAATATTGATTCTTTTTATAAAATGAACTCTCTAAGTTACTTAAAAAGTATCAATCGTAACAGAACTTAGTATAGAATTGAAGATTGAAGCTTCCTCGTTGAAACGACACCTTAAAAATTGATGTACGATTTTTTCTGATCGTTTTATTGAGTTTCGAAATAAAGCTGTACCAACAACTTCATATTAATACCAGCTGCATTGTGAGACGCACCATATGTGTTCTACAAAATAACAAATAAATGCTATATCAAACATCTTAGCCTCCTAGAAGTTAGCCCCCCACTTGTTGAAATAAATAATTTCAACAGTTGTGCTGAGTTGTGCTAAGTTTGTGCTACATTGTTCTCGAATATTATAACAATAATATAAACAACAAGACTAAAAATTGAGAAAAACAATTTTTTTTAGAAGCCCTCCACTTTTCGTTTTTTCAATTTTCTCAATTGTGCTAAGTAGAATAAAATGATGAATGGCATACAAGAGTAGAGGCTTCAAGTTTTAAAACGAGTCGAAATTGTTCACAATGAAGTTATAATTTACAAAACATAGTTCAAATACTTTCCTCCCACGCATAACACCTTAAAATGCCCCGCAAATCAGTTAGTTCACACCAGCGCTCAACACGCGATCGTCCAAACTTGAAATTACAAACTATTACTATAATGGACTGGCATCGTGAAAAATAATTGGACAGAAGCAGGGACGCGTGTCGATTTTAGCGGGGACGGAAATTGCCGGCGGAAAGTTTCTCTCCCGCGGGGATGCAATTATTCGCGCGAGCATGCGTGGCGCGTGTCCCCGATATGAATCGGGCTTGACGCCGCGCCGCGCCGGCGGGTCTGAAAGTTCTGCGATCAATTATCGAAAAGGAACATCCAGTGACGGGGATTAAGGTCGCCGGTAACACCGACGATCGGTGAACTTTTCTAAGCCGCGGCCAATCGAGGATGATACCCGACGAGCGATGAAAATAGAAGTATGCATATCGATCGGACACTCGCTTTGCTCGCACGAGCGTCGAACAGCTCCGTTTTAAAAGCGCGCCCCGTTCCCCTATATACAATAACGAACGATATCGAAAATCGGTGTTCCAACACACCCGATAAAACCCATGTTATCGATTAAACAATTCTAAAACCAGACATCTGAATCCAACCTTTTCCGAACGTTACAGAAACATGTTCCCGGACAATATATTCCAAGCGGCGTTCCAGCAAGTACGTGCAAATCAGTTTTCTTATCTTGCTAACCTTTTTTTTTTGGTTTTCGATAGGTTATTTGATTGATCGGGATTCTTTTTTCATATTCATTTTTAGGCACACACGGTGTACGTTCCAAAAACTCAGCCGTTCAGGAATTTGACGGATAGCAACACAAATACAGAAGTTCTAGGGGATGAAGAGCTGATGAGAGTTACACAGTATAGAAGCGGAACGAACACCCTGGGTATCGTCTTCTTCTGTCTCGTGTTCGGCACGTTCCTAGGTACGCTGGGCGAGAAGGGCCAGATCGTGATCGATTTCTTCAAGGCTGTGTTCGAGGTCATCATGCGCATGGTGTCGACCGTCATGTGGTGCGTTGGAATCTTTGTGTTATTAATACTTATAAGATAAGGTATCCACCGGAAGCATATTAACTAGGGGTGTGCGGGATTCCCGAAAATGTTCGGGATTCCCGTGAAATATCCGGGATTTCCGAGCATGTACGAGATCCCGAGATGATTCGGGATACCGGAAAATATACGGGATCCCAAGAATATTCGGGATTCCCGAGAATATTCGGGATCCCAAAAAATGTTCGGGATTCCCGAGAATATTCGGGATTCTCGAGAATTTCGGGATCCCTAGATGATTCGGGATTCCCGAAAATATACGGAATCCCGAGAATATTCGGGATCCCAAAAATGTTCGGGATTCCCAACAATGTACGGGATATAGAATAATATTTGGGATTCCCGAAAGTGTCGTTATTCTTGACAATTTCAGCAATTCGAATGCCTTTATGTTCTTCGAACTCCATGATCGCTTAGAAAAGTTAAAAGATCTTATATACATTGCACAGTAAACACTAAATTATTGAAAGTATGGAGAAACATCAAAATGTCGCGAATCACAGATATATTCGGGAATCCCGAACATTTTCGGGATCCCGAAATTCTCGGGAATCCCGAATGGTTTCGGGATCCCTAAAATATTCGAGATTCCCGTAAAATATCCGGGATTTCCGAGAATAGCCGGGATTCCCGAGTATGTGGGGGATCCCGAGATGATTCGGGATTCCCGAAAATATACGGGATCCCGCAAAGATTCGGGATTCCCGAGAATATTCGGGATCCCAAAAATGTTCGGGATTCTCGATAATGTACGGGATATAGAATAATATTTGGGATTCCCGAAAGTGTCGTTATTCTTGACAATTTCAGCAATCCAAATGTCTTTGTGTTCTTCGAGCTCCATGATCGCTTAGAGAAGTTGACAGATTACTTATACATTGCATAGTAAACACTAAATCACATCCCGAACGGTTTCGGGATCCCTAAAATATTCGGGATTCCCGAGAACTTTCGGGATTCCGAAATTCTCGGGATTCCGTCTCGATCCCGCGAAAAATCCCCGTCCCGACCAGGATCCCGCACACCCCTACTATTAACCCCTTGCCCTATAACATCGTGCGTAAAAAATATGTACGTTATTAACATCCTTTAAACCGAAACGAAATTCTATTTTGTTGTTGTTAATGTACAGCCATTGGAGAACATATTAGCTTACAATATACATAATTTTTCTCCTTCTTCTAGGAAATTATGAATTACAAAGATGTTCTAGTCACTGAAGACGTACAATAAATCGTAGGGCAAGGGGTTAGTCGCTTACTCAACAATCACGAAAAATTACAGAAAATCAATGCAATTTATTTAACAAAACAAACATTGAGAAGTTTAGTTTTTTTATATTAATTACTGTATTCAACTTCTTCCGTTTCGCAGATCGTAAGCTTTCAAGAAAATATTTCTATAACCTCACGAATTGTAAAACAAGAAAAATCGGGGTTACAATGGTTGACGTTGTTTGAACTTAGAATCTTTAGAATTTTAACTATTTGCGAACATTTTCAACACTTGTACCGAGTCCTAAACAAGATTAATGTTGTAAAGCGGTGTAAAGAAATGTTTGGTCTTGGCTGCCATAGGCGTATTCTACATCTTCGGATCGATGAAGATCTGTAAAAGAAAGTTGCCGCAAAATTGTCCTTGACCTTGAATTTCAAGGCCATCTTATTTCTTTATTGCATTGTATTCTACGCATCATGGGCATGAAAAGTGTCAAAGGAGCCATCTGTCAAAACTCGATAGTTCTCATAAAAAATATCAGCAAAGTCTCATTATTAGTGCTACTTATTTTCTTAAAAATTGTTTACATTTCTAATAAAGCATGTATTTAGTGTTGTTGTTTATATGATGTTTATCAGAAGTCTAACATAATTAACCATAGTCAATATTACCTTCTGAGTCTTGAAAGATGATTATCTTCTATTAAGAAATATTAGGAAAAATGGATCGGTTTTTTGGCATAGAAGAAGAAATTGAAGATGAACATTTTTCAGGAAGGTAATATTGATTATGTAAGACTTCTGATAAACAGCACATAAACAACAACACTAACTACTTGCTTTATTAGAAATGTAAACAATTTTTATGATAATAAGTTGTTCTAATAATATAACGTGACTTTGCTATTGTTTTTTTATGAGAACTATTGAATTTTGACACATGGTTCCTGTGACAATGTCTATCACCATGACACGTAGAATACAATGCAATAAAAAAAAGTTGATCTTGAAATTCTAGGTCAAAGACAATTTTGCGGCAAATTTGTTTTACGGATCTCCATCGATCCGACGATGTAAACTACGCCTATGGCAGCCAAGACCAAACATTTCTTTACACCCTGTACACTCAATCTACCGGCGTGAAAATTAATTTTGAATTCTGTATAAATAATTTTGTCATCCAGATGTGGATGACATGGTGATCAAATTGTTGAGATTAGAACTACAGGACCAGTAAAAATGATTTCTAACTTGTTGTTTACATTTTTCTTGACAGGATGACACCGGTGGGCATCACGTCGGTGATCGCCGGTAAAATACTCGGCGTGGCCGACCTGGCTCTGGTGATGTCGCAGCTCGCCTGGTTCATCGTCACGATCGTGATCGGTGTGTTTTTCTATCAGCTGGTGATCATGCAGCTGATCTACCTGGCGTTCGTGAGAAAGAATCCTTTTAAATTCTACGCCGGCCTCGCCCAGGGCACCCTCACCGCCTTCGCCATGGCATCAACGTGAGTCGTCGATCTTCGAACTCAGCCCGACCTTCAGCGTGCTCAATATCTATATATATATATATATTTATATAAACACACGCAAATATCGATATATAGATATATATACATATATATATACATATGCCTGCCTCACATGGCCTCGATCGTCATCGTCATCTCAGACCTTCACTTTTCTATTTTCGTTTATCTCGTTGTATAAAAACAAACCAAAAAAAAAATAAGAAATTCGGTCTCCGCGGGATTTTCCCCGAAAATTTTCTTTTCTCGTCCTTGCTTTTCGCGCGGTGGTCGTATACAGTATTCCCTCTTGGTAATGTGTCGCGTCTGTATCCCCAAACCCACACACCAGCACACGTACGCTCAAAAAAGAAAAATTATGAAGGAAAGGTCAACCGGTGTTTGAGGACAGAACAGTTTTGTCGATGAATGACAGTGCACGAAAGCGAGAGAGTGAAAAAGTGAGAGAGAAAGAGAGAGGAAATCGTGAAAGTGCTCCGTAGCCGTCCGAGCGCGACGCAATAGAGGGAATACTGTTTCTCGGGAGAGACAGAAAGAAAGTAATCGCCGTTTCGAGGAACGCGAGAGAGGAGGTACCAGGCCGTACACAGCGGTGCGATTATTCGAGTCGATTGATCGAGACAATATGTTTCAGCTAGCCGGGAAGGAGGCTTTGCGAGGCCGTGGTCCCGTAATTCCATTCCAAAACAACTCCGATTTTTAGAGCAGCGTTTCACAACGTCGTTAACAAACGTTGTCGAACGCTGAACACGGAGACGTGCTCACACCTCCCGTCCAAATCAAAAGAACGAAACAGATAATTTCGATCTCTTCGCCGGGCTCATTACGTTTCTTTAATGTTCTCGCGGGTTTCTCGATGGGGACGGTCTCGTCATGACCAATGAGAGAAAGAGAGAAAAGTAAAGAGAGAAAGAAAGAAAGGGAAAGGGAGAGAGGTATGCAGTTCCGGGTGGCACTTAGGATGATGATACTCCCGGTTGTCGGTCATCGTCCGCGAAATTTCGGCGTGATTCTCTTTATTTCACTAATGTGCCCACCGGAGTGTCACGATCAGCAACTTGTTGTTCAATTTTGAGTTTTTCAATTCTGAACAATTTTCTGAGAAACTAAACAATTCATCCGCAGAAGTAAGTTTACAGCTTCGGGAATGTATGTATATCATTCTAACCTCAAAATGCAGTCCTCAAAGCGTTAACCCGTAGCACTCGAATGGCGACTCTGAGGCGCCACTGCGATTTGCTACACCATTATTCAGAATATTGTTTACATGATTAAATTTGTTCATATGTAATAAATTACTAAACATTTAAATATTGTATGAGGTACTATATCAGTTTCGTACGCATATAATGAAAAAGACTTATGTACGATGGAAATATTTTACGATAGAAGAAATGTTTGGTTTTTTAGTTGAAGTAGCTCCGAGTGCAAAGGGTTAATAGACAACAGTCAACTCAAAAACATATTCTAGAAAAAAATAGATAACTCATGCAATTTTGATTATTTTTACTGTAAAAAAATTACATATATACATCAAATACCGTTAAATATGTGTGTAAAATTCTAATGCAAAATATTCGATAGCTCTTCTGAAAAAAATTCCCAAAGATTGATGAAAACCAGAACACCCCCTCTGGTCATGATTGAAAATGTCAGCATATTCTGCATACACCTGATGCAATATTTGTGCAAACATTGTGAGCAACAAATGGCGATTTTTTAAAAAAGATTCAAGTTGCTGGTTGTCGCTTCAGTGTGGCATGGAGTTAGGTTTGGCCCCGTCCCGTTTCGAATGACGTAAAACGGAACGGTTGGTAGTGCGAGGCTGAAATTTCGTGGCGCGCGGAGCAATGATGACAAAAGATGATGAACAATGAAGGACACGTGAAAAGGAGATACACACGAGTGAATGGGGACCGGTGTTTCGTGTCTCTTGAGCCGGAAATCAGCTGACTCCGTGTCACCTGGACTGATTCGCGGCGCAGAAGCCTTCGAGGGCTTCCACTGATCCGAATCCTCCAGTCTTCCGTGAAAGATGGAGGACGAAGATACGCACAAGTCAAAGGAGGCTTCTCCGCGCTAACCATGTTACTATCTAAGCAATTATTTTTCTATTTCGGATTGGAAAAAAAAACAAAAGAGGGAAACTGAAAAAAATATTGATTGCTCGCGTCGAGCCCGCTCTTCCAGGTTTGACGGCGACGTCCATCACTGGCCAGAACTGCTGAACTACGATCGCTTTCTAACGTTGACTATTATTATTATTATTATTATTATTATATATATATATTATTCATTCTCCCGCGGATCACGCGAAGCAACGATCATTTTTTCAGTTTATCCGATAAAACGTGCTATCAAACGTTTATCCGACGTCCATTATCCTTCACCGTCCGTATCCTTCACGATTTTTCTGATTTTTATTATTGTTTCATTTATTTTATAGTTGGCTTGGTGTTGAGGAGGTTATTTAAATTTGGATCGTTTCTATTTAGGTTCTTTAATTCGTGGAATTTTTCTGTACTATGGTTTCATTATGGTTATGTGTTTAGGAAGTATTATTTCGTTCACGCAGGATGATCGAGAAAAGGATTGGCAAATCTGAGGTGGTATTCATCGAATGGATCGTGGATGTTCTTGTTTAACATGAATCAAAAATTCATATTTTCAAGCTTGATGCAGGATTACATTTGTATATTGACGTAGAATTGTTTCATTATGATTAGACTGCGGATCTTTATGCATTCATAAGGAACAGTGGTTGGGGAACACAAAACAATAAGAACATTAGATCAATTTAATACTATTAAACTTTTATTGAGAAAGGGAACAAATTTATATTTTATTTTAGTTTGTTGCAGTTGAGGGAGAAGAGTTTTTGCATAAAAACCAGCAGTCTAGTTATGATATTTACAAGTAGGATTCACCAGAAAATGTTCCAATTTCGTAAAAAGGATACAAAATATTTAGACACAGGCCTGGAATTAGCAACCGAAAAAATAGCTTTATTAACATTGAAAATATAAACTTTTCGATACACGTTTCTCAGGATTCCCTCCATCCATTTGGCGATTATGGCACCTCCTTTAATATCTTACTGTTTTCCTCAAAGCGGAATTTTATTTAAACATAACATAGATCTTGTTGATTCAATAATGTTTATAATTGTTAACTAATAATTAGAAAATGTGAAGGATGTTTGAGGAGAACAGTACGTGAATTTGCGAACCCATTTCCAACACGTTAGCTATAGCAATCGCGAACATCCTAGAGAAGCTAGCTTACTTGTACATCGAAACATAACCTAAAAAGCTAAAACTGCCACAAAATTAAAGCATTAAACTCTTGATTCTAAAAAAATTAATAATGTCAATATATGAATTTATATTAGATGCATAAACTTATTAAGATTAGTTCGTGAACTAGTTAGTATTGAAGTAGTTAACGTGTTAACGCTGGGACCACCGATCCCGACAAAATGGCTGGCCATCTTCCGCGTACCAAACAAGCGTTGCAGACCCTTATCAGTCAAAGCTTCTTCTTAAAAATTGAATATTTAATTGCAGAGGTATAATTTTGTACAAAATTGCAATTTTCAGTAATCGGTGGTTCCAAAATCGGTCATCCAGCATTTCCCGTGATCTTCCCCACCAACCCCCGGTGTTCCCGAACCTCGATCCCGAAATGCATCGTGGGACAGAGAAGCATTCGTGCCGGGAAAGTCGACTGGAACTCGAAAGCCAGTTCCTTTCAAATCGAAAGAAAAGAGAAAACGAATCACGCTTCGAAACCTTTTCCGTCCCATCGTCGCGGTGCCGCCCAACGCCATTGTCTAATTCAACATGTTTTCTATGTGGATTAACTTTTTCCAGAAGAGAGCGTACACAACTGTGCGTACACTGAGTGACTGAGAGATACAGCTCTCAGTCTCCTATCTGAACAGAGACTGTATGAATATCATGATGATGTATTAGAGCACGCGCTGCACGCGGCCTTTTGCAGGTGGTTCAGATGAGAGAGGTCGAGGGTGGCCTTGGTAAGTAATCGATGGCCGCGACATGAAGGTACATACGATTGTCTGTTACAGGGTTAGGCTCTTTTAGGGTACACCGTGAGACGCAACGGACGATCACCTTCTGAAACAATCAAAAAAGAAACTCCCCCTCTTTGTCACACATACCACCCACTTCTAAACCCCGTACGACGTCCTCAATTAACCCTCTCTAGGTTGCATTTTCAGCCTCGCGGTCATTCTGGTCAATTGCGTTTCGTTCATACACTCCCGTCGGTCACTGATCTAATATCCAATAATTCAACCACGTGTTCTTGTCGATCGATTCTTACATTTTGATAAAGCTTACGGCGTCTCACCGTGGTGGCACACGTTAATCGATTAACAATTCTGAAAAATTCACGGTCAGCAAGCTCTCGGACCCTTGTTCGTTTGCGATTGCTTGTCTCTGTTGGAAGATTTCGCGGATGATACACACGAGATCAATTGTATCGGATCGAACGATTATAAGAAAGAAATTGTGTCTCGACGACCTCTCACCAGAATGACCACACTGTTTTCTCTCCAACGGACACGCAGGCCGAAGCAGCACGCGCCATTACTGAAAATTGAGAACTAATTGATGATCATTCTAACCATGAATCCAGATTTGGTTTGCTTGGTTATTTCTAACGCAGCTTTGTACAGGGCCGCCGCGCTGCCGGTCACGTTCCGCCTGATGACGGACAAGCTCAGAATCGATCCAAGAGTCACCAGGTTCGTTCTACCGATCGGGTGCAACATTAACATGGACGGTACGGCTCTGTTCGTCGCCGTTGCGAGCATTTTCATCGCGCAGATGCACGGCATCGTTTTGGGATTCGGGGAGATCGTCACCGTTATGTAAGCTCGTCGTCACGCTCTCTCTTTCATGTGTCATTTGCATTGTCCGACGTTACGATACGTTGAAATTATTAGAAGACGAACATTAGAGCGCTCTAGAGTCTTTTAGAGATGTGAAATGTCTGTGTAATTCTGCACGCTCTGTTCTTTTTCATTTTTGTCGAACACGAGTGCAATGTTTCCGAAAGAATGAACACTAAAATTCTCGACATTTATACTATTGCGATTTCGTCGAAAAAAATTGTTCTGCACTGAAATTCGACTCATTTTAAAGCTTCAAGTCTCTACTATCAATGATATGTTCAATAATATTAACAATTTTTTTTTTATTCAGAAAATCTCATAAGAGATTTATTACAACATTAGGTACAAACAAAACCAAAGTGTACAGAGAAAGTAACCTCTACAAACTAAAAGCTAGGGTACACCACTATTTTTTTGCTTTTTTCCCCTTCTTTTCTGAGAGTGTTAACATGTCATTATAAAGAAGGAGCATCAATCTTCAAATTTGTGGTAATTTCAGTCACGATAAAAATTTTTGAATGTTTTTAGAGACATTTTAATTTGCGATAAAGATATTGAGTGTTCTTATCACACAGGATTTCTTTGAAATACAGTTTAGTGGTGGTTTGCAGAACATTTTCGTGTTTGAGAGCAACATATCGAAATTCGTTGGACAATGTTTGACAATTTGAGGATTTATGGATCAAGTTTAATCATAATTGTGGTATTTAACAGCTTAACGTCGACCGCTGCGTCAGTGTCGTCGGCTTCGGTTCCAAGCGCTGCTCTCGTGCTTTTGTTGGTCGTTTTGAGCGCTATAGATGCTCCAGTTTACAATGTATCGCTGCTATTTACCATTGACTGGTTTGTGTAAGTATAAACAGTACGATCTCTTCTTGTGCGGCAACAATTAATAAATTAATTAATTAATTGCTTGATTGGTGGATTTTTAGGGACCGAATTCGAACCACCAACAACATGCTAGGCGATTGTTATGCCGCTGCAGTGGTGGAGCAGCTGTCGAAGAAGGAGTTGATGGCCTTGGATGCGGCTGCCTATCAGGTACGATCATGCGAAATCGATTAATCCTCACAAGAAGATCATTCTTCAAAACTTGATGGCAGTCGTGGCTAAATACGTTCATTTCTTACCAATCAACTCGTTAAAACAATGTTTTAATCAGAATAACTAACAATTTAATCCATTCAATCGATTTAATTCATCCGATCAGACTCACAGAAGCAAATTCTAAGCGGTAGCAATATAAAACTGCATCTATTTTCATCAATCGCTAAATACCGCGATCGTCAGCGATTCATTAATGTTCCATTAGCTCACGTAATTTATTACCAATCTGTAACGTCAGCTGAATCAGTTACATTGGCTGAAAATCGATACTCTGTCGATTAATACGCCACGAAATTTCCCAAACACCACACATTATCAAACCCAACGTCGGTTGAATGGACTAAAATTGCTAAGTCGACTGTCAATCGATAATTTAGACTATTAATTATATTAATAGTGTAATAGACTATTATTAATAGGGCAATTTTAAAATTGCCCTATACTCCACTACTGGACAATTAAAACCACCCACTCTATCAGTAAACCATCACTAATTCAACAATCTTACTATTCTTTCTTGCCACTCTTTCTTTTCATTAGATTTCGGAGTTTTATGCAAAATAAAATGTTGCCTATCATAGTAAAAAGTTCTTTCTTCAATTAGCAATTTCAATAGTTTGAAAATAATACACTGTTTGACTTTATTTATTGAGGATGGAATATATTTATCAGATACAACTACGACTGTGGCGACCACGACTTTATTCTAATCATACTCTCTCGATACACCGACTGGCACTCTCGCGCCCTCTCACGCACGTCACATTCTTCCGTCCGTCACGCACACACACACACATGGTTACACACTCATGCAACATACACCAATGTCTCTAAATTCTCTTAATTCTTAATTTTAAGTTGTATCTATTGTCCGCGCAACGTTAGTTGGCACATAATGTCGTCAGTGGGGTACCACTGTTCAGTGGATCCCACTCTTACGCTTACGTTTTGGCGGGAACGGTCGACATAGGCCAGGCATGTCCAGAAGTAGCTCACTTGGAGGCAAATTCGAGGGAGACGCCTACTCCCCCCCCCCCCCCCCCGCGCGTCTCGCTGCCCGTGGCGGCCGTAGTCTTCCGAGCTCCTCAGACCCGTGCCTACCGCTTGCAATATGTACCGCGTGTGGCGCTTTGTGGCGACTCTCGGACCCACGGTAGGCACGGGTCTGAGGAGCTCGGAGGACTATGGCCGCCACGGGGAGCGAGACGCGCGGGCGGGAGAAATAGGCGTCTCCCTCAAATTTGCCTCCAAGTGAGCTACTTCTGGACGTGCCTGACATAGGCGCTCAGCGTCGCCAAATCTCTCTGTTACAGTCACACTCAATACGCTCGTTTGCTGTCTTCGTCAAGCGATTCGGCCAATCGCGGAAGACGTGTAGCACGTAGTGGGAGCATCATGTGATACCCACAAGTTTCTCTGTGCCAACTCACGTTGCGCGGGCAATACCTATTTCTGTTAAAAATCCATAAAATCCGAGATCTACTTATCATTCTTCCTAATCATTCTCTCTTACCATATTTTTCTAACCAGTCCCATTAATTATTTTCCAGTCGGAGACCGTTCTGCCGACGACGATCGCGAACGGATGCATCTCCGCGAACAGAGTACCTGATCCTGACACCATCGTGGTGGAGATGCAGGACGATTCGAGGATAGCCGGCATCGCCAAGTAAACAAGCTTGTTGGTAGGGCTAGGCTATCACTTTGTACGATCACAAACGATCGCGTGCATTCATCCTGGTTTTACGCTGTCTTTGATTCCGCTTCGTTACGCCCCTAAAGCGGAGGAGGAGTATAGTCAAACGATAAAAAGGAAAAAAAAGAATGAAAGAAGAAATAAACTAAGGAGGTGGGAGGGATAGATCCGCTCGCTTGTTCATAACCGTTCCAAAAACCGTTGACATTTATAAACGATTCATAGATAGGCTTCTTTCCCTCGCTCTCGTCCCCGAAGTTTTATTCCAAATCGCCCGCCGCGCTCGCCGCTTCGAAATCAATGATACAATCACGTCGATCGTCAGACAACACGTTCATACTAAACGCAATCGGCTCATTAGATTCATCACCGAGATGTAATTACTGATCGCGCACCGGAGCAATTTATGGCAACAGAAATAACAATCGTACACTTATCCTGGGCCTGTAGATCGTGGAATCGGTTTGTGCATTTTTTTCCGATTTTTTTTCTGATTCTATCGAGCAAATTTTGAAATTCTCCCGTTCCGGATGGCGCCTGGAAGCGTTGCACGGCCGAAAGCGACCACTGGGAGGCGCCAGGAGGCGGTCCCGCCGTGTGGGCGTGGTCTCGCAGCTCTCGGCCGCCCCACGGTGCAATCTCAGTCCTTTCTCGTGCTCCAGGCTGTTCGTATTTTCCTTCAGGAGTCGTACAAAGATATTCACACAAATTTCTCGTACTCGATCTTCTCATGGTTTGTTTTCTGTGTATATTATCATCATCATCATCATCATCAAGACCTCATACGCTTGTTTAATGTGCCGCAGCGAGACGCCGCCCACGCCGTAGCCTCCCTCAAACTTGTTGTTTCGTTTCAGCATCAGCGTGTTGCAGATGCCCAGGAGCGTGACGGAGGAGACCGTTTGACCACTGATTCGCCCCGAGATTAGCTCTAGACGTGCCCGAGCGAATTGTTAACGAACGCACAGCCTCTTCGCGGGGAGGTTTCGCGTAAAATGGTTAACAGAACAGGAAGGGATCATGCTCTCTCCTGTTTCACGGACACGATCACGCGAGTGTGTACAGACGTTTATTATGCTCCGCCGTGAAGACGGACGTTCGTTCGACGGACAACAGGGCGACGCGCGTCTCTTTTGTTGGGAATGTATCAAAATGAAAAAATCTCTATATACGAACATACATATAAATATTTCTCTGTACATGTATAAACGAAGTCAATATCAAGGAGTGCGTCAACCACGGGAGACCACAAACACATACACACGCGAGCAGCAGCAGCAAGGACATAGCAATAAACCGAGTTCTCAGAGGCTTCATGTAGCAGCTTTACGGATACGTAAACCGAGAGATCACCGATTCAATCGCACTCCTAGATCCGACCGGTAAAGATCGTTCACTGCGACTGGCCGCGCTTGAGCAGCGTCGAATCTGGTGCCTTATTTTCACGCGGCGTTCAGTCGGCCGCTTCGAAAGTTCTATTATCAAACGAAAATCCAATAAAGAAACAAAAAGAAAAAATACAGAAAACGAACAAAAAAAAAACATGAGTCAAATCCGAGATACATAGTGAGAACAATACGTAATAAAACAAGAATTAGAGGGAGGGAGAGAATAATAATATTTGGTTCTCGATTTTTCGGGACTCGGCTCGTTGACTGATAGAGACACTGTCTGGTGATCGATCGTTTTACTGCCACGAGTAACACTTTTTTCCACTGATTACACACGTAATAATGAACGCGAGACAAGTCGACCAGTTCACGATTGTCAGACAATGAGAACGTCGCGTGTTTTGTCGTTTCTTGTTTAGGGGACGAGCGTAGAGTATCTAGAGCGCGACTCGCGTTAATATTCTTTAATCGATGAAGAAGACAAAATATATATATACTGAGCCACCGTTGGCCGGCGAGGCGGCGCGTATAGTGATCGGTTAGGTTCGACGGGCCACGTCGGACACGTTGCTACACATCGTAGGCCGTGAGCAAGAACGAACCATAGGTTGTCGTTAGATCTTGACTATAACCGCTGAATTTTCAACATTTTTGGACCATTGACGACGAACAGAGTGCGCGGCGAGCGGTTTTTCACGTTTGGACAGTGTTAAAAAATGAAAACTGTTTCGTGGGATTCTCCGCCGTTTGCACACAGACACACACACACACACACACACACACACATACACCACCGTCACGATTAGTGTTCCCATATCCCGTTCATAGGGTAATTCGAGTATATTATTGACCGAGATATGGTTTCCCGGTCTCTTAGCGTGTAGATCCCGAGATACGAAGGACAGAGAGGATCACATCTAGCGCTCTTTTCGACAGAGCAGCCTCAAGACTGGACATGCCATTTGAATATGTCGTTTTAATAAATACCACGTATAACGTTGTAGGTGGTTTGCGTAAGGAAGAGAGGTGGGGTTTCACTAAGCTCTAGGGCACTAGGTACGTAGGTCGATACGTGTTCTATCGTAGAGACTGTTTAAATGTACAAATTAACTGGGTAAACAGAAGAAGAAAAAAAAAATAACATAGTGCTTCGTAGTTGTGTCGTTCTACCCAACCGATTCCGCGATGATATACAAAACAAAACAGCCCGTGCTCGTTGTGTTTCGGTTGAGCGGGGAAAAAAATTGTGTGTACGTGTGCGAGAG
Source organism: Sphecodes monilicornis (assembly GCA_913789915.3). NCBI lineage: Eukaryota > Metazoa > Arthropoda > Insecta > Hymenoptera > Halictidae > Sphecodes > Sphecodes monilicornis. Next base: position 6,348,370 of record OU565298.1, on the reverse strand, counting down.
AGAGGGATTCGTTGTGCGCGAGAATATGAGAGAAAGAGAGTGTGAGAAAGAGTATGCGTGTGAGCGCGCGTGTTTGCTTCGTTGTGTCATCGTTCAATTGTTGCGTTCGCAACCGAACCAAGTGTTACGCGTCGATGTTTCTCTGAGCCACACACCTTCGCGCGATACGAAATCTCTTCTATTTGTTTTTGTTTTCACCGTTGAACTTATGAATGGGGACAGTGCTTTGTTCATAGCCTAGAGATCAAGAACGGTTAATAGAGAACTTATCGAACTACTTCAAAGACTACATGTGAATATACTTATAAGGCTCAACGTGTTGTATAACAAGATGCAGGTTTATACGGGAGCTGGCGTTCTTTCATTTACTACCCCGTTTCGTCCTCTATCGATTCCACGTTTCTCAACACGTTCGCAACCATAGTCACACATCGGACACCCCCGTTTGGACGCCATCCGATTGGACGCGTTCCTTTTGGACTCCGTACCGAGTGGACTCGTGTCGTTTTAACGCCGTGCCGTTTGGACTCCGTTCCTTTTGGACTCCGTACCGAGTGGACTCGTGTCGTTTTAACGCCGTGCCGTTTGGACTCCGTACCGATTGGACTCCGTACCGATTGGACTCCGTACCGGTTGGACCTAACCCAGACCTTTGTTTTTTTTTTTGTAAATGTGGGGAATCCGCCTTATGGATACCCTCCCACCTCGAGCTGTAGAGGCGAGAGGGTTATGTTGGGCTCTCCTGACCCAAAGGTCAGGCCTACCAACTAAATCCCACATTCTGCCGTGCCCTGGGCTTTTAAGGTCCATTCCGGGATCTGCATAGCATTGCTACCGGAATGGACCGCCCTCTTATGCACGCATGGGAGGGGAGAGAGGCTCTCCTCCGGCCAACCTATTTGGGACTCGGTGACGACAGACACCGTGTCCTCCCTTCCCCGAAGCCGCCCGTTGGACAATTGGGTAACAGGCCCTTCTGTACGACAACTCCCGGATACGTCTTTCCCCCCACGTCGCCGGCGGGGAACGACGCATCCGACTTCCGATAAGGCCGGTCCTGCTTAGGGGAGCTTTGGCTCAAACCCTAAGCACCGACCCCCTTCCCTTCCCGGTGGGTGGGTTGCACCGGTGCAACCTCACCCACTAACCCCTTCCCACATTCGCACCCGAGGGTGCGGCCGTGGGAAGAGGTTGTCCCCCTCCTCCTTCCTGGACCTGGGCCTGGCCCAGGATCTCCTGCCTCTCCGAGGCGGGGGTGTCGATTGGCACGTCGACACCCCCGGCTTCTTTCCTCCTCCCCCTCTTCTGTCCCCTTCCCCGCAGACCTAACCCAGAGCTAACCCAGACCTAACCCAGAACTAACCATATATTTTACAATAAAATATCACCATATGTAGAATTTGAAAAGCAATGATTATAAAATTTACGGCACCCAAATGTCACGAATCCAAACGGCATGGCGTCCAAACGACGAGTCCAAGCGGCACGGCGTCCAAAAGGAACGCGTCAAATCGGGACGCGTTCAATCGGATGGCGTCCAAGTGGGACACCCCCGTCACACATACGTGACGTTCACAATTTCGCAGTTAGTTCAAAGATAGCCGATTTAATTTGACATTGTTATTTAAAGCTGTAGTACGTCAGCACATCATTTAGGAGAATCTATGACTTTGTTCTATCAAATTGTTTGAATATTTCGCAAATTGGGTGCGTTGTGTTTTCATAAAATATTTTAGTAATGATGGCATATGATGAAGCAAAGGTGGTAGCGAACGTGTTAGTTTTCACGAATTTATTATAAAGTTCGCTCATTAATCCGACAAAAATTGATTACAAAGCTAATTTAGTCTTCTTGCGAGTATTTAAAAATAAATGGCACGCGTTGCCTAGCAAATATGATGTAATGATGAAGAGATGATGTTTGCAGGAACGGGTAGCAAAATAACAAACACAATGTCACAATTTCCTAAAAAATTCATTTATTTAAGATCCACCATCGTGTGGATCCTCGGCTCACAGGAGAGTCTTTGTACAAAAAGTTGTGTGGGTGAGTGTGTGTTCCTTTTATACAAAATATGACATATCTATTCCACTAGCGTTTATGCGTATGTATCATCATCGAGATTCCACTCGGCGGAGGTACGTTAAAAAAGGGAAGTTACATGAGAAGAGAGAAAAAAATTGAGAATCGCGTCCAGAGGCGTTTGACCACGAGTTACGAATGAATCAGTCCGCTCGTGGCGACGTTCTTGAGACGCGACAGGCCGATGTGCTCGAGAAAACGGCCTTTCAAAGCCTTTGACCGATTTATCTCGGTTCCGAAGCGGAAAAACGGTCGCATCTACTGTGGGGAGGTCGCAAGTTGGCTGTACAAGATGACTGGCAGCTCCTATTGGATCCTGATTATCGCTTTCAGTGGCTGGAGCGTATTGGCCACGCCCACTGTACCGTATACGTTCGCTGTTGGGCAGTACAGTTAGTCAATTGGCTCTCTATTGGTTTTTCTACTTTCTGGAGCTCTACAGCCACGCCTACTGTAATATTTACTTTCGTTAAAGGCTTAGTTAGCCATTTTTTTATTATTAGCCTATTTTAGCCAAAGCGTTAATTAGCTTCAGATTGTCCCTGAGACTGTCTAGAGCGCTATAGGCACGCCTCTTATAACGTTTACTTTCGGTATTGAGCAAAATAGTTTCGTTTTCGAGTCAATTGACTTCAGATCGTCCTCTATACAGCCTCAAGCGCTCTAGCCATGCCCACTGAACCACGCCCACTTTAGCTATTAGACACTACAGCGTTGTTACTACCACGAGAGCGTCAATTGGCTTCTTATTACCCTCTCCACTGCATAGAATGCTAAAACTACGTCTCTTGCACAGCCTACTTTCACTGTTGGGCAATACTGCTTCCTTATTGCAATAAAGACGACAGTCAATTGGCTTCCTAGAGCGCTCTCGACACGCCTACGGTACCGCCTACTTGCGTTGTTGGCCAGTACAGCTTCGCTATTGCGACTAGGGCGTCAATTTTAGGGCGTTCCTTGGAAATTCATGCAAATCAAGAACAACCGGCCAACTTATCACCTCTCCAGAGTAAACATAACCGTTCCACAGCGCGACACTATCGAATTCGTTCGCGTGAGGGCAGTCTATCGCTTTTGATTATAGGCGAAAAGTCGTGTGGGCTCGTTTCGAGCATTCGAGTATTATTTACACGGTCGCTTACCAACTACGCGCCTCCTATGTACAAGGCTTTCGAGTATTTTCTCTGACCGCCAATCGAAAACGGCAAGTAACAGTCGCAAGTATCGTACACAATAGACAGATATTAAAAATTAAAAAGAAATAAAGAAACGTGATACGACATATCAACGATGAGTTCAATCCCACGAACGTCTCCCCCTCGCACCGTGGCGCTCGAAATTATCTACAAAATAAAACATAAATTGCACGCGGGGAGGAGGCGTTCGTCGATCATAGTCCTTGCACCTTTTTTTGGCGCCTTCGAGGCTCGCCTCTCGAAGGTCAGTCAACTTACAGTCACTAATTTATACACACTTGCACCTTGCACTTTCAGCACTCGTTCCTTTCAATTCCTTCTTCATTCGACAAATACAGTTCCCCGATCACTTTCGAGCAGTGTCACGCGACTAATACTAATACCTGACGCTGTAACGCGACGGCCACACCGAATCCTCAGATCCTGAGCTCGGCGTCGGTCACGGGGATTCCCCTATTGGCACTTTGACTGGACCTTTGCGTGGCGGGCGGCACCAAAGGACTGATGCTGGGACTCCTGGTAGCTAACGGGGACAACGACGGCGAGAAACTGGGACTGAGAGCCGCTGAGGGGAACGTTGAAGCGTCGTGACTGATCGGAGACCTCGGCAAGATGCCTCTAGCCAGCGCAGGGGCTGCTAATGACCTAGGAGCAACTGATGTGAGCAACGGCGGGGGTGGAGCTTTATGTACAGACTTGGTTTTCCCGCTGCTGCCTGAGTTCCCACTTTGCACGCTAGCCGCGTCGTCCTTGAGCCTGGCAATCTCGCTAAAGACATGAGCCAGAGGCTGATAATAAGGTCCCCAATCAAGCAAATAGTCCCAGTTATAGGACCCAGTCAGCTCTTCTTCACTGTGCACGATGGAGCTCAGAGATCCATTCATAGAAGGACCACCAGGCACTTCTAGACCAGACATGGGTCTCCCAGATTCTCCAATCTTCCCGTAGATAAGCGTAGCAATGTCAGCTTCGGTGGCTGCTTCGTCCTCGAACAGGTGCAGGCTGTTAAGAGGCAGAACCTCGGGTGGTCTCCTAGGTGTCCCAGCAGGTGGGTCAACGATCCCCAGCCTGGCCAGGTACTCCTGAGTGTTGTGGACAGACAGATCACTGGCAGAGTCTCCAGTCTGCTGTCCCTCATTGATCATCCTGATTTCCTCGTCCTCACCATCATCCTCCGCTGATCCTCTACCTGAAGAGCCTGATTGATCGCTGCCAGAGAGTTCTGAAGTTGCCTGTTGCTGCCCTGACTGTCCAGACGTGCCATACGGAGGGATTTCGTCGTACTTGGGAGGTGCAAATTGGCACGATGCTGCTCCTCCACCTCCATTACCGTTGCCAGCGCCGCCATTCCCTGCTGAGCCAACTCCAGCGACGCTTCTGATAGGAATAGTGTCAAAGGCACTGGGGTCTACGTAGCTATTGGATGCTGTAGCATTGCTCTCGCCATTCAGACCAGGCTTTGTTCCAGGCTTCTTGTGTCTTCTGTTTCTGAGATGAAGGTATAAAAAGACAGCCCCGAAAGCTACTACCAACAGCAATAATGCTATCAACAGTCCCAGAGCCCAGTCTGCCAGGCCGCCAGTAGCAGCAACAGCCATATTAGATCCCACGTCTGTTGGGGTAGCTAACGCGGTAGGTCCTCTGGCTTCGTTGATGTCTATATCATCTGCTAACGTGATCTCCACCACAGTCATGTTTGACAATGAACCTTGTCTACCTGAACTGGCACTGACAACTAGCCTGGAGGACTCTTCCACGTCCATGTCGAAGTGCATCAGCTTCTGCTTCACTATCAATGCTCCTGTAGTGCGATTTAGCTTGAAGTACGGGTGCTGAGAGGTCAATTGGTACACTACTCTGCCATCAGGTCCCTTGTCACGGTCTGTGGCTGTCACGTGACCAATCACTGTCCCAGGAAGCACCTGGGCGTCACTCTTGATGCCGAATCTGTACATTCTTTCCGTGAATTGAGGATAGAACTCGTCTCTGGAGTCAATCTCCACCCTGACACGGACTGCAGCGGTTCTGCCACCTGTATCGGTTGCTCTCAAGGTAAACGCATAGCGATTGCGAAGTTCATAGTCAAAGACAGCTCGAGTGGTCACAGTGCCGGATTTAGCGTCCACTGTGAATAGTTTCCAGCTGTCATCTATGTCAGAGAACCCTGTGGCGGCGGCAGAAACAATGGAGTAATTCAGAGAACCGAAAATTCCTCGGTCCAGGTCGGAAGCTCGAGCTGAGAAGACTGTTGTGCCTATTGGTTCATTTTCACCAACAAACTCCAGGTACTCTGACACTGGGAACTTAGGGGAGTTGTCGTTCACGTCTTCTAAACTGATTCTTAGCCTTGTCAGAGCGCAAAGTGGTGAAACTGGGTCACTGTCGCAAGCCATCACTACCAGATTGTGAATCTCTGGTTCCAAGTCGCAGTCCAAGGTTGCGTTAACTAGAACCGATCCTGTAGTCTTCTCTACCTTGAAGAGACCACTGTCGTTGCCTGAAGTGATCTCGTAGACTAGGCTAGCTGCAGCACTTCCGGCTAGGTCGTCGTCTTTTGCTCGAAGCGTTGCTATGATTGTACCCCGTGCTGCGTTTTCTTTTATTGATACTTGATGGAGCTCTTCGAAGAAACGAGGGTAGTTGTCGTTGACGTCTTCGACGGTGATGATCACTGTCACCGGCTCGTCGCCCATCAGAGAGCCCGTTGTCATGTTCTCCATATTCGAACCCAGCCGCAAGACGTACCTGGAAGGTTCAGAGAGTTGTCAATGATGTTCATAGTTAAAGTTCAAAATTCTTATAGCGAAAATTGATTGGGGGAAGCGGAAGCAAATTTTTGATGGCGAAGATGTCCTGTGTTTTATATCTAGTGGAGGATCAATCACGTACATTGATTGAGGATCTTTTTGGACAACGTGTGTCATCATTAGACTGTGGGTTTCTATGCAAAATTAAAATTGTCAAAAAAATTTTAAATATCGTTAACTCTTCTACCATGTTTTCTTAACATATTCCCTAACATTTACTTGTGTTTGTCAAATAGTATCCATGTTTAGTACATGTCCAAATAATTTGATCAACAATCTTCTTTACAATTTTGATTGGATACATTTTACCAGTAGTGCTACCAAAGATGGTAGCTAGAGTTTTAGTTCATGAGTAAACATCTGATCAAAGTCTACAGTTTTGACACGTAGCTCGATGATTTGAACAATTTTGAACACAGTGCAGAATGCTCACCTGTCTTTTGTTTCTCTGTCAAGCACCTTGGAGAGTATCATCTTCCCCCTAGACACCTCGAACGTTCCACTGTCGTCGCCGGCAACAATGCTGCCGTCCAACAGATCGACGTCAGACAGTCTCATCAATGTGGTTCCTCTCGACGAATTTTCCTTCACTGTTATCTTGTACTCCTTCCCTGGCGAAGTGCTCTTCAAGCTGCTGAGTCGTACCACGACAGAGCAGACAGACGACGCAGGTGGTTTGCCATAATCTTCTGCTACAACAGCCAGCTCCACCTCTTTGGGCAAGGGCCTTGGTATGGCAGTACGATTGACAGTTAGTACACCCGTCACTGGATGCACTGAGAATCCTTTGGTGGCTTTTAACAAGTAATAACGGATGCGACTGTTGTCCTCGGTTAGGTCGTCGTCGGTTGCGTTTACTGTTAAAATTTCCTGCAGATCCCCTCGTCCCTCTGAAAAAGACAATAAGATGGTAATTACGACAGACAAATGCATATTGTATTTTCAAAAGTCCTTTATGATTAGACTGCAAATTTTAGATTCGAGATTAGAAGATGGAATACTTTTTGCCAGGGGTTTAAGTACAAGAACCCAAAATTTTCTCAGAAAAAAAATCCTAAAACAACTTCACGAACGACGCAGCCCCAGCCTTCCTCTCGTCATATCGATTACACACAACCCACTTCCACCGTACCGAACAATTGTCGGTTCTCTGGAAGGTGCGAATGCGTCCCGGTACAAGGGTTCGGGACAAAGATCGAGGGATCACTGGCGCGAGGTCAAGTACCCTCTGCCTCTTTTTGCCGGTTGGTTCCTAAGGAGGCCTGCGAGCCTCGCAGCCGCCGCCACCACCTCGAGATTCTTTCTTTTCTCGATAAAGGAGGAGGATAAGCCGTCCTGACATCGGGCTGAACGGAAGTATGAAATAATAACCAGTTGTATAAATCGTTGGCCGGCTCCGAGCCCACGGATCCCCCCCTCTCTCTCCCTCTCTCTCTCTTTCTGGGGCCCTCTCTCGGTACAAAAATCATTTCGATGCGTTTCAAATCGTCGGATAACTCGGCATTAATGTGCCAAGCCCCGTCCGAAACCTGGCAAGAAGGACGAGGACAGCGATTCCCATGGAACGAAGACGGTCGAAGGACGAGGGCAAACAGGGTGTGCTGAAGAAGATGCTGAAATAAAACGACCTAGAACCCTTCGCAGCCCTTTGGGGATGTCCGAGTTGCAGGAATACATTCTCAGAGGGATGGGAGGATCTGAACCGAGGAGCGACAGGTACTCTATAATTATTGCGAGGTGCGTATGACCGTGGAGTATGCGTGTTCGCCGCGTCAGGACGCCTTAGTGGGACGAATTCTTATTACCAGCAGCGGGAGAGACCATCTCTCTCTCTCTCTCTCTCTCTCTCTCTCTCTCTCTCTCTCTCTCTCTCCATCTTCTCTTCATTAATCCCTCCGCCTCCGAGCTTCCCGGGACACCTTAATACGATTTTGATAATCATCGGATTAACTCGTCTTCCTTGTTCGCCGATCAACGAATAAACGATCCGCCCTTACGTGCCGAGAGGAAACAGCAAAGATCCTCTTCGAGTGGTCTCAAAATTAAGGCTCCCCGGGTTTATCGATCAATTACGCCCCCGGAGTCGCATTTCCCTCTATCTCTCGTGGTTACGTCGTTTTTCGCGGGGATTCTCGCCAGAAGAGAGAGCCCGGAGGAGGATGCAAATTCTGCGCCGTGGGAGCTCCCCCCCTTTCCTCGGAGCACTCTTCCCTTTTCTCCTTTCACCTCCTGCCAATCCAGCCAACCCCCCTGCACTCTGCTCCCCACCTCAACCGCCCACCCAAATGCACCATTAGGCGCGGGCCTATGTATTTTTAATAAGTTTCGAGAGTCCTCGAAGCCGGTGATCCCGGCCGGCGGTTGAAGGCGGCTTTTCGGCTGCCTGGCAAACGGTGTCCTCGCGTTTATTTATGTGCGAGGCGTTCGCAATTCTCCCCGTCCCCTTCCTCATACCCCCCGTTGCACCACACCGCTCTGCATCTTTTGGGTCTCTGTTGCTCCCCTCAGCCTTGGTCCAGCTAGCTTTTCATCGCCCTCCCCTCCCTCCTCATCGAGCTGATCCCTCTCCTCCCCCCTGGTCGCTATGTCATCCACCTTTCTTCTTCATCGTTTTCGTCCTCCCTGCTTCTTCTTCTTAGCGAGGTCTTGTTCTTCGTCTTCTTCTTCTTCCATCCCCAAACCCTCTTTGCCTCTCGTCGTTCGGCCCTTTCCCGCGCTTTATCTCCGCGCGGTGTCAATTCGAGTTTGGAACACGGGCAACAGGACAACACGTGCTTACTAAAAACCTGTTTGCGCGTTTATTAAGGGTCGCGAGAGGAGAGAGGAGAGCGAGGTCAGAGAGTTTGCTATTCCTGAGACGGGCTGCTGGATACTCGTCGCTGATTTTCTCGGTTTTTGGGTATGGAAGATGATGGGGGGGAATTAACGGTGTTGAAAATCTGTATTGTTTTTTGTGTTACTAACCTGAAAGTGTGGCGATGTACGCAGACTGCTGCAGCTTCGGCGCGTTATCGTTCAGATCCGTGACACGAACTATTAAATCCGTGACTGCTTCGTGCATTCCATCGCTGGCGATCACCTGGAGGCTGTACTCCGACCGTGTTTCAGCGTCCAGACGTCTACGGAGAACGACCTTGCCACCGTAACGATCGATGCTGAAAGGGCCTGGGTTGGTTACGTTCCCGAATCGATAGGTCAGAGCTGGAGAACTGTCAACGTCGTTCGCTGTGATGGTCGTCAGCACTGTGCCTACGAGAGTACCTGCAACAAAATTAATCGTTCACTCATTGATCATGCCAGAACCACATCCTGTAAACAATCTGAAACATCTACATCCTTTAGATAACCTGGAGAATCGATCTTATCACAACAATTTCTATAAGATCATCATCTGATTCTATCATCGTCATCATGGCCATCCAGACCAAACCGTCTAAACAATCTAAACGATCGTTGCTTTCTTCTTGTTTTGGTAATAAAAGGCAACAAAAAGTTGCTCGACGTTGTTTCATTGTGAACATAGCTTAACGAAGCAAAAAAAAATTAGGGTAGTGAACTCTTGTGGTCCTGAAGCTACCATCACCTAGTCCAAGCTACCATTTAGGGGATACTCAGACGTTTCTAACAATTACGAATTCTTCGATCATCTCAAAATTAAAATATAAAAGGGACTATGAATAATTTGAGTCTATCCTGATGCAGATTGAATTTCAGTGCTCGCGAATTTCGCTGAACAGGACGCTGACGGAGATCTTCAAATCTGTAGTCACGATGAGCAGTTTAACCGCGCCATCGCATCGGTAGCCGGTTGGCTCCTAAGGCAAGAAAAATTTAGGGTAGTGAACTCTTGTCGTCCTGAAGCTACCATCACCTAGTCCAAGCTACCATTTAGGGGATACTCAGACGTTTCTAATAATTACGAATTCTTCGATCATCTCAAAATTAAAATATAAAAGGAACTATGAATAATTTGAGTCTATCCTGATGCAGATTGAATTTCAGTGCTCGCGAATTTCGCTGAACAGGACGCTGACCGAGATCATCAAATCTGTAGTCACGATGAGCAGTATAACCGCGCCATTGCATCGGTAGCCGGTTGGCTCCTAAGGCAAGAAAAATTTAGGGTAGTGAACTCTTGTGGTCCTGAAGCTACCATCAGCTAGTCCAAGCTACCATTTAGGGGATACTCAGACGTTTCTAACAATTACGAATTCTTCGATCATCTCAAAATTAAAATATAAAAGGAACTATGAATAATTTGAGTCTATCCTGATGCAGATTGAATTTCAGTGCTCGCGAATTTCGCTGAACAGGACGCTGACCGAGATCATCAAATCTGTAGTCACGATGAGCAGTTTAACCGCGCCATCGCATCGGTAGCTTGATCGTCTCACAATGCCAGACACCGTTGTTACTGATGAATGGGCGTCGTTATAGAGACTTGGTCCTCCTGCTCATTCTTTTTCTCATTGCCCAGGGCATCCACTTTGTCACCGGTAGACGATCATCCGCGATACAGAGGATAGATCGGATACTCTTCCGCGAACTTAAAGACCCTCGGTGGGAGTCGCGTTTAAAATGCATTGAATCCGCGCTATCTACACCTTCGATCGCTAGCTGGTGCTAAGAAAGAGGACCTTCGAAATACTCGCGCGAATTAAAGAGGAGCAACCAGAAGGTTCAACCAATTGCTGCTCCAGTCTCTGTACAAAGGACAACGCGACGCTAGAATTTTCTGCTATCGGACGGTGGTTCCGTGTGATTTTCACCGGCGGAAATCGGTCGGGTTCGGTCGAGAATAAAGATCGCAAAGGTTTGGACGTTTGATACGCCGCGAACCGGTGCAACACCTGCGCCAATAAAAGAATTATTTCGAGACGAGGCACACCGAAGCGGCGCGTTTGGTCGGCTCCAGGGACTAGCTGGCACGCGGCTACGTCCGCTCGTAAATTTCACGGGCGATCGTTAAAGTCGTGTAAATCGGTTTCGAGACCGGTCGCGTCCCTGAGCGAACACGTGGCCAGCCCACTCTTGCGCTTCTCCGGTTCCGGTAGTGTTCCTCGGGCCTCGGAAGTGGAGGCGACCTGTGTGCCACGATCTCTCTATTACAGTCATCCTCCTCTTTGCTTTCCACTCTCGGAAATGCTGCTCCTGCTGTTCTTGCTCCTGATGATCCTTGTTAGCTACCAAATAGATCCTCCAGTTATCACGGAGTTGACGGAAGTTAGGTGACATGTCTCGCGATCTCCCTATTACAGTATTCATATTCTTCCGTTTCTTAAATCTGATATGACCCCTAATCTCGCTTTTGATCCATCTCATTTCATTTCTAATGATCGTTACATGATGATGATGTTGGGACTGTTAGAAAATAGTTTTAACCTGCTCGTGAAGGAAATTTTATATCTCAACAAAGAGGTTACAAAGACAATATTGACCACTGCCCGTTTGTTTGATGTTGCCTTCGAGCCTCATTATTAAGACACATTTCTAATATTGTACAAATAACTTCTGGTCTGTGTCTGTCGCATTCAGTTTGTCGTCGCATCAATAACATTTTACAAATAACTGCTCGATTGTCTCCGTTGCTCGTTTGTTTGATGTTGCATTGAGCTTCACGATGTATTAAGTTTGATGTTGCCTTCGAGCTTCATTATTGAGACACATCTATAATATTGTGCAAATAACTTCTAGTTTGTTTCTGTCGCATTGAGTTTGTCGTCGTATCAATAACATTTTACAAATAACTGCTTGATTGTCTCCGTTGCTCGTTTGTTTGATGTTGCATTGAGTTTGACGATGTATTAAGTTTGATGTTGCCTTCGAGCTTCATTATTGAGACACATCTATAATATTGTTCAAATAACTTCTAGTTTGTTTCTGTCGCATTGAGTTTGTCGTCGTATCAATAACATTTTACAAATAACTGCTCGATTGTTTCCGTTGCTCGTTTGTTTGATGTTGCATTGAGTTTCACGATGTATTAAGTTTGATGTTGCCTTCGAGCTTCATTATTATGACACATTTCTAATATTGTACAACTAACTTCTAGTTTGTGTCTGTCGCATTGAGTTTGCGTCGCATCAATAACATGGTACAATTAACTGATCGATTGTTTCCGTTGCTCGTTTGTTTGATGTTGCATTGAGTTTGACGATGTATTAAGTTTGATGTTGCCTTCGAGTTTCATTATTATGACACATTTCTAATATTGTACAAATAACTTCTAGTTTGTGTCTGTCGCATTGAGTTTGTCGTCACATCAATAACATTGTACAAATAACTGCTCGTTTGTTTAATGTTACATTGCAGTTTGATATTGCCTTTGAGCGTCATAATAGAGCCACACCTATAATATTGTACAAATAACTTCTAGTTTGTGACTGTCGCATTGAGTTTGTCGTCGCATCAATAAAATTGTACGATTAACTTCTAGTTTGTGTTTGTCGCATTGAGTTTGTCGTCGCATCAATAAAATTGTACAATTAAGTTCTAGTTTGTGTCTGTCCCATTGAGTTTGTCGTCGCATCAATAACATTGTACAATTAACTGCTCGATTGATTCCGTTGCATTGAGTATGACAATGTATTCAGTTCGACGTGTGCATCAAGTTTGTGAGACGCGTCTAACATTGTACAAATAAATGCAAAATATTAAAATACTCTTGTCAAACCAATGTTCAGCCAATGGTCCCCCTTCTTGCTAGTTTGACCGTGTTTGATACCGTTTGAAGTACCTAAGCCAGTTTCCACGACATTTCTAACCGCAGTCAGCGTTCCCTGGCGAAATAATCCATTCACGTTGTCCCCACGGTCTGCACGACTTCCACCGAGTTAATTCTGATTACCGGAGGTCCTACGCGTTCTCCGGTTACGCGACCGCGATATATCGTCGCGGCGTGTTCTGCGCCATGTACGGAAAATCCTCGCGTCGGTGGTCTACCATTGTTTCGATTTCTCGTGTCAGTGCCAGTTTCGGAACCGATTCGATCGATGCTGTCGATTAAATCCTCCTCACGGATGCGCGCGAGCGTGCTCGCAAAAGCATACTACGCGTGCAACGTGCGCGGAAAAGCATACTATGCGTGCAACGTGCGTGCAAAACACGTGCGTGCGTGTGCAGGATGTGTGCACCGCGGCGAAGCCCCTTCAGGAACAAAGGCGTGTGGGGCTATCAAACATCGGCAAAACCGCGCCTCTCGTTTTAGGTCGATCGATAATTATATACGCCGCGTCCGTCCGGATAATTAAAAACAATTACTGTGCGCTTCGCTAAAATACGACCGGTCGCGGATCTCGGGGATCGTTTTTTTTACTGCCGGCTCTCGAGACCGAGTAATGAAGTATTCGATCGAACCGGGAGAAGATCGACGATACTATTTGCCATTCAATCTCCTGGCCCACGGTGTGTCTTCCACTCTACCACTGTCCCTGGGACACACTCCACTCATGCTAATGCGCTCCGATGCCGAACTGATCCGCATTTTATTAATCTCCCAATTTGATTACTCGAACAGCTCACAACAAGCTGAGAATCCAAATTTTTGTTCATTATTCAGTCGTGTAATTTAATACTCAAAGTGGATCGCAGGCGTCGTTATAGTAAACAGAATAATTAGATAGAGAGGTTATTCAATATTTAGGATTTTTGATTCTGGGAAGCTTGTTAAGTGTCTTGCCAAGAATGTTACATCTCCTGAGAAAGAAAGATGTTTCGTAGTATTAATTGATGATGTTACTAATTGCCGGTGGATCGTAAATTAGCTCCAACCAGAGCAACTGTTCCGAAATTTGTTATCCTCTATTCCAAACATTAAATATGGGACAAAGAATTAGTATATTTGTAAAACGCCAATGGAAGCTCACTGCGCCTTATATTAGGTCAGTGTAAAAGTTCGTGTCCCGAATGTTTGCAGAAACCTAACACAAATTGTTGGTTTCAGTGGGGTCCTGCTTTTTTTGAGCGCACCTTTGTGGGGTTAGCATTAGCTGATGGTTGTTCTAAAGTGTTCGGTGCGGTATAGCGTTGTATCGCGACCGCGTACGATTGTCAAAACGCGATACGGTGGCAAAGAGAGCTCGGCGGCGCGGTAGCCAGTGGCAGCAGGTGCCTGAAAAGGCAGCCGCCGCGCTTCTGGAGCTACGGGGTATTAAATAAATTCTATCGAGCCGCGAATCGCGAATAGAAGTGGTAGCAGTCTCGTTTGCGCCAGGGTGAAGTTTTATGGTGATACAAATTAGATAGCGATCTCGAGTTACTCGGTTGGCGCGCGAGTACGCGGCCTTTCGTGTTGGACGTTCTTAGAACTTCGCAACAAGAAGCTGAGGAGTTGAGAGAGAAAGAGCGACTCGAGCGGTGAACGACAAGAGAGAGAGAGAGAGAGAGAGAGAGAGAGAGAGAGAGAGAGAGAAAGAATGAGAGAGGAAGAGACAGGGACCGAATGAAAAGGAGAAAGGACGAACCGAACGAAAAACGCGGCAGGACGAGAAGGACAATGAGACTGTCGCCGCGATGTAAATTAAATGAAGCGCCGTTCGGCTCGCGGCGATCGGAGACAGTCGGCGCAAAACGCGTAAAAAGGCCGCGGCGACAGAGTTTCGTATCGCGGAGAATCGCGACCAATTACCTGTCCTTGCACCTTCCTATTCTCTTTTATCTCCCGCTACAAACTCGGTAATCCTCGGTTCCAAAGTAATTATTACCGCCCATTTCCGCGAGGAATTTATAACACGTGATTTTTCCTTGAAAGCATTTCCTTTTTGGAGAAATTCGAGTTCGAACAATTCTGTCGGACGTGAGAATTGAATAAGAATATTGTAATACATGTCTGTTGATGATCTTCTCATTTCTACTTGTAGAAATTGTGTTTATGGTGGAATTATTGTATATCATTTGGATAACGTCTATTATAATGTAAGTATAACGTAAAAATGTGCGTAAAAATTGTTGTGTGCTTAGACCACATGACTGAAGTGAAACTTCTTTCTTTAATTTTTTTTCGAATTTTTGTTAACACTTTATGATATTTAATTTTCTATGATTCTATTATTGAAACAGTTGGCTCGTAATAGCTAAAATATGATATAAATATTCTGGATTCAATTTTATCGGTTTTACGCCTACCGCGCCTAAAGAAGTTTCACTTCAAAAAATGTCTAACAACATTTTTCCATAGGAGGTCCCACTTCTAGAAGAATTAAATATGAATGTTGTCTGACGCATGGCTCACCGTTTCTACTTCCGTTGCAGCCACGCGCGTCAGGCAAACATTCGACGCCAATTATCTCAAAACCAGGACCTTCCACCAAAAAATCTGATTTAACATTTCCGATGCAGTTTTTCACGCATAATTACTCAGTATCCTTCACTCTGTGAAAATCGAAGGGCTTACTCTGCCACGATCCATTTTTTCCTAAAAGCTTCCGGAAATTCGAACTAAATCTAGTCGAGGGCTCGACTGCGTTTTGGAGAACTCCGTGTTCTTAACTTTTTTTTATGTGATCCTGTAGATATCGATGAAGACATTCCGAAAATGTGTGTATGGTTGTTAGGAATTCACTGGTTTATAAGTTATACGCGTGTAAAGATTAGCAGTTTTAAACGTTTTTGACAGGTTAGAGCATCGCCATATTGGACATTCGTTGAGTGATAGAAGTATTTAGATCTGTTCGGCGCATGCGCTGGATAGACCGTCAATGTTCAGCGCATGTGTTAGATAATATGGTATATTTGCAGGATCGGCTAAATAGTACTGAGCGTATGGGCTAGATGGCAATTCAGTGATTACACATACTTTGTAAACATAAGCAATTTCAAGTGTTTTTCACAAATTAATTATTAATAAGTTTATTGTTGATTTTAAAATGGCTAGTTCAAGTATTAGAAATTTTAACTTTAGATTAGTTAGATCCACTCAGATTGTGGATTGTTGCGGAAATTTTAAAAACGTCGTACTCATCGGTGCGTAATGAAAATTTATAACAATAATCATGGAATCGGTCGTTTTCGGTGTCCAGTAATTAAAATATACAGAATCACATACAGGATTTCAAAAAGAAGGTACAGTCCAAGATGGTTTGAGGTTAGGTCGTCGTGGGAGTGGAGAAGGCCGGCCATGGTATAATGTTTTGCATTTTGATTTAGTAAATGTGTTATTATTATGTATAAGTTTGTGCTGCCATCTAACGGATCTGTTCGGAAGTATTTAGCCCATTTTATGTGTAACACCTAGCAAATATATTAATATGGCGGCGCTTTAACCTATCGAAAAGGCTTAAAAGTGTTCAACTTTATACGCGTATAACTTTTTAACCAATGAACTCCTCACAATAAGATTTTCATTTTCGGTGTTTTCTCGTCGAAATCTATAAGATTGTATTTAAAAAACTTGGAAAAAAAGAGTCCTCCAAAACGCAGTTAAACCTAGTCGAGCACTACATATGTCGGTCCGCATGAATCGCAGAGCGTAAACTACGAAAGCACGCAAGAATGGGTGTTGGAGGGTGGCCGGTAGCAGCTGTAGGTCGGCGCTCGCGCGTCAAACAGCCGGCCACCTTCGCTAGGTGCCGTTCCATTGAATCGTATCTGTCAATGGGGAACAATATGAGAAGCCGAGAAGGACAAAACCACTGCCTACCAACCGGAGCGCGAGAGAAAGCGATAGCTAGCCGCGCACGGTCGTTCGCAGCCTCGCCTAAGTTATGCAGATTGTTCCGAACAGTTGGACTTTAATGCCGACATAAATCCTTTGCCACTTAACTTTATACTTCGAGAGTAGTATGCACTCCCACCTCGAGAGCGGCCGCGTCTCCTCATCCTCACCACTTTTCGGCCCTCTCGGTCTGACTTTCGCCCTTTCCTCGCTCCCCACGTCCTTTCTCGGATCCCCTTTCGACCTTCCCGTTCGGCACTGCCTTTCCTCCAACCGCCTTGGCTCGCCTAACGGATCATCGTGCTTCACTTTGCCACGCAGAAACGTCTCTTTCCGCGCCTCGCGTGGGCGAACGCCGACAAATTTATCTACCCGAGCCACAACCGTCTAGATTTTCGAGGCGAGAACTGAAACTCGAGACACGAGAAATCCTGCTACCCGATCGAACGATCTCGGCGATCTAACCCCATCCTCCGACAGCAATTTCTGCGAATTTTTTTAAAGGGGAAAGCTGCGAGTGCTGCAACTCCAAATATACCACGCTTGCTCACTGACGTTTTGAGAGCGTACTCGGATCTTTTTAAATAGAGAAGCATCTGGTATATTAATTTGAAATTTTGTATGTCGACTGATATTTGATGTACATACCCGAATTTTTTTAAAGAGGAAAGCTTCGAGAGCTGCAACTCCAAACATACCACGCTTGTTCGCTTACGTTTGAAGAGCGTACTTGGATTTTTTTAAATAGAGAAGCATCCGGTATACTAGTTTGAAATTTTGTATGTCGACTGATATTTGATGTACATATCCGAATTTTTGTAAAAAAGGAAAGCTTCGAGTGCTGCAATTCCAAACATACCACGTTTGATCACTGATGTTTCGAGAGCGTACTCGGATTTTTTAAATAGAGGAGCATCCGGTATATTAATTTGAAATTTTGTATGTTTGTCGACTGATGTACATATCCGAATTTTTTAAAAGAGAAAAGCTTCGAGTGCTGCAACTCCAAACATACCACGCTTGTTCACTGATGTATCGAGAGCGTACTCGGATTTTTTAAATAGAGGAGCATCCGGTATATTAATTTGAAATTTTGTATGTTTGTCGACTGATGTACATATCGGAATTTTTTAAAAGAGGAAAGCTTCGAGTGCTGCAACTCCAAACATACCACGCTTGTTCACTGACGTTTTGAGAGCGTACTCGGATTTTTCTTAATAGAGAATCATCCGGTATATTAATTTGAAATTTTGTATGTTTGTCGATTGATATTTGATGTACATATCCGAATTTTTTTAAAGAGGAAAGCTTCGAGTGCTGCAACTCCAAACATACCACGCTTGTTCACTGGCGTTTGAAGAGCGTACTCGGATTTTTTTAATAGAGAAGCATCCGGTATATTAATTTGAAATTTTGTATGTTTGTCGACTGATATTTGATGTACATATCTGAATTTTTTTATTATATCTCGATATAGGAGAATGCGTTGAAAGGTCGACTTTTTTCAGACCGGTTGGAATAATTCCTTAACCTCTGGCTTCCAATCAGACGCAGTCAATTGGATTAAAGAACGAGGTCATTCGGTGATCGAACGGCTGATTGGAATTGACACGGGCCGATGAAATACAAGGAGGCGTGCAACGCAATCGCATCGGCTCGTAACCTGTTCGAGCAACCATTCCGAATAGTACTTGGGCTCATAATCGCCGGTTAGCCTTCATTTCCTCTGTGCCTTCAGATGAATAAACGCTATAATTGGACTATACGACCGTTGCAATTATCTCTGCCGTTTAATTTCTAAGGCACGTAGGGCCTGCCACTTAAGTATCGCGTTCGCGCAGAAAATATATCACGGGATCGGTGCCGGTCTATCGAACTCGTTCGCGAGCGGTTTGCACAATGACGAAAACCACGGAAATCCTTTGGCGAAACGTGAAACTCCACGAGAGAATTCCCCGATTACTATTCTAATA
This sequence comes from Sphecodes monilicornis, assembly GCA_913789915.3. Classification (NCBI taxonomy): domain Eukaryota; kingdom Metazoa; phylum Arthropoda; class Insecta; order Hymenoptera; family Halictidae; genus Sphecodes; species Sphecodes monilicornis. Next base: position 6,329,660 of record OU565298.1, on the reverse strand, counting down.
ATTTTGCGATATAAATTATACTTATTTTAATAACACGCGGGTTTAATTTTAATGATCTCGTAAAGCGGAATTTTCTAGTCGACGTTCATTAGATTAACGTTGTTTTTATCCTGGCGAATCCATTTTTAATGCTGCAGCAATCAAAATAATTCAACCTTTAAACATTAATGACCTAGGATCCAAAGGATCCAATATAAGTATTCTCCAATTGATTTACGCGCAGAATACAACATTTGTAATGCCCTATGAAATCATTTTGTTTAATTCATCTCCTCTGTTTTATATCCTAGATTAAATTATAATCAAACCCACTGTGTCAGTTCTTCCAATTTTATGTTTAAAGCTGCAGCTAATACAGATAATTCAGTTCTGTTATTTGTTCTAAAATCTATTTAATCTTTGACTATTTAATCTTTGATTGAAATTGCTCTGTTACTGAATATTATTTATTAATGCTGCAATTATGGAAAGCAATTCAATTTTTACTGCATACAATGACTCTGCCACCTTTTCAAAGTGATTTCATGATATTACATTTTTTTTATCCCATGTCTAATTCATCTCTTCTGCTTTATATCCTAGATTAAATTATAAACAAACCCACTGTGTCAGTTCTTCCAATTTCATGTTTAAAGCTGCAGCTAATACAGATAATTCAGTTCTGTTAATTTTCCAAAATCTATTTAATCTTTGATCGAAATTGCTCTGTTACTATTTAATCATTCATCGAAATTGCTCTTTTTTCTCTCTTTTTTATCCCATGTCTAATTCATCTCTTCTGCTTTATATCCTAGATTAAATTATAAACAAATCCACTGTGTCAGTTCTTCCAATTTTATGTTTAAAGCTGCAGCTAATACAGATAATTCAGTTCTGTTATTTGTTCTAAAATCAATTTAATCTTTGACTATTTAATCTTTGATCGAAATTGCTCTGTTACTATTTAATCATTGATCGAAATTGCTCTTTTTTCTCTCTTTTTTATTCCATGTCTAATTCATCTCCTCTGTTTTATATCCTAGATTAAATTATAAACAAACCCACTGTGTCAGTTTTTCCAATTTCATATTTAAAGCTGCAGCTAATACAGATAATTCAGTTCTGTTAATTTTTCCGAAATCTATTTAATCTTTGATCGAAATTGCTCTGTTACTGAATATTATTTTTTAAAACTGCAATTATGGAAAACAACTCAATTTTTACTGCACACAATTACTCTGCCACCTTTTTAAAGTGAGGTCATGATATTAAATCTTGATAATTAAGTTTAATGTTGCTAGAATTAAGTTTGATGATTGGATAATGTTGTCACTTACCTTCAGAGACAGAGATGATGCTATGCTCCGGGAAAGTCGGCTGATTGTCATTGATGTCGATGACTCGGACACTGAGAGCAGCTGTGCCAGTTAGTTGAGGATTCCCTTGATCAGTCGCGATGATTGTCAGACGATACTTCTCGCGAATTTCGCGGTCCAGGACGATGTTGGTGCGAACTACGCCACTGTATGGTGGACTGATAGTGAACGCGTTATCTGGGTTGCCATCAACGATGTGATATAGGATCCTGCTGTTCATTCCTTGGTCTGCGTCGCTGGCAGAGAGCTATGCACATGAAAAATAGTAATTTTGTAATGTAAATTTGATGGTCCAAGTTGTTAATGTCTGTCAACAAGCATGCAAAATTTGAGTGATATTTAATACTATACTTTTTCTAGATTTCAGCTGTCCATTTTATATTTTACATTTTTAAACAATCAAATATATAGTGCATCATTCAAGACTATTGATCTTTTTATCGATATTTGAAGGTTACTAGTTTGAATCAGAGAGTATGCTGTAGATATTGCAATTACAAAAAGTTAGCTGCAGGAAAAGTAAGTTAACATTTGTAAAAAATAGAGTATGGTGTTTATTTGAAGAATATAGATTTTTATTGTATTTTCTGTGTTCTCCATCACTAGCAAAATCATTTATCAGGAAGTGACTCAGTTCTCTTAAGCAACTTTATTCTATTTTAAATATTTGTTATATATTTTGCAATTACCAGCCAAAAGCGAGCTTGCTGGAACATAATTGCAAGAAAATTTGTAATTGCATAGAAAATATTCGCGGGCGTTTGCACGGATAAAAAGGTGCAGTATAATAAAATTTATAGTACGCTTTCGAGTAAAACGTGTAAAGCATGCGCAAACGATGCAATAAACGAACGTCTCTACGCAGCTCCGGGAAATCTAAAAGGAAAAGTATAAAACATTTTACGAATCCGGCTAATTATTACCAGCAAAGTACACGAATAGAAGATAATAATCACCATATAATTGGTTAAATAAATATAAATACAATATATATAAATAAACTTTAATAAGACAGTATTTAACGTAATTCTTATTTCATTTCAAAATTGATACAACACTTACTAAATTGATAATTCCCTATTTAATTCCAGTTCCTGTAAATCAACGACAAAAATTGACGGCGGACCTATCAAACCAGTTATATACGACTGGTTTCAACCATTATTATTTTACAATTATCGTAATAGTAAGGATAATCTTCTAGGATTAAAAGTTCATTAAAAAAATGTTAAATCTAAATGGCCGCAGTAGCCGGTTGGTTTTTTCGAAGGAAACCTTTCGAATAGACATTTTTATTGCTCGGATAATTCCAATGGTAACACTTTATCTACCAGTGACGATTTGATAGTCCTTAAAAAAATCGAGGAGCAACGATTCTGGACCTGATCATAAATTTTTATTAAGCGACAGCTATTTCCCGAGAAACTGCCGCGAGTAATGCAATCTATTAACTTTTCTTTATTATTGCAAATTAGAAGACAAGTATTGACACTAGTACTGCCGATCGTATAACCGGATTCAAAGTTGTTATTTTACAATATTTTTTAATTGGAGAGATTCTCCTAGGAGACTCAATTAAACACACTTTTCTATACATGCACATTTTATAAGAAAAATTGTACAAATTTAAATAGATCCTGTCATTTTGATAAGGCAACATATTCCATTTTGTTAGTTAGGTTCGATATTAAGCAACTTTTAAATCTTTACTAAATCTATTATCACTAGACAGCGGATTTTATGCATTTATGGCAAAAATGAGTAGGTGTAAATGAAAAAAGTGAAAACATGAAAAGAATTTAAAAATACTGTTATATTATTTTCCAATTATTAAATATATTGAGGAAAAAAATAAATATCTATTTTAGCCCAGTTTGTTGCAAATAGAAAGCTTTTATTTTGCATAAAGATCCGCTGTCTAATTATCACTCTCACAGTTCAATAGTATAAAAGTCCTCTGCTAGGCAATCTGAATCATTTTCTTGATTTTAGAAATCAATGTCTAATCAATTTCTAATCAAAATCAATTTTCTCGTACCTTGACAACGAAGTCTCCTTTGACATTTCCCTCCAAAACCGTGGCCGAGTACTGCGTCTGCGTGAAGACAGGTGGATTGTCATTGACATCAGACACCCTGACAACCACCTGAACATAAGCCTCAAGAGGCTCCGATCCAGTGGTCCTAGCTACCACAGTCAGCACATGCTTCGAGCTTTCTCTAGGCTCCTCCTTAGACAACTGTCCTTCCAAGGACCTCCCCCAAGAATTGGTACGTCCTTCATCGATCTGACCATCGGTAGGCCTAACTCTCATATCAGTCCACAGTTCAGCATCCAGTCTAGAGGGGTCATTGACCCTAAGCAGCCCAGTGTCCTTCTCAATAGCGAAGGTCCCAAAATCATTCCCAGACCCAAGAGAATAAGAAACGTGCTGTCTTCTGCCATCCGATCTGACAGCGGTGACCTGGACCACTTCAGTACCAATTTTAGAGTTCTCTTGAATGATCACTTCGTAGGAATCGTTCTGGAACTTCAAAGCAGGCTGCAGGTCCGCTAGGTCTCCAACTCGAATTTCTATCAAGCCTCGAGCACTCCTCGGAGGGCTTCCTCTATCTCTCGCAAGGACTTCTAAGTGATACGTCTGACCATTGTCCTGAGATAAGGACAATGCAGCGGTGACTGCACCAGTGCTAGGATGGATCCTGAATTTAGGCTTATCTTGCTCGTGCAGGAACGAGTACACTATCTCTCCGTTTAGGCCTTCGTCAACGTCAGTCGCCACCACTCTCAGGATGTTCTTCTCTGGTTGTGTGCCGATTGATACACGTGCCCTGAACGGATACTCCGCGAAAACTGGAGCGTTGTCGTTCAAGTCGTTCACTCGAATTTCGACTGGGATGGAGGTGCTCTTCGCGTCATATTTTCCACTGTCCGTTGCTATCACCACGAAGTTGTGGGTAGTCTGACGCTCGCGGTCCAGGGGCCTGAAAGGAGAAAATGGATGTGAGTGATTGGTAGTCAATTTTAATTTAGAGAGAAGTCTCCTCTCAGTAGCAAACTCGTTGAGATTGTTTCTAGGATTGTTGATGATGGGCTATGTTGAACCTTTGTTTACCGAGGGTCGATCCTCTTGTAGGTTAGGTTTTAGGCGCGAGGCGCAATGAGTATAAGATATAAAGTTCGATACTGATTGAACTATGTAATAGGCGTTCTATGTATGTACATGTTTATGTTTGGTTGCTGAGCGAGTGAACGATCGGAGAGAGATTGATAAATACCGCGAAAGAGAGTAGACGCGCGAGTTTCGGGAGTCCGCGAGCAAGTGCGAGTGAGAGAGACAATACGTAGAGCGAGAGCACGTGTGTCGCGAGTAACATTTTCTTTTTTATTGTAGAAAATCTCATATGAGATTTATTAAAACATAATTACAAAACAGAAATACGCTATATACAATACAGAGTATGAAGATTACAAAACAGAATAGGTTTCTTGTAGAAATACAAATATTATAATACAAACATATGATTAATAGGAGCAGTATATGGACAGAGAGAGAGAAAAAAAAAGGAAACTTATACTTTATGGCCACAGCTTTTAAAAAATGATAACATATAATGACAGGCCCTAATATTAGGTTTGGCTATTACTACTGAAACATCCATTGGAAGCTGAAAGTTCATTTCGCGAGTAACATTTGAAGATATACTCTGTGTGTTCGGACAGCTGTATTATTCTTTATTCATTTTGATTACACATATATTTCTTTGTTACCTGACACCTGCAATTATTACGACCACACCAACACCTCTAACTCTTGACAGCGGTTATCCTCTAAGAGAATATTTTAGTTGGGTTCGAGTTAACAATATCTCCTAAGCTAGCTAAGTACCAAAGAATGGGACACTGTAAATAATTCCTAAAAAAATCGACAGATACTCGAGAGCCTGAAGAAAAATTCTAGATCGTTCATCCTCGTATCTAAATCATTCCCATTGGATCTGGGTTAGAAAAATCCTTTTAGCTCTTTGACAAGTGAAAAAACTAAACCAGATTCTGAAGACATTCCACTAAAATTCTGAGAACATGAATTGTTCTTCATACTTGAGGTCTCGGATAGGTTCTAGATAGCTCTACAAGTCATCATAGATGAATCATCTAGCAAACCTAGGACCCATTTCCTTTTCATTCTTCCGTGGAAACATCTCCGGTTCAAAAACAAAGGACACCAACATCAACACGTTGTACATCCAACTATTATCCCAACTATAACGTCCTAGCTATTGTCCTAGGAGTTGTCCTAAGTATTGTTCCAACAATTGCCACGATCCTGCGCGTATCAGTAGCGGTTTCCGGTCCGCCAGCAGTGCTACCAACCACCCCATTCCCAGGACCACCCGGAGGAAGGATCCTCGAACGCAGTCGGCACGAAACAAGAGCAGATCTCGCGAGATCCCGGCGATAACGAAGTTCCATGTCGAGGACGATTTCGCGGCGATAATATTGCCGGCGAGAGGATCCATGGATCGCGCGCGATCCCTTATTCCCAGCGGTGCGCGCGGGGAGTCGTTGAACGGCCCCGCAGAGTCGCAGCCCCGCGAACATTGCCGTGACAGAAACAATGATTTTCAATGAGCTACTCGCAGTTCGAGGAATATTATCTGGCATCTACGGCCGGGCCGTAATGAATAACGCTGTGAATGACAATTCTACGGATGATACGGAGTAAAAGGGTACACACACGTGCGTTTATACAGGGTGTTCTGATCGAAATTCCTGTCGTCCAGATCACACAATTAAAAATGCTGATTCTACGATTTATTTCATGAATCGTTTCGAATAAAATGAAACGTTGTAATTAAGGTGATATGTTTCTGCGTAGGGGAGACGCCTATGGGGGTCTCAAGGTGGACGTGTCTCCGAAATTATAAAGTTCAACAAAGTTCTTTGTAATAATAATAATAATATCCTTTTATTTTGGACTTTGGCTTATGCATACTCCCACTGCTTGAAAGACTAATAATTACTAGCCATCTATCATTTTACTTAACCTATAATCTTGAACTATTAATGTTTAACTCTACCAACAAGATTCTTTATATGGAGCTGTAAATTTTTATTTAGGTAGGTTTCTAGTTCGTTTCATGACGACTTTATTGATCTGTAGGATTTTATGCATTTATTATAAAAATTAGTAGGTGGAACATTAAATACGAGTATGATAAAAAGAATTTAAGAAGGTCAATATATTATCATTAACTTATTAAAATGATTACAGGAAGAATAAAATTTTCTATTGCGCTGTAGTTAAAGATCAATATGCAAAGTCGTCCGATTTTAGAGTGTTTCCAAGAAGTTCTCTTTTACACTTCTGTATAAGAAAATTTTTAGACACTATTTAGTGTAAGCAGGCCTTGAACGTTAACGAATGATCTTGAATGACCTTGAATGACCTTGACTGACCTTCGAGGACGAGAATAGTCCAGATCAATGTCGAGAGCCATCTCTTTTAACAAAAGAAATACCATTATGACGATTCAAACGCAATTAAATCTCCGCCAACGACGAGTCACCTCGAATGACCTTTAATGACCTTGACTGATCTTCGAAGACGAGCATAGTCCAGATCAATGTCGAGAGTCGTCTCTTTTAACACAAGAAATACCCTTATGAAGATTCAAACGCAATTAAGTTAACACCAACGACGAATCACCTCGAATGATCTTGAATGACCTTCGAAGACGAGAATAGTCCAGATCAATGTCGAGAGCCGTCCCTTTTAACAAAATAAATACCCTTATGAAGAATCAAACGCAATTAAATCTCCGCCAACGACGAATCACCTCGAATGACCTTGAATGACCTTGACTGATCTTCGAAGACGAGCATAGTCCAGACCAATGTCGAGAGCCGTCTCTTTTAACACAAAAAATACCATTATAACGATTCAAACGCAATTAAGTCTACGCCAACGACGAATCACCTCGAATGACCTTGAATGACCTTCGAACCCGACAATAATACGTATCGCTGAATTCGTCACGGAACAGGCTACACATCCAGTCGGACAAAAACGAACGATTCCATTCGTGGAATGAAAGGTCACAAGGAAATCGCGGAAGCGCTCTCGCCTAGTCAAGATTTGTGGCCACCATAAGACGTCCGGTGGTGAACACGGTGTCGCACAGGGATGGTGTGGGAAATAATTGCGTGCGGATCGTCGTCGTATGGGACACCCTGTACGTGTGCCGGGTCGTTTAATCGCACGACAGCAGGCCACAAGAGCTCCGAGAGAGTCGCGCGAGCGGTCAGACCGACTCGGTTAAATCGTAAATAACCGCGTCGATCTTGCGGGCGCTCGCGCGCTCGCGCGCTACCGGCGCACGATTATTATTCCACGCTCGTTAAAGGTTATTACGTGCACGTACGTACAGTACGCGCGAAACCCATTATCGAAAGGGGGCTTATCAAGAGAAGAAAGAGAGAGAGAAAGAGTGAGACAGCACCGCTCACTCTCTCTCGCGAATTCGCCAGGGGTTCGCGTGACTCCCTCTCGAACAGCTAATAAAGACAAAGTTTGCCGATTCGATAAATTACACCCGCCCAACAGTGCCCGGTTATCGTCGAGTATCTCTCGGACCAGCAAAAATTCCACGGCAATTGAATGTTACCGGTTTGCAAGCCGCCGCGCCACGTTCAATGGGAACAAATTACGCATTCATGCTGACGCCGGTCCGCACGGAAAAAATCCCCGGAGATAGCGTAATTAGATTACTAGCTCGGGATCGATAAAGACGTCGAGTCCCGCTACTGCGGAACAATTCGTGGGATAAGTCATACTGTAAAAGCCAAATGCGAGGGTAACCGTGAGGGAAAATAGGAGAAAATCTGCTGAAGGGGAAGATTTAAGTATGAAGAAGGTTTAGGATAAAGAAGAAAAATCCGTAGAGATAGTGTAATTAGTAGACATAAAAATTATCCGATTTCACTTCAAGATACTTTAAAAATTGTCCCGCCCGTCAATTTTTGCTGTTTAACATTTTGACTGTCAGTCAAAAAACTGAAAAAGGGTCTAGCAGGATAAGAATGGTCCAGCGGCCCCAGCCACAATTTTTTATATATTGTATTGGTATTAACATATTGCAATTGTAATTAATGTGTATTAGATAGGTAACAGAAAATTGTTCTAGAATTTTTTGGAAGTGGTCACTCGAAGGGTTTCTTACAACCCTCACCCCTAAAAAATTAAATGATTTTTTTCAACCCTTAATAATTTAATTGCAATTGTGAAAAAAAATATATTATATGAAGGAGGAAAGATCGAGTATTTTCGTTTTTATTCCATCTGAATATCTGAATTAACAACCGAGAAAAAAAATGATACAGTTAAGGGTATTTACCCTCATATTATCCTCATATGAAGGGTCCGCGACTTAAAATTTTGGAGGATTCAATCATTCAACCTAAAGCCATTGTTTTCCACACAATACCAATAAAAATTGTTGCGGCCGCTGGACCTTAATCTGCTAGACTCTTTCATAAAATCAAAATGATTTATTTAATGTAATAAAAATTGAAATGGTTAAATGTATGGCACTGAGTAGTCATTGCATTTACTGGATATTAATCAAATTCGGTACAATGAACATATTAAAAATTTATTTTGTATTCCGGATTTAATTTCTGCGTGTTTCCTACTATGTGTTGCAAGCAATGCAAACAAATTGTATTTCGTATCTAGATTCACTGTTTAGTGATCAGGAAGGAAAATAGAGGGAAATCGGTTTGAATGGGGGGGGGGGGTAGGTATGAGGAAGGTTTAGGATAGAGACGATGCAGAGATTTCTAGAGGTGTATAGCTCACGGGGACGCGGACGTTAAATTCGCTCGAAAATCCAGCCTGGCTTTCGTGCGATTTAAGGCACGAAACGGCGGTCGGCAAACCGCCACCGAGGATCCGCAGAGTTATGGTAATGGCGGACGTGGATTACACAAGATCGCCGTGCGCGATTAAAGCTTCCGTCACACAAACAAGCTGCTTGCGAACCACCGCCGCCACCTTACGCTCGAATCCGGGAGCGCGGTTGGACAATCGCTGATAGAGTCCGCGATGACGAATGTTGTAGAGAGTTTTAATTTAGCAGTGGACTTGCGGATTTTGTGAGTAGTTCATTGGAAATTTGGTAGCCGATCGATAGAGTTTGACAGTAAATTGACCGATCGACGCGACTAATCTCTACTTCTTTATAATTTTATCTAGATTCCATTTGTTTTGATTTTTTAACAATTTTTTTTCTGTCATAAAATTCTAATCCTAATATTGCCATAAGACAAAGAAATTTTATAGTAGTCCTCTAAGATGTTCTATAGTAGTCGCAGAGACAACATTTTTTGCCATTTCAGGAGCAATTAGTATAATATGTAGATTCTATGAATTCTTGTGATACTTGTACATTTACACAGAATTACTCTGGTATGTTTCAGTGAATCATTCTATCAAAATTCGAAGATGTGCAATGACTTCAATAGTAAAAAAGATCGTTATCGATTACGGTCGCTTAAAGTTCAGATATTTTTGTCTCAAAAAATCTTCAATGTAATTTCATGCCGACTCCCATGTAAATGAACCCATTACTTTTTAGGTTATGTTTTATTCCCTTAAGCCACCAACCGAAAATAAAAAGCAATATATTCAGCTAATCCTGGGTCACAATATTTGTTATTATGTATAGAATCGTTAAATTAATCTTCTCGATTCAAAATATTTTCTAACAAAGGTGTTCATAGTAAAAAAGGTTTATTGTCAATTGCGGTCGCTTAAAGTTCAGACATTTTTGTCCCAAACAATCTTCAATATAATTTCATGCCGACTCCCATTTAAATGGACCCATTACTTTTTAGGTTATGTTTTATTGGAATCGTCACGCTATACTCCGAATTGTTCGGACAATGCCAAAAAATCTGTGGGTACAAACATTTCGAATAAAAATAGCAATAATAGCGACCGCATCAATATGCGATGTTACAGATTCCCCGGAAGGACAAAGAGAAGAGTATGCTGGTAAAAGAGAAGGGAGAGAGAGGATGAAGAAGAAGGGAGAGAAAGGAAGAAGAAGAAATGACAGAGATCGCGAAAGAGTGGCCCGACCGGGATCTGGTTTTGCATATCAGGCTTTTTGCAGGCTGAAATAATGCATTGAAATGCCACATGGTGTCCCGCTGAAATGACACACGGCTGTCGTGCGGCAAAAGTACGCCCCTGCTGCTACCGACACCCTGTACCCTACAATACTGCTCCCTATTCCTCGCTTCTCTCCCTTCCCCCTCCCCACTTTTTCTTTGCTTCTGCTTGACAGCGTCTCTATCGGCGAACGGAACTCGAACAGTCGTTGTCACCATTTTGACTTTTAAACCTTCTGCCATTGATTAGGCTGCTTTTCGTTCTCCCTTGTCAGCTAAAACCACTTTAACACTTCGGGGAATATTTCAAAATTTATTACCGGTGATCTTATGATTAATGGCACTTTCTCATCAAATTAGTTCAGATTTAATAATTTTGGTGGATAAAATACTTGAACCCAAAAAGATATTAGTATCAACTGATTGTGAAGGCTATGAATTAATTTGCAGACCAAATACTTAATAAATCGGAAACTTATGAGAATAAATATCGAAAAATTATAGAATGATAAATTCTTTTAATGGGCTAGTTAAAACGACTGATACTATGATTTATTTTACGATTATGGCGATTACGACATCTTATGTCATGCAAAAGCTTCTGAAAGAAAGAGGAAATTGATGTCTATTGTGTATCTGTATTTTTCTCGAATGGCTAAATATCGATGACAGAAAAATAGAATTTTGTTCCTGTCTAAAAGAAATTAACTTTCGTGATTAATCATCACTAGTCTGACTCGAAATTGTAGGACAAAGTGTTAATTTTAATCCTACCTCAGTCTAAATTGTTTACAACCAACCAACAAACACCTACGGAATAAAATACATCGAACAGTCTCAAGTTTCCAATAATCAAAATTCGCACGAAAACTTAATAGTTTTCCGCGCACTCATCTCGAATAAACTGGTGCGTTTAAAGTATTTATAGCACCTAATCAGGAAATTATAAACCGAGCATTTCCCATGAAGTTTCAATACCCCCCCCCCCCACAAAATTAATCCCATTAAAATTGATTAAATGCAAATTCGAGAATAGAGATCAAAGCTCCTGTCCTAAATCGAATGATTTAGGAAAGCGGGACGATCCTGCGCACATGATCCTATTGGATGCTGCCGCAGCATTATCCTGCTGTATTATCCTGTCGGATTTGTGAAGGAAGAAGCCATAGGACTCTCAGGGGCTTAATAAACATGTTCCGACGTGAGAATGTTAATGCACCTCGTATTCCATCGTGGAAAGTCATGAAACGTTGGTTGAACGGTGATAAATTTAAAAATGGCGGAGGGCGATCGGTGAAATCAGTGATCGGAGGATCGAGGAATCCACTGTGAAATTGTCTATTGATTAACTGACCAACGAGATTGGTGGCCTCGAGCCCGACGACGTCGACGCGCGGGATTATTACGCGGATAATCGCGAAGGACACGGCCCGCAGGAGAAGAGGACGAAAGAGGAGGTTATGTTCGACAGAACGAGAAGAAAGAAGGAAGAGCATGTTTGGCCGTGGCGACGGGTTATGCATATGAAATCGACTAATCGACCGCGGCCAGTCGTTCGCGGCCCGCCATCTACTGACTTTATAATTTTACGACGTTCTTAGAGCCTTCAGCTGCGACCACCTCCCCGTTGAAATGCTCTCTCTTTCTTTCTCTCTCTCTCTCTCTATTCCTCTGTTTCTCTCTTTCTCTTTTCCCGTGGCCCTCGACAGCTCCTCCCAAGCACCCACTTCTCGCTTTACGACCCAACGGCGATCCTAATCGCAAGCGCGATAAAGGTCACGCGGTAATTAACGCCAGAATGAAATTAGTTTGCCGCCGGGGATCACGCGAACAGCATCCTAGTGTGGGAGGATGCTTTTTGACAGAAGAAATTGTCATCGGATATTCAAGTTTGTGGTACGAGGAAATTAGGCACTTTCTGATACATTACTGAGACTATTTTTTTAAGTGTGGGAAGCCTCGGGGGATCTACACACACACCACCACCCGGAAAACCGCATGCAACGACATTTAAGAAACACATAATTTTCTTGAAACTGTAGCAAATGAGCTAAGCTTTTTTGACATGTTAGAGAAATTAGTTTACTAAATACCAAGCAATCAAGATTTTGAAAATATTGCTTCAAGGAATAAAAGTCGGTTTTTCAAACTGTTTTATCGGAGTCTGTAGTGAAGCTTTAATCAACACGTTTTGTAGATCTGTGTCAATTACGAGGGGAGGACCATAAATTTATTTCATCTACTAGAACATTTTTTGCAATGAAAATCAAGTAAATATATTACTCAGTTAGGTGGTTCGGAACCCACCATAATAAACAGTAGGTCCCGCTGAAAAGTAGGCTAAAATAAGCTGAACATTGGCGTTAGGTGAGAGTGGACAAAGTGTAAGAAGGGGGGGGGGATGGTAAAATGGATTTGAAACCCTCAGGGGACCAACTATCAATAACTATCCTACATTACTCAGTTGACTAACCTGCACATTCTCTAGCATTTTAAGAATAAACACATTCCACAAGTGCACAAATAATCACAACCCAGTAATTACAAATTTGTCCATTTTCTAAAATTAAAATTTTGATTTAAAAAGTTTTATGGGATTAATTCAATTAAAATGAATTTGTTGAACCTGCTACTTGATATTGACACTTTGTAGACATAATCTGATGATTTTTATATACTTTAATTTATTGATGCTGAAATGAAATAAAAATGACAAAAAGACTTACCCTGCAGTGGTGATGACACCAGTCAGATTATCAACCCTGAACAGCCAACTAGTCTCCTCCCCAATCGAATAAGTGATCTTCCCATTGACTCCTTGATCTGGATCGGTAGCTTTCACTGACATCACACTCGAATCAGCAGCGACATCCTCCGATATCGTCGCCACATACTTGCTAGGATGATAATTGCTCGGATAATTCGTTGATGCATATGGGTATCCATTAGCAAGGCCACGTGTCCTGGATTCGGTATACTGATTTTGAGCGAATCTGGGAGCGTTGTCGTTGACATCTAGCACGATCACTGTCAGGTTGCAAAAAGCTTCTAAGCTTGGGCGACCTTTGTCCTTTGCTGAGATTGTTAGGACGTATTTGGAGACTACTTCTCGGTCAAGATTGGACATTGACAGCGTTCCTGTCACCGGATCTAGGATGAACTTTGCGCCTATGTTGCCACCTGTGTAAGCAAATCATTGTTGATGGATCATCTGTCAATCACTGCGGATTTTTATTCAAAAGTTTTCTGCATCGATAACAAAAGACAGGAGCCAGATAGACACTTCGTTCTTTCTTTAATAATTTTGAAGTTAATAAACAATATTACTATATAATTGCAGTACTATATAAACAGCAATATAATAAACAATAATTAATAATAAACAATAATAGTTGGCAATAATAATGGTCATCAAATATTTTAATTCGTATATACTGTTTTACATTGTGCCTGGTGATTTTTATACCATATCCTTGGTGATTGATTTCGTAATCATTTTATTTTGCATTTTCATAAAATGGCATTTAGTGTATAGTATACAGGGACATTATTGATCTGAATCATCTGTATAAATTCTAATTCTTTAGTGGCAGATTCAAACAATTAGTTATTTGTTCTAGGTCTAATAAAAAGTTCCAATAAAAATTGAAGCCGTTTGGTCCAATCTTAAAAAAGTGAACATCTTTCTGAAAGTGTTCCAATCTTTTTGTGATCGACTGTACATACATTTCCCGTGACTTGAAATGGATGCCCACAATTTTTAAAATGCATAAAAATCGACAATCTAGTTATGAACCCTCTGCAGACTCTGAGTCACCAGTAAAAATTACCACGCCATTATTTAAAACAGTTCTCATATTAAATTCGTCTCGGAAGAATGGAGAGAGGGTATGAAGTGAAAGAGTAAGGATGAACGACAAGCGACCGAAAGAGGGGGTCGAAGGATAGGGTAGGGGGGAATTATTAGGGTATAAGGAGGAAGAGTATTAGAGTATTTGTATGTAATGTAAATAGTGTAAATAGCGAATTCTTCTGTAAATAGGTTCTCTCTCTCTCTCTCTCTCTCTCTCTCTATATATATATATATATATATATATATATATATATATATATATATCTAATATAAGTTTAGAATTTAAGATAGAATCATAAGATAGATATAAGACTAGTAGGAGCGGGATGAGGAGGTAAAACGGGAGAAGATGATAAATGTTAAGAATTGTAACCCTTAGGGGAATCAATAAAGTTACTACTACTACTATTAAATTCGTCTCTATTCTATAAATTGCTAAAAATTCAACTGTTGTATGAGAAAAATTTCTGAAAGAAATATCTTGACTTTAAAATAAAAATTGCTTCGAGTGCAAAAGGTGAACAACACCATGAATGCAACCCCGACACCTCTACAGTACTAAGAATACTCACCAACAATGCTGTAGTAGATCTCGCCATTCTTCCCTTCGTCTAGATCAGCAGCAGCGATCGTATGGATCACGGTAGTCGCCTGGTTCTCTGGCACCGCCAACGTGTAACAAGAACCTGGCCTAAATTCAGGGCTGTTATCATTCTCATCCAGAACGAGGACCTCGAGTGTGCTGATGTCGAGAATCTTGCTGGACCTAGCCAGGATTGGTACCGAGTATCTAGCAGTCTCCTCTCGGTTCAGGGGTCCTCGAAGAGTCACCAAACCTCTCGTTGAGACAGCAAACTTGTCCGAAGCGACGTTGCTCGGAATGCTGAAGCTGACGTTACCTGTATAATCGTACACGTATTTTTGTCAACGTCTCGGTCCTGATCGTTTTTATCGAGATTCGCCGAGGCCCCGAATAAAATTAGCCGCTTTTTCTACGGGGGACATGGCGTCGTTGCCACCACCCCCTCCCCTCATCGAAAATTAGAACCACGCGACCATGGCCCCCCCCCCTCTCTGTTTCCCTCGGGAACCATTACGCTGTCGCGTCCTCCACCAAGAATCCGAAATTATCCGGCCGTTTGCATACATAAAGGAGTGCCCTCAAAGCGATGGCGATTAGGCTCCTCGCGCCCCGAAGATCGACTCGTCGGCCGGGGCTCCGAGGTGCATAAAGTGTCAGAAATACACAGCTACGAGGACGAGCCTCGCTCAGGCTCCGAGACGATCGAATGCAATTGTGCCGGTCGCGTGGACAGCCGAGACATTGTTGCGGATAGTTACGGCTCGATTCCTGAGGATTATTGCTCGTCGTTCTACACCCACTGAAAATTTCTTCGGGAAAATGACCCATTGGAGTTCGAGGCGCTACGTCGATTCACGTTCGTTCCGTTTAACCCTTTCGACGATGCGTGGGAATTTAGTAGTTGGAGAGTTTGGCGATTTGTATGGTGGAAATGGATCGTCCGGGTTTGATAAACAACTCTTTTTCTTTAGGTTCGTGCTAGCATCCGTACGGATCCGTAGGTAAGCCTGATTTCTAATCTGGCAACGCATGGATCGATATGATATGGATAATTTTTATGAAGGAAAATATATATAGTTTATCAGGAAAGAGGTGTTGTGGGATTAAAATAGATGCATTGGAGCTTCGACAAACATTTTTTTCTTTTTCGAATTCTTGCTGGTATTCGTACAGAATGTATATCTACTTGAGGGAGGTTTTCGTGTAGCAATGTTTTATGTATGGATAGGGCTCGGACTAAATTTTTTCAAAGAAAACGAGTAGTTTATATCAAAAAACAGACGTGCAAGATTAAAGTAAATGTATTGGAGCTTTGATACAAATTTTTTCCTTTTTCGAATTCGTGCTGGTATTGGTACAGCATGTATTTCCTACTTGAGGGTGGTTTTCGTATAGCAATGTTTAATATATGGATAGGCTTCAGACTAAATTTTTTTTAAAGAAAACGAATAATTTATATCGAGATATAGGTGTGAAGGATTAAAGTAAATGTATTGGTGCTTCCATAAACATTTTTTGCTTTTTCGAATTCGTGCTGGTATTCGTACGGAATGTATATCTACTTGAGGGTGGTTTTCGTGTAGCAATGTTTTATGTATGGCTAGGCTTCAGACTACATTTTTTAAAAAGAAAACGAATAGTTTATATCAAGAAACAGGTATGCAAGATTAAAGTAAATGTATTGGAGCTTTGATAAACATTTTTTCCTTTTTGGAATTCGTGCTGGTATTCGTATAGAATGTATATCTACTTGAGGGTAGTTTTCGTGTAGCAATGTTTCATATATGGATAGGCTTTAGACTACATTTTTTTTTAAAGAAACCGAATAGTTTATATCAAGAAACAGGTATGCGAGATTAAAGTAAATGTATTGGAACTTTGATAAACATTTTTTCCTTTTACTAATTTGTGCTGTTGTTCATACAGTACGTTGATAATTTGCGTCGTGCATACCAAAGTGTTGAAACCACCCTCGCATTAGCTGAAATATCTCGCGAACTATCGGAGCTAGAGGATCGGTACGAACCGGCAAACGGTGAAGAAGAAATGGTCGCGTGTATTTGGCAGTGGCAACGGGCACGGTAGTCACAGTGGCGACACGCACACGACGGTGAACGCAAGGCACGGGTGTCGGTGTTGGTTCGAACCGGTGATTTGCCCGTGCGTACCGCGGCAGGCTGGCGGCACGATGATATACGCGGCCATTGTTTCGCTTCTCTGGGCCCTAACCGCGGTTCCGTGGCCCTAGCAGGACGAGTTGTCCTTCGGGGTATTGCATAGGGACGACTGTTGCGGGTCCCTTTGCCGGTTGGTTCCGCGGGACGCGCTAATGCGCTCGTCTGATACACGGGCGCCGGTCTAGATAAGCGCAAAACGAGCGATATACCGTGTTCTGTCGGTCGTACAGAACGCTTTGCTACGAGGCCCACGGAACATCGGGCCCCTGGGACCGCGCTTTTAGTAATCATCGTGTCCCGGTGCGCCGCGCCGGTTCCGTTTGCTACGCGCTCCTCGGGCCCAACCGCGAGACCCAATCGTGGGAGAAATTATAACAAATCGGTCCCTCAATCTCCCAAATCAAAATTTCCTTTCCAAACCCAAAGAAAGTCTCAAAAATGAAATCCTAAACTGTGAATCCAAGCCTGAACTCTGCCAATGATGCAACACAAATGCGAATATATTAGATTGTCCCATAAGTTCGTGCCGCGGATTGAAAAGTATTTGAATGAAAAACCACAGAAATTTTACAGTGACGGTGTAATATATTTACCAAAAAAGTAGGAAGAGGTTGTAGAGAAGGTGGTTATATTTTTTCGTTGACTTTGAAAGTACGTTTCAAATATTAATTCAAATAGTAAAACAGTAAACGGCACGAACTTATGGGACGGCCTAATAATTACCTCTTGCTCCTTAGCTTCTTACTCATCAACCCTTAGTTATGTCCATGAACTCCTATTGGGACTTCTCCAATCCCCACTCCATCTTAAATCAGTTCTCCGACTGTTACTTAAGGATGAGCTAAGAATTTTAAACCACTCTTGTCTAAGACTCCAAGACCAGAGACTGAAACGGTTCTGGAAATAACTGTTTCAAACTGTTATATATCGGTTCTGATCGAAACAGTTATGAGGAACCGAAATGATGTTATAACTGTTACGAAAATATCGGTTCTGGCTTATATCGGTTACGGTTACGGTTCTCGAGAACCGATATTATTTCGGTTCTAAAACAATTATTTTTCGGTTCTGGGTTTCAAATATTAATTTAAATAGTAAAACAGTAAACGGCACGAACTTATGGGACAACCTAATACCTCACTAAACATGAATGTTATTCGTTCCGAACCATCGCCAAACCAATATTTTTAATATCGACAAGGATCGTCGGTGTTTCCCGATGAAATCACGGGACTAGGGATCATGATCGCGGATCGGTGTCCTGTTTAGAACGGTATGCGGCCTCGCGATTATCGTTATCGCGGAAAGTAGATCCAGCGCAGCATCTGTACCATGCGAGGACGAACGTATCCAAGTACGATGGAATTTTCTCGTCGGTTCAGGAATCCTTCGGCGAGCTTTTAGAGCGGTCGACGACGAGAGGAACCAGGTGGGAACGGGGGCCTTCGGTCCATGCCGTAGGAGCCGTATTCCGCGGGACGGAAACACATGGATGGAACGCGCTCTCGACCCCGAGGGAGCCGGGACCGCGAGTCATTTCGTTGAATTTACTATAATGCCCCGCGCCGGCCGGATTCAAGGCAATTATTCGAGGTATTTTCATAGCAGGGCTTTCCTATTAGCCGAGGGAACCGGCCCCACGGCTCCGACGCCGATTATATTCTCTCATCGCGGTCGCGGCGGCGTAGGTGGCGCGTTCTCGGACCAACAGGTAAAACTCGAAAATTCTACCGGTGGGGAAAACGAAGAGAGAGAGAGATAGAGAGCCAGAGGATGGTAGCCGGGACACCGCCGACAAGATAGGAGACTGTAATTTCACGTTCTCGTCCTATACACCGCTAAATTGACAGCGCCTCCTGTTCCACGGCACTTTATGCGCGGACGCACCACCGAAACAATAACGACGCCAAAGCCGGAACGCCTAAAAGGGTAGCCGAGAGCCAGACCCATTTTTGGTCCTCTACTACGTCCTTGTCCAAGCCCGAGCAAACCGAGCACGTGCGCGAATGTGTTTAGGGGAGATCGATAAGTGCGCCGAGCTGGGTCCGGCTTTGTTCGCTATACTTTATGCGAGAGGGAACGTTGGAAAGGGTTTTCTGGGACTGACCAAGCTGAGGGCTTTTTTTTAGATCAGTTTGAATCTTTTGGGTCTCGGAATATTTTTTTGGGAAGATCTTTTCCGAGATCCGAGATGGGAAGATTCTTTTCTTACATTTTTTTCTTTGACGTTCGAAATTAGATGAGTTGTTGATGTTCGAATGAAGTGTTGGTATCTGGTGACACGAGAAAGCACGTTGAGGCTAGAAAATCGACTCTGCACGAATTTTGGTACGAATTTGATTATGAAAAATTATTTTTGGGAACTTTAGTTCATTTGCTTTTGTCATGGATACCTGGTTTTTTATTAACAATACTCGGTTTCTATAACAAAAATTAGCTAAGAGGGTCTAATACACGTATGTTTTCAGACTTGAAGCTAGCCTTAAGAGGACGCATGTGATGTTCAAATGCTACTATGAATTTGAAAAAGAAAAAATATTTATGAAAGCTTCAATACGTCTATTTTAATCTTGCATATCTGTTTCGCGATGAACAATATTCATTTTCTTGAAAAAAAATATAATCTGAAGCCTGTCAAACCATAGACTATACATTGCCAGATCAAAAACCACCCGCAAGTAGATATATCTGTTGTATAAACACCAGTACAAATTTGGAAAAGAAAAAAACATTTTTCGGAACGTCAATACGTGTACTCCAATTACCCATAACTATTTTTTAATAATTGCTGTATGTTTCCCCGAAAAAAATTCTGGAACGACCAAGAAGATCCTCACAGAAGAACAGAAGTACTCGAATCGTCTCTATCCGCTTATGTGTGTTATTTAACAATAGCCTGCGGATCTTTATTGAAAATAAAATGTTCGTGCATCGATTGCAAGATACATGAGCTAAGCAAAAAAATTTATTTCCCTCCTTAACAATTACAACATTGATTGAACTCTTTGAATCTTCTCACCGTTTTAAATTACACCAACTGATTTTGTTATAAACGCATAAAATCCGCATCTATCAACAAGCCAACCACTTCGGCAACAATTGCATCTCATTCAGCGCATTACCGGAATCACAAGAATAATCTCCTGATCTCGAAAACCCCTCCTAGCAGCCTCGTTCTTTCGATCACATGAAAAGATCAAAACGCTCACCTTGATCGGCGGCGATGATAGGTCCAGCAACGTTCAGGACCGGCGCTCCCACCTGCAGGTCCTCCGAAATCCTAGCTACCGGATTGGCGAGTAGCAAACGAGGAGATCCGTTAGTCTGTCCGGTAGCCAGTATTAGATGCAGCCTGAGAGATGACTTTCGCGGTGGTGTACCATGATCGTTCGCCGTAATCTCCAACTCGGTAGACCTCACCATCGGCCTCTCCAGACTCACTATACCGGACTCGTAACCCACCGAGAATCTCGCCTCCGCGTTCGCAGATGTAATCACGTACGACACACGACCATTGTCACCTGCGTCTTTATCCACCGCAACCACTCTGACCAGCATCGCTCCTGCAATCATGGCAATTTACGGCGCTGACGTTAATATTGGGTTCAAGACACTCCTAACATCAGCTTTATTTATAACGCCTTCGCTACCATCTTTTGTTTAGTCACCTATCTTCATCGTTAAATTGATGAAATACTCAACACATTAACCACCGGTGATTATTCCATAATTTTTGAAACACCATGGCCCATGACTGAGGATTCATTAATAGATCCATCAACAGCAATAGAAAGTTCAATCATAAATCAACACTCAATAACGTAATCTAATCATTTGTTTTTAAGCTTCTATTGGTACAGTAAAATTATTGAAATTCTATTAATGGTCTTCTATTAATGGTGGATAAGGTGTTCAGGGTCCAGCCGTTTTGGCTACGATAATTAAAGAGGAAGACGATGTGCTAAATTAGAAAAGCAGAAACAGAAGCTGTTTTCTCTTCAATTTAATTCTTCCAATAATTTCGTTTGGGATCATTGTGTTTTTAAGCTTGGATTGGTACGGTGAAATTATTGAAATTCTATTAATGGTCTTCTATTAATGGTGGATAAGGTGTTAAGGGTCCAGCCGTGTTTGCTACGATAATTACAAAGGAAGACGATGTGCTAAATTAGAAAAGCAGAAACAGAAGCTGTTTTCTCTTCAATTTAATTCTTCCAATAATTTCGTTTGGGATCATTGTGTTTTTAAGCTTCCATTGGTACAGTAAAATTATTGAAATTCTATTAATGGTCTTCTATTAATGGTGGATAAGGTGTTAAGGGTCCAGCCGTTTTTGCTACGATAATTACAAAGGAAGACGATGTGCTAAATTAGAAAAGCAGAAACAGAAGCTGTTTTCTATTCAATCTAATTCTTCAAACAAATGTGGGATCAGGACCCTCCAGACCAAATACTGTATGGAGGTTAGGAAAAGTCGGAGGGTTCCGTGAGTATGTGCAGGCGCTGATCAGCTACAACCACCAGGGTACCGGGTTCGATTCCCGGCGCGGAATTCCTTCTTTTTCCCAAGATCCTACCAAAATAACTCACCTGGCAGAAGATCGGGGGTAACGGCCACTTTGGTAGACTCAGGAGCAACGAACACCGGATCATTGTCATTCTGGTCTAGCACAATGATCCTAGCAGTGACAGTGGACGCCAGCTGCTCCCCAGGCGCAGCTCTATCAGACGCCTTCAGGATCAAGGTGTACTCAGCCCGTTCTTCCCTATCCAATTGTTTGGCCAGTGTCAATGCCCCAGTAAGAGAGTCAACAGTAAAACTGCCCTTAGCCGGGAACTCGGCTACCAAACCATACCGCAGATCACCATTCAATCCGCTATCAGAATCCGTGGCAGTCAGGTTATAGATCGTGGAGCCAATCACTGCTTTCTCAGACACTCTAACTGTTATGGGGTCCAAGGGCCACCTCGGTGGGTTGTCGTTTGCGTCCTCGATGACGATCTTCACGGAGACAGCGATGCTTTGAGGGTTGCCGATCGAGGTAGTGTCCAGCGCGCGAATCTCCAGGTGGTACTCGCTGACGTTCTCTCTGTCCAAGGAATGAGCGACCACCAGCTGGCCCGAACTGCGATCCACGTCGAATGCTGGGAATTCGCTGATGGGTGTTAGAGAGTCCAGGGTGAAGGCCACGCGACCCGCTGGACCCGCTCCAGAGACTGAACCCACTGCTTGGCCTATGCTCGCGTCCTCTCTCACCTGTGGAACCATGCGTCGAATATTCTTAGATTATTATTGTACGCTTCAGTGTTCAGTGTTCGGAGTGACGGAGTCAGTGAAGATTCAGAGACACTAGGATAATTGAGAGTTGAGAAGAAGTTTTTGAGGCTCTCTGATGCTTCCGTAGACCCAGTATTTAGAAAATACGTTTTCATTTAATTTTACTCTCTTGCAATTGACCTGCAATTGACTTGCAATTGACTTACAATTGAGTTGAAATTGACTTGAAATTGACTTACAATTGACTTATAATTGACTTGCAATTGACTTACAGTTGACTTACAATTGACTTAGAATTGGCTTGCAATGGACTTGCAATTGACTTGCAATTGACTTGCAATTTATTTACAATTGACTTACAATTGACTTGCAATTGACTTCCAATTGACTTGCAATTGACTTGCAATTGACTTGCAATTGACTTACAATTGAGTTGAAATTGACTTGAAATTGACTTACAATTGACTTATAATTGACTTGCAATTGACTTACAGTTGACTTACAATTGACTTAGAATTGGCTTGCAATGGACTTGCAATTGACTTGCAATTGACTTGCAATTTATTTACAATTGACTTACAATTGACTTGCAATTGACTTCCAATTGACTTGTAATTGACTTGCAATTGACTTACAATTGACTTACAATTGACTTACAATTGACTTACAATTGGCTTGCAATTGACTTACAATTGACTTGAAATTGACTTGAAATTGACTTATAATTGACTTATAAGTGATTTGCAATTGACTTTCAATTGACTTACAGTTGACTTATAATTGACTTACAATTGACTTACAATTGGCTTGCAATTGACTTACAATTGACTTGCAATTGACTCACAATTGACTCACAATTGACTCACAATTGACTTACAATTGACTTACAATTTACTATGCATACAAAAACCGCAGTCTAGTGATGAATTCAAATGGCACATCGACATTCAGCTAAAAGTGGCAAACAAAGCAAATACCGAACTCTAAAACTCAAGTCCAGAAACCACAATTATTTTCGCACGATACCAATAATTCCTACCACACTGTGCGTATTCATGAAAAATTTAGCGATCTTCAGCTTCTCGAGGAGAAAAAGACTATGCTCCCATATTTCACGAGAATTTCATTAACCAGGTCGCTAATGGCGTTAAAAATTGTCTCTTTGGACCGGAATCTCCGCGTGTCTTCAGCCCGCGTGTTCGGTACTCACGTTAAAGGTAAGACTGCTGCTGGTGAAGGTCGGCCGGTTATCAGCGAGCGCTAGAACCTCGACTCTGAGTGCTCGCACACTATGCCGGGGTGGCCTGCCGGCGTCCATGGCTTTAACGGACACCCGGTAGACGTTTCTCTCCTCGTGATCAAGAACCGCCTTGGTTCTGATCATGCCTGTGATCGGGTCGATGGTGAAAACGTTGTAACCGTCCGAGTCTCGGTCTGCGAATATCAAGGTTGCTCGTGAACGTAAAATAATCTCGTCTCGGGAGTAAAAACTTTTCTCTCTCGCCTTTCGGATTGCAGGACGCTGGGAAATGGAAAGAGAGCGAGAGAGAGAGAGAGAGAGAGAGCACGGCGTTAAAACGCCATTAAGGAAATAATAATATTACGGCGACGGTCAATTTAAACATATATATTCAACGGCAGAAAAAGTCGCGTTTGTGATCGCACACCCGAGAAAATGGGTTGCCGATCGTAAGAAGAAGATATAATCGTGGCAACCGTTCGCGGCAAGGTCCTCCCCCTCCATAAAACCCAAACAAAGCCGCTCAAGGCGGTTTTTAAGACCGTGCATAATTGTTTCGGTAATTGGCTAATTAATTCGGATGGGACACGTTCTGTTTCTTTTGCCAATTCCCGCGAAATATCGAGACAAAAGACGGAACAAGTTGTACCAGCTGATGGACAGCTACCTTTCAAAATAGTGTACGTCACTGTCGCGTTCTCCCGGAGGTCCGTGTCCAAAGCTCGAACCCTTGCCACTTCCGTTTCAGGGGGTTGCGCCTCTCTGACGCTGACCACGTCGCCTTGGGGATCCACGATCTCAGGGGAGTTGTCGTTCACGTCCAGAACTGTCACCTTTAGGGGCACCCTAGCAGCTCGTGATGGTGTCCCTTGGTCACGGGCTTCTAGGACCAGCTCGTGGATGCTTTTCGTCTCGCGGTCCAGTGGTTCCTTCGTGCTGATTTCGCCTGGAAAATTATGGGACGAGGTTAACCAAGTTATAAAGACACATGGTAATATTTTTAGACAGCGGACAATATTTTCTACCTGAATTGCAACAAACTGGAGTGAAATAGAAATTTATTTTCTTTCTTAACAACTAGAATTGCCGGACCAGTCAAAACGACTTGTTTCGAAATTTTTCGTTTACAAATGTGGAAATTATAAATATGTTTCCGGGAGTGATTTTTTTAGTAAACTTGTCTATTAGGGTACATATTTAGACAAAAGTTGTCCGGAAGCTGAATAAATGCAATTTTGTCGTTATAGTATTTTAATCGATAAAAGTCGCGACCACGGGTCCGGCCGGCGACAGTTGGTGTTCAAGTATACTATTCTTTGACTTGTGCCGAACGTACAAAATGTCGTTGAATATATGCAATTTTATCGTTACAGTATTTTAATTGATAAAAGTCGCGACCACGGGTCCGGCCGGCGACAGTTGGTGTTCAAGTATACCATTCTTTGACTTGTGCCGAACGTAGAAAAGGACAGCGAAACTCGAGAGGCCGCGGTCGCCGAGAAGTGTAACATAATATGGGTCGAGTATGTCGGTGTGAAAACAGTACCTAACCCAGTGACCAAACTTCTTTATTTTGTATTATTTTTTGATGGAACTGTCACCAATGTATTCGTGGCATTTTTCTAATGAAAATGATACCGAATAAGATATAATTGCGATAATATTTACTTGTGTAATGGACGATGGGAGTTTTGGAAAATGATTGTAAATATGATCCGAAGTATATCTTATTTGGTATCATTTTCATTAGAAAAGTATCACAAATATGTTGATGAAAGTTCCATAAAAAAATAATAAAAAATAAAGAAGTTTTGTCATTGGATTAGTAGTGGTCTCACCGATATACTCGACCCGTATAATGTTACACTTCTCGGCGACCGAGGTCTCTCGACCGTCACCTCCCTTCACGGGGTGAACCCCGCAAAAGTGGGGATTGTTTTGCGACACTTCTTGTTCAGACTTCGGCGACACTTATCGATTCAATACTGTATTATAAACCAATATAAACCAGTCGCGTCTAGTGCTCGGTAGTTCTAATGCTAAATTCTTCTCTAATACCCGCTCGAAGTCTATTAACGTGTTTCATCTCGAGCACAGTTTAAATCGTGCCGATCCGTTGCATCGACGGAGATTGTCCACGCACCGTGAGTTCAGCAGCCGACTGCGAATCGATAAAAATCGACGAATAAAACAAATAATTGCGTCCCCGCGATCCACGGGCCGGGGCCGCTCGGTTAACGATCTATTAACGATATCCCGCCGCTCCATTTAACAGCGTTCGTTCGTTAAGTGGACGGGGAGGGAACCTTTACGACTCGAGAGCGTTCGTTTCAAAGCGTACGACGACCGATGAAAAATCTGCATGCCCACTCGTTCCGGCGGGAAACAGAGCTGAAATCGATCCAACCGGCCTGGCGCGCACCGGGCAAAACAGCCGAGCGTGCATCCACGAAATAAAACCGAATACGTACGAGGCGGCGAGAGAACAGGGTGCTGCAGAGAAAGAGAGAAAAAGAGACAGAGAGAGAGAAAAAGAGACACAGAGAGAGAGAGAGTGAGTGAGAGAGAGATAGCTGAGCTAGAAACCGACCTTATCAATTTTCCAACCAGGGACGGGAACGGTTAATTGGATAATCGGCGTTCGTGCGCTCTTAAGAAACGCCATTCGAACGCTCGAATTCCACGGTCGCGCCTCCGATGCCGGCCTATCGTATTTCGTTCCCGTCTACTCCTCCTCTCTTGCATATTATAATCGTAGTATAGTCAACCGTGTATAGTCGCGCATGTAACTAGTTGAACAGTAATTACGTGTCTCGGAGTAGTACACTCCGCAGCAACACTGTAGGACACTTTGTTGAGCGCCAAGCGAATCCATGTTGCGAGACGGGATTTCTATGCGTGGACCACCTAATGGGACTGTCTTAATTATTTCTGTTGTTAGTGGAGAGATCAGAGTACTTTTTTTTTGTTGGAGGTATCGTCGATAGTTAATTTCTTTTTATGTCTTTCGTTATACAGGGTGTTCCGAATTTAAATGGCAAAACTTCAAGAGCGTGAAGGGGACCGAAAAACTAAGATAAAAAGTCTTTTAGAGATTTGCTCGTTTTTGCTTCGTTTTGGAGAAAATCGCAAAAAAGAAACAAAACAAGTTTTCATTTCTCTAGTTATTTATTTTCATTTTATTTACGTTATCATCTATTTAATTTAGATATTGTTCAAAATGTTGCCCTCTTGCAGTAATGCAATCATTGCATCTAGCACTGACTTGATAAATTGCAGCTAAACATTGTTGTGGTGATATTTGGTGCACTGCATCTATGATTCGGTCTCTTAACCCTTTGCATTCGGAGCTATTTCAACTAAAAAATCAAACAATTCTTCTAACCTAGAATATTTCCATTGTTCATAATTTTTTTTTATTATATGCGTACGAAACTGGTATAGTACCTCATACAATATTTGCATGTTTAGTAATTTATTACATATAAACAAATTTAATGTAACAATTTGTTGCGGCGCCTCAGAGTCGCCATTCGAGTGCTAAGGGTTAATTGCTCTCTTGAATTGATTGGCACCGAATAAACTTCCTGCTTCAAGCAAGATTATAAACAAACCAAAGAATGTGAAGGATAACATCAAGTGTTTGCATATCTCACTGTCACAACTCACGCAACAATGTCAAAACAATCACAAATACAAGTGTATACAACAACTCAAGAGAGCAACTGACAACGAGATATTGAATTTTTGCGATTTTCTCCAAAACGAAGCAAAAACGAGCAAATCTCTAAAAGACTTTTTATCTTAGTTTTTCGGTCCCCTTCACGCTCCTGAAGTTTTGCCATATAAATTCGGGACACCCTGTATAACGAAAGACATAAAAAGAAATTAACTATCAGATCGACGATACTTCCAACAAAGAAAAAAAGAACTCTGATCTCTCCTGCGCTCCTGAAGTTTTGCCATTTAAAATCGGGACACCCCGTAGGTAAAAGAAAATGTTCTTGAGCGTCTCACTGTTGTCGAGTTCGTCAATGTCCATTAGATGACTGGGCCGAAAACATTTTAGTTAGGTGAAAAAATTGAAGGTGAACCTTTTTACAAGACCTACTTGTAAAAAGATGTATTCTGTCGTATCATCTGCGACAAGAAAGACTGTGATCGAAGGACTATTAACGAAGAGAATTGAGGTGGTCTACTTTGGTGGTCCACTATGTTATATTTAGAATTAGTTTACTTGAGAAAACGCTCTTCAATGTGAGAATTACGAACCTAGATCGGAATAGTTATTTTATTATAGCTGGTAAGTTACATAATTTATGATTGGACTATGGAACTTATAAAAATAAGTAAGCAGATCAAATGAAGAGTGAAGATATTTCAAGAATTTCCAAATACTGTTTCACTATTTCGAACTCATTAAAATGATTAAGAAAACAAATGACTCTCTACGTAGATCCTGTGCCCTGTAATTAACCAGTTAGCTGTTTTTGCCGAGTATACTCGTCATGGAATAAAATGAATTGCTTGCTATTTAAGTCAAAATTTGTAGTGAAAATTAAAAAGCATTATTAATTTGACGACATTTTAGAATTTTTCATGGAATAAAATTAATTGCTTGCTAATTCATTTAAAATTTGTAGTGAAAATTAAAACGCATTATTAATTTTACGACATTTTAGAATTTATCATGGAATAAAATTAATTGCTTGCTATTTAACATAAAATTTGTAGTGAAAATTAAAACGCATTATTAATTTGTCGACATTTTAGAATTTCTCGAGTCAAAGACGAAGTAAAGAAACAAAGAAATTGACGAGAGGTCAATATGTGATAAATATAGTTTTCAAACATTTTTAGTAGCCACATACAAAGTCGAGCTACACAGTTAACTGGTTAACGGAGAAAATTTATTATTTTGCATAAAATTCCGCAGTCTATTATCGACAGATGCTCGACTTGATCGAATCATTTCTGTCAGCAGTACTAATATTGTGACGGACCGTAGAGGCAGTTGCGAAAAGTCGCGAGCGATGGCGAGAAAAAGAGAAAGAAGACGGCGAAGAGGAAGAAGAAGAAGAGAAGGAAGAAAAGGTCTGAGAAGAGTGCAGCAGAAATGGAAGAGTTCGCGAGAGGAGAGAAAAGGCAGGTCGCCAAGTGTAGCCGAGCGGTCGTCGCATTAATGGGTAATTAAGCAAGCGACTAGCCGATCGGTCGGAACTATTCGAAAAGACCTGGAAAAGGAACGGGATAATAATTCGTACGGAAGGGGTCCATGGAGCAACGGCGTCGCGTCGTTGTTCGTCGGCGCAGCTACGATGCAGCTATGGTGCAGCACGCGGTTGCACCTGCGTTCCACCACGAATTCTCGACGTACCTAGTCTCGGAGTCGTGAACGCGTCCCCAAGAAGAGAGCAGGACGGTCGGTGGACGTGGCCGTGCTCGTCGTCGGGGAAGACAAACGATCGACGAGGGACATGCAAACGCGCCGGCATCGAGGGATACCATCGCGGAACAATAAGAAGTATATCGTAGGACGCGTGCTAATGCGTTTCTCGTGTTAACCGTGGGACCGTGCGACCACGGGCCTCGATGTCCCCACCAATCGAGGGGAGACGGGCTCCTCTTACCGTTGCCGCGTGTCTCTTCCAATATTTGGAAATCCATGCTGCGACCAGCGCGACTTAGGAAAGCTTGGCCAACACTGGCCTCTGTTATTGCTTTAGTCAATTTCTTAAAACAGAACACACGTTGCTCCCTTGACTTCAGAACAACAGAGAAGCTGCGTTTCTGGTGGGCTTCGAGCGACAATTTTTGAGGATTGGTAGTTGACTAGTGATTTTAACACTTTGCCGTCCGGCGACACCACAGTGGTGTCGCGCACAAAGTATTGCTCAACGGCCGGCGACACCACACTGGTCTACTGGACGGCATAGTGTTAATTGCGCATTATTTAATGCATTCAGGACATATCAACATTTCAATACAGAACGCAAGAGTCTTCGATTTCATGATTCTTTATTGAAATTATCTGAATCGTGGATAAAAGATCATGTACCTGTTCCTGAGCAAAACTCGGAGGTCGCTACTACATCGCGTGAGTCCCATCATGATTCGATCGACGGACTTTCCGGTCAGCTAAAACAACACCAGCTAACACTCATTTCCGAAACTAACAAACGAAAACGAAGAAACTGCCATGTATGTTCCAAAAACAAAAAAAGAAGGATAACAAATTTAATTGTGCAAGTCTTGTGGAGTTGCGTTACATCTTACAGATTGTTTTGCTGCGTATCATTTAAAAGAGAAATACTAAGTTATTACCAAAGAAAACGTAAATAAAGAAATATAGAAAACAAATTTTACTTTTATTTACATATGCATATCTTCCAAATTTCATGAAAATAGGGGGCAGGATTGAAAACTCATGAGAGCTGACGATGACATTAGTAAAACTTGAAAATTTATAGTTAGATAACCTTATAACCTCAAGAACGGTCGGCGCCAAGCGAAGAAATTTTTACAAGACGTGCGGACGGCAAAGTGTTAATGGTACGTTGCCAGTGAAATAGCTCGTGAGATTATGCTACTCTATTTAGAATAGTAGGTACCAGTGCAGTTACAATAGATTAGGACCCAGCCCCCTTCCATTAGGAGACAATCTTCAGTGAAACGGAAGTATCAACACAGAATAAAATAGAAATTCACTCAGTCCAGTTACGATAGTGTACCAATCAGGTCAGCCAACAACCTAGTACAAATCATTTAATACTAGGTTTACGGAACACTAAAATTGATTATTTTACATTGCTTTATAAAAATAATAAAATGGTATTTACTTAGATCTTCAGTAATTTTTAGTGTAATATGTACACAACAAAATAAATCTATTTAATAATTCCTCACGAATGCCTCCTTACACTCTTAATAATCGTAAATTAAAAATTTTTGAATCCGTCATTTTGACGGGCTCCGTAAATCTAGTGTTAATTAGACTAAACTGCAAACCAAGGGCGCGCAGTGGCTCACTGGATAGAGCGCGCGACTACAAACAATGTGGATGTGAGTTTCAAATCCCACCGCTGTCACCACTGGAAATATTCTTTTATGTGATATTATACTGCGTCGTTGACCATGGTGGTTCGGAACCCACCGTAATAAACAGTAGAAATAGGTTGAACATTGGCGTTAGGTGAGAGTGGACTAAGTGGAAGAAGGGGGAGAATGGTAAAATGGATTTGACACCCTGAGGGTAGCAAATATCAGTATTTATTAGACTAAACTGCAAACCACTTAAATTTATTTGAAACTCATCAGCAATCACTCCATCTCAACTTTGGATCTTCCAACTTAGAGTACATGAATGGAACCCGCACCGATCCAGCGTCACCCAAGCAAAATTCTTCAGCAGTCTGAAAATCCTCACCGTCCCCAAACAATCATTCAAACCACCTAACAAAAGGACACCCCACAGTGTCTCTTCTCAATCAACGTCCCACGTCGTCTTCTATTCCTAATCGCAACCGGATCAACACGTCCTGGATCCTCTCGATCCCTCGATTCTCCGTCGATCTCCTGGACGTCTCAGCCGGCGAACAATGTAGACTCAGCCGGTTCGGTAAAAGATTAATATAGAAGTACTTGTGCGCACCGCGACGGCTGATACTTCCGGCAGAGGAGGGTTTCCTTTTATTTTTTGAAGGTTCGCGCCGACGGAGTACCACCTCTTTCTCTCTCTCTCTCTCTCTCTCTCTCTCTCTCTTTTAGCAAACAGGCAACCCGGCACCGAGTACGAGAGGAAGACCGGCCCGGTCTCGAACCAGCATGTACACAAATACTCTCCGTGTCGCATGCCAATCAAACCACGTATGCGGCCGGCATACGCGAACAGGGAAAAAGAGAGAAAGATCGAAAGAGAAACAGAGAGAGATTGCGAGAGAAAGAGAAAGAGAATGATCGAGAGAAAGAGAGAAGGATCGAGGCGTGCGTGCTGGTTCCGCGGTGAACCCGAGCCCCCTTTCTGGTGATTTGTTACACGCCGGCCCAAGGTGAAAGCACCACTCTTACGGGATTATACTTTGATATCCACGAAGCAGGGGGAGATGTTACAAAAACGAAATAATCACGCCACCGTACGCGTCTCTCTGATATTGCGTCCGTTCTACGGTCCTCCAATTAAAGGCATTCGCATCAAAAATAAATATACGCTCTCTCTCACATGCCTCCACCTCCTATCACCCTCCCCGCCATGTTTCTTTCTGTTTTTCGGTTTTCTTTCTTTATTTCTTTTGAAAAGAGTTTCAACCGCTATAAATCTTGAACTCGCCCGCGAGCTTGCGACCGAAACAGAACGATGATAGGAGAACCAGAGAAAACTATGGGATTGCCCGGCTCCATTAGACTTACGAAACGACAGCGAAGATCTATCGGGGTTTACGAACTCATAGTTGTGCAATCGGCGGTCGACAATGGCGGGACACGTTCAGGGAATGGCTTTTGACGCAACGCGTGAATTAAGAGCGTCGACGGGTGCGGGCTATTTGGGAAATTAATCGACCATCTCTCTCATGTCTTTAGGACGTTAGAGAAGGATGGAGTCTTGGAGGATAGATCGTTTTCTATTTGGAGAAGGCCAGGATTCCTTGGGCACAAAGGGACACCGAGCTGTAAATCTTTTTGTGGGACCTGACGCGTCCTGGAATTTTCTTTTCGGAAAGCCCTTTTAACCCTTCCAGTTAGATTACTGTGGTCCTCAATTTTTCTTCTTCACACAGAACAATTAGGCTTACCGTGAAACCATTTGGATCAGTTTAATCCGTGGACTCGGATAAATGATTCTGTTAGAAATTTGTTTAGAATCCATACAATCAAGTGTTTTAATATGTGCACTAAAAGAAGTGGTGGTAATTATATAGAAAAGGTCTGCGTACTCCGATTTTGATGAAATTTTAATATATTATAGATTTCGACATTTTGAACAACTTTTTCCTCTTTCAATATAGAGGGGTCGCTTTTAGTTTTCGATATATTTGCAAAAAACTATCGCTAATACTGTATTGAATTTTACACTGGGTGCGTTTGAAACACTGGTATTGTCGCTTCTCATCTCCACAACGTGTTTACAAACAAAAAATAAACAGATGCGGCCCGAAAATCCAGGAAATGTCTTTGAAAATTGGAAGCTCAGCGTATCTATGTATGATCAGAGTTATCTACAGGAGTTAATTCTGCTTGTTTCTTCCTGGATTTTCGGGGCGCATCTGTTTATTTTTTGTTTGTAAACACGTTGTCGAGATGAGAAGCGACAATGCCACACATACCCACCCAGTGTTTCAAACGCACCCAGTGTAAAATTCAATACAGTATTAGCGATAGTTTTTTGCAAATATATCGAAAACTAAAAGCGACCCCCCTATATTGGAAAAGGAAAAAGTTGTTCAAAATGTCGAAATCTATAACATATTAAAATTTCATCAAAATCGGAGTACGCAGATCTTTTCAATATAATTACCGAAGGGGTTTTGTTACAATTTTGTTTAGAATCAATATTGTCAAATTATTGCTATAGGTAATTTTGTGAAGTGTCCGAGGCTTTCTCTAGGTATTAAAAATTGAATTTAGTACAAGCTTCATAAATTTGATTTGGATAGGTGCAGAACCTGCATTTCAATAATAAAATTCCGGTAGTTAACTGTAACTTTCTGCAAACATTTTTATTCATTATTGTAGGACAGTTTGAAAAAAAGGACCTTGTACTAATCTACCACCTGCGAACAAGTTTAATTCCAAAATTGTATCCAATTATAATAATCATTCCTTGCATTTCAGAGTTGCGATTCTCGTTCAAAAGGGTTAAAAATTCACGCTGGTACAGCAACGCCCCATCAACTTCGCGCGACACACGACAGGGCCGACGCAGGAAAAGGCGGGCCCAGCTTAAAAATAATACTCGGGACCCGGCGCAGTGCCATAATCATCGTTTTAAGAAATTCCGAGGCGTCGGCCGAGTGGCCAGCTCGGTCCTCGAGGGTCAAATTCGTCGGAGTGGCTTCGCTAATATTTTTCTCGCGGCTCGAATCGCGTGGGATACTGTCCGAGTCCCCGACAGCTTTCGTAAACACTCGACCATCGTTTGGTTCTACAGGAAAAAGGGGGAAGCAAGGTGTGCGGAGACGATTCTTACCTGTATCGGGGTCCACCGCGAAGCTGCTGTTTGCCTGGACCACCGCGTACCTCAGCAACGCGTTCTTGCCGAGATCAGGGTCGGATGCGCTCACGGACCCAACCAAAGTACCCGAGGGCAGGTTCTCCAGCAGCTCGAACCCGTAGAAGTCTTTCTCGAATCGGGGATCGTTGTCGTTGTCGTCGAGGACTGTCACTAGGACAGAGGCGCTAGCTGTGGCAGCAGGTGAACCGTTGTCCGTTGCTAGCACGGTAAGAGCGTGACGATCTAGAGTCTCGCGATCTAGAGTCTGCGCTAGGTAGATCCAGCCGGTGTTGGGGCTGATTCGAAATGCTGTGGAGCCCTGGAGACGATAGCTTAGTCTCGCGTTGTTGCCTGTGTCGAGGTCCACTGCTGTCACTTGGAGAATCTGTTAACAGAAAGTCAATTTTAGGGGACTGGTCTTCGGTGTAGTTGATGTTGGAGTTATGGGGAAGTATGCGAGATTGTCAACCAGTACTTTTTGCTAGGCGATTCTACTTGGAAGAACGAGTTGTAGCATGAATTTGAAGATTGAGAGAGCATTAGATATAGAAGGATATATGTGTTTTACTGATCTTGATTTTTTATGGACCTGGAAGACTGATTTAATGGGTCGTCTATGATCGATCTAAACACTACATTCCATGAATGTCTAGATTTTGAGGCTATAATCATTTTTTATTCCGCACTTTTGTCTTTTGGGAGCGAGCAAAAACTATTTATTTTACTCTTTCTGTTTGGAGTGCCCCGAGTGGGCGTGGCTTCGTGGCTCGCAATTTGAATCGAGTGGGAACAATGCCATTTTTATGTCTCAATTCTATACCTCAAAACGGTCTGGCAACGCAGACAACTGTAGTTTTCAATGCTTGTCTAAAATAGAGAACTACCTGACTGATTCTGATTGGAGTGCCCTGAGTGGGCGTGGCTTCGTGGCTCACAATTTCAATCGAGTGAGGACAATGTCATTTTTATGCCTTAATTCTATATCCCCAAAAGGTCTCGCAACACAGACAACAGTAGTTTCCAATGCTGGTCTAAAATAGAGAACTATCTAACTGATTCTGATAGGAGTACTCTGAGTGGACGTGGCTTCGTGGCTCACAATTTCAATCGAGTGAGGACAATGTCATTTTTATGCCTTAATTCTATATCCCCGAAAGGTCTGGCAACACAGACAACAGTAGTTTTCAATGCTTGTTTAAAATAGAGAACTATCTAACTGATTCTGATAGGAGTGCTCTGAGTGGGCGTGGCTTCGCGGCTCACAATTTAAATCGAGTGGGAACAATGGCATTTTCATGCCTCAATTCTATACCTCCAAAAGGTCTGACAACGCAGACAACAGTAGTTTCCAATGCTGGTCTAAAATAGAGAACTATCTAACTGATTCTGATAGGAGTGATCTGAGTGGGTGTGGCTTCGTGGCTCTCAATTTGAATCAAGTGGGAACAATGTCATTTTTATGCCTTAATTCTATACCTCCAAAAGGTCTGGCAATGCAGACAACAGTAGTTTCCAATGGTCTAAAATAGAGAACTATCTAACTGATTCTGATAGAAGTGCTCTGACTGGGCGTGGCTTCGTGGCTCTCAATTTCAGTCGAGTCCTCCAGCAAACCGCCATTTCTGCCAGGATTCAATGGATTCTCTTAAAGATCTCTCGTGAATAACAATAGTGATCTTTAATAATTTTCTGAAATAGAGAACCGTCTGATTGGAGTGCTCTTAGTGGGCGTGGCTTCACAGCTCCGAATTTCATCACCTAACTTCAACATCACCTAAAAACTCGAACAACGAAGACCACGACGATCCTATCCTCTGGATTGAAAATAATATCTGAATATCTGCGACACGAGGATCTATCTCTAAAGACCGAAAAAGAGTGAGAGCGACGAGATCGACCAAGAGAGGGGGCGTCACCTAAGCCGGAGCGAGAAAGAGAGGCAAGACCAGTCGATCCGGTCGTTCCGTATTAATTAAACGCGCCCAAAGACCGCGAACCCTAAACGCGTTCGCGAACCGGTCGATGTTTTCCAGCGCGGGAGGATCGTGAATTACGGAGGTCGAAGAAGAGGAAGAAGAAGAAGAAGAAGAAGACGACGACACCGACAACGAAGAAGAAGACGAAGAGGAAGGAGCATACGATCCAGAGTATATAACTTCGTATCCCGTGCACGGAGTTGGCGCGCGGGCAATGATGGATGACGATCCAAGGGAGAGAAGAACAAGTAGAAGCAGGACGATCGTAGAAGCGCATCGGTCGTCGTCGTCGTTCAAAAGAGAGGAGAGGGGCTAAAGAGGTTGTAGTGGTGGGGGAGAGGATCGGGGTACCATTAGAAGGAGAACCTGACGTGGGAGCAGGCTGTAATGTGTCTAACTGCACGTTATTAGTTCGCGATGGGTGAAGGGTTACGCTCACTGTAGTCCGGGTTACTAGCTGCTGCTTTGGTCCTCGCGATTCTTTCTCTCTCTACCAGGGTCTATCTCTGTCTTGCCAAGGTAGCTAAGATATTGTCCGGATACCACCGACAGCTCACAGATCTGTTTCGCCGATAGATACCACCGATATATACGTGTACCACCGGGAGAAAGATAGAACGAAAGATCGAATGGCGAGGGAAGAAGGAAAGAAACAGATAGAGAAAGAAAGGAAAAGGAACGGCGCGGTTCTCCTCGTCGTCTTCGTCGTCGTCGTCGTCGTCCGACTCTATCGTACCCTCGTGTATCCGCTGTATTAAAAATGTGACGTCATTTAACGGGCCTATCTCGCGGCAACGATCTCGCGACCATTCGTCATCGGTATCCTCGTATTCGGGATTACGTCTGCCGGGTGGCTACCGCCGCGAGGAATCCTTGTTCGTCGCTCGTCCCACGAACAGACACTGCCTCCAATCAGGAGCGTGTATTCGACCGTCTAATGCTGTCTCGACAACCTCTCCTTGCGCCCGGAGCAACGGGAATTGCACCCGGAGCAACCACTAGCTGTTGCGAGAAAGAGATGAGTGCGAGAGCTGCTAGCGAGAGCTACTTTTGCTTTCAGTGATGAGAATTGGCTAGAAGGGGCAGTCTTTGAGCCCGTCTGGTCCAGGTTCGGGGCCAAAAGAGCCGGGGCTCCAAGGAGCAATTTTTTCCTATTTCAATTCTATAGGATTATTCTCTAAGTGGGCGTGGTTCAGGTGCTCTCGAGTTCAACGAAGCTAGGGCGATGCCTCTGAACTCAATATTTGTGTACCTAAGCACTCATCATTTAAAATCCTAGGCCTATTGCGAATTTCTTCTTCTGTCAATCACCATTTATATTGCCCTATTTTTACTGAGGATCCTAAATGGGCGGGGCTTTATTCCTCTCAACATTAGTCGAGGATGGGCAATACCTTCCAGAGCAATTTCTGCTTGCCTGAACCCTCTATCTCTTAAAATTCGAGCTCTGAGGGCTACAACAGTATATTCTAAAATCTTTATCTGGTTTTTTGTAGGAAGAATATAATCTATTTTGCTAAATAGGCGTGGCCTCATAGCTCTTAGCTTTCAAAAAGCTAGGACAAGTGCACCACAGAGCAATATCTTCATGACTAAACTGTACATCCCCCAAAAACCTAACTCTCGGAACCACGCTAATCTATCTTAAATTTCTTCTTTTTTCAAGGGAAGAAGGCTATCGATCTTGCTAAGTGGGCGTGACCTGACTGCTCCCATCTTCACCAGAGAAGAGACAGCAAGCTCCAGGGTGCAAACTCTGCTCAGGCACGTTCCAATAACTCTTTCTCCGCACATTTTCAAGAACTCTGACGAAAACGAATCGAACCAACGGAAACAGACCACAATAAATACGAAACGTTACGGGGATGATACCGAAACCCCATCCGAAACTCGCGATCTCACCAGTGATGGAGTAGCACGTTTCTAGAGACCAGGATCGCAAGGCGAGCCCACAAAAGGAGCAGGTTTCCAAGCGAAGCCCATCAACGATTACCTATCAATCCCGCTTGTACGTTCGTGCGTGTGTATCGTGTTACAGAGCGCCGCGCGCGTTCCTGTATCAAACGATCAGTTATACTCTATCAATCCTTCCACCGAACTGGTCAGTCCTAGCAGAGAATCCCGCAGTCGGAATCCTACGCTGGCTAATCTCTGCCGCGCGTACCACCGTCTAATTCATTTCTGTTCCCTCGCTGACAAGGTGAACCCGATGAGTCAACGTCTTGTTCCTCCTCATCGCGTTCCCTTGTTCCGCGTGTCTAATCGAACGGGAACGGAAAGATGGTAGCCGCGCGCGTTCGAGGGAGCAAAGGTTCATAGTCTTCCTGGTTGTCCGGATGAGATTACTCTCGCGAGAGACGGACTTTGAGGAGCAAGAAGGTGGCTCGGGGAGATACGAAACGCAGGAATACGAGCTCTCTCTCTCTCTCTCTCTCTCTCTCTCTCTCTCCCCGATCCAGAATTTCGCTTCTCCGTTTTCTGTGCCGTCTCTGTTTCTCGCGCATTTCCATGTACACACGCTGACGTACGCAACTCCCTCGCCGTGCACGTCACCTCGACAAACAAATGCCCGGCTGACGGGCGTGTAATGAAGATTTTTCTCACTTGGGAATCGAGCTTGGCGCCTTCGGGAACCTCCACGTGATACCCGGTCCTCTCGAACACTGGGGGGTTGTCATTCACGTCCTGCACCTCCACGCTCAGGCTCAGGTTCGCCGAGAGATCAGCGCCGTCCAGCGCCCTTATCAGGAGCCCGTGACGTTGCTGGGTCTCGTAGTCCAATCTCCGAGCTAAATAGAGCTCTCCGGACCGGGCGTCTATGCCGAATAGGTCGTTGCTGTTCTGTCCGAGCACGTAGCGGATCGGCAGCGACGGAGTCGCGTCCGGATCGGTTGCGTGGGCGACGTAGAGGGCTGTGTGAAGGGGGTGCGACTCCGGAACGGAGATTCGAACCGCGGTCGTTGGGAACATTGGCGCGTTATCGTTGACGTCCTCCACCGTCAGCTCCACCTGGAAAGACACAACAATTATTAGAAGAATCCTCTAAGTTAACGATCTGGTAAGATGAGATATTCATTGTAATTGAGGCAGTAAAGTTATTACAGTAAATCCTCTATAAACTCATAAAAGCTGTAGCTGATAAACGCAGAAAATATATCCCCTCCACTTTTGTAATCCGATCTTGGCTCGGGTATATCGGTGTGAACCACTACTAATGTGACGCGGAGAATCGCAGTCGTCGGCAGTGCCGCCAGATCAGGGGAAGATGCCTCTGAAAAGTTACCCTCTCTCCGATTACCGGGTTAAGCACGCATGCGCGACGGGAACGCAACAGGAATTGAGTGGGGAGCGAATGATGACACGTTGCGCGTGCGCAATGGGGACACAAGACGCAACACGGGTGAGTGGACAAATGACAGGACATATCGCAGATTATAGGTTATTGCCGCGTATCGTATCTATTACCTACTAAATGAAATCTGAAATGGCTTCACTGATGCCACCGATACCGTTATGTGTCGCCTCAGTCGCGCGCGGCACGTCACGTGACCAGTCTACGGTCTTAGTGGGGGTCGTTGGAGTGTGCTCAGGGTGGTGGAATGGGATGGTGGAAGGAGCGTCGTAGGGGCGGAAACGACATCCAAATGGATTACGTCTGGCGGCACTGGTCGTCGGCAGTGATGGGAATGTTGGCGCTTCTCACGCGCATGCGCGAGTTTCGGCAGAACCGAAGCTACGTCCGAAGTTTGTGGGGTACTATTGGGGCGAAAGTAGTGGGTTTGTTATTATATACTTCGTTTAAAGTTATTTTAGTACCCGTCGCTTCCTTATTCCCAAGATGATGAAGAAGAGTAAGTTATACTATATTGTACATAGGTAGATAAATATTATATATTTATATATTATATATTCCATGTACGTATGTATATATTATATTTTAATACATATATATATATATATATATATATATATATATACGTATTCATTCATTTTTCAAAATCAAATCATAATAAATTTTACGAAATTAGAGGGGCGACCAAGGTACCCGATTTTCGTGCTTGACTGAAGCTAAAATCGCCGCGCATGCGCGTGAAAAGCGCCAACATTCCCATCACTGGTCGTCGGCACAATCCAAAGGCCCGTGCGTCATGACAATGTAACACCAATATTTGATTTTTTCTATTATTACTTATTTTTTTATGAAACTTCCATCGATATATTCGTGGCATTTTTCTGA
Organism: Sphecodes monilicornis; assembly: GCA_913789915.3. Classification (NCBI taxonomy): domain Eukaryota; kingdom Metazoa; phylum Arthropoda; class Insecta; order Hymenoptera; family Halictidae; genus Sphecodes; species Sphecodes monilicornis. The sequence continues at coordinate 6,289,577 of OU565298.1, read as the reverse complement.
TTAAATAAAGACGAAATACGATGTGATTTCAACTGTGTAAATACTGTTGCAGTATTTAGTGGTTTAAATGACGATGAACGTTTCGGGCGCAAGGAAGGATAGCGTATGAGAAAGAAAGAGACGCGGAGAGTCGCAGCCGCCGGGCCAGTTCAAAGGCCCGCGCGTGGTCTCGCTTTACACGCGCTGTCCTTCTCTACGTTCGGCTTGGCCTTAGAAGCTCAAAAAAATAGCTATCCATTACAGATAAACGCATAACTATTCTCCAGAGGCTTATGCGTTTATAGAGGATTTACTGTAGTGCCGTTTTGAGTATAATTATTTTTGCACCGAATGATTACTAACATATTGGTGACACTTTTCTGGTTAACATGAACCCAAACACGATATAGTTCGGAGTATATTTGCTTGCTTAATCCACGATATAGTGGAACCTCTATTATCCGAAACCTCTAAATGGGCGTGGCCTCGGTGCTCTCGACTTTCGTGAAACCAGGACGGCGATTCAGAATGTTTTCCTACCCAAATTAATTATCGACTTATTCGTGACATTTTGAAGGATTCAGTTCCATGATCAGTTTGGATAATCGAGGCACTCGATTAATTAACCGATTAATTAAATCGTCAATTAAACGAATAAACGCATATGCTGCGAATTACATCGTGTTTGGTCTCATTTCAATCAGAAAAATGTCGCGAATGTGTTGATATAACTTTCACGGAAGAATAGTTGTAAATAAAAAGGTGCTAGTAACATTATTGCAAACATTACAACGAATTTTGCTATCCACGCTACTAGATCATGGTTTGGGCTCATTTCAATCAGAAAAATGTGACAGATGCGTCATTAGAAGTTAGCCTTGTGGATCTTCATGAAACATAAAAATGATCAAAATTGTATTAATTAAAATTGCATTCCAATTCCAGTTTCTACAAAACCACTTACAAAAATGTACACGAAACTCGATAGTCCAGTTATGGCTAATTACTCAAGACTGTTAACTAACCAGCTACATCTATAATTACGAGTGTAACCAGTTCGCAGAGTGGTCTCGAACGTTCCACAAGGTAACACAAAATATTCAACTGGCGCGTAGCTTAATTGCATATTAACGCGAATATTGCTTCGCGAGCGAGCTCATTGGCGCGCGCGCGCGCTCTTGTGCTCTTGCGGGCCAAAAATTGAAAAGGTGCAGAAGGGTTAATCACGTTGACAAGCCTACCTGGCAATATCCGACGGACTGGCCGTTCCTGGCCAGTACACTCAGAACGTATTTGTCCCGGGTCTCTCTGTCCAATGGAAGGCGTATTCGAAGCATTCCCGTATCGGGGTCCATCGTGAGATCCGGTTCATCCTTGGCCAAATAAAATCTCGTTGGCCCTTCACCTGCGAACACAGTGATTATCGTTATTAAACGGCTACAAAGTGGCTTTTTCTCGTGCTTTTCTTTTCGAGTAATGATCGTCTTACGATCGTCCCGGCCTCATCTCGGTAGCTCGAATCCTTCTGATGAAGAGGAAGATACGGGGGCCAACTCGGAATGGCCGATGCATAACCCTCGTATTAATTTCTTTTTGCCCGTCTCACTCTCTCTCTCTCTCTCTCTTTCTTACTCTCTCAAATTCTCTACTCTCGACGTTATGGAACGAAGAGTTCATTCGTTTCTTAAACGGGACGCAAGAGAAAAAAGGTGGCGGAAACGAATAGAGGAGGCGAGGCGCGTCCGAAAGCGGAAAAATGACGAAAAAGTCGGCCGGACACAATATAAGCAGACTGGCTCGTTAATTATAACCCCGGCTTGTTCTCACGTCTACATTTTGCTCTTTCGGCTCCGGGGAGCGCCGCGCCGCCCCGCGCAAATTGCACGAAAATTTTCGTAATGGCCCCGCGATTCCGCAATGATCGATCGATTGAATCGAATACGCGCGATCTCGCCGGGGAATCGGTTCCGCGAAACTCTGTTGCAGATACGCCGTGCTGCGCACACTCCGTACAGCTCTGCACAGCTCTGCACAGCTCCGCAGAGTTCCGTAGAGCTTCGCGCATCGGTTCTTTAACGATCCGACCAATTACCGACCTTCGAGAGTCGAGAGAAAGAGAGAGAGAGAGAGAGAGGGAGAACCGTCTCCGGTTTTGACTAATTTCACGGAGAGTGCCGGCAGACAGATAGACGTAGGAAATGACTGATGACCGGCGACGACCGACGAGTTAAACGAAAACGAGACTCGCTCGCAGCCGATGACCTCGGCCGATTTCCATCGGCTCGAAGCGGGGCTAGACTGCTCGGAATCAATTAATAGGCAAATCGAGCGGTCATTACCGCTGGCAGACCGCAATTGCATGATGAACGATTCGATGCCCGTTCACGGCCCGTGTTTCCTCCGCGTAACGAGTGCCGTTCCCCACGTCCGCCCACGCGAACAGACGCGCCAGAACCGCGGGGATGTTGCTGTGCATCCCGTCGCCACCGACATACCACGCGGAATCCCACGTGGCATTGTTCCCTGCGTCTTCTGGATCTAGGCGCTATTCAACCGACCCCGCGGAACCGTTAACGCTTTGTAAGAGCCGCGACATTTCGACGCGTCGATCGAGCCATTGTTGTTGCGCGATAGTTGACGATCTTTTCTTTTGCGTTTGAGTTTCAATGGTAAGACCATGAGAGACTTGAACTAGACCTTCGGAGTTGCTCAGATGTTGATGTTGTGAGAGACGAAGTGTTTAAGTTCGGTTTGAGTAGGATTGTTGAGAATCTATGGCAGAGTGGGCGTGCATTGCGCCGAGGGGCTGAGCGAGAGCTATGAAGCCACGCCCACTTTGGATAGTTTGAAGATAGTTTGGTAGGTTGTGTATGAGAGCTACGGATTTTTTTAGATTTTTAGGGTATGCGGAGACATTGTTCTGGATCTCTTGACAGCGAGAGCCAAGAAGCCACGCCCATTTAGTATAGTCTGTAGACTTTTTGTTGAATAGTATAAAAGAGCGATCTTTTAAATTTTTAGGAGATGTGTGGCTTCAATGTTTCATGGGTATAGATTGCCTCCTCCGCCACTGCTTTGGATTAATAAAAATTGAAAGCGAAGAAGCCACGCCCATTTAGAATAGTTTGTAGATTTTTTGCTGAATAGTATATAAGAGCAAGGATCTTTTAAATTTTTAGCAGATGTGTGGCTTTAATGTTTCATGGGTATAGATTCCCTCCTTCGCCACTGCTTTGGATCAATAAAAATTGAGAGCCAAAAAGCCACGCCCATTTAGAATGGTTTGTAGATTTTTTTCTAAATAGTATAAAAGATTAAAAGATCTTTTGAATTTTTAGGGGATGTGTGGCTTCAATGTTTCATGGGTATAGATTGCCTCCTTCGCCACTGCTTTGGATTAATAAAAATTGAGAGCCAAGAAGCCACGCCCATTTAGAATAGTTTGTAGATTTTTTGCTGAATAGTATATAAGAGCAAGGATCTTTTAAATTTTTAGCAGATATGTGGCTTTAATGTTTCATGGGTATAGATTGCCTCCTTCGCCACTGCTTTGGATCAATAAAAATTGAGAGCCAAGAAGCCACGCCCATTTAGAATGGTTTGTAGATTTTTTTCTAAATAGTATAAAAGAGCAAAAGATCTTTTGAATTTTTAGGGGATGTGTGGCTTTAATGTTTCATGGATATAGATTGCCTCGCTCGCCACTGCTCTAGAAAAGTTGAGAGCCAAGAAGCCACGCCCACTTAGAATAGTTTGCAGATTTTTTTTTAAATAGTATAAAAGAGCAAGGATCTTTTAAATTTTTAGGAGATGTATATATAGATTTCTTCGTTCGCCACTGCTCTGGATCAATAAAAATTGAGTTCCAAGAAGCCACGCCCATTTAGAATAGTTGTAGATTTTTTTTTAAATAGTATAAAAGAGCAAGGATCTTTTAAATTTTTAGGAGATGTGTGGCTTTAATGTTTCATGGGTTTAGATTGCCACGTTCGTCACTGCTCTGGATCAATAAAAATTGAGAGCCAAAAAGCCACGCCCACTGAACGATTTCAGCCACTCTACACCGCGACTGTAATTATATAATATTCTTCAACCTAATCAAGTCTATATTTTGTTGAAGACAATTTTATATTCTATAAAAATTACAGCTAATGATTTCAGACCACTCTTTAAAATACTATTTAAAATGCATAGCTCAATCAATGACGACAGCATAATTAAAAAAGAAAATAAAGCACCATCCGAATCAGAGACCAACTAATACAATATCAAACAATAATTCCACTCACGGAAGAGATCTAGAAACAATTACCGATTTCCATTACCAGATAATGATTTAATCTATAAACGTTTGCCAAATCGAACAGTCGTTCCCGAGCAGGTCGGAAGGGAGGCAGTAATGGGATCGGCGATCATAAATTATGTTATCCACGTTTACAAGCTACCATCTTTAGAATACGGTCCGAGGGGATCGGTGTCGAGCCGATGTCGGAGCTTCGATTCGACGACAGACGCGTCACCGGATGTCGTGGAAATGGTAGCTGGCTAGGTAGCCGCGTTCCACGTAAACTCGAACGGAGGCGGTGCCCTGTCTACCAGGTTTTTCCAATGGGTACGTTGGGAAAAACTCGATCGGTTTCATGGGAGAGAGAACGTCGACGCGGTAGATCCGAGGTGTTTGTCGAAACGCATCCACCGAGCGATGTACCGGAGCCACGGGTACACGCGCGATCGCCCGTTTTGGAGTAGAGACCGATCGATCGATCCGATCAATTATCGACCGGCTTCCCGCGGTACCGGACTGCATACTGCATTGCATAAACTGCCCGCTTTCTTGCACTCCTAGGTCCTGTTGCTAGAATCAACCTGGACCAAACCGCAATCTGCTCGAAAAGCTTGAAAATTCTTTTAACCCCTCACTATTTCATTCCAGGGTTTCGATATTAAGCCAGGGTTTAAACATTGTTGAATAGTATAATGCTGATTGTAACCGTGTATAGTTTTGTTTCATTTTTCAATTCGTCGTTTACCTGATCTTTTGCAGGCTCAAATATTAATGTTTGCTCTGATGAAGCGCTGTCACTATTCATATTGTAACTTTGAAGAAACTAATCCTTTGTGCCTACAAAAATTCAGGTACAACCTATAAATGTTGCATAATAATCGTACAAAATTTAGAATACCTCCATTCAATATTTTTATTTTAAAAAATTCCTAAACTACAGTACACCGGAATTAAAAATTAATATCTGCTCTGACTAAAGCTTCACTGTCAGCGCTATAACTTGGAAGAAACTGATCCTTTCTGCTAAAGAAAAATCAGGTACACTCTTCAAGACTTACATAATGATCCTATAAAATTTGGAACTCCTGCGCAGAATACTTTCCGTTCGAAAAATTCTCACAGTAGGAAAACCGTTAATAAGTTTCAATCTGCCCAAACACTTGCGAACATTAGTGTACGTGGGCAGTCCCCGGACGTGCTACCACAGGGCCCCCGATATCAATCTGTGGAGTACATCGTATTGCTCGCACACTCGCATACGAAGGGTCTGAAACTTATGCTCGGCGGGTCTCGATCGCCGTGTTATTAAAATTGTTGCGAGAACTCGTCGGCGCGCATGTAAATGTGCGTGTCGGTTCGAGGAACACCGACGCTGGGATCGCGGTGCGCCGCGTAAATGTAATCAGGTTTGTTCGAAATTGTGTATCGTAAAGTGTAATTGTAAAATAGCGTACGAGAGAAAGAGAGAGAGAGAGACGGGATTGGGCCCGCAACTAGCAGCGAACAGAGGGAGAGAAAAAGAGGGGAACGGAGAGAGACGTGCCCCGCACATCGACACGCTGTACCTACACCCATCGGCATTCGGTACCCCGTGTTATTAAACGTCCGCGTGATCTTTTTCCATCGAAGGAGGGTCCACTGAACCTGTACTACACCCCGGTATATATAATTACGATTTACTCGGCTTCCCAATACGGCAAAATCGTCCGCGCGAGGGGGATCCGCAGCCGGGCGCGATCCCGAGCTGGAAACGAGATTGCCAGGACCGTTCGAATAATCGTCGCGTTCCTTAAACGGCAATATAAACAAACGCGGATCGGTTCCCCTCCCCGCGGTCCCGTCCATTTATCCGTAATTGTTCAATCATAATCACCGGAAGGGACTTAGACGTCTGTACGGCACGCGGTGGAATCACTGTGTCAGCAGAGTGAGACGAAAACGAACATAGCGATCTTGGTAACATAGTAATAGAGGTTAAATTGATGGGAGTTGATTTTACGTGAAAAAGCACGTCGAAAGTGTGGAATAGTGTTTCTTTGTACCACGCTTCGTTGGTGGGAAAAAGAGGTCCAAAAAATGAAGGCGTGTCTGACTACAACCGACTTATCTACTTGGGAACGTTTTAATCGAGGGACGATTTTTTCGAGAACTATGCGACCTAGGGGAAAATGTTGTTTTACAATTTTTGTGGAGATTTTGACGGGTAATTAGCTCAGGTAATTCGCATCTGTCCATTCTATCAATTTTACACGTTTTTTAACTATTGTTTTTATTAAGTAGTGTAATGAGACCATCCCATTGTGGGATGAGATTATTAACACTAGGTTTACGGAGGACTAAAATTAATTATTTTACATTGCTTTATAAAAATAATAATATTTACTTAGATCTTCAGCGAATTTTATTGTAATATGTACACAAAAAAATAAATATATTTAATAATTCCTCACGAATGCCTCCTTACACTCTTAATAATCGTAAATCAAAAATTTTTGAATCCGTCATTTTGACGGGCCCCGTAAATCTAGTGTTAAAAACGGTGCGTCGCAAGAGAAACATTTTGTTGTAAGTTTTCTTGTGACTTCTTGACGTAGAATCGACTACAGCCAGACAAAAATTTATTTTTCTTTTAATTATCTTACACAGTTGAAAATAATATATTGACGTCCTCAAATTCTTTTAATATCTTTTCAACTTCAGATATGATTCCGAAATAAGAAATATGGGTTTCTGATGAAAAAAGACAAAATGACCTTGAAATAACTTTGAAAACGCCCACGCATTAAAAAACTAGTAGTGCCATTTGACTCCCCACTCGAAACACTAAAGGACGTGTGCCAGTGTGTTTTTCTTTTAAATCACTTCGAGATTTAAATGTGTTCGAGATTTTTTATAATCTGAACTTAAATGGGACACGCTGTATATAAATAAAATCTTCTTACTGCAACAAACATTGGAATTATCAGCACTGCCAGTTGGTAAAGACACACAGGACATATTAAAAAAGAGTAGGACAGTGTATCTGGGCCCGCGAATGAAGCGGTCTCCCTCGGATCGCGATTTTACGCGTTTCGTGGCCAAAGGGGGTCAATGCGGACCAAGGTGGGTCGAAGGGGGCCTGGTACCCCGTCAAATCACGGTCCCCTCCGTATCGTCGGTTCATCGGGGGACTAAATTGCGATCGAGCACCAGTGGTCACCAGTCGGTGAACGGGTTTTTCACCCGCGGTGCCGGCCACTCGAGGGGGCTTCGTCACCGCGGTTACACAGGCGTGCCTCCGGGGTGCCCACGTGGGTGTAACGAAGACAAATCGCTCGCGTATTTGATTAATTCGCGGGGATCCAGACCCCGGTACCCTTGGAACCCTCGTGGCCCACGTCTCCGACCATCCTGCTTCGTCTCCCCCCTTCGTCTACCTTCTCATCCTCTTTCGTCCGTTTTCCTGTGCCCCATCCCCCCCGTTCTCTTCTTCTAGAGAGGGGCACCACGGTCTCCGGAGCTTCGTGGATTGAATCCAGAGCGAGTTTTTATTCGGGAACTCGACTCGACCGAGTAGCAATCCGTAACCTACTCATTATCGATTCCCACCCTTCCGTGCCCCCTCGGGGACCCCAGACAACGTTCTGTACTGTTGAGATTTGTGCGAAAAGCTGGCATAAAGACGAACTTACAACGATCCTATTTTGTAAATTACACACAGTGCATTTTCTCTTTTCCTCGTTTAGCCAAAAACCAATTTCCCGGTTCTAAATCACCACATTTTGCTGTTTATCTTTTACATCCCCCCGCCCCTTTTCTTCTTTCTCTAAATAGTCGATTTTAATACTTTAAGTGCCAGCTAAGCTGCCATAAAAATTCTGTAAAATCGAAATAATTTATCGAACTAACATAAAACCTTAAATGTTAAGATTTATGATACTAAGGGTACTCCTCGAACCCTCTTGCATTTAGCAGATCACAACCAAATTTGCTACTCTCGATACATCAACGCAAAGATTGTGAGCCTAGGTAGATAATTCTGCCCTCTCATTTCTGAGAGTCTAGGATAATTCTGATTCTCATATACTCATACCTTATATTATATTTCGAATTTTTATTTACATGCGAAGACGTGGCAGGTGAATTAACCTAATGATCAGCCTGAAAATTGGCTCGACTGCGGTTTGGAGAACTCCGTGTTCTTAACTTGTTTGAACTTTTTTTTATGTGATCCTGTAGATATCGATGAAGACATTCCGAAAATGTGTGTATGGTTGTTAGGAATTAATTGGTTTATAAGTTATACGCGTGTAAAGATGAGCAGTTTTAAGTATTTTTGACAGGTTAGAGCGTCGCCATATTGGATATTCGTTGAGTGGTAGAGGTAGGTAGGTCTGTTCGGCGCATGCGCTGTATAGATCGTGAGTGTTCAGCGCATTTGTTAGATAGTATGGTATATTTGCGGGATCGGCTAAATAGTACTGAGCGTATGCGCTAGATGGCAATTCAGTGGTTACACATACGTTGTAAACATAATCAATTTCAAGTGTTTTTCACAAATTAATTATTAATAAATTCATTGTTGATTTTGGAATGGCCAGTTCAAGTATTAGAAATTTTAACTTTAGAGACATGCCAAGTAGTAAAGAAGAAGCAATTACTTGTGCTCAGGTTTGTGGATTGTTGCGTAAATTTAAAAAATATCGTACTCATCAGCGCGAAGTGAAAATTTATAACAATAATCATGGAATCGGTCGTTTTTGGTGTCCAGTAATTAAAATATACAGAATCACATACAGGATTTCAAAAAGAAGGTACAGTCCAAGATGGTTTGAGGTTAGGTCGTCGTGGGAGTGGAGAAGGCCGGCCATGGTATAATGTTTTGCATTTTGATTTAGTAAATGTGTTATTATTATGTATGAGTTTGTGCTGCCATCTAACGGATCTGTTCGGAAGTATTTAACCCATTTTATGTATACCACCTAGCAAATATATCAATATGGCGGCGCTTTAACCTATCAAAAAGAATTAAAAGTGTTCAACTTTATACGCGTATAACTTTTTAACCAATGAATTCCGCACAATAATATTTTCATTTTCGGCATTTTCTCGTCGAAATCTATAAGATCGTATAAAAATAACTTAAAAAAAAAGAGTTCTCCAAAACGCAGTGAAACTTGAAAATTCAGGTCTAATACTACCTCCAGGTAAAAATGCTTGTGGTTGCTCCACGCGTTCCAGAACCAAAAAATCCACGAACGAGATTGAAGTTAGACGATGCAGCGTGTGGTATAGCATTCGCACCTGTCTCGGAACCCCCGTAGCAAGGGTTAAATCGCCTCTCACAGCTGTGCATCAGCCGGAGATTCCAGTCAATGGTTCGCCGATCGGTATGTGTCCTGTTTCTCAGGTGTGCGTACGCTGTACGTGGCCGTACACGTGCGCGGTGCGTATACAGGATCCATAGTATATATATATACATATATACAGGTATAACACCTCGTACCTGTGCAACACCTCGTACCACAACGTGGCCCCTGGCGTACCGACAATGCGAGAGCTGCGGCAGAAACTCGTCGAGAGCTCGATTCAGAATAATCCCGCGGTTTCCTCTCTTATTTACAGTCTAGCCGCGTCTCGTTCCCTTTCACGAGGGCACACGTCCCCCTATCCTCGTCCCCCCCTTTAATTCCTTCTCTTTTCAAACTATAGTACACACGCTTCCATCGTGGGTATCCTCAGCTACGTCTTTCCTTCGACTCACCACGAGCTAACCCCTTTCGATGTTGCGACCGACTTCGTGCCAGCCCTTTTTATCCTTCGCGATGTTTCTCTCGTTCTATCTTTTTCTGATTCTAGTCCTCTGTCCCTCTCTATGGGCTCTCCGGTTCGTTCCCTCTCAATCGCACAAATGGAATTCATTTCTAGTTCCTTGACTCCCGTGTGCTCCTTTTCTTGTCTCTGTTACGCTTGCAGCGGGCTGAAAAGCTGCTTCTCGCTTCCGTTCTGACTGTTCTCACGTGCACGAAGACGAGAGGAACACTGTTTTCTGGGGGTCTTGAAGAGGATTGTTGTCCGAGGACGCTGCGGAAGATCGTTGTCCGAGGAACTTGCAGAAACGCGGAGGAACCTCGGGAAACAGTTTTCTAAATATTACTCTTAGGAGTAGAGATTTCTTAGGACCCTGAGGAGGACAGTTTTCCGGGGATCCTGAGGAAGACAGTTTTCGAGAATTTTGTGAGACACAGTTTTCCAAATCCTCTGAGTCAATTAACCCTCTATGGGCCGAATTTTTGTTTTAACTCCAAAAAAATTGTGGGAACGAAAAATCAGAAATTATAAACCTACATATGCAAATGAAAACAAATTTTTGCGTTTAAACAATTTTATTGCGATATATTCACTTTCGAGTCACACCGGCCTATAAAGTTACAAAACTGTATCATTAAAAACAGTAACAAATTGAAAATTGAAATGCAAACAAATAGGTTGTTATTGATATACTAACCCAGAGTTATTATGTCCACTATTTTTAGTTTGGTAATCATTGACAAAAGCACAAATAATATCAATTGGATCAAATGGTTTCGCGTAGTTTTACTGCCGACAGTTTGCACAGCATTTATTTTGTTATTTCAGGTTGATGAGCCTAGCAATGGTCATGAATACTAGTATTGGTTGTGTTGGCAACGTCATAGAGTTAAGATTTGTGAGCCATCTCATGAAAAAAACTATAATTATTTTGTAAAATGTCGATAAATTAAAATGTGACCTGAAAGTTACACGAGCCCATAGAGGGTTAATTTGTGTGAGACACAGTTTTCCAAAGCCTCTGAGTCAATTAATTTGGTGCAATGTTTTAATACTAAACTTACCGAGCATTGAAACTAAAAGACTGAAGACTGAATTTTCTTAGATTTTGTGTGACTGTTATTATAATATATGCTTGAATAAAGAAATCTATCGAATCAATTCTCGTGAAAGCATCTTTACAGCATCAATACTTGCGAAATAAAAAAATTTGGAACCGGTCATTTGACCGGCGGTGGTAGGATTAGTGTTAACAAATTATTCTGATTCGAAGAGCGGTTGAATACTTTCGCGAGCCACTGTAGGTGTTTATTTTTGGATTTTGTGAGCACTGAAATGGTTTGTAACAGTAGTTCCCGAGCTATTGGAGGCACCTTCCCCGATTACGTTCTTCCCCCACTCTTAGACTTCATCGTTATAATGTATAGTAGTGGGAAGCTCCCACCACGAGAGCCGCGCGGCGCACGCAGTACTAACTCTACGGCTGTACGTAGTAGTGGGGAGAGTTCCGATGGTGGGGACCTTACAGTTCTCGGGGGAGGGGGGATACGTTGGAACTCCCTGCTATAAAGGGTTAATAATATGAAATGTGCACATATGGAAGGAAACTTTTGGGACAATCTAATACATTAATCTGTCAGCATTAAAAATTTTAAAAATCCATCAAATAATTGTTCCAATTCTGAGAGACGATGTTCTGAGGTTTAAAGCGTTGTACGAGCGTTTCCAAAAGGTTTTTGCGTGAAAGATTTCCGCCGTATCTCCTAGCGCTACCATTCGTTAGCATGTCGCACGATCGCGTGCACGATACCAGTTGAGCAAAGTCAAAGGACCGGAGAAGCGACTCTGCGTGGTCTCTAGCTGTTACCTTGACAGCTCCCTGTACGCTACCAGACCGTCGACTAATTTCCTCCTGGTCAATACGCAAGCATATGCGTGCTACGAAGCCGGTCTCCGACCGCGGCGGTTTTTATTCGATACGCCGAGTTATTCGAATTGAAAGTCGATTGCCGGGATATAAACGAGAGATTTAATCAGTGTTCTAAAGCACTGCGACCTCGTAAAGGCAGCCTTGAACCAGAACAAGAGCCTTCGCATTTTTCTATCAACGCGAAAAGTGTTCTTCGCTGTGAAACACATTGATCTTTCACGAATGAGCAAGTTTAATAGTTGTCTGTGTAAACTCACCGTAGAAACAATTTGTAGTAATCTTGTTTATTTTTTGAGGAACAACATGGTTTATCAAGTTTAACAAATTCTTTTTGTTTCAATCAATAGTAGAACATATCGTGAACATGTACTTAAAATGTTAGATACAAGATTGGGTGTTGAGGGCACTAGATAATTGGTATTGTATATACATTTGTACTGTATATTTTTAATGACAAAATTCGTACATGTTCCTTGAATATGGTACGAATTATCCTGAAAGTTTGGAAAAGATCGGCGTCGTAGTTTCTTTTTTAAAAAATCACAAGCATCACCATGTTTTTAGTTAGTTCTGTCATTTGTACTGTCCGTTCTAGTCATTTGTACTGTATATTTTTTAATGACAAAATTCGTACATGTTCCTTAAATATGGTACGAATTATCCTGAAAGTTTGAAAACGGACGGCGTTGTAGTTTCTTTTTTAAAAAATCACAAACATCACCATGTTTTTAGTTAGTTCTGTCATTTGTACTATACATTCTGGTCATTTATACTGTATATTTTTTAATGACAAAATTAGTACATGTTCCTTGAATGTAGTACGAATTATCTTGGAAGTTTGGAAAAGAACGGCGTTGTAGTTTCTTTTTTAAAAAATGACAAGCATTGTTTTAGTTAGTTCTAAACCGAACCCTCGTTCTTCGAACGGTTAAATGATTTGTTTGTAACTAGAGGGATTGTTAACGATATGAAAATTTCTTGCCTCTGGTAAAAACTACATTATGCCACTTAACATCTCCATAAACATGAATCTCATGAATTTCGAACACATCGCAAGTCACATGTTCATTTTTCTTTCATCGGAGCATCATGTTAAGTTTACAAATCAATTCGCGAATTTATCGAGTACTCGTGAACAAGTAAAATGCATTCGGACTTTCCAAAAAAATAATCTACACATCACATTCAAAGTATTCACTCCAAACAAGCATTTAATGGATGTCGATTAATGGATCTCCAATAAAAAAAAAATAAATCTCCAGTAAAAATAATAGATTCAAAATAAAGTGAAAAATTGATTGTGGGATTTCCCAACGTGCAGAAACATTGGTCATTCCCGCAGACGTACTGTGCTCAAATCCGAAAGTTAAGTTCTCTAGGAGAACCGGCGTGGCAAGAAGACAGGCTCGTCTAATTAGAAGCGTTAATTGCCGGGAGGGAATGCATGCCCGCGCGATTCGAGCTGGGACGATTGGAGGTATCGTTTTCGAAGAGGCCGGATAGAAAATGACGATCTCGCGCGAACGATATTCGTCTCCTAAGCTGCGCGTTTAATTGCTGTGGTACGAACACACGACGAAGAAGAAGAAGACAGCGACGACGAGGAGGACAACGACAACGACGACGACGACGACGAAGAAGAAGAAGAAGGAAACGGTGAAACGGAGGGGAACAGAAAAAAAACCGGTGTACCGAGTTTCACAAGGAGAAACATTCCGGGTTAAGAAAACTCGCGATAAATTACAGACTGACGATTCGATCACGCCGTATAAGGACGCACGAGTTCTCTTGCCTACGCTGCTGCTACGACGCTGTATATACCTCACAGTGAGTTTCTCTTATTTTGCTAATTAGCTCGTAACGGGCCATCCCACTCGAGGTCGCTCTCGGTGGCTGTCTGTGACTGTTTCCGAGCCCCGGCTCAGACTGGGACTGCTCAGGGGCGGCTCCGTTGCCACCACGGGCCCTGGCCACCTCGACAACCGTTTACGATCGCCCAGGGGAAACCGAGAGCCGCCTTCAGGTGAATACTTTGTCACCTTCTTCCGTCGCCGCTCCGCGAGACGTCGAGACGGGCCCACCGTCTAGCAGTCGGGCCTGTTTCGGGCCCGCTCGGCCCACTCGCCACCGAATTACGAGCTATTCCCGTCTAACTTTCAAGTCATTCTATAAATCGCGGACCTTTCTTATCGCGGATCGTGTACACCACTTCATGGTATCAAGGGATCGCTGAAATATGATGTCTTAAAGATAGAAGGTCTCAGTTTCTCACTTCGTTTGGGCCTCACGTTAATGCCCATTTTTTACGATCTTCCAGAATCTTTTATTTTCCGTCGATTTAATATATATATATTTCTATGTTTCACAACGATTTATAATTCTACAGTAATAAAGAAATCCATAGCAATTTTGCCATTTGGATAATTCGTACAATATTCAAGGAACATGCACGAATTTTGTCATTGAAAAATATACAGTATAAATGACTAGAATGTACAGTACAAATGACAGAACTAGCTAAAAACATGGTGACGTTTGTGATTTATTAACGAAGAAATTACAACTCCGATCTTTTCCAAACTTTCAGGATAATTCGTACCATATTCAAGGAACATGTACGAATTTTGTCATTAAAAAATATACAGTACAAATGATTAGAACGTACAGTCCAAATGACTAGAATGTACAGTACAAATGATAGAACTAGCTAAAAACATGGTGACGTTTGTGATTTTTTAAAAAAGAAACTACAACGCTGTTCTTTTTCAAACTTTCAGGATAATTCGTACCATATTCAAAGAACATGTACGAATTTTGTCATTAAAAAATATACAGTACAAATGTATATACAAAAATAAATATCTAATGACCTCAACACCCAATCTTGTATCTAACATTTTAAGTACATGTTGACGATATGTTCTACTATTGATTGAAATATAAAGAATTTGCTAAACTTGATAAACCATGTTGTTCCTCACGTTAATGCCCATTTTTTACGATCTTCTAGAATGTTATATCTTTTATTTTCCGTAGATTTAATATATATATATATATATATATATATATATATATATATATATATTTCTATGCTTTGCAACGATTTATAATTCTAGAGGAATAAAGAAATCCATAGTAATTTTGCCAGTTGTCGCGAATAGAAGATTGAAAGTTGGCACTCGTGTTGACACAAGAATTACTAATGATAGAAGATTTTTGAGAAAATGATGCTTAGGAGTGTGAAAGTATAGGCTTTGCCCTTTAAAATGAGCTTACGTAGAATGTCGTATGATTTTTTTACACAATGTTACAGGAGTTCAAAGGTCAACAATTTTTCGATAGACAAATACTGTGAAAATGGACATATAACTTATGCTTTAATACAATAAAAAATAATATCAAAAGAGGATTTTCAAGGAAACTATCACCTACAATGAGAAAATAGAGGTTTCATTTTTTAAAATCAGCTAAGTTAGAATGTCGTAATATTTGTTTACAAAAAGTTACAGGAGCTCAAACAATTGCAATTTCGCAATTAAAAAAGTAAAATCGCAAAAGTATATCGTGCAGAAGAATTTTTATTAAACAGTGCTGGTAAATTGATTATTATAGTAATGACCTAATGGTTAGAGCTCAGCTTCTAGCGATTTGGAACACTGTTTCCAGCACGATCGATTCGACGATGTCTCCAGAATCCAGTTGGCTATAAAACCCGGCCGTTTGCATAAATTCGTGGATTTTTAATTGGACCGAAGCCAGCCCTGTTCTCTTCCTCCCTTGTTCCCAGATTATGGCAGCTAAAGAAGATAACCGAGCCATGTTGAAGTTGACGCCGGTCCCAAAGGGAAATCAGCACCCCTTAATTATCGAACCCTGCCGTGCTCAAATTTTGAGAAATATAGTTTCGATAATAGCCGATTCGCGTAGAACGGGAACGACCGATACGAATTTTAAGGGATCTTGATGCAGCTGATCGAAAAAATCGATACTCTGCATGAATCGATAGCATAACGCTTCGAAAATATTCTCCTAGAGGGGTTTCATGAAAATTGGAAAAAATTAGGTGTCCATTACCATTTCTGCTAGGGATCGGTTGATACAAGTAGAGATGGAGGAAGGTATACTGCACAAGTTTTCTGAAGAACACTCGAAAACTAGTGAATCCATTGATCTGATTTTTTGCCCCGGTAATCGACAATATTGTATGTTTGGCACAGGCTTGCTATTTTACGCGATATTGTTTAAATAATTTATGTTTGCTTGAAGAAACTTGAAGTGCTTCATCGAAGTGGCACTGTTTTGAGGGGTACGCATAAGCTTTTATATCTGCCGCGTGGATAGGACTTTTCGCGTAAAAAAAATATGCTTAGCTACTGTGATAGTGTAGTAAAATGACTGTCACATTTCAGAAAGATAGACTCAATTCATTGGTAGTAATAAATTCGCAAAGATTCGTCGATTTTCGACGGTATACACGATTCACCAGGTCTCGTCTCATCAAAGCGCAGTACGCTCGCTATGCGCTGCACTTATTGAGTGAAAAAAAATATGTATAGTTACTTCAATAACGTAATAAAATGTCCGCAAAATTTCAGAAAGTTATATCGGCCTCGTTAGTATCAATGAATTCCCAAAAATTCGTCGATTTTCGACGGTCTACACGACTCAACAGGACTCGTCTCATCGAAGCGCAGTACGCTCGCTATGCGCTGCACTTATTGAATGAAAAAAAATATGTCCAGTTACTTCAATAACGTAATAAAACAGCCGTAAAATTTCAGAACGGTAGATCAGGCTCGTTGGTAGTAATAAATTCGCGAAGATTCGTCGATTTTCGACGGTCTACAAGACTCAACAGGTCTCGTCTCATCGAAGCGCAGTAGGCTCGGTATGCGCAGCACTTATTGAGTGGAAAAAAATATGGTCAGTTACTTCAATAACGTTATAAAATAGCCGCAAAATTTCAGAAAGTTATATCGGCCTCGTTGGTATCAATAAATTCGCAAATATTCGTCGATTTTCGACGGTCTACACGACTGAACAGGTCTCGTCTCATCAAAGTTCAGTGGGCTCGCTATGCGCGGCACTTATTGAGTGGAAAAAAATATGTTCAGTTACTTCAATAACGTAATAAAATAGCCGTAAAATTTCAGAACGGTAGATCAGGCTCGTTGGTAGTAATAAATTCGCGAAGATTCGTCGATCTTCGACGGTCTACACGTAGCGTTCCCCCTGGTTAATCGGCGTGCTTTCGCCGAGAACCCACCGGGTTTCGTCTCATCGAAGAGCTGGACTCCCTGTGCAGGTAATTTAACGACGATTCGACGGCGCGGGGGCCGTAAAACCACACGGACACCGAGATCGTCCGCGTCCCTGCGTCGCGGATACGTGTCTCGAATTCCAGCCACTCAGAACCGTTTCTCGAGAAAGAGAGAGATCGAGAACGACCTCCAAACCAGATTTACGAAAATCGCCAAGGGAACGGCGCCTACCGATGATTAGGACGTGCCTCGTCGTGCCAGCGACACTCTACTCCGCGCAGCGAAAAACGACCTCGTAATTAAATAATGATGATTAGCCGCGGATCCATGGTAGCGTCGAGCAACGCGACGAATGCGATGAAGAAGCGATACCGTGGCGAAGGTATGCTGTCGTTGTCGGGGGTCCCGCTCGTCCCTCTTCTCTGTTAAACCCCCACCGCCCCTCTCTTGCAGCCCACCATTGGACATCTTTCGCTCGTACCCCACGGCCGCATCTCCTTTCGCCTCGCGAGCTTCACCTGCGATTCTCTCCACGCGTTACCGTCCGCCTTTTATACTTCTCAGAGATTGACAAGAGCGTATCGTTCCGGGGAATGCCACGGATGGTCGCTCCGAAGCTGTTAACTCGAAGGACATACCGGATCACGAGAGTTTTCTCCCTTCCCCCCTTAATGTCTCGCGGAGTGCTGCGGGCGGTAATTTTGAAACATTCTAATTGTATAAATCGATCGCTGTTTTCGCTGCTCCCTCTATAACGCCACTAGGAATATGATAACTGTTAATTCGAGGATCCTATAGAGTGATAAGAGCTTCCTGTTTTTCCTCCGTAACGTCACGCCGCTTGGAAATGACGCGAGACGCCACAGGAGCAGTGGAAGTTGTTCAGCGCTTGTTCTCATTGGCCCGCTGTGACATTGATCGAAGCGGTAGCTGGTGGCAGTGATGGTATATGGTCTCGGTTTTTTCGCGCATGCGCGACTAAATGCAGGAACGTACCGTACGTCTTATGTTTGTGGGGAAAGTAGGGGAGAACTGTTATTGGCGGGAAACCGGATAGAAGAGTGCAAGACGACACGACGAGACGACCGCACTTCGAAATTTTGGTAATTCAATGTTAATACATTCGATTTCATAATGGCAACTAGTATTGGTGAAGGAGCTACTTGCCAATTCATATTTGAAAATCGAAAAAAAATTTGCGAAACTATGCGGGGTGACTAAGGTGCTCCATTTTAGCCCAACTTTGTACTTTGCTGACGCTAAAATCGTCGCGCATGCGCGAGAAAACCGAGACCATATACCATCACTGGCTGGTGGTGGGGATGGCAGCGAGACGTTAAGGGGTCCCCACATTGAGAATCGAGTAGAAACGCGGTACAGTGTGTTCTGAATTTTCAATTCCATAGTGCTCGAGTAAAATCGAGAATGTACTTCTTCCGTGGCATGGTAATTTTCATCGAGTGTTGATGAATTTCAATTTTGTAAACTATATTTCGCTGGACCAAGACCTTTAACCCTGTGCACCCGGAGCTATTTCAACTAAAAAATCAAACATTTCTTCTAACCTAAAATATTTCCATCGTACACAAGTTTTTTTCGTTATATGCGTACGAAACTGATATAGTACCTCATGCAATATTTAAATGTTTAATAATTTATTACATATGAACAAATTTAATCATGTAAACAATATTTTGAGTAATGGTACGATTCCATCGTACACACGTTTTTTTCGTTACATGCGTACGAAACTGATATAGTACCTCATACAATATTTAAATGTTTAGTAATTTATTACATATGAACAAATTTAATCATGTAAACAATATTTTGAATAATGGCATAGCAATTTGTAGTGGCGCCTCAGAGGCGCCATTCGAGTGCTAAGGGTTAATATCCATAACCTCAATTTCTCTAATCCGACTCGCAGATCAAACACGTGGACGCAGGGTCGGTTTTCGGTTAAGCGTTTCATTTTATTTATTCAAAAGATTGTCGATCCACAAATCTTACATTTTGGACCGATTCTAAAAATTGCGGTTCAACGACGCGTTTTCGCTCTTCCTGGCAGCGCGGAACAAGCACCATAGCCGAGATCGCAGTACACGGGGCACAATAGCGCAAGAAATGCAAGCATCGAGACCGGTAAACAAACGAATAGAGCTCCGTACATGCGTAAAACGTCCCGCTCGCACAGATGCGCGGCTAAATGGTCTGGTACGGTCGACGGTTCTACAGAACGAGAAGCAACAGCGGCAGAAGAAGAGGAAGAAGAAGAAGAACGGTTAAAAGCGGAGGGCGGCAAGAAAGACAAGACAATGGACGGCGACAATAAGGTTGCGCGCGGTCCAACGAAAATAAAATGATACTCGACATTAGCTACCGTTTTCTAGCGCCGCGGGGATATCCTGTCTCATCTCGAAACACGCTTCGAGCTACGGACGTTGTTCGGATCAGCTCCACGTAGAAAGTAGGTTGGTCATGACTTTGCCGACACGAAACTGTACCACGAGAACCCGGGGTGAGAAGCTATGGGAAAGAAAGGGGCCTGATGACGATGTAACTGGAGCTTGTGATTAATAGATCGAGGGACAATCGTGCTGACGGTGTTCTATGAAATTCGATCGCTGTGAAAATAGGTTAGGAACAGTGCCTTTTTCATGTTCTTGAAAAGATTTTGTGTTTGTACGGTTTTAAGGTCGATGGATTGCTAAAATGGAGAATATAGCTTCTATTAAATACTTAGTGGCCGTAGATATCTGTGTGGGGTGTGTACTGGCTCTGGAGAAGCCGAGAGCAACGAGGCCACGCCCACGTAGAACGCTCTATAGACTAAAACAATATTCTTTGCTAAGGAAGAGGAAAATTCACTGTGATTCGAAAAGCTAGATTTACAGAAGATGTAGAAGTTCAACAGAAAGAAATTGCTATATGGAGCACCACAAATTGAACTCAAGAGGAATTAAACCACGCCCACTTAAACCACGCCCACTTAAACCACGCCCACTTAAAGCGCCCTATAGGCTAAGAGAATTGTCCTTGTTCGGAAGGAGGAAATTCGTCAGAGTTCGGAGACACTGTGACCCTAAAAGCAAAGTTTATAAAATATGTAGAAATCTAACAGGAAGAAATTGCTGTATAGTCTATGCTGGCAATCGAGTGCAATTAAGCCACGCCCACATAGAACTCTCCATAGAGTAAAACAATTCTTCCCATCCAAAAAGAATACAATTCAGATCAATGTATAATTGTGTCTCCGGACCCAGAATTTTAGAATATACCGAGTCCAGGTCGACGGGCCAAAGGTTGCCCCACGAGGCACTGATTGCCCCACACATATCCCGAACTATCTAACCAACAACGCTTCGCTTCTCGCCACGGTCGGCCTTTCTATCGAGGTTTCTCAACAATCTCGTCTAGGATTACCCCGCAGTAATTCTCCTCCCTCGAAATTCCACGGGGTACAAGGTAAGGCCCCCAAGGGCGGAGGGGGCATCGTAGAAAGGGGATCGAATCGCCGAAGGATCGGAGGAACAGCGAGAAAAAGATATATGGAGGAGCACGTGCATGTAGCTACGCCGAGCGCATAGAGGACCCTCCGCTCTCTAGACCGTGAGATGGTAAACGGCGATAACGAGGCGCGAGATAAGAGTCGAGAAGGCGCATCATAGGGCCCCGCTTAGGCGAGGAAGAAGTGGGGGGAGCAGCGAGGCCCGGTCGTTCTCTTCTGCCGCGCTCTCATCGCGCCTCGTAGCGCAAGTTCTATCTGTGCATCTATATGTTCGCACGCACGCTGCACGCTATTGGTCGGCGATGCTACCACAGGCTGCGAGAACCGTTTACACGGGGATCTGTCCGCGCGAAATACCATGGGGCCCCGTATTTTCCCCAGACGACCACCATACTTTCGAAATTTCTCAATGGAAACACGCCGGAGACGCGTCGAGTTAAACATCAATTTTTCCTTCCTTTAATAGCAACACTTCTCCAATTTTTTTTAAACGAACGGTCCAACAAAATTAATCTATATTTCTACGACCGAATATACATAAGTTGAACAGTGTATAAGAAATTTGTCAGTTAATTTGATCCACACGTTCTTAATGTAACGTATGTTCATGTTTGGGCTATCGTTGTGCCAATTTTTAAGTGATAGTGGCACTTCACAATTTTTTTAAAAACAAGCGGTTGAAGCAAATTATTTTATGTTTTGTGTAGTTAATATACATATGTTGAGCAGTGTATAAGAAATTTGTCAGTTAATTTGATCCACCCGTTCTTAATGTAACGTACGTTCATGTTTGGCTATGGTAGAGTCAATGTTTAAGTGGTAGTGGCACTTTACAATTTTTTTAAAAACAAACGGTTGAAGCCAATTATTTTAGGTTTTGTGTAGTTAATATACATATGTTGAACAGTGTACAAGAAATTTGTCAGTTAATTTGATCCACCTGTTCTTAATATAACGTACGTTCATGTACGGGCTGCTGTAGTGACATTTTTAAGTAGTAGTGGCACTCCACAAATTTGTTGCTTACACTTAATATACATACGTTGAACAATATGTAAGAAATTGTTTAGCTGGATAGATCAATTTATTCTCCGTCAATCTTATATACCTTCACATTATCGTTGCTTCGCATCTAACAGCGATTACAACATACAATTATAATAAAACAAAAGAACAAGAATAGCGATTGTAACGAACCATTTCTAACAGAATTCAGAGTACTTCCATCAGCATCACCGTCGGGTTTCGCTTCGATAACTAATTTCCAACAACCAACAGTTCGAAGAAATCCATCAATCTTCGGATTTTTTCAGAACCCGCGTATTGATAGGTTGTTGACACTGAAAGCACGTCACGGATGAAGTGTTCAGGCCTCCCACAGCCTCCCACATCGTACCACAATAGATACCACAAGCAATTCTGGACGGACGCGCGTCGGTTCGTTCCGTCGAATCGCGAGAAAGTTCAAGCGAAGTCCGTTCGCGCGTGAATTATTGCAGCCACTTGTAACTCGGCCCCGCTCGCAGATTTCCACAGTTTGTAAAACAGCTTGCGCTTGGGATTTAACGGTTTAATAATTTTGCAGGTGTGGCAAGGCCTCATTGTACGCGATCCGGCCTTTATACGGCTTTCCTATGCTCTCAGAAAATACGTGGAGAGCCTGGAACTATCGCGTGTAACGCGACATTTTTTCCCTTCCATCGGACCTAGACACGATCGACCGGCTAAACGCCGTTGCAAAATCCCGAATAGTTTCGATTCCACGCTCTAATTGAAACAAGACCACCGTACAACGTGGACGCCTGTTTATCGAAGCGTTGGCGGCGCTGACAGGCGGTGCGGGAATCAAAAAAGTTGATAAAATCCTCCGTGTGTATTTTATTACCTCGTGCTCGTAAATAACAACCCGGTTTTACATTTATGCACTAAACCTGGGTACAAGGTGAACGTACATTTTCGGAATTCGATTAGCTAGAGTGAGAGCTACTGGTGTCTATTTTAAGCCGAATTAATGCAGGTGGAAAGTTGTACGGTTTGAAACGGTTCTACATTGGTGAACATCATTTTTTGATCGTGCACAATATACAGGTGAACAATTTCCTATATACTGTTCAATGTGTGTATAATAATTACAAGAAACATTAGATTGATTTACTTGAGCTGTTTGTTTAAAAAAGATCCCAAAATTGCTCTTATTATTCATTAGTGGTTGTACATCACAGTCGTAGCACACTGGCAAAAATTGTGCCAAAGAACGAGTTGATCGATGTGGATGAAAAATTTCCTACATATACTTCAATACGTGTACAATATTTCTGAGAAGCAATAAGTCGATATCTTGAATAGTTTGTTTACAGAAAAATCCCAAATGTGATGTCACTAGTCACTAGTGGGATTGCATGTAGTACAACAGCGTACAAATTGGCAAAAGATTTAGACAAAGAACGAGTTGATCAATTTGGCTGAAAAATTTCCTACATACACTCCAATATGTGTACAATATCCCTGAGAAGCCATAATTTGATATCTTGAATATTTAATTTAAAAAAAAATCCCAAATGTGATACTGCCCACTAGTGGTATTGCATGTAGTACAACAGCGTACAAATTGACAAACAATTTGGACAAAGGACGAGTTGATCGATGTGGATGAAAAATTTCCTACATATACTTCAATACGTGTACAATATTTCTGAGAAGCAATAAATCGATATCTTGAATAGTTTGTTTACAGAAAAATCCCAAATGTGATGTCACTAGTCACTAGTGGGATTGCATGTAGTACAACAGCGTACAAATTGACAAAAAATTTAGACAAAGAACAAGTTGGTCGATTTGGATGAAAAATTTCCTACGTATACTTCAATATGTGTACAATATCCCTGAGAAGCAATAATTTAATATCTTGAATATTTGGTTTAAAAAAATTCCCAAAAGTACTCCTCCTCAATAGATTCGTAATACAGTAAGTTACGAATTGGCAATAATTTGTACACAAAACGGATGGACTAATTTGGATGAAAAATTTCCAAAACGTACTTCAATATACATACAATAACCACAGCCAAACAATAATTTAAAATACCCGAGCAGTTGGTTAAAAATAAATTCCGCAATGTCCCCTATTTTCCAGACGCAGCACCTCGTTAGTCTCCACTATTTTAACGAGGATTTCAGTTAATTGAGAGAAGCAGCGGTTAAGCATACTCGCCGTTGACAAGTATATACCCGAAGCTGCCTGACAAGACGAAGGGCTTTCGTTATCTTCCGTTTCGCAGCCGTACCAACAGAGAACGCGAAACAGAGAGAACAGAGTGGAGTAAGAAGACGTGGGGGACACGAAATTCCACGAACGGAATTACGCAAATCAGACTGCGAGCGCTCGTCCTGCGGTGGCAGAGGGACTGCTCGCTATCTTTCCTCGCGGATCTCGCAGCTCGGTTTAGGTAGGCTCTGTCTCTGTTCCCTGGGATGCAAAGACACACCGGACTCCGAAACGAGACGATGCCCGCGCGCGAAATTTGCAAGTCCGGCGAAAGCACGATGCGCGGGGCCGCATGCTGCTCGAAGGAGCCACAAAGGGGCCTTCTGGGGGCCCAGCGGTATCCTCCGGAGGAAAAAGGAAGAAAACAATCTCACCGCAGAAACAGAAGGAAAAGAAGAGAGAGAGAGAGAGAGAAAGACAGAAACGAAGAGATCGGCCCGTGACTCGTGATTCTCGATAGTAGAGAAGTCTACTTCGAAAGTGATCGTCCCCCCCTACCCTTCGTTTCCGCAAATCCGTCGGGGCACTTCGGTAGGTCTGGTGCCTACTGCAGGTCCGCCAGGGCTCGTTTATGCAAAGATATCGTCGCGGTTTATCAGGGATATTTTCTTTGACCCGTCGCGCCGCGAGATTTCCGACACGGGACCTTCTCTAGCGGGAGAGGGAGAGAGAGAGAGAAAGAGCAAAAGAGAGTAGATCTCCGAATTTTATCCGCGGTCGTAACGGCTCCGGGACGTTCCCCGAATAATATCTCCGTGTATCTTTATAGACACTCTGGAACGACGCCACTAATCCTCGATCTTTATATAGTATCGCCGTTAAACCCGTTAAAGACTAACGACGTGTCGCCTGGATAAGATTAGTCCGAGGTTCCGAAGAGCAGTCCGAGTCCTCCCGGTCCTCGAAAACGGTTCGAACCGCTTTTCCCGGGGGCTGTCGGCGGTTTTTATTCGGCCTGCAAATTATCCGGGAACAGGGAATAACGTTAATACCGGGTCCCCGGGTTCGCGGGATCCTGGCAACTCTCTCGGACGCGGAGGAATCGCTATCGTGGTCCGCGTCGACCAATTAGAGACGTTGAAATGGATCGTTAGTAGACACGTCGCTCGTTATCTCGGGAACAGCTCTCTTAAGAGCGAGCAGAGAGCGACAGAGAGAGAGAGAAGTGGAGGATCGAAGGAGTTACCGATACAAGACGAGTCCTCGATATTTGAAGTGCAAGGTTCGCCGAGATGCTGAAGAGAGCCGCCCGAGCGCCGATGCGTCCGACCGGCACAAAGGGAGCTGAAAACGAGACAAGGGAGCCCGGGTTTCGGCTTCCCTTGGACGTTCCCGCGTCCAACGGAGCAAGAAAGAGGGAAAGAGGACGTGGCTGGTGTGTGCTGGGAGCCCTCAAAGCGGTGATATTTAAAGCGTATGCAAAGAGTGCAACTCCGTAGCGGCCAGCAGCAGCGGCGAAAGCGGTTCTCGTTCTCTTTGCTCGGAGAAACGAGAGACACAGGGAGAGGAAGGACTAGAGCGAGAAAGAGAGAGAGAAAGAGAGAGAGAAAGAGAGAGAGAGAGAGAGAAAGGCAAAAAGTCCTGGACAATGGCGGCTTGCGTTCGGCTGCCCGGAATCCGACTCGCGACGATTTATGCGACCTCGACGACGACGACGACGACGGCCCACCTTCTCTCCTCCACCTTCCTCATCCTCCAAGTACGGCTTCTTCTTCGTTTCTTCTACCGTCTTCCTCGCTTCGTCCCTACGCTCTTGTCCCACGAGGTTCAACCCTCTCGTCCCTGCTGCTGGCGGACGACCGCCACTCGAAGCACATTCTCCGGACAAGAATCCCAGGGTATACGAAAAGCTCGAAATCCTCGCGATCGAGGAGCGAGGAGGATCTGCACAGGAGTCTGCTGGAGATCGAGAAGTGGATGGTTCGATGCTTGCTGTTTGGTCCTCGGGTTTGAGGCTGGGTGTACACGCTTTAGAAACTGCTTGGGATCTCTGGTGGTTTTGGGAGAAATGGAACCCTCAGGGTGAGAAGGTTGGTGATCAGTGGATTCCATGCATTCATGGATAAACGAGTGGATGTCATTTCAAACATTGAGAAGATTAAATGAATTCATGAGTATCTACGTGTTTCTTGCAAATTAATGAATCTACTAAACGGAGAAGTAAACTGCTATTTAATTTTTCGGTTAATCTATATAGATTGAGGTAATTTATAGAGATTTTAGAGAAAATTTTTAATTCATTTTTATCTAATTAACACCCTAAATTTTTTAAATAATAATTTCAGGTTCCCATAGCTTGCAATGAATGCAAACATGATTTATCTCCTGTCAAAATTCGCAGTTTAGTAGACTGTGGATTTTATATATTTAAAGACAACATGAGTAGACGTGATTTTCAACAGTAGGAAGATTAAATGAATTCATGAGTATCTATATATTTCTTACAAATTAATGAAATCACTAAACGGAGATGTAAACTACTATTTGGTGCTTCTTTCTTGCAGCAAATGCAAATAATGTTTATCTTGTATGCTCAGCAGTTGGATTTTATGCATATATGAAAAAAATGGATGGGCCTAATTTGAAACAGTAAAAAGATTGCAAGAATTGAAGTCTGTCGATGTATTATTTCCAGCATTCTGAAATGATTAAAGAAAGAAAGAAATTTCTAAGTCGTTTTTGTTTCTTGCAAGTGTAGTGGACAATGTTTATTTTCCACAAAAATCCACAGTCTAGTGATCGGCTTGGTCCATTAAGGGATTCTGAAGACCTAGGACTCAATCTTTTACGATTCCAGGGATGTAGACCGACTTCAGTGATTCTGGAGTTCTGATCTCAGGACTCGGACCTCACAACGAAAGCCCCGCAATTTCCCCAAGCTCTCCACATATTTCAGAACCTCTCCGCAAGTACCCTTCTCTCGCAGTTCCCCCCGAACAGCTCAGATTCCTAGAACTTTCCCGAACTTTCCCAAATGTCCTCCCCACTATCTTCCCTCATTTGCATTCAGTGATTCTAGAGTTCCGATCTCAGGACTCAGACTTCACAATGAAAGCTCCGCAATTTCCCCAAGCTCTCCAAAAGTTTCCAAACCACTCCGCAACTACCCTTCTCTCGCAGTTCCCACCGAACAGCTCAGATTCCCAGAACTTTTCCAAATTTCCTACCTTCTATTTTCCCTCATTTGCATTCAGTGATTCTGGAGTTCCAATGTCAGAACTTAGGCTTCACAACGAAAGCCCCGCAATTTCCCCAAGCTCCCCAAAAGTTTCCAAACCACTCCGCAACTACCCTTCTCCCGCAGTTCCCACCGAACAGCTCAGATTCCCAGAACTTTTCCAAATTTCCTACCTTCTATTTTCCCTCATTTGCATTCAGTGATTCTGGAGTTCCAATCTCAGGACTCAGACTTCACAACGAAAGCCCCGCAATTTCCCCAAGCTCCCCAAAAATTTCCAAACCACTCCGCAACTACCGTAGAACTTTTCCAAACTTTCCCAAATTTCCTCCCCACTATCTTCTCTCATTTGCATTCCCGATCGGGTCAAACGACACCTCGGTACAAGGATCTCTCAGGAAAGTTGGGAGCGAGGGCCCGAGCCCTTGGATAAGATAAGACCGGTCATCTTCTATCCGCGGCTCGGCTTCGCTTCGCGCCGGGTGCCATAAACTCGGCCGTAAAATGAAGCGCGTTCCTCACTTTGTCGCCAGGGTTTTATGGAAGGTTCGTGCAGTTCGTTCGTTCATCCGAGGAGTTCTCCGCGTGCCCGCCTTATTCGGCGAGTTCGTCTACGCTGTTTTTACCCCGGCTCGCGAGACTCCATCTTTTTCTCTTCTTTTCTTTCGCGACGATCATACCGGTCGCATAACGACCGGTCGCTGTTTTTTCGTGTTTCACAAACTCGTGGGCCCTCTGCGACCGGGGGTTGAAGATACGATGGAGGGGAGTGGGGATTGGAGGCATGGTCCTCCAGCTTTATCGGAACAGGTGCTCGTAAAGCGGCGGTACCGTCTTCCGGCGCTAGTCCTCTCTCCCCGGCCATCTGATAACGCGATTCGATGTCCCAAGCAGTATATACGAAACTAATGAAGCCCGAGGTGACGTCGTCGTCGGTCCCGGGCAACGAGTTGTCGGGCAATAATTATGCAAATTGCGCCGCTAGACCGTCAACCCTCGCCGAGGAGGAGGACGAATCTTCTTCGACGAGGGACCAACGTCCTTTGGATATACCCCGGGTATCGGAACCGTTCAGGCATCTCGTTCGAATTGAGGGGAGAGAGAGAGAGAGAGAGAGAGAGAGAGAGAGAGAGAGAGAGAGAGAGAGAGAGAGAGAGAGAGAGAGAGAGAGAGAGAGAGAGAGAGAGAGAGAGAGAGTATGTGTGTATCGGCGCGCGAGTCGCACCTGTGCCTCGACGATCTCTCGGCGCGGCGGGCTCGTCTGACTCTTTAATCTGATAATCTGATTGGCTGCCGTGTGTCAAATATTGTGGGCCCGAGTGCCAGGCCCCGATCTTCCGTGCGCGAACAGGTTCTCGCGCGGACGCGTGGCTGATTGAGAGCCCGGACCCGAAATCGCTGGATCGATCGGATCTGTACAGGAAGAGCCAGTCTCGGCCGCGAAACCCGAGACCCCTCGGTACTTCAATTACCGATGGGGGTTGGAGCAGATCTTTTACATTGAAACGATTGTCTGAAATTGTAGGAAAGACAGTGGAGGAATCGTGACTCGGTCCGATGATGTAGTTAGTAAAAATTGTTTCTGTTGAGAACTTGACTATCTTCGTTCAAGGATTAAACGGATTTGAAATGTCAGGGTGAATCTGACGTTCGGTTTTACTCGGCTACGGAGTAGGAGGAATTTTTTTTTTAGAGAAACTATTTGACGGATCTTTGTGAAACTCGGTGGTCATTTTTACACATATTTGAACTATGTCTGTGATTTTTTGTACGTCGATATCTTAAACTGTGCAGTAGATATTCATAAAGAAGGAGAGCATGTCTGTTGGGCGGCTGGATTCCAACAGGCATATTTGTTGGTGAACTTTGGGAATTTTTTGGAGACAAACTGTTTGACGTATCCTTTTGAAACTTACTAGTATTATTGACGTAACTATGGACCACGTTTGTGATTTTTTGTAGCTTGCTGTCTTTAAAATTGTAGGCGAGAAAACAACGTTAGGTGTCCCTTTGGATATTTGAGATCGTACCGGTACATTCTCATCTTTAGAGTTCTAGGGATTTTTTTTTAAAAAGAGTATAGATCGTAACGAAACTTAAACATCATATCAATGTATATTTCAGCAACTTTCATATACGTTTCTATCTTCAAAACTGTAGTCGATATTCACAGAAGAAAAACAATTCAAACCCAAGCAATCATTAATTCTCATATCGAGGAGGAAGCATATAGTCCCCTCTCTTCCCTGAAGTAAAGATAATTATAAAACAATTTATGAAAATTGTAAGTACTCTATTCAGTCCCACAGATGAACTATCCACAACATAGTTTTCGTAGAATACGTTTAAAAAATAGCTTTGTACATTTAGAAATTTTATTTTAGTAGTGTTCATTGCACTGTGTGTCGTCTGGACACGTTTGAAGTGTTAAGACGAATCAGAGACAGACTCTGTTTCCAGTGACGATGAAGAAGGAAGAACAGAGTCTCCTCTCTCTCTCATCTCCTCTCTCTATACTCTGTTCTTGATCCATCGATCCCAGCAGAGGGATAGAGGGACGAACTAAACGAGAGCAAGTAGGAGGAGAGACGCACGCTCCGCGATGGAGGAACACGTTCGGGACGAGGTTCGCGCATTGATATGCAACAGGCCGCATATGCGGGCCATGGCGGTCGAACAATACGACCACCGGTAAGGCACCACCGTGTAAACTATCCACCATTCCCGGGCCTATAACGTACCGAACGGTGCCGGTCGATGCGCCACGAGACACTTTACACGGTGCATCGGGTATATGGCGCGGTGAGCGCAAGTCGTGACGCGCCGTATCTTGCATCGGATGTACCACCAGTGTGGAAACACGGATACGTGCCCTCCCTCGCCCCCGACGATCCCCCTCGAACCCTAAGCGAGTTGGACCGCGACCGCGAACAACCCACCCACCCGCTCGCGACCTTACCCTCCTTACCGGCTTCCCCCCGTACGGTCCAACCGCGTTTCATCGCTTCTCGAATTCCGTTCCGACGTCCCGGAGTGATAAATCATAAGAAATATTAATTTTAAAGCTCTATGGGTTCTAAATTTGCCAGATTTTCGTTTGACCTATTTCCTCCTTACTGTCCTCCCCTATACGGTCTCTTATCTGCGTGGGATCATATCGGAGAGGTCTAATAGAAAAATTGAAATCAATGTAGCAGGATTAGAAGAATCCTGAGACGATCATTTCAGGAAAACGATCCAATCCAGAGAGCTGAAATTTTGCGTATGTATTGGTACGTGTTTAAAGTAACATCACAAATTTTCCTAATCCTTTTTCCTAAAAATTATGAGAGTTATTAACACTAGGTTTACAGCACAATATCTTTAATTTGTTGAAAATTTGTCCTAAGGTCGCATACGTTGTGCCATCTGCTACCTCATTAATGTACTTTCGTCATTTCTAACCTATTCCAACTGTACACGCTTTCGTCCATGTGACACCAGTGTTGGTATATGGTCTCGGTTTTTTCGCGCATGCGCGACTAAACGCAGGCACGTATGTACGTCTTATGTTTGTGGGGAAAGCAGGGGAGAACTGTTATTGGCGGGAAACCGGACAGAACAGTGCAAGATATATTTATATATTATATGTACGTACACATAACATTTTAATATAACATACGCATGTTAAACATTCCTATCTGAAAATCGAAAACAAAATTTGCGAAACTATGCGGGATGACCAAGGTACCCCATTTTAGCCCAACTTTGTACTTTACTGACGTTAAAATCGTCGCGCATGCGCGAGAAAACCGAGACCATATACCATCACTGCCTGACACATGTATCTGTGATCTGTGATACAAACGATATTATTAACAAACTAAGTGTCGTGATCCACCTGTCGATCTTCCACATAATTTACATTTGTTGAGATTGTGAAGTTGCGCCATGAGGACTTAAATTGTTGAATAAGCCCTCATGGCTTATTCAGATTTCTTTGAGCATATGTTACACAAAAAAAATTGCTAAAAGTTTGGAAAAATACATGTTCTCATTGTTTTTATAAACGAATATAAAATAGCACTTTCAGTGCCCCGTAAACCCAGTGTTGTGTGTGTTCTGATCATGTTGCGAAGGGTCCCTTTCATTTAATCAAGAAATGAATTGATCGGTCCAGGAAGATTGTGATCAGTTTAGGAGAATTGTGAAGTAATGGAGCGGTCGTAGAATGTTTGAGGAGTCCGCTCGTAGGTTTCACGAAATGTTCCGAGCGTCCTGTCGAAAACGGATACCGCGTTCCTCGGAGGCATCGCGCACAATAGACTCCCCCGTATGATTTACATGCCGTCGCGTCGGTTCCCCCCTTTGGACAGAAGAAAGAGAGGTACAGGATGCTAGCGGGTCCCGGAGCCTGCCTCCTCTTATGCGATCGCGCAGGGACCCGTGGGCTTCGACGTACTCGCACGTACACCAACACGTGGGCGTTCGGCTACGAACGTCGCCGCCGCCGTTTTCTCGTGACGCGACTATGCTAACGCGGTAACGCCGCGCGTGGAATACGTTTCCGATGCATTCAACGGCTACCGGACCGAGCAGATACTACCTTGCTTTTCGGAGGGCAACGATTAATCCTGATACCGGCGGGAAACTCGCCGCAAACGAACTTAAGCCTTTCCCAGCCACTCAACAAACTTGCAACTATGGGAATTTTTGTTTTTTAAACTACTTGACGTATCTTTATGAAACTTGGTGGTCCTTTTAACACAACATTGAACTATATCTCTCATTTTTTGTACGTGGATATCTTCAACGGTGTGGTAGATATTCATCAAGGAAGCAAATGATGTCTTCTGGACATCTGACTTCCTAAGTGAATAATGGTTTTTCAAATTCGGGAATTTTTTTTAGAGACACTGTTTGATGTATCTTTTTGAAACTTAGTGGTATTATTGACGTAAATATGGACCACGTTTGTGAATTTTTATAGCTTGTTATCATTAAAATTGTAGTAGATATTCATCAAAGAAGCAAATGCTGTCTTCTGGACAACTGACTTCCTAAGTGAATAATGGTTTTCAAATTCGGGAATTTTTTTTAGAGACACTGTCTGAAGTATCTTTTTGAAACTTAGTAGTATTATTGACGTAAATATGGACCACATTTGTGAATTTTTATAGCTTGTTATTATTAAAATTGTAGTAGATATTCATCAAAGAAGCAAATGCTGTCTTCTGGACAACTGACTTCCTAAGTGAATAATGGTTTTCAAATTCGGGAATTTTTTTTAGAGACACTGTTTGATGTATCTTTTTGAAACTTAGTGGTATTATTGACATAAATGTGGACCACATTTGTGAATTTTTATAGCTTGTTATCATTAAAATTGAGGAAGATATTCACACAAAAAGCAACGTCATATGCCCCTTTGGATGTCTGACACTATACCAGCGTATTCTCCTTAGAATTTTGGGAATTTTTTTTTTAAAAGTTAAACAACGTATCTTAGCAAAACTTACACATCATATTTCTGTATACTTGAGCTACATCCATGATTTTTTATACCGCATTATCTTCAGAACTGTATTTTATATTCACCGAACAGAAAACATTGAAACCGAAACACGTTCATTCATTTTCAAACACGAACCCCCTGGCAAATTCCAACTAAGAAAAATTATAATTCTTTGAACATGTCATAGTGGAAACGTTCCTTCGTGAGAACATACTTCTACTATAAATTAGTATACATTTGAGAAACCTACCTGACGCCGAAGACGAAATAGTCATATCCTTCACGCCACCCACGATACTGTTCTGAGGAACGGTTTCCTTCGCTGTGATAGTGTACCGTGGCTTGTCACAGGTGGCGATCCAATGTCCAGGTGAAGATACAGTGATCCTAACTTCTGCATCTACGGTGCTCTTCCATCCAACTGTATCTGTCGCCGTCACAGTCAATTGATGCAACGAGGACCGAGACAGTGCCTTGTAACCATTCCTCGCTACTTGCAACTCGCCAGTATTGCGATCAATGTGAAAAATCCCGGCGTCGTTGCCGTTTGTGATTCGATAGGCAACTTGACCGAACAGGCCCACGTCTAGATCTGTTGCTACCAGCCTCAAAATTGGTCCCTGAACTGGACTGTCGCTTCTTAGGGTAACGTTGTACTTCTGAGGTTCGAATATTGGACGATTGTCGTTCACGTCTGTCACTTGCACTCTCACGATGGCCACGGTGCTCAGTCCACCTGAAAAAGAGGTTCAATTGATATTATAATTTCTTGTTTGCTTGTTTTATAATTGCTTCTTAATTCAATTTATATTCAACGCACAGACGTTCTTTAGAAATGGTTGCCATTTTTAATTCAGATCATATTCAACCCTCAAATGTTCCCTAGAAATAATTGTACAAATGATCCATCATTGATTTTCTATCACTTTTATTTTATACTTTAATAATTGCATGGATGATCCTTCTGTGCCATTTTCTGACAATTTAATGTCATACTCTATAACGGGGATGGGCATTTTTGTCTTAATTGAGGAAAAACCGCCCCACCACAGCGCCCACTGTCCCCCACCAGCATCCGCAACCCCACTTCGCCCGTTGCGAGCAGTGCGCAGGCCTCGCGCATGAAAGAGAGGTTGGTGGGGGAAGCAGGCGTTTGAGGAGTCCCTACCGTACCCATTCCTGCTCTACAATAGAAAATTGCGAATGAAATATAATTGATTGAATTAAATTGCAATCCGCTCATAGAAGAATAGAAGATTTTGCAGTGTCCATAATTAATAAATATTGATAAGCTTCAATGATACAAAATACAAAGTTTATAATTCATTGGATGAAGTTTTGGGGATTGTCGACAACAGAACGCTAGTGTTTCACTTTGACTTAAAGAATCAAAAATAAGGACCAGAGGATTAATTAGATCTCACTTTGTGGTGAGGGGTTGCAAATATCGGCAAGTTGGGAAGCACTGTATATAGAACTCGACGCGGGTTCATCTTGTCGAGACCAGAAGTGCGAACCCGCACGATTATGTTTATTTCATTCTCGAGCGAAATCCTCTTATCGAGCCAAATAATGTCGGGGTATTAGCCGGCGTAAAGAACGAATCTACGGGGACTCTGCGAACTGGCCGACA
The DNA here is from genome assembly GCA_913789915.3 of Sphecodes monilicornis. Lineage (NCBI taxonomy): Eukaryota > Metazoa > Arthropoda > Insecta > Hymenoptera > Halictidae > Sphecodes > Sphecodes monilicornis. The sequence continues at coordinate 6,255,251 of OU565298.1, read as the reverse complement.
TAAATCTCCCAGCGCCCCGCACCGTGAACTTTTTTTGGAGCCAATCAGCCTCCCACCTCTACATTATTCTCTCCCTTCCCTTCTCTTTCTCGTACCCTCTGGCTCGCTCATCCAAAAAATGTGTCCCTTGAAATTTTTCTACATCACAGAAAAAACCGACTTTTCTACTCCGACTCTCTTCAACTGATTTTATCCAAGAAACATAATCATCAAAACAGTGTTAACATTTAAAACAACATTCCACATTAATTCTCACAATACCGAATCACCTACATTTCAAAAAATGAACAACATACGCTCCAAACTCTCTGCCGCGGAGAAGGAACTACATCATCGATATAACAAATAATCGATGCCAGATTTATTGCTAAACAAACAAGATCAAAAGGGAGTCGAGCGTCTGCAAGAAAAAATCGTCGGAGTGATAATTTGCTCTCGGGTGGTACGTGATATACGGTCTGCCGGAAAGTAATAACGCTCTCCCCGATCGTTCTCCGTAAATCACGTTATTCGTCGTGGCCTAATCGCGCGGGTCCGCTTGCTTTCGTCGGATCTGTTCTCTGGGACCAGGATTAATTAATCGACAGGCTCAACGCGCCGATAACTCGCGTCCTCTCTCGCCGTACGATTTGACTCCTGGTTCATGCGTGCCCGTGCAGCGCGGCGGTGCTGATTTAGGCGAACCCCTGGCGCAAGTGTTAATATTAAAGACAGTATGTAAAACGGGTAATCCGATGTTTAAACGGTTTACACCCGTAACTCATAGTAATATATGGACTCGGCCGGTGCGCGGAGCTCGGAGCGCGGCGAGATTTATAGGTACGAGTGTCATTGGAGTCATGCGTCAAGGGCCGGCGGCCTCCCTTTTCCCCGTGGAACCTCGGCCATGGGCCGTTCCATTCCACTCCCCTTCCATTTCTTCCTTCCTTCCTTCTTTCCTTCCTTCCTTCTACTCTTCAACACTGGGGGAAAAAAGAAATCGAGAAACAAAACCTCCTCCCCCTCCCCCCCGACGAGTCCGAACCGTTGAAATGCCGAACTTCTCCCTACGAATTCTCCGCCGCGAGAAATGCACCCCTAATTTCTCTATCGAACGACTACCTTTCTCCTCGCGTTCCTCTTCAATCTCTTCACCCCTCTTCTTTTCGTCTCCCCTTCTGGTTCTCTTCGTCCGCGTCTGCGCTTCGCCTGTGTTGCTACATTCGCTACCTCTTTCGTTTCCTCTCTCGTTGCGTCGGCATTCCTCGCGCATCTGGTCCCCGAGGATCGATCAAATTAACGATCGAATAAAATCAAACCGAGTGTGCACGTTCGGTCGGGCGGATAGCGAAGCCGTGTCCTCTCGATGGACACCGCTTCCTGGTCAACGACACCGTAACGCTCCCAGGCCAACCCTTTTAATTTCACGCGAGAAGATCGCCACAGCTACGGGGAGCCTTTTTCGAGGGGATTCCACCGAAGGATCCAGGGCCGCGGGAAGATTTATAAAGACGCTGGTGGGCAGTGGTGCTCACTGAATTGTGCACGATCCTGTTACGCAACCGTGAACGTGTGTCCTATTTTTTTCTTATTCCTCGAGAGCATAAACCTTTCGAGAGATATTTCAAGCTGGACTCTACGTATTTACTTTTGCACCAATAGTTTTTTATTTCACTGATTTACGGTTCATCGATAATGCCACGGTTTTATCGAGATAGCACACGACGTCTCCAAGACGTCCATTTTACGTACGGTTTAGGTCTGAACGTATTAAGACCTAAAATGGACGTCTTAAAGACGTCCCGAAATGGACGTCTGTAATTTACATCTTTAAGACGTTCGATATGGACACCTTTAAGACGTTGGAAGTGGACGTCTTTAAGACGTTGGAATTGGACGGCTTTAATACGTTCGGAATGTAGGTCTTTAGGACGTTCGAATTGGACGTCTTTAGGACGTCTGAAATTTACATCTTTAAGGCGTCTTTGAGACGTTCGATATGGACGTCTTTAAGACGTTGGAAATGAACGTCTTTAATACGTTCGGAATGGACGTCTTTAGAACGTTCGAAATTTACATCTTTAAGACTTCTTTAAGACGTTCGATATGGACATCTTTAAGACGTTGGAAATGGACGTCTTTAATACGTTTGGAATTGACGTCTTTAGGACGTTTGAAATGGATGTCTTTAGGACGTCTGAAAATTATCGTCATTAGGACGTATGAAAATTAACGTCTCTTGGACGTCTTTAAGACGTTCTAAATAGACGTATTTAAGACGTTCTAAGTGGACGTATTAAGACGTCTTTAAGACATCCATTTTGCGCCATGAAAATGTCTTACAGGCGCCTAAAAGACGTAAAATGAACGTCTTAAAGATGTGTGTAAGACCTTTATAAGACATCTTAAAGACGTCTATAAGACCTTTATAAGACGTTTTAAAGATGTCTTTAAGACGTTTTAGAGATGTCTTTGAGACGTTTTAAAGATGTCTTTGAGACGTTTTAAAGATGTCTTTAAGACGTTTTAAAGATGTCTTTAAGAGGTGCAGTTTTGTAACATAAGACGTTCAGAACCCGTTCGGAAGCCGTTCGGAGGACGTTCGTAGGATATTCAAGACGTCATTAAGACGTCTTGAAAGTCCGACACCAGGCGTCTTTAAGACGTCTTTCGAACGTCTTTGTGCTATCTGGGTATGGTATGCGATAATTGACCGTTCTAATTACGTTAGCGAAGTTACACATGGGAATATATGTGAGCAATTCTGCTGACGTAAACGGCGGCAAACAGTTTGAACCACAATGAAAACGAAAGAAATCGTGCAGAATTAATGTACTCCAGGTTGGAAAGCATGTTTTGGAGTCGAACCAGCATCGAATGCGAAGAGAATGCAAAGAAAATGTCTACATTCTCAAAAATTCTCGTGCGCGGCAAGACAAATGAACATCTCCGCTAAATGAGCATGCGCATCTCGCACGCTGTAGCTCACAGACATAGCATCATACGATCTGCAAGCGTCGCTGTCATCTAGTCACCCAGAATAATACGTCTCCGTAACATGTTATCTAACATTCATTCCTGACCGATCCTGTCCCGATAAACCCACGGCTTTTCAAATCTATCTTGTGCACTCTCTCTCTTCCTCTCTCCGTCTCTGTCTGGAGGTTTCTCGAGCACGCGTAGACACGCGATGCCGGAAAAAATGAAGAGAAGGAAAAAATAAAAGAACGACAACGGGGACAATGATCGTCGGTGGGAGTAAAGCCCGTAAGATTTATGACGGCGGTGTCAATAAAGTCAGCGGTGTCGTCCCGGGGCCCTCAAGATGTTGCTGCAACATGGGCCGCGCCTTTCTTTGCATTTCTGTACGTTGATCGTAGGACGTGCATCAAGATGCGCGCGAGAATCGTTTCGCATGTGCGCCACGTAATGCGCAATTTCCAGAAGAGAGAAGATAACATCGATCCCCGGGTCCTCTTCGCCGTTCCGTCAAGATCCACGGCGACAGCCGTAACCGAAATCTCGAGATTTTATCCGTCCTCGTCGTCGTATTGTTAAGCGGAAGAGAACAAGCCTCCTCGCGAACGGTCCCGGGCCCTTTAAACACGCGCAGAAACTCTCTGGTGAGAACGCGGAATCGCTCCGAAAACCGGACGATCGATAAACAGTGGTCGATCAATGATCATCGGCGACAATCAAGAACTTCATGCAGATTCCTGTCCTTTCTCCCGTCGCTTTGTTCGTTTCTTTTTAGGAAAAGACCTTTTTTCGCTGATGAATATCGGTATTGCAAGTTTAAAACAGTGTACAGAGGGAGAGAGAGAGAGGAGCAAGAAAACCACGCCCCTTGAGGACCTTAACGGAGTGGGACGGACTTAACCACGCCCCTCAAGACACTCTACTGAGAGTGACCCTTGAAACCTCGCCCTTCAAAATATTTTACATAAAGAAAGCATCGATTATATCAAGAAGGACTAGCGAAACCACGCCCCTCGAGGCACTTCACAGAGAGGGGGTAACGAAACCACGCTCCTCGAGGCACTTCACAGAGAGGGGGTAACGAAACCACGCCCCTCGATGCACTTCTCAGAGAGGGGGCAACGAAACCACGCCCCTCAAGACACTCTACTGAGAGTGACACTTGAAACGTCGCCCTTCAAAATATTTTACATAAAGGAAGCATCGATTCTACCAAGGACTAGCGAAACCACGCCCCTCGAGGCACTTCACAGAGAGGGGGTAACGAAACCACGCTCCTCGAGGCACTTCACAGAGAGGGGGTAACGAAACCACGAGGCACTCTACAAAAAGTCAGCATCGGAACTGCACGCTTCAGAACACTTAGCAGATCGATGGAAACGAAACCAGGCCCTTTAAGATACTCTATAGAGAGAAAGCAACGAAAACACGCACATGAAGACACTCTACAGAGAGAGAGTAACGAAGCCACGCCCCGTAAGGCAATTACAGAGTGATTTCAAGGGAACCACGCCCTTTAACGCACTTTACCAAGAAATAACACCGAAACAACGGTAATACGTCAAGGAAGTCAGTTTAGAGCCGATGAGCAACGAAACCACGCCCTACAAGGAACTCTATAGAGATGCAGCAACGATACTGCTCTAAAGCGTACAGCCCTCAATGGTTATCCAGTAGTTGCGTTTCAGTTTGCCGATCGTGTACTCGAATGAGTTCGCCCTGGCAATGCGAGAGAGAGAGAGAGAGAGAGAGAGAGAGAGAGAGAGAGAGAGAGAGAGAGAGAGAGAGAGAGAGAGAGAGAGAGAGAGAGAGAGAGAGAGAGAGAGAGAGAGGAGGGTGGAATACACAGGCGATTCGCACGAGCGAACGTCGGGATGGTTCAGATACTCGCGGAGGACGAAACGCCGAGGCCATTTCTCATTTTCGCTGCTAGAAGCCGCAACGCCTAGGCGGGGAACGCGTTCGGCGATAAGCATCTGCTGGGAAGAGCAACTATAGTCGAAACGCGCCGCTCTATCGCCCTAATGGTGTCGGATAACGGCAGACCCGAGCCGATAATTATTACCTACGAGCGGGTCCCGGCTTTTGAATCGAGATCCGTGGATCTGCGAACAGACGCTAGACGATGCGAGAGATCGCCCACCGATAGAGTTTCTGCGTTCTGGGCCGTGAACCAACCACTGTTTCGACGCTGCTACATTTTGTTCGCAATAACTCGCGAATCTCCGATCAGAAATTTAGGAAGAGAATTGGATAGGTGATCTCTTATTCCTCTAGTTCAAACCCGAGTGCTCTAATTTCGCCGCTAAAAGAGTTTACCAACTCTAACAACCTCACTGATTTCTTCCTGTGTACAGAAAGTGAATTTTAGAAGACTCGTCTTGGGTGTAGTTGATGGTAGAGTTGTGAGGGAGTATGCTAGGAAGTTGACGAGTGTTTTTCGTTAGGGGAAAACCCAGACATAACCTAAACCTAAAGTCTAACCTAAACCTAAAACCTAACCTAAACCCAAAACCTAACCTAAACCCAAAACCTAAACCCAAAACCTAACCTAAACCCAAAACCTAAACCTAAAACCTAACCTAAACCCAAAACCTAAACCCAAAACCTAAACCTAAACCCAAAACCTAAACCTAAACCTAAACCCAAAACCTAAACCTAAACCTAAACCTAAACCTAAACCTAAACCTAAACCTAAACCTAAACCTAAACCTAAACCTAAACCTAAACCTAAACCTAAACCTAAACCTAAACCTAAACCTAAACCTAAACCTAAACTTAAACTTAAACTTAAACTTAAACTTAAACCTAAACCTAAACCTAAACCTAAACCTAAACCTAAACCTAAAACCTAACCTAAACCCTAAACCCAACCCCAAAACCTAACCCAGGCCTAACCTAAACCTGAAACCTAACCCAGACCTAACCTAAACCTAGAACGTAACCCAGACCTTGAAAAAGGATTTGGAGCCTGATCTCATAGAGTGAGAGAGGTTTAGCGATGGAAGACTATGTGACTTACTAAACCCTCGTCTAATTGTCCAGGGTCTAATTTGTGATATTACCACTGTCTCTAATTCTAGACGTATCACTTCTAATAAATTCACCTAATGCAATCAATTTATATTGATATTTTATAATAGTCAGAATACGGATATTGCTCCTGAAGAGCTAATTAAACTCTCATCTCATTACCCGGGGTAGTAGCTAGGATTTTTTGTTTTGAGGAGCAAGATGAGGTAGCAGGTTAGCTACCTGTTGGAGGATATCCAGCGTCAACCTCCGGATCAATGGACCTCAGTCATTGTCCTCTCTCGCGTAAGGGCAGCGTGGACGGAGCCAGTTGAAAATGGGCACACACCGTGCTCCGGCGACATAAATCATACACCCCATTACAGAGCTACTAGATCTTGCCACGGCGATAGCTAGTGTCTTCCTTCGTTCCACCAACTGCTGGCTGGGTAACGCTCTTTTTCTTCCTGGTGGCACGTTTCCACCGTGTGTCGCCACGCCATTGCCTGCCTGCCTGCTGCTCTCCTCTTACTCTTCTGCTTCTGCCTTTAGCTGTTGCTGTTGCTTCTTCGTTCTCGTTTCCCGCGCGCGTCTCTCACCTCTTTCTCTTTCTCTTTCCATCGCTCTCTTCTCTTTCTCTCTATCTATCTTTCTTTCTCTCTCCTCTCAGCACTCGGCGAGATAAGACCAAGGAAAAGCATTGTTCGCGCGGCCGCTACTTTACGGGCTCCTATTTTGGTCACGGAAGATTCGTTACGGTACGCCGACGCTAATCGATCGACGTATCGAGCGAAAGTTTACGAGATAGCTGAACCTCTATCGGCTCTAACTCTCTGTCGATCCTGCGAATCCTGCGAATCGATGCGGAACCGCTGCCTCGAATAATTAACCCCATCCCCTGGCATGCTGTGATTCTCTTTTCAGACTGTTCACACTGTCGTCTCTCACGCGTTGAAGGCAGAATAATAGGGAAAAAACAGTGACAAAACTTTGTTGCTTTTACTTATTTATTTGTGAATAGTCTAGTGGCATATTCGACACATTTTTCTGACTAAAAGATTGACTAACTAAAAGGATCCCAAACTGACTAAAAAGATCCTAAACACGACCCAGTTTGTCTCGAAATTACTTCTTTAATCCACGATACAGTAGAAACTCGATTATCTGCACTGATCACTGGACCACCAGTGTTCGGATGAGTAGAACAGTTATCTAATTCCAGTATTTAATTACATCTATACTAATCGACGTGTTTGACATTTTTCTGATTAAAACGACCCCAAACACGGAACAACTTCGATCATACGTAATCGTTCAATCCACGATGAAGTGAAACCTCTATTATTAGAACTCATCCGTGAACCACGAATGTTCGGTCGAGTAGAACAGTTATCTAGCTACAGTGTTAGGTTAACTCGATACCTATCATCACGTACGTGACAATGTTCAGTCTGAAACGAGCACAAACACGATACAATTCGTATCGCAATTACTTCTTTAATACACGCTGAAGTAAACCCTCTATTATTAGAACTTATTCGTGGTCCACGAGTGTTCGGACGAGTAGAGCAGTTATCGGGGTACAGTGTTAGGTTAACTCGATACCGACAATCATGTGCGTGACAATGTTCAGTCTGAAACGAGTCCAAACACGGTACAATTCGTATCGTAATTACTTGTTTAATACACGCTGAAGTGAAACCTCGATTATCCGAACTGATTGTCACGTTTCCATTGTATTCTTCGCAACACAAGTTCAGAGGGTTATAGCTCGATGAAATTTAACTGACGGCACGAGTACGATTTCCGTGGCCCCTCGTTTTGAGGTTATATTTGAGTTCTTGGGGTTATTTCAAGAAAAGAATGTATATATAACATAGTGTCAAATCGGCCTGGTTTAGCCGGTAAAGTAGATTTCCTGCTTTTTATAAACCTGCAAATATCTCGGAAACTATGCGAGATATTGGAAAATATATACAGACCTTTTTTGTAGGAAATTGAATTTCCTATAAAAAACATTAAAATGATATCCCAGACCTAACCTAACCTAATAGGTCAATTATATTCACTGCTAATTGAGTTTTAATACATAGACATTTCTTGAGTCTCGTATAAGCAGTTGTGAACGGAGCCTTTAAGTTCCCTCGACTATCATTTAGGGAGGCAGGCAGTTCTGCAACTTCAACGAAATATAAATATACTAGGAAACTGCGCAGTTGATAAAAAAATGTCATAGGACGTAAATTATTGGAAATTTAATTTTCTACAAAAAAGATCTGTAAATATTTTGCCATATCTCGCATAGTTTTCGAGATATTTGCAGGTTTATAAAAAACAGGAAATCTACTTTACCGGCTAAACCAGGCCAATTTGGTACCATATTATATATATATATATATATTTTTTTTTTCTTGAAATAACCCCAGGAACACAAATATAACCTCAAAACGAGGGGCCACGGAAATCGTACTCTCCCCTAACTGTAAGATACACAAGGATATACGGAAACGACCCGTGAAGCCTAAATACTTTTGTCACTTTTATTAATCAACGCATAGTAATTACAACTCGGTGTGTTTAACGTTCGACAATGGCTCTAATTTCAATCTTTCAAAATTCACGTGATAATTGACATTTGTAAATGGATTAAAAGATTTCGGTTGACTCACCTCTGTCAGTAGCAATGACGGGAACCTCCAGATAAGGCGCGGTCTCCCTATCAAGCGACGTTCTCACGCAGATATCCCCGGTATCACTGCGCACCATGAGCTGCTCGGTCTCGATTTTGCCAGCGGCCAGCGTGTAATTCACCATGGCGTTCACGCCGCAATCGGGGTCGGTCGCCTGTACCTGAAAACGACGGAGATTCGTCGAAATTAATCGGTCGTCGTTATGTAATTGCAGGGTGTCGCGACGAGTTGTATAAACAGGAAGGCAAAGCGGACACTGGAGGGTATCGATTAACAACAGAGGAAAGATCCTTGCGTTTTATGAGGGGGGCTGGCCATAACAGAAAGAAAAGGAGGAGAGAAAGAGAGTGAGCGGAGGCGCCCGGTTCTAGGGGTACCGATTTGTTTAATTCTCGTTCGCGGAGTCCTGAAACGGGATACCGTTCCTCTGGCTCTGGCCCATTCGTAATATCGGACCCGCCGGTGACTAATCCGTTTTGGCCCGCTTTTTGCTCCACCTCCCACCGAAACGCGGTGGACGACGTTATAACGACGAGCGTGGGGGCGGTGATGGACGCCTTGGTGCTCCCAGCACTTGTTATTTATGCGGCCATGCTACACCTCTCTGCTCCCGATGGATTACAAGTTGCCACGGTTTTGCAGCCTCACTGAAGTATCGTGACACCAGATTTTGCACGCTGCATGCGACAGGTTAGATGAACTGCCTCGAGTAACACTTAACCCACTGAACCATTCATAGTGCATTGAGTCCTGGGTAAATATTGTGGGATCAGGACCCCCTAGACCAAATACTGTATGGAGATTAGGAACAGTAGGAGGGTTCCGTGGGTATGTGTAAGAGTTGATCAGCTACAACCGCGAGTTCGATTCCCGGCGCGGAATTCCTCATTTTTCCTAAGATCCTACAATATTATGTTTAGGGGAGGCACCTCGGATGACCTTGATGTTCACATATGTTTTCAAGGACAACATTCTGAACAAGTTTCCTCTATACATCTACTCGTCGCTCGGACTTAGTTTCCGAAGTAATTGCAAAAAACCTTCGTTAAAGAACGTTGGATGTTGTAGCTTATGATCTACTGAACAAAAGACGTAATGAGCACAAAGCTCAATAATGGACAGTTATCGAGTTATAATCAGTCAAACATGACAAATTCGAGCTGCCGAATACTCAAACCTCGAGAAGTATTTCTTTTGGAAAAATGTTTGAAACATAATTAGTAGGGTTTCAAAAAATCTGTTAGGTGGTGTCATTATTTTTGAATTTTGAATGACCTTGAAAAGGTCGGTGAACAGAAATCTTTCACAAAAATCTTTGCGTGTCACAGCAGAGATAAGGAAACCACGGTTTGTCACTCCCGTAGTATTTTTTGACTCCAAACCCTCTCTGCTATGTGTGTCTTTGTGTGCGTGCGTGTGTGTGTGTGGATTAATAAAAAAATGATCTTATTATGTATTACCAAACAGTATGGAGACCAAAATGTATGGAATACACTGATATCAATAATATAAATATCGGACGTAGCAGTGCCAGAAAGTAATAGCATTCGGCAGCAATCACGCTAGTATGTTGTCAACTTCATTTAGGTCGCGCAACTTGAAAATCGAAGGAGTGGGGTGGCGGGAGTGGGGTGGCGGGAGTGGGGGTGCGGCAAGCGTGTAAAGTAAATACACTTCCCGAGATTTGAGTATTCGGCAGCTCGAATTTGTCATGTTTGACTGATTATAACTCGATAACTGTCCATTATTGAGCTTTGTGCCCATTACATCTTTTGTTCAGTAGGTTATAAGCTACAACATATGAAAAATCCAACTGATTTTACCGGGATAGATTTTTCATATGATTACTGCGGGGTTCTTTCTTTCAACCTAGAACATTTTTATTCCACGTAAGAATTCAAAATTCTTGAAACCTTACGAAACGAAGAGTATAAAATCGTTGAGAATGTAAAACCTAAAGAATTCGTAATTCTTCAGAGTACAAGGAGAAGAGTATGCAGAATTCCGGAGAGTTTAGGAAGAAAAGAATAAAAAATTCTGAAGAAATGCACGGCATTGCGAAAATTGTGAAGACGTGTGAACTACGGGTGTAAGTATAGGTATTAGCAGGATTTTAGCATAAAAAAGTTTCCGGCGGATTGATCGCGATTCCCGAGCGAAAACGATCCGAAGACCGGAGATGGGAGGTACCAGCGCTCCGGTTGCGGCAGGTTCACGAGAGCTGTATTAAATCGCGAGCAGTTTTACCTGTTATTCCGCTGCTCGGCGAATGTATACCACGCGAACCATTGTTCCGCTGGTTTTGTTGCGCGCCGACCTTGCGGAGAATATCGATTTCAATCGGGGTGTATACGGAATACAATCCGCCGTGGGTTTCCTTCGAAAAGGCCGAGAGAGCATACCGTGCTCTCTCTCTCTCTCTCTCTCTCTCTCTCTCACTGTGCTGTGTTGCTTCTCTGAATACCGGCGCACTCGAACCGAATACCTTGCGCCCTTCGCGTACTGCCGAGTTCTCGTGGTTTCAAAAACGTTCGAGTACAAAGGCGCCTCGATAAACGGGAACGGATTCTATCGAATTTCTAATGAGCGAACCTCCCTCTCTCGATTTACACCGGTATAAATCCACCTAACCGCCTCGTGTACCGCCATTCTTTCCTATAACACCGTCTACGATACTCTAACTAATTCCGATGCAATAAATTCAGTCACGGAATGAATTTTGCAGTGTTCCTAGAGACTTTCCACTTCATTTTCCATGTGCTATATTAGGTAATAAAATCTTAGTTAAAAAACGAACGATATATTAAAAATGTATTAAAAATAAACGATGTATTAAACTAGAGGCTTCAAACTTTAAAATCATCCTAGATTTATTACCATACGATCATTGTTTTTACAAAATTATCATAATTTGAACATCCGCAATACAGGGTGGGGCACTATAAAGAGGTCACCTGAATAACTTGCTTTTGAAGATAGAAGAAAATGCATCAAACCAAACTTACTTGATATCGAGGCGCTCGTAATCTGATGTCATTAATTTTTTTATAGGTGGAGATGTCAAGGAGATATGAAGGTCAACTCTGTTTTTTTTTAAATTGACGGTATGGTTTTTTATTTACATTCTGATAGTGTGTTTCAAGACGAATACAATGACCTATTATGAAGGTCATTCAAGGTCACGCAAGGTCAACTGCAATAGAAAATAAAGTGTCTCAAAGTTGACCTTGCGTGACCTTGAATGACCTTCATAATAGGTCATTGTATTCGTCTTGAAACACACTATCAGAATGTAAATAAAAAACCATACCGTCCCATTTAAAAAAACAGAGTTGACCTTCATATCTCCTTGACATCCCCACCTATAAAAAAAATTAATGACATCAGATTACGAGCGCCTCGATATCAAGTAAGTTTGCAAGCTCAAGTAAGTAAGCAAGCGAGTTAGTCAGGTGAACTGTTTATAGTGTCCCACTCTGTATATTCACCGGGAAATGAATTAAACAATGTACTCAAAAGTGTCTCACTTCATTTCATATTTGATAAAGTTACCGGAAAAAATCTTCGCAGAAAATGACCGATGTGCTACGAAAGTAGAGGGGTCAAGCTTTACAATGAGCCTGGATTTATTACCATACGATAATTGTTTACGAAAGCCATAACAATTTGAACATTCCCAAATCTTTCAGAAATCAAATTCGGTGTACAAACACTTTCTGCAATCACTACAAATTTCCCTAGCCTGCTACCTTCCTAATAATTTTGAATTTCCAAGTCCTTGGAAGGATTCTCATTTTCAGGACACTGTCGCCAATTTTTGCACGCGCTAAGTAAGATAAAAACCAGGCTTGGTCAACAAAGGAACAAGTCCGCGACCGCTCCGCTGGGATTATCTGATAACAGAGCCTGTAGATAGTAGGCGCGAGAATGCAATTTAGAAATGCAAATCTAAATTGGAAAATTATGCAGATGCGACCGAGTCTCTGAACAGGGGACGACGGGGGGCGACGCGGTGGGGGCTGCAGGGGTGGGGGAGAGTTCGCACACGCGAAACCCACCGTCGCCGCGGCGTAAAGCGAACGAATAAGAATTAATCTGTCGATAGAAAGTGAAACTATCGTCGCGGCCGATCATGAGTTATTGGATTAGCCGGGAAAATTGTGGACAGCGTGTTTGTAACGAGATACCTGCCCACGTTTTAACCGTATCACGCGTCGGGCTTAATAATTCAACGAAGCTGAAAGGCCCAGCGATACCATCGTCCGCGAATCGTAAACTGGTTGTCTTTGCAATAGGCCAGGAGGAGATTAAGCGACCACTGGATTGAAATAACGAAGACGCGGCCGAGAAACACCTGTGACAGCTGATCGATGGAAACAGGGCTTTAAAGACCCCCAAAGCTTCATCTGTTTGACCCATATATGTAGGTCCCACAAAAATAATTGTTCGAGAGATGCTAGGATAATCATTTCTCCTTGAAATTTTAGTACAAAAATACATAGTTGACTCTTTGGGCAATTTTCTGCTGATGAACTCGCTTATGTCTCTTTCTAACTTGGCGAGATCGCTGAATCAAAGCTGCGTAATATATTACACGCTGTGAGAATGAAAGAAAAATAGTGAAGGCTGTATTTGTGTTCATTAAGTTTAGAATGTGACGAGTGGGCGTGGCTTAATTGCTCTTGATGTCAACGGGGCCAAAACAGTTCCTCAAAGGGCAATCTTTGAAGTCTATATCTCTGGAACACATTTTGATAACAAGAATTCTCGACGATATAATTAAATTAGTTAAATATCCTTGATTTGTGCAGAGATAGGTAATCGCAGAACAATAAGGCCACGCCCACTGTGGGCATGCTAAACTCAAGCGACAAAGTTATAGGCAACAGAAGCAATTTTTAGATCAATGCCACTGTCTTTACTCATTTATCCTTGAAATTTTAGTACTCAAATAGTCAACTGTTTGGACAATTTTTGACTCGATTTAAACGATTGTTTATACTATTTTTTACACATACTTGTGGTCGTACTGTATTTGGATACACTGATCTTTTTATTATAAAAAATTGCACAAGCTTTAGTTGAACATTATTAGTAAACATTTTCTGCACCTGTTGCAAGAAACAAAAGTGACATATAGGTATTTCTTTATTTCTTCAGTAATCTTAGCAGAACGAAAAGAATATACTGGCACACTCCAATTATTTCAAAATTACAGCTAATCATTTTTATTACAAACTCGTTCAAGGCTTCTCAGCGGTTCCTTAGGTTTTTAAAATGGCATCCACTTCTTGGTTTTTAGGGTTCAAATAGTGCCTCTAATGTTTCCTTTAAGAATATGATGGGGTCTTTCATTTTATCTTGTTTGAGGACTTTTTCTATGACTGTGTAATAATCCTAGGTTATGAATAAAATATAATTTTGGTCGGAATCAAGCGTACACTGGGTCGAGAAGAAGTCAAAGAGGAAGAGGCGTTCTATGCAATTACGAGGAACGTGGTTTAAAAGCTATTTTCTGCTTTTCTTTCGGGTGGAAGGATATTTTCATGCTTCCTGAGGCTTCCTCAGGTGGCAACGTTCCAAGCCAAGAGCCAAGCAAGCAGCGAGCAATGCCTCTTCAAGGTGGCAACAGTGTTGGCGGGAAAGTTATTCGACCGGCCGCCAGTAAATCATTCTTCGCGGACTCCTGCTTTATTATCTACTGTCTCTCTCTCTTGGTTCGGCCGTAGCCTCCGTTCCTTCGTTTTTGTCTTTCCTCGCCTTTCTCGATAGCAGCTCGTCCCTCCTCCACCGTCGTTCCTCTTTCCTCGGCGCTTATGCTCGCTGCTGCAGTCCAGAAAGTACAGCACTTGTCTTTGGTGCAGGAAAACTCGCAAACAAACTGTTCTACTGTTTGGAACTTTCGATTTCAAACTGTTATTTTTTTTTGGAATTATTTTCTCAATATTTTTCAAGAATTGGTGCCTATTGCAGGATATCTAGTTCATCACGCAAACATGCTGATATTGATCCGTATCTGTATAATCACATATCTATAATAATAAGGTTTAAAAGTGTTCAACTTTATACGCGTATAACTTTTGAACCAATGAATTCCTCAAAATAAGATTTTCATTTTTGGCGTTTGCTCGTCGAAATCTATAGGATTGTATAAAAAAAGTTTGAAAATAGAGAGTTCTCCAAAATACAGTTCAACTGAGGTTAACTTCAGGTCAGAAACTGTATGATACCCAGTCGTAAAAGAAGTTTCAAATTTGAAAGAATGCATTTATTATTGGAGCTGTGGTGCAACGAGTGCTAACTGTAGAACTGCAGTCTATCATTCCATAATAAAGAAATATTATTATTATTATTATCGCTCCACAGTATAAATGCACCAAAGAAAGATATTTTTGGTGTAGATTGAGCAACTTCATCACGAAGGTAGTCTATCTCGCGAGTTCTCCGTGAATCGCTTCAGCGCTGCCTTAATCGCGATAATGTTTCAGAAAATTTTAGGCGGGATTGGTAGCGGCACCGACGGACCATGTAGCCGAGTAATTGATCATCGATCGCAATCGGATCCAGCGCGATTCCCAGTTCCCGTGGAACGAGCCGGCACCGTTTCTCTATGGCGCGGCGTCGGCGCTCGTATCACGGATAGATGGCCGACTGCGATACCTCGAACGCGAGAGGAAACTTTAAACTGTCATTAAGCCGGCCCTGGCTGGGTTAAAGGGTTCATTACCGCCCCGGACTTGCGTCTCGATTTCGCTGGCGAAGTACCACTACCATCTTGCTGACTGCGAGCTGATGAACTCGCTTATGTCTCTTTCTAACTTGGCGAGATCACTGAATCAAAGCTGCGTAATACATTACACGCTGTGAGAATGAAAGAAAAATAGTGCAGGCTGTAATTGTGTTCGTTAAGTGTAGAATTTCACGAGTGGGCGTGGCTTATTGCTCTTGATTGTCAATGACGCCAATACAGTGCCTCAAAAGGCAATATTTGAAGTCTATATTTATGAATCACATTTTGATAACAAGAAGAAGAATTCACTTGTGCAGTGAATCGCAATCGTAGACTAATAAGGCCACGCCCACTGTGGGTGTGCTAAACTCAAGTGACAAAGTTAAAGGCAATAGGAGCTATTTTTAGAGCAATTCTGAAGAGCATTTCCCTGGTTTCTAAGGGAAGGAGGCATAGAATCCTCAATATCAGTTCTATAAAATCAGACTTTTATAAGACACGGAGTCTTAGTAGCTTATGGGCGGTTCCCAAGCAGAAGCCCCGCCCATAGTGGCCTCCTACTATTTTCTTACGGAAAGACACATAAAATTCTCAATTCCAGGTCTAGAATAAAATTGGAGTTTCGGTAGACGCACAATTTAAGTAACCAGTGGGCGGCGCCTAAGCAGAAGCCCCGCCCATAGAGACCCCCTATTTCTTTCTTACGGAAAGACACGTAAAATCCTCAATTCCAGTTGTAAAATAAAATTGGTGTTTCGGTAGACGCAGAATTTGAGTAACCAGTGGGCGGCACCTAAGCAGAAGCCCCGCCCATAGAGACCCCCTATTTCTTTCTTACGGAAAGACACGTAAAATCCTCAATTCCAGTTGTAGAATAAAATTGGTGTTTCGGTAGACGCAGAATTTGAGTAACCAGTGGGCGGTACCTAAGCAGAAGCCCCGCCCATAGCGACCCCCTATTTTTTTCTTACGGAAAGACACATAAAATCCTCAATTTCAATTCTAGAATAAAATTGGACTTTAGGTAGACACAGAATTTAAGTCACTAGTGGGCGGCGCCTAAGCAGAAGCCCCGCCCATAGTGGCACCCTGTAGATAAAGCGATCGAGTCTTCAGTTTCTAAAGAGAGTCTCGCTGGTCTCTTTGGGAATGGATACGCGAAAAACGCGTGGAGAGGTCGCACGAGATGGAACGCGGCTCGCAATTACAGCCGCGCGTGTTCGAGCGCGTCCCATCGGAAAGAATGGTCAATCGCGGGACTATTGCTTAGACGGACGGCGAGGTGCGAAGCGCTGCGAAGCGGAGTGAAGCGGAGCTGGGCGAGCGGCTTCGAGTCTGTATCGTCATCGGTCGCTGGCCAGCCAACCACATATAAAACTCGACATACCAGATGCGGTTCGCCGAGTCATCCGCGATTTACGGCGATAACTTTAGCAGCCGGACAATTTGTACCTGTAACGGGCGAGTAGTTGGCTCTCGGCTTTGATCGCGACGCGACGGCACGCCGCTGTCGCGCGACTGACCGCGCGAAATCGGCAGCGATGCTTGTCCAGCTTTCTAGACACCTCAAAGCATCTGAGAGTACCTGACGCCTTCAGACAACTTATTCTTTCCCGCGAAAAATTCTCTGGATCATTCTATAGACAATATTTCTGGGTCATCGCTGGTCTTGTTAAGGCAAATAATATAATTCCTAGGGACCATGAAATAGTACTGGACTTAAATTAGATGGAATAGAATAAACTCTTGGATACGATATGTCTATACCCGGAACGTTTAATTGTGAGATCATAGTTATCGGGATCGTGTAACTCAGCTGGCGTTAATTATTTAAATTATCATCATTAGTAGATTACGGATTTTTCTTTTTATTGTATACTTAATAATTCTCTGGATCATTCTATAGACAATATTTGTGGGTCACCGCTGGTCTTGTTAAGGCAAATAATATAATTCCTAGGGACCACAAAATAGTACTGGACTTAAATTAGATGAAACAGAATAATCGTTTGGATACGATATGTCTATACCCGGAACGTTTAATTGTGAGATCATAGTTATCGGAATCGTGTAACTCAGCTGGCATTAATTATTTAAATTATCATCATTAGTACACTACGAATTTTTCTTTTTATTGTATATAACAAAAATGGGTAACTGTAATTGCAGTAGACACAGCAAAAGAATTTAAGAACGTCAAGGTACTAAGCTCAGCTTATGAAAATTATGAAAAAATAGGAATGAAGCTTCTATTTGGCTTCTGTTCTTTGTAACTGATGCGCACAATTCTTGTTCATTAGACTGCGAATTTTATTCATTTATGAGACAAAACTGGGTAACTGTAATTTTAAACAGTAGAAACATTGAAAAAATCGAAGAGCATGAGCACATTATTTTTGTCCTGTTAATAGTATTGAAGGAAGAACCAAATTTTTGATTTGGTCCCAGTACCTATTAATTCATGAAGAAAATTTTTGTTTTCCAATAATGATCCGTAGTTTATTACCAATACATCTCGATTATCTTCCTAACAATAGAAAATTACTACCAGACAAATAAGTAAGCGACTGAATCCTCGCAGATCAGGGAACACACAACGAGTTCAGAATCGGCGCAAATGCTGAAGTTACTATTCCCTCTCGAAAACGTCAGAAAAATATCGAAGGCCGAATGGCACCGTAATTAAGCGAACAAAAGGGCACCAAACTAATTTCTGCAGCCGGTATAATTAGTTTAAAAGCTTCCACGAGGCCCGCGATGCTCTACAGAGGGAATTAAAGAACGAAAGAAAGAAAGAACGGGGAAAGAAACGCGAAAAAAAGAAAAGAAAGAAATACCAACGACGCTGGTTCCGCGGAAACGTTGGCGGGGAGTAACGCCGGTAGAAGAGAGCTCGCGTGTACGATGCAATTATTTCCGAGAGATATGAAGTTCCGTTCGTATAGATACGTAGCTGTTCAACGCTTAAGAAGGGCCCATTACGAGACTATAATCGATCTCGCGCGTAATTGCTAGACCGGTTTGCAAGGCGTTCCGGATCGTGTGCCACACAGTTCGGGACGTTGCACGGACGCGTATCAAATTTTCCTCGTGTTTCTGTCTAATAACGTTCCCGTTTCCACGCGCGAGGTGCTTTTACAGTTTAATCGAACCGGCGTCGATCGACAGTTGTTTCGTCGATCCACGAGAATCGAGGGGGATTGTAGAGAGTCGGATGAGCTTGATTAATACGAGCGATTCCAACGAGTTAATGGCCCCGCCTTTTAGTATTTCCTCCCGTCGGGGAAAAATCTTCGTTAATATTGTATGAAATTCCCGCGCATTAAGCTCACCGAAAGGCATTCCCTCGCATTCCCCGGGGTCAACGATGCCGCGCGCAACAGGCATTCGCCTAAGTGTACGAGCCGCGCTGACGATGCAACGATATTTCATACGATTATCCCAAGCATCGTCGGGTTACTAAATCATCACCCGAAGGGGGCACTGTCTTCTTTCCGCCGCGGCCATCGCGTAATCTATAAAACTGGGCCAACCGACTGAAGTGAACTGCGATCGCTGACCGCTATGGTCATCAACAAAAAGAACCCCGCACTAATCATATGGAAAATCTATCCCGGTAAAATCAGTTGGATTTTTCATATGTTGTAGCTTATGATCTACTGAACAAAAGATGTAATGGGCACAAAGCTCAATAATGGACAGTTATCGAGTTATAATCAGTCAAACATGACAAATTCGAGCTGCCGAATACTCAAATCTCGGGAAGTATTTATTTTTTGGAAAAATGTTTCAAACAAAAATAGTAGGGTTTCACAGAATCTGTTAGGTGGTGTCATTATTTTTGAATCCTGAATGACCTTGGAAAGGTCTGTGAACAGAAATCTTTCACAAAAATCTTTGCGTGTCACAGCAGAGATAAGGACCCCACGGTTCGTCACTCCCGTAGTATTTTTTGACTCCAAACCCTCTCTGCTGTGTGTGTGCTTGTGTGCGTGTGTGTGTGTGGATTAATAAAAAAATGATCTTATTATGTATTACCAAATAGTATGGATACCAAAATGTATGGAATACACTGATATCAATAATATAAATATCGGACGTAGCAATGCCAGAAAGTAATAGCATTCGGCAGCAATCACGCTAGTATGTTGCCAACTTCATTTAGGTCGCGCAACTTGAAAATCGAAGGAGTGGGGTGGCGGGAGAGGGGGTGCGGCAAGCGTGTAAAGTAAATATACTTCCCGAGATTTGAGTTTGTCATGCTTGACTGATTATAACTCGATAACTGTCCATTATCGAATTTTGTGCCCATTACATCTTTTGTTCAGTAGATCATGAGTTACCAACATATGAAAAATCCAGCTGATTTCACCGGGATAGATTTTCCATATGATTAGTGCGGGGTTTTTTAACCGAACGTTAGAGACAACCACGATGTTTTCTTTTGTTACTTGAATACAGAAATTCCTTTTATATGAAAGTTAGTACAGATGTATTATACAATACTCTAAATGTCAAAAAACTGTGAAGTAATGGAGATTGCCTTTCGATGTGTGTCTTCTGGGAATTATTTCTGTGACACAGCAATTTTGTACAAATATAGTTCATGCGGGGTTTGAATGTCTGTATATTAGACTTCGTTCAGGAATTTTTTCATTGAAAGATATTTATATATAACCAAATTCGAGAAATGGTTATAGCTTATAGTGTTTTAGCCCATGATGTTGCGGAAGAAGGGTGCCTTTTAAGAATTATTTCTGGGACACAGGAATTTTGTTGAATTTTGTCCATACTGAGTTTCAATATGCGTACATTGGACTATGTTCAGGAATTTTTTCAAAATTCATTTTCGAAAATCATAGAAGTTAGATTATGGTGTCTCATCTTGTTCAAATCAGAAAACGAGCGTCATCAGCACTGAAAAGCTTCTATAACTTCATTGCACGTTTACATTTTGCAATCAAGAAATTTATGAACACTGTCCAATATCTAAACATTCAAACCTTCTAACGCAAAAAATTCGCCAAAATTCCTTTGTCTCGGAAAAAAATTCCGACGCTTTGTCCTTTCATCGCCATTTATCAATTTCCTAAACTTCCTTGAGACTCGGTATCTTCAAACTCTCGAACATTTGAACACTTTCCTGTATCAGGAGTCTTCAGTGGACACTTCCAGAATCCTGACTGAACCTCTAAAAAATTTTGAACTCAATTTATAGGCGATTTTTGGGTTTAGGTCTAATAAATTGCAGGGAGAGGTCGAGGTAAGGGAAATGTTCGGGACGCGGTAGTGGGATTTCGTACGGGCCTCCCTCGGTCATGGCAGTCGGTCCATGGTGCCGCCACCCTTCTGGACACGGGAGAGTCGGTATCCGAGGGTTTTTCTCTCCATAGCCCGGCTCCTAACCCCCCGTCGTCCATCGTCCCGATGGTTTCCGTTGGTCGTGCGTGCGACCACGCGAGCCGCCGGTTTTTGCTCGCTCGAGCTCGACAGATAGAGCTGTTCGTCGAGTAAGCTGGGAAGCCATCCTCG
Organism: Sphecodes monilicornis; assembly: GCA_913789915.3. Lineage (NCBI taxonomy): Eukaryota > Metazoa > Arthropoda > Insecta > Hymenoptera > Halictidae > Sphecodes > Sphecodes monilicornis. The sequence goes on along the minus strand of OU565298.1, from coordinate 6,234,329 downwards.
GTATTCCCGGCTCGCCGACTCTCTGATGGACTGACAGTCGTCCTCCACCGGTGCCACGAGTATTCCTCGCGATCCTTTCACTCTTCCTTCCTATCCAAGCGCGTTCTTCGCGGTCCCGAGCCGGCACCGAGCCGTTTCCCGTCCAGTTTCAACGGTCTAAATCAGTCCTGGACCCTGGGTGCCACATAGAGAATAGTTAGAGCTCTGTCAAAAGCCGGAGCCATCAAACTGTTAGCTAGATTCATCAGAAGGTATATAATAAATTTTCATCGAAGGCTAAACTTTGTCTATTCCTATCCTTTTGGGGAGGAGCTAACCTGTGGGCGGGTCCAGTGATCAGGCACGGGCGTGGCCAAAATCCAGACCTATCAAATCATTAACTGAATTCATCAGAAGACACACAAAAAATCTTTATTGGAGACTAGAATGTTGTTCTTGAGAAGGAGAGCGCAGAGAGAACTTTTGAGATTTTGGGAGGGTTCTAAATCTAGGATGGGCGTGGCTGTGGACTGTTCTATGGATCAATCATAATCCGGAACCATCAAACTGTTAGCTAGATTCATCAGAAGGTATATAATCAATTCTCATCGAAGATTATACTTTGTCTATTCCTATCCTTTTGAGGAGGAGCTAACCTGTGGGCGGGTCCAGTGATCAGGCAGGGGCGTGGCCAAAATCCAGACCTATCAAATCATTAACTGAATTCATCAGAAGACACACAAAAAATCTTTATTGGAGACTAGAATGTGATTCTTGAGAAGGAGAGCTCAGAGAGAACTTTTGAGATTTTGGGAGGGTTCTAAATCTAGGATGGGCGTGGCTGTGGACTGTTCTATGGATCAATCAAAATCCGGAACCATCAAACTGTTAGCTAGATTCATCAGAAGGTATATAATAAATTTTTATTGGAGGCTAAACTTTGTCTGTTCCTATCCTTTTGAGGAGGAGCTAACCTGTGGGCGGGTCCAGTGATCAGGTAGGGGCGTGGTCAAAATCCAGACCTATCAAACCATTAACTAAATTCATCAGAAGGTAACCAATAAATCTCTATTCGAGACTACAATGTGATTAGTCTTTTTTCTTCAGAAGGAAAGCGCAGAGAGAACTTTTCAGATTTTGGGAGGGTTCTAAGTCTACGATGGGCGTGGCTGCACTGTCCTATGGATCATAATCTGGAGTCATCAAATTGTTACCTAGACTCATCATAAGTTACCTAATAAATTCTCATTGAAGGCTAGACTTTAACTACTCCTTTTCTTTTGAAGAAAAACATAGTGCAGGAGCTAGATTGTGACGGCATCTGGAGGTCAGGCGGGGCGTGGCCAAAATCTAGGACTATGAAATTGTTGATAGCTACACTTACTACAAGTTGCCTAGTCAAGAATCATTGAATACTAGAATTCGAATATTCTTTTCCTTCTGAGAAGAAAAATATAGAACAGTTAAATTTTGGAATACGGAGACTAAAATGGGCGTGGTCATAAATTGCTGTATAGGACACAACTAAGTTAAAATCCAGAATTATTAAATCGTTAGATAGATTTACCACTAAATTCTTAATATACTCTCGTTGATGACTGTTTCAACAAGAAGGGCGTGACTAAATCTACATAGGGCGTGGCTAATCATACATCACTCTATACACTGTTTCACTTTCCACGTTGCCTACTCTGGAGCCTACCTCCCTATGGGCAAGCGAAGATTCTCCCAGCGGCGAACTAACCCTCGCAACTCACTCTCATCCACAACGGTGCATCAATCTAGCTGAGGCCTCATCGAAGAGCAAAGATGGTACAGAACCGTGCATAAGAACGAATTCCAGGAAACACTCGGTCGCTCGTTTCGCACGTACCACGGGTTTTATCTGGTGTGCAGTCGCGTTTAAAATTCTTGTCATTTGCACATAAGAGCGCCTAATTGCGCGACCATGCAACGCGAGGTCCGCGCGCACGCGAGCTTGTGCTCTTCGGCTATCTAAGAAAGGGAAAGGGACACAAACCCGGGGACACACGGAGAGCAAGAGGAAGAGGAGAAAGGGAAAGAGAGAGGCGAGAGGAGGAACGGGCGACGAACCGGAAGTTTCGTGGGTGGACGCCGCGACCACGACCCTTTGTCACGCGAATTGACATGCAGGAACGATGCCCGGGTAGCCGTCACGTGAGTCACCGCGGGTGTGCGACCGCACAATTAGCTGGATGCGTATTCCGTTTGCATAAATAAATATGCGCGTGTTCGCCGCCTCGCCCCTCCTCCCCATCCTCGACTCTTTGACCGGCGCGGAGCGTCCTTGTCTTTCTCTCTCTCTCTCTCTCTTTCGCATCCTTTTTCTCGCTTTCCGTGCTCCGTGGCACCAGGAATCACTCGAACATTGTTTCAAACTGTAAATCCCCCATGCAATTTATAAATAAATGATGTGGTGCAAGAAATTAATAAAATCGTATATTATCGAAGGACAGTTTTGATCAACCTTGGTGAATTGATTTTATATTCATAATTTTAATAGAGAACAGTGAAAAATAGTTTGGGTGCCATTTTGGGGAATTTATGTTCAGGCAGGATGCGAAACAAATCGTGGCAGGAAAGTGTTAAGAATATTATTATTATTATGTTCGACTTATTAAATTGATGAAAAAGTGAAATGTGTATGTGTATATGTTTGTTTGATTCCTGTTTCTTGCAATTGCGTAAGAAAATTTCGATTCTGCATGGAGACCCGGGAGCCTAGCCATTACAGTCGGTTTAGCAAGTCCTTAGCAAGTCCTCGACAAGTCCTTAGCAAGTCCGTTTTCCGAAAGAGGAGTCCCAAGACGCATCTGTAGTCTCAACAGCATGCTCAGTCCACATGTTCCGAGTCGATCGGGAATGGGTCTGGACATCTGTACCTCGAGAGTACACTGATCTCTCGCAAAACAGGCCACGGTTGCACACGGGACACTAAGCGCTTTATTATCTCCGAAGGTGCACACTGTTCTGGGCTATGGTGGGGCTGCCTACACGTAAAACCGTGGAATCCGACGCGGTATTCACGCAACCCGCGGGAACGGTGATTGTGCTCGTGGAAATTTTTTTCCACGAGGTCCGCGAGTTCAATTAGCCCGCGGACCGTGAGTCTCTATTTAGAGATACAGAGCGAAGTTTACCGCATCGCTTACTCCTCTTCCTCTTCTTCTTCTTCTTCCCATCTTTGCCGGTCTTGTTCTCCTTTTGTGCCTTTTTTCCTTCTCTCTCGCCGTTCGCGATTTTTTACCGTCTATTTGCTGCCTACGTGCACGCACATGCGTTCTCCGCGAACCAACGCGAACTGAATTCATGGAAAAAATATTTCGAACATTATTTATGCCTGGTGTGGTTCTTGGAAAGTCTTGCGCAAGAGATTCTTCCATAATTTTCTCGTACATTGATCTCATACTTTATGTTTAAAGACGTAATTTTCACGTTAAACTTTAATTTTCGAAGTTCAAGGTCATTTCAAGGTCATTATACAAATATATTTTTATTTTATTTGTATAATAATTTTGTTATTATGCAAATATATTTTTCGATCAGCTACACGATGCAATAATAAAAAAAATGGTAGTTGTGTGTCAAAAAATATGACCTTGTCAACTCCCAAAAAATGACCTTGGGTAAAAAATATTCTCACCAAATATTGGTACATTGACAGCGTATATTGGACATGATTTTTTTCATTGCCAAACGAGCATTTTTAATGAAATTTCAGACTTGAACAAGATGAGACACCGTGGGCTAAACTGTCTTTTGTAATTTCATTGTATGTGAATATTTTATGACGAACAATTTCCTAAACATAATCTAATATACAGATATTTAAACCCTGTATTGAAGATATTCCAACAAAATTTCTGTGTCTCAGAAATAATTCTTGAAGAGTATTTCTACAATTTCATTATTATATATAAATATTTGTTAATGAAATAATTCGTGGATATAGTCTAATACTCGGATACCCAAACTCACTGCAAAAAATATTTGAACAAAATTTCTGTGTCTCAGAAATATTTTCCAAGAAGACAGCCTTCCAGTTTCCAAAGCCACTAAATGTATCAAAGATCGCAAAAATCGTTTATGTTAAAAAATATCGAGTTTCGAGGAAGCATGGTAATTTTTGGGGGAGGGGCTTAGGGGCCCATGTGGGCCAATGTGGGCCCGAGAGGGGGCAAGGTTGAGTCTCCTTGTAAATTGAGTGGCAAGTGGGCGCCGTGGGCATCGGAATCGGTCTAAAACGTCCGCGACAAGAAGATAATCGAGCTCGGTGTCCGAGGTGTACCGGAGCTCGTCTCTCGGCTCGGTTACAGCCGATATACACGACGTACGGTACTAAATGTCGTGAGCGGTACCGAGGCCGATACGACGCTTTACATACGAGCTCGCGAGAGAGTACCGCGGCAAAAGTGACCGCTAAGAGATGCCCGTAGGAGAAGGGAAATCCGCACAATGCTACCAACCCGACGAACTCTATAGAGCTGTCACTCACTGTTCCCTGAAGAGTCGGTTGTCGGACGACGACTCGTCCTTCCCTCTCTCTCTTTCTCTTTTTCTCTTCGTTATTTCCCCTCCACTAGTTCTCTCTCTCTCTCTCTCTCTCTCTCTCTCTCTCTCTCTCTCTCTCTTTCTCTGTCTCTCTTCCTCGTCCTCCTGTTCCAGGATTTCTGCCACGCGAAGCGATCGCAGCCAACGGGTTCACCGACGTTGATTTTCTATGGAGTTGGATACTGAATATCCAGACGTCATGGATATCACTGCGACTGTCGATGAGCAAGCGTCAGAAAGAGTGATTTAACACCAAAAATTTAGCAAAATGTGCAGAAATGTTGCGGGAGGTTGGATTTATAGGGTTATAGACGTTGAAATTGCCCTGTAGGGCAGTCTGCAGGCTTGAGTGCGACGAGGCCACGCCCACTAGGAATAACGCAATGGGAGGATGAGGTAGATTATTCTCTATCGCTTATTTCATACACGATTTGATGAAACTTTGCTCCTGGGGCTGTGGAGAATGCATATTAACAGGATGTGCAGCTTTGAGACGAAGATTATAAGATTAATTGACAAAATCTGTAGAGAAAATTTATAAACAAATGGACCATAAATGCGTTTTGTAGATGGACATTAAGTGTAGTCGATTTTCCTTTATTGATACTCTGGAGTTCTAAGTAGATACTAGATTATTCCGAAATTCATATATAACATATTCATAGACAAAGTGATCAACGAAGCCACGCCCATTTGAAACGTTGTACACATGGGAAAATGGTAAATAGCAAAAATAGAAAGATCACAGTTCATATGACAGTATAGAACTTTAATGGACACTTTAAACCCTAGACTTTTCTATCCGGGCACTCTGCCAACAGGGGCAACGAGGCCACGCCCACTCAGAATGCTATATACAGCGCAAAATAGTAATTTAAACAGCAAGACAGCAATGTAAATAGCAAAAATAGGAAGATGACAGTTAATATGACAGTACAGAACTTTAATGGACACTTTACGCCCTAGACTTTTCTATCTGGGCACTCTGCCAACAGGGGCAACGAGGTCACGTCCACTCAGAATGCTATATACAGCGCAAAATAGTAATTTAAACAGCAAGACAGCAATTTAAATAGCAAAAATAGAATAAAATAGTTAAAATAACAGTAAAGAACACTTCTAAACGGTGGATATTTCTATTCAAGCACTTTATTAACAAGAGGAGCGAGGCCACGCCCACTCAGAATACTATATACAGCGCAAAATAGTAATTTAAACAGCAAGACAGCAATTTAAATAGCAAAAATAGAATAAAATAGTTAAAATAACAAGTAAAGAACACTTCTAAACGGTGGATATTTCTATTCAAGCACTTTATTAACGAGAGGAACGAGGCCACGCCCACTCAGAGTGTTGCATACACAGCAAAACAGTAATTTGAATAGAAAAATTGTCATTTAAATTGCGAAAAATAGACCAAAATAGTTTAAATAACAGTAGGGGACGCTTTCAATCCCTAGATCTTTCTCCCGAAGCCATGTCCATGCGTTCTCCGTCGATTTTTGAAAGTTTAGTGGCCAGCCAGCGTCTCGGTGTCTCGTAAAGGTTCAAAGGAGGCAAGCTCCGCGTTCGATCGAATGACACAAGGGACAAAAAGAGCGCGCCAGCGGTGGTATAGTATATTCAGCAATGAAAGAAGAAGCTGCACGGGACCTCCTCTTAACCTTTGCTCTTTCGGGGTGCGTGTTTTTGCCGCGGAGCCGCAAGCCAAGAGGCGAGTCGGAGACCCGGGTCCCCCGGCGGGTCGCTGCCCGGTAATTGCGATGAGATATGGCGGCCACTTCTCATTAAAATAGTTTAATATATATTTGTCAAGCTATCACCGCGACGTATGTCCCGCCATTCGTTATCGCCTCTTCGTGGCCCTGCTGCCTCCGCCGCTGCAATCCCTTTCTACATGGGGACCGGTCACTATGGGGACCGGAGTTTATTTTTCGCAAATTCGGCATTCAGATAATAGCCGCCGTTCGTCTCGTTGTCACCGGCTCCGGACGTACACAGAAACTCCGGGTACCGAGCTTCATTTGCTCAAGAAACAAGAAAAACCGATTCGAGTGATGCGAACGCGGTCTCAAGAAGCAAAATCCAATTTTTGTATTTTACTCTTGTAATAAAACCGCTGTAACATTTAAGATCGCCGTCACAATCGCGTACAAAAATTCGTATACACTCTGCAAACATTGCTTAGTAAGTCTACCAAATTTGAAATTTTAATATTCAATACCATCCTTTTAAAAAATTCGCAAAGATCGCCTAGTAATCAGAGCCTTAGGATCGCACCCTTAAATTGGAAAATCGGTATCACTATCACTAAAGCGGCTGTAATTTCGAAAAAGACCATCGTATTCGCTTACAAAAATTCGAGTGCACTCTACAAATGCTACCTAACGAGTCTACCAAATTTGAAATTTTAATATTCAATACCGTCCTTTTAAAAAATTCGCAAAGATCGGCTTGTAATCAAAGCCATGGGGTCGCACCCTTAAATTGGAAAATCGGTATCACTACCACTAGAGCGGCTGTAATTTCGAAAAAGGCCATCGTATTCGCTTACTAAAAATCGAGTGCACTCTACAAATGCTACCTAACGAGTCTACCAAATTTGAAATTTTAATATTCAAGAATGTCCTTTTAAAAAATTCGCAAAGATCGCCTTGTAATCAAAGCCATGGGGTCGCATCCTTAAATTGGAAAATCGGTATCACTATCACTAGAGCGGCTGTAATTTCGAAAAAGGCCACCGTATTCGCTTACAAAAAATCGAGTGCACTCTACAAATGCTACCTAACGAGTCGACCAAATTTGAAATTTTAATATTCAATACCGTCCTTTTAAAAAATTCGCAAAGATCGCCTTGTAATCGGATCGTTAGGGTCGCACCCTTAAATTGGAAAATTGGTATCACTATCACTAGAGCGGCTGTAATTTCGAAAAAGGCTATCGTATTCGCCTACAAAAAATCGTGTGCACTCTACAAATGCTACCTAACGAGTCTAAAAAATTTGAAATTTTAATATTCAATACCGTCCATTTAAAAAATTCGCTAATATCGCCTTGTAATGAAAGCCTTGGGGTCGCACCCTTAAATTGGAAAATCGGTATCACTACCACTAGAGCGGCTGTAATTTCGAAAAAGGCCATCGTATTCGCTTACAAAAAATCGAGTGCACTCTCCAAATGCTACCCAACCAGTCTACCAAATTCGAAATTATGATACTCAACACCGCCTGTTTAAAAAATTATTAAAAATCGTCTCAGAAGCATCGCACCATATTTGCATCTTAAGCTGCGAACATAGTGGATTTCGCAAGGTTTAAGCGACCTGGGAGTATTACTACCTTGCAAAAGGGGAAGTGCAAATTCCCGGCGGCGGTCGTAGAGCTACAATATCGCTGCATTCGTCGGGAACGTTAATTGCCGTCGCGGGAACGCGAAGCAACGGTTAATGCTGACATCGTCTGGTTCTCTCGCGATTCTCCGCTATCGATGAGAAAGGATAGGAGATTGCCTCTGCGCGGATAAAACCTTTTGCACCTTGGCGAAGGTCGCGGCGCGTGACGCGCGGGGGCTCCAATTACGAAGTTTTGAGTCGGTTAATACTATTAAAAAAAAGGCAATGCCGCGGTGCGTGCGTATGCGCTCGCTCACGCAGTGTGTCCTGCAACGAGCCGCGCGCGTTTAAACTGCAGATTTAACTGTCGACATCCGCCCACGGCTCGTATATATGCCGGCCGATTGTAAAGGCAGATTACTAACGAGCTCTTCTGCGCCCTAGTATCCTTCGTGCATGGTTATGAGCGCGGGCAGCAGCGATAAAGCGAGAAACAAGAGGGAAATGTTTGTGAGTAGCGGGTAGAACTGGCGTGCGCAATATTGTAGCGTTTCGAGAGGACATCGTCGGGGAGGTAATGGCCGTGTGGACGTCGATCGAGACAGGAATCAAACACACTGAACAGAAATCGAGGCCGCTCGTCGGCCAGAGATCTTCATAACTCGAGGTGACATTAAGGTTCAAAAGTTTCACGCACTGATTATGAGGCGAACTTTGAGAATTATTTAACGGGACGGTATTGAATATTTTGATTCCAAACTTGGTAGGCTTATTAATTGATATTCGAAGAATTTACTCGAATTTTTGCAAGCGATAATGATGGGTTCCTTCAAAGTTAGAGCGTTAGTAGTGAGATTGTCTGGTTTTTGAAGCTCTGATTATAAGGCGATTTTTTGAAATTTTTATCGGGACGGTTATGGAACATTACGATTTCAAACTTTGTGATCTTGTTAACTAACCTTTTAAGAATGTACACAAATTTTCTTAAGTCAATGCAACTGTTTTCCTCGTAGTTGCAACGGGTAGTTGTAGGAGGTTAATCAATGACTTTAAAATTCTAAGGCGAACTTTGACAATTTTTTATCGGGACAGTATACAATATTTCCATTCCAAACTTGGTGATCATATTGCCTAATATTTTAATAATATACACAAATTTTTTTTAAGCGAATATAGTAGTTTTCTTCAAAGTTACAGCTCCAAAAGTGAGAGCGTTCGTGGAAAAGTGTTAATTCTCGTTGAACAGGATTCTGTCAATATTCTGAACAAATTAATTTCGCAGCACATTAATTCCTCATCGATCGATGACATAACGAAACAATAATTTCTGACAATATATCAGTCTTCCATCAAAATATGAAATAAAAAAATTTGGAACTCGTCATTTTGATATCATAATTCCACTATTAATTCACGGGGTATGATTCGGATTCACGTTCGGCAACAATTTCCCAGCGTTCCGCCACAAAAGAGAGAAGAAGAGGGAGAACAAGAGGGAGGGAGGTAGGAAGAGAGAAAGAAGAATCGTGAAGAAGAAAAGGGTGGCACGGGTAGCGGGTGTCGCTGTACCGGTCCGTAGATCGTATTCTATTGAGACAAACCACGCGAAGAAGCGACGACGTCCAATCGGCAGGGAAGGAAAGCGAAGAGGGAGGATAGGTGAGAGGGGTAGCCAGCCAGGGTAGAGTACTATGGAAGGCATGCCACGAACACCGGACAGCTATCTTAATCGACGACCTTTCTCTTAACCGGCCGATGGTTGCGCGGCACGCTCGGCCCGACAGTTGCTTTTCCACGAGTCGCTTCTCGAGGAAGGTCCGTCGCTTCTCCAAGGGAGAATAACCAACCGAAGAAGAAGAAGAAGAAGAAGAAGAGAAGGAGGAGGAAGAAGGAAGAATAAGAGACAGAACGAAAGAACGCGGAATCCGAGGCCGGGAATCGGGCATCGGGGCAACCGGTCGAGACGAGGGGGGGAACCGAGTACGCGTGGGCGGTTGCCGAATAATAATAAACTGGTCTCTCGAGCCGCGAGCATCTCGCTCCTCTTTGTCTCCCGAGTATTTATATTCTCCGGGTTTTCCTTCCAGACTGTGCTCCATGCCGACGAAACTCGACGATCCTGCTTTCGCGATCCTCCGACACGTTCCGCCGAAAATATTCACGAGATTCTCATTTCCTCGCAATGTTGTTGTCAATTAGTTCGCTGAGAGATTTAACGTGGAAACTTTGGGTGGCCCAGCTTGCCATTTACAATTTAATTCAATTGCAAACCTTTGTTAGGGAGCATTGAATATTATCAAGTTTCCGGCGTATTGGTTCGTAGCTAATTTTGCGCTCTGATTCTAAGGCGATTGTTGAGAATTTTTTGGAAGGACGGTATTGAATATTATAAATTCAAACTTTGCAGGCTTTTAAATTGACATTTTAGGAATGCAAGTGAATTTTTGTAAGTAATGACGAAGAGTTCCTTCAAAGTTACGGTGGTAATAGTAAGAGCTTAATTATGGATTTTCCGATTGCAACGCGATTTTGAGAATTTTTTAAAAGGACTGCATTGAATATTTTAAATGCAAACTCTGTAGGGATTTAAATTGACATTTTAGGAATGCAAGTGAATTTTTGTAAGTAATGATGGCGAGTTCTTTCAAGGTTACAGAGGTAGTAGTAAGTGGTTGAATTTTGATTTTCCGATTGCAACGCGATTTTGAGAATTTTTTAAAATACCTGCATTTAATATTTTAAAAGCAAACTTTGTAGGCTTTTGAATTGACATTTTAAGAATATAAGCAAATTATTGTAAGCAATGACGACGGGTTCTTTTAAAGTTACAGTGGTAATAATAAGAGCTTGATTATGGATTTTCCGATTGCAACGCGATTTTGAGAATTTTTTAAAAGGCCTGCATTGAATATTATAAATGCAAACTTTGTAAGCTTTTGAATTCACATTTTAAGAATGTAAGCAAATTATTGTAAGCAATGACGACGGGTTCTTTTAAAGTTACAGTGGTAATAGTAAGAGCTTGATTATGGATTTTCCGATTGCAACGCGATTTTGAGAATTTTTTAAAAGATCTGCATTGAATATTTTAAATGCAAACTCTGTAGGGATTTAAATTGACATTTTAGGAATGCAAGTGAATTTTTGTAAGTAATGATGGCGAGTTCTTTCAAGGTTACAGAGGTAGTAGTAAGTGGTTGAATTTTGATTTTCCGATTGCAACGCGATTTTGAGAATTTTTTAAAATACCTGCATTTAATATTTTAAAAGCAAACTTTGTAGGCTTTTGAATTGACATTTTAAGAATATAAGCAAATTATTGTAAGCAATGACGACGGGTTCTTTTAAAGTTACAGTGGTAATAATAAGAGCTTGATTATGGATTTTCCGATTGCAACGCGATTTTGAGAATTTTTTAAAAGGCCTGCATTGAATATTATAAATGCAAACTTTGTAAGCTTTTGAATTCACATTTTAAGAATGTAAGCAAATTATTGTAAGCAATGACGACGGGTTCTTTTAAAGTTACAGTGGTAATAGTAAGAGCTTGATTATGGATTTTCCGATTGCAACGCGATTTTGAGAATTTTTTAAAAGATCTGCATTGAATATTTTAAATGCAAACTCTGTAGGGATTTAAATTGACATTTTAGGAATGCAAGTGAATTTTTGTAAGTAATGATGGCGAGTTCTTTCAAGGTTACAGAGGTAGTAGTAAGTGGTTGAATTTTGATTTTCCGATTGCAACGCGATTTTGAGAATTTTTTAAAAGGACTGCATTGAATATTGTAAATGCAAATTTTGTAGGCTTTTGAATTGACATGTTAAGAATGCAAGCGAATTTTTGTAATCAATGGCGACAGGTTACATCGAAGTTAGAGTGGTAGTAGTAAGTGGTTGAATTTTGATTTTCCGATTGCAACGCGATTTTGAGAATTTTTTAAAAGATCTGCATTAAATATTTTAAATGCAAACTCTGTAGGGATTTAAATTGACATTTTAGGAATGCAAGTGAATTTTTGTAAGCAATAATGACGGGTTCTTTCAAAGTTACAGTGGTAATAGTAAGAGCTTGGTTATGGATTTTCCGATTGCAACGCGATTTTAATAATTTTTTAAAAGGCCTACACTGAATATTTTAAGTGCAAACTTTGTAGGGATTTAAATTGACATTTTAAGAATGTAAGCGAATTTTCGCAAGCAATGACGTCGGGGCCCTCCAAAGTTACAGTAGTGGTAGTAGTAAGAGGTTGACTATTGACGTTCCGATTACAACGCAATTTTAAAAATGTTTTAAAAGGATGCTGTTAAATATTTCGATACCAAACATGGTATTAACCAACATTCGAAGAATGTACACAAATTTTCTTAATCGAATGTAGTAATTTTCCTCTAAATTACATCGGCGCCAGTAAAAGGAGGATAAAAATTCGAATCACGGAGTCGAAACACAAATATAGTGGCGGTCGAGTGAATCGATTTAGAAAATGGCCCGAGTACGTTCTCGGTGGCAGGAGCCGTGAACCTGAGATGTTCTCACGAGAGCATCGTCTCGGTGTAAAGGCTTGATAAACTTTCCTTTTTCTTAATTGAAATCTCACGGCGGCGGATGCGATTCTTCGAATATACGCGGACACGGCCGAACGGTTATTTATCTAGCGAGTCTCACCATCTATCGTTCCGTCTACTCAGCGCCTTGATGGACCAATCATTTAGATTGCACGCCGATGAAACGCGAGCTTAATTTTCTCCCGGTAATGACGGCCGATCCATTTAACTGGTTACCCGTTCGGAACGCAGTTAAAACGTTGGTGCGCGAAGGTTCTCTCGCGAGAGATTGACCAGAGGAACCTCCCGTCCTCCCCTCTCCCTCTTTTAAGAAGGAGGGAGAGAGAGGGAGAGAAGAAAACTGTTCGCTCGATCATGCGCGGGATCAATTAATTACAAAGACAAGCGGAGACACCTTCCATTAATTCGTCTCTCGTAACAATAAAGAATTCCGTATCGACGCGCCGTGTCCGTGCGCGGTTTTACAACGGGGAACAGGTCGCGGACCTGTTTCCTCCCTCGTTTCAGAACGGTCAGACGGAAAAAATAAGGCTGCCTTGGAATAAATTTCACGGAGAGCACTGTGTACAGCGGCAGCGTGAATCGATCGTTACCGATTTTTCTCTTCTCTCGGTTGCCGAGGCAGGAAAGAAGTCCGGTGCGTTTCTCCGGTTTATTACGGTTCAGAGAGCCAAGGATACACACGCGAGTCTAGAGAGAGGAAGCCGAGCACACGCTCCCGGAAAGATCGCACGACAAAAATCACGAATCAGGTTTCTCGCGCTCTCATTAATCTCGGAAATTCTCTGTCCTCTTAACCGCAACAGCGCGCGAATCCATATGCACGCAATCGGTGCGGCACGGCGCACGCATTCGCGCAATAATCGCGAACGATCCTTATCGGAACGCTCTGTGTTACGATCGCTGCTCCAACTAATTTCGTCTACAGTCCTATTAATCTCGTTGAGTGCATTTACTGGTACTTTGAATGCCGCCGCCGATACTTTCTGGATGCTTTAGGCTCTGAGCCGATCAGGACGCTCTTAGGCTGAGGTCTTAATGGACGAGGATTCTTCGAGCGGATTTAGACGCGTGCAATTAAAAGGATTGTACGAGAAGAAGTGCGTTGGAGTGTTGGGTTTATTCTTGTCTGGTGCATGGAGAGCGACAATGTTGTTACTAGATTGTATGCATCAGGATTTTTATGCGGAATAATATTTGTCTGCTTTCATTGCAAAAAAGGAGAGTTGTATAAAAATTGATTTCTTTTCTTTATAATTTTAAGTGGTTATATAGAATGCTCCAGTCATTTTTTTTTATTGAAAGCTTAAGTGGAACTCCCCATGGGGGGTTATAAAGCTATACATTATGATTAACATAATGTCTGATATACAATTGGTTATACATATACATCTTATAGTTACACATTAGTAGTGTAGGCACATTAGAATAGTACGCATTAAGTACATAACATTAAATCTTTAAATTACATTGCTTGAAAAAATTAAAAAGAACATGACATGCCTGGATATTCGCTTTATGATAAATTCATACTTGCCAGCTGTAATCAGAGTGACAGCGTGATTAGCAGAATTCAGATTGTGTACATTAGGTTTCGGATTTTTGTGGACAATAAAAATTGTCTGGATTAATTACAAGAAACGATGTCGTATAAAAATTTATTTCTAAATTTGCGTTGTTGTGTGCCGAATAAAAATTATCTGAATTAATTGCAAGATACGAGATCCCTTTTCTTTTCCTTAAAAATAATACAGTAGCATCTGTAAATTTTTTAAAATAATTTTACTGTTTTCCAATCGATCTACCCATTTTTATTATAAGTGCGTGGAACCTGCAATTGAGTACTCGTGTATATGACAGAAATGACTAGATTAAATACAAAACAATTAAAACATTTAAAAAATTTAATTTTAATATTTCTATGAGAAGAATAATATTTCTGTAATAAGAAAAACAAATGCCTGTGCAGCTCCAGTATCTTGTAAATAATGCAGGCAATGTATATCTTGGATAAAAATTTTCACTCTAATGGTATATACAGGGTGAGGCATTTATTCTGGTCACCCGGAATATCTCAATAACTAAATTCCGGAGAAAAAAATATGTCAAATAAAAAGATTATATTATATTACAATAACATTAGAATGTTACTGAATACTTGTTAAATTGATTTTCTTGTAATTAAGTTGCAATTCTCACGTATTATTATTAATCAATATTATAAAAAATAATCGGCGAAGAAAAAAACCTTTCAAATAAATGTTGTTTACTTCAAGTCGTAGATTAAGAAACTGTAATGAAAAATATATGTTTCCATTTGAAAAAATAAAATTGACCTTGGAATGACCTTGAAAACGTGATTAAAATTACAAATGGATATGACTGCTGTATCAGCCCCTCCTTGACTTAAACTTTTTATTTAAAACATTCTTTTCTCCGGAATTTAGTTTTCGAGATATTTCAGGTGGCTAGGATAAATGCCTCACCCTGTATACGTCTTTCGTAGTCAAAATATTAACAAAGATAGTCTCACCAGCATTTTATTTAAATTTTTGTAATATTCGCTTATAATCTGTTTATATTCTGACCTGTTAAATTTCTAATCGGGATCACAGCGCTCCTCTGGGCACTTTAAATCGCTCCCAGGGCAAAGGGCGCTCGTCGCTCACAGTTTGACGGACAAGAAGAGGGCCTTTGGATGTTTTTCGATCGGTATTCCTAGGGACAGGTCCAGGACACGAGCGGAATTTGAGCGCGGCAGTCCAAGGGAAATCGACGACGACAGGAGCACCAAGGATCGATCTCTCGCGGACTTCGCACGCTTCGTCTTCGTGGAATCGCGGGAACTTCGAAGATTAATGGGACCACGGGGAATCCGGCTCGCGTTTTTGCCACGGGCCGGACTCGATCGGTCCTCGGCTCTTGACAGGACTCGGCCGCGCGGCGAATCACGTTTCACCCGGTACGATCTGTTGCATTATAATAAACCAAAAACCACCTTTGTTCACCTGTCGGACCACGGCGAGAGTACGCGCCAAACCATCGTCCGGCGTGGCGCCTCGTGACGCGTGTCCTTCGTACCCTAACTTCCCTCAAAGAAATCACTTCGATTTAGCACTAAAAGGGATCAAGGGCTTCATTTCCTTTTATAATACGGATTACAAAAATATCTAGTTATTCGTGTATCAATTTCTTCATTATTCATGCTTTCTTGCCGATGTCAAACCCATTATACGGTTCACCACTGCATTTCTTATTATCAGAAATTGTTTATGTTAGAACTACTAGAATTTCGTAAAGCAGAATCGTACAGTAATGTTTCTGGTCTCATTTTAAAGCATGAAGCCTCCACTTTGACTCTACCATTATGCACTATCGTTCATTTGCTTCTAAGATGTTTTGGCACACAGAGGTTCCAAAAAGAGTTTGGTCACTGTATTTCCGATTTGAAGCCACTTCTTCTCGAAATTAGTAATTGAAACATCTGCAAAAGTGTTGAACAATTTTTTTCATGGATGAGTCCAACGCGAATATGAAGATTGAACCTTCCCCTGTAAAATGGCTACTCAGAACATGCCGTACGATTTTTTTTCGTCGAGTTATTGAACTTTGAATGGAACGTGTACTACGGACTTTATCATAATGCGAGCTACCGAAATTGTTCCCCTTTTTTATTTAATAAAACAGTAACAAAAAATCCTAGATCAAGTTTTAAATGATCGATGTATAAGAGGAAGGTTTAATTTTCAAATCCATTGTGGATTCATTTCAAAAATGTTTTAATATTTTTACAGACGTGTGAACTTCGAATCTCAATATGTATATCGGAGAATTCTGTGAGGTCTGCAGTATGAGTAAACTGCAGCACAATTGAAGGAGATTATGCTTTAAAGTTCAGGATGAATGCGAGTATCTTACCGCAGGGCACGTTCCTTAGCGCCCAGCGCACATTTAATGCGAATCGACGGGCAATGAGGAAGCCGCGTGCCGTTTCCCTGGACGTATTAATTGTCCCCGTTATCGGCGGACTCTTTCAGACCGTTTAGCCGTAAAAGGGACAAGAGGGGCTACAGTACGCGTGATCGATGCACAGTTCGATTTCCTCGGAGCCCGGGAGTAATTGCGCGGCGACCGTACCGAGTAATCCGCGATAGTGGAAGGCCGTTTGCCGATCGTTTACCGCACAGAGACAGAGCGAGAGAGAGAGAGAGAGAGAGAGAGAAAGGGAGACACGTTTCGCTTGTCTACGCGCGTGTGCGTGCGCCGAGGCAAAAGAACAGCCGGATAAACGAGATCGCAATAATCGATACACCTATCCTCGCATTAAAGGATCCCCTTGCGCCTTGTAAGTCCGTCCCGCGATATTATTGATCCTGCGCACGCAATCGGCCGTATCCCATTGCGATTTAATCGATCGTACCGATTAATAATCGCGTCTCTGAATAACCCTGCCTTTTCTCTCCCGGGACCGCGTTTGCTCTGACCCGTTCCACTCTTGGCTCGCAGCACCATGTCAGTGAAAAATCTTTCTTCGACGTCGCTACGCCGCGCCGACTTCTCTACGCGTTGGCCACTTGGCACCCAATATAGCGAGAGGAATTTATTATGCTCGGGGAACCATCCTACGTTCGCATATCTTCTCCCGTTTCCTTTATTTCACTCGGTTTGCGCGTTGCGGCGCTGCCAGCTGCCCCGTGGGGCACTCTGGCTCCGCCCACCGGGAGCTAGGCCACGCCTACTTCGCCTATCGCAGTCAAAACACCGGTGTTCTATTCTCGAAATACAGTAGAGATCTATACATTCCTGTATTGAGTAATTATTTATGTGTAACAGGCCACTTTTCGCAATTGTAAAATCGATGTTGTTTGGGATTATTTACGGATTTATTTATAAATGTATTTAAACATAGTTCCGAAGATATTTCTTGTAGATTCATTAGTAGACTGCGTATTTCATGCATTCGGACCTGAAGTGAGTAGATCAAGTGCAAAATGGTGGAAACATTTAATGGATTTGAAAATACTGTTTTATGAGTTTGAATTCATTAAAATTATGAAGAAAATAAATACAGTTCTATGAAGTGGCTGGTATTTTGCAATTAGTATAGACCATTTTTATTTTACGTAAAAAGCTATTATTTATTGGTCTTTTAGTTGTTCCTAACATTTTATTCGTTCGATTCGATTGCCAGGAGTTGAGTAGCTAGATGTAAATGAAGATTTTTAATAGATCCAGTTATATACAGACTATAGGAGAAGTCAATTTCAAACATCTGGTTATACAATTATTAAAATGATGAATGTACTTTAGCAGGAATTGGATCAGTAGATTGATCCAGTTATACACAGACTTCAGTTGAAGTTAATTTCAACCATCTGATTATACAATTAAAAAAATGACGAATGTACTTTAGAAGAAATTGGATCAGTAGATTGATCCAGTTATACACAGACTTTGGTAGAAGTGAATTTCAACCACCTGGTTATACAATTATAAAAATGACGAATGTACTTTAGAAGAAATTGGATCAGTAGATTGTTGCACTTATACACAGACTTCAGTTGAAGTTAATTTCAATCATCTGGTTATACAATTAAAAAAATGACGAATGTACTTTAGAAGAAATTGGATCAGTAGATTGATCCAGTTATACACAGACTTCGGTAGAAGTGAATTTCAACCACCTGGTTATACAATTATAAAAATGACGAATGTACTTTAGAAGGAATTGGATTAGTAGATTGCTCCAGTTATACACAGACTTTGGTTAAGTTCAAGCTTCTGGTTATACAATTATTAGAATCGTGAATGTGTGAGTCATACCCAGGCTACAATACAAATTAACATTCTATGAACGAAGGTACATTGAAACGTTATCAGAATATTAATCAACCGTTAATCGTGAATCGATGAAAACAAAAATGAAACAACTGTTCCTGCTCTATAAAATATCACTAGAAACGCTCTTATATACCGTATTACAAGAAAAACCGTGACCCGCGATAACGAACAATCTAGCATCTCGTGACTAGACCCATGATTCGTCTAGGAATCGAAAGATAGGTTCCGCAGATAAACCTAGAAAGAGGTCGATGGATTCCGAGGATTAGATCGTGTCCGCAGAAAACAGAAAAAGGTGTACCACAGCAACAGAGTAACAGAGAGAGAGAGGAAGAGAGAGATTCATAGTAAGAAAGAGATGGCTAGAGGAAAGAACAGGTAGAGGCGATGTAAAGCAACAGCTTATCTTAATAGATTACCCAGCCATTCGACGTAATTTGCCGAGTCCTATTACCGGCGTCGGTCGCCGCGATAATATTCTCTTAATTCAGACCCATAGGCGTTAATGGCGTTAATCTTGTCGAGCCAGGCGGAACGCTGATTAACCTTCCTACTCGACGAGATTCGTCCGTCGGATAAAATCGACATCTCTTCCTTTCTCGCTAGATTTCTCTCTCGTGGATCTCTTTATCGCGATCTCTCGACCCGCGATATTGGTCACGCGTCAATACCAACGAATGATCAAAGTTCGAAGGGCTCGGACAACAAATGCCCTAACGAGATGCACAGAGATCCTTTTCCATGGATCCTCCGGTTCCTCGATCGAGCCACCGTACCGTTCAGTCTGGATCGTTACGATGTACGTTGCCGCATCAATGTTGCGTGGATAACCCGCCCCGAGAGTCTCCCCCGGAGGAGTTAGGTCCGCGAAGAGGAGTTGGGTCTCCGGAGACGAGTTAAAGTCGACTGAAGAGAGGAGACGAGAGAAAGAGACCTCTCGCACAAGTCCTGTCAGCCTACAGTGTACGCACGAATGACCGCCTCTTTGGATGCATTACGATGTATGTATTAGCATAATTATTGGTTGTTCGCTATCAGTGCCGGCGGGCCGGCGTTCACCAATTTATGATTTCATCGCCGGTCGTGCCGTGCCGTGCCCTGCCGTGTGCCACGGCGCCGTTAAACCAGTGCACAGAGCCAACTCCGAGCACGAGCCCGGGCTCTCCATTGTTGCTCCTTTTTCTCGCGAACTATAGCGGAGGAGACGGCAACCACCTTCGGCGGGATACGTGGGCCGATTCGCGACCACGAACGGATTTTTTGCATCTATCGCTGGCCACCTTGGCGAGTTGATCTGCACAGGTTTTGCGCGACGATGATAACACACAGGCGAAACGCGTTTAGTTGATTTCTAAAGGTGACCCTAGACGATCAATAATATTGTCGACGTGGGTTGACTAATAATATTGAAGCTCCCGTCAATACGCTTCAATAATCTCGTCAATCTAGCTATCAATACGGCGACTACGCACTGTTGTTTTGAAAAACAGTTGTGTACTCTGCCAGCCATTTTGTTTGTACGACCAGTACGTCGTCCGAGTCGAGACTGACGAAATATTGACATCTAAAACTTCTAAACGTCAATGCGCGCATCAATATGGCTCCCATCAATGCGCGCATCAATATGGCTCCCATCAATGGGCGCATCAATATTGCTCCCATCAATGGGCGCATCAATGGGCGCATCAATGGGCGCATCAATGGGCGCATCAATATGGCTCCCGCCAATGCGCTTCAATCAAAATTTCTATCAATATGCTTCAATATATTGACACTGCGTTTGAACCCCTTCTAAACGGTCAATATGCCCTTTCAATGCTCCTCGTCAATGTTATTGATGGACGTATTGACAATATTATTGATCGTCTAGAGGCCCCTTAACACGTTGAACGATATGTCGGCCCTTTGGGAACTGGCGGAATTAAATTAACAAAATGATATACAATACAGAATTGAGATGATATTAAAAAACTGTTCACACTGTCTTAATAAATTTCATCGATATAATTTATCATAATGTGTCCCCTAAACGATCAATAATATTGTCGATATTCGCTTCAATATCGACGGAAGACTATATTGATTGTCTAGGAGCGTATTGAAGCGTCCTATCAATATTGACGGATATTGATAGAAAATTATATTTTCTGTCAATATTGAAGAATGGTTTGAACGTCTAGGACAGGGAGTTCCAACGTATTCCCCTCCGAGAACTGCAATGTCCCCACCATCGAACCTCTCCCCACTACTACGTACAGCCGTAGAGTTAGTGAGTGCTGCGCGCGCCGCGCGGCTCTCGTGGTGGGAGCTCCCCACTACTATACAATATAACGATGAAGTCTTAGAGTGGGGGAAAAGCCTGAGCGGGGAAGGTTCCTCGAATAGCTCCGGGGCGTACTGTTTGGAACTTCCTGGAACAGGAGGTTTATTGTCAATATTTCCTTCAATATCAGTTGCTTGTGAAACCGCGAGGGTTATATTTAACAAAATGAGTATTGGTGAGAATATTGATGCGCGCTTCAATATAGAGCGTAAATATTGATGCGCGCTTCAATATAGAGCGTAAATATTGATGCGCGCTTCAATATAGAGCGTAAATATTGATGCGCCCTTCAATATAGAACGTAAATATTGATGCGCCCTTCAATATAGAGCGTAAATATTGATGCGCCCTTCAATATAGAGCGTAAATATTGATGCGCCCTTCAATATAGAGCGTAAATATTGATGTGCGCTTCAATATAGAGTATAATGTAATAATCAATAATGTAACAATGTTACTAATCATTGTAATAATAATGAAAACTGTTTTGAATAATGGTATGGCAATTTTTACTGGTTACTCAGAGTCGCTATTCGAGTTGCAAAGAATTAATATTGGACCTTAGGACCTGTTTTTATTTTTTGAGATTTTATAATTGGCGGATTGTAATTCTCCATGTTGTTAACAAATGAAAAGCAGACATTGAAGGCAACCGAACAAATTTACGTTACGACCCGATAGTTCTAATATCGATTACATCCCCAGAACAAGTCAATAGACAGATTTGTACACGCCAGCAAACTGTTTGTATATTTTGACCGGTTTCGAAGATTGTATCGCGGATCGAAGAAGATTTCATTTCGCAAGATCGGAAGGAACATTGTAACTGGACACGTGTAAGATGGTTTTTCGGTGTTGCGGATCGCACGCCTCGTCAAATATTCCCCTGTATCTGCGTTCGATAAAGACCGGAGGATCGTTCGATCCTTAAGGACATCTTCGGAGGCTCCCGGCCCCTTTCCCATTTCTTTCTCTCTCTTTCCTTTCCCTCTGCTCTTTCATTCCCGCGGAGCAATCCGGTCCTTAAGTGGCAGGTGCTTAAGATTCTCTGCGATCGCGCGAGGAGAACCAGTCGTGCTGCATTTGGATCGCATTCGGATCCCTCTCTCTCTCTCTCTCTCTCTCTCTCTCTCTCTCTCTCTCTCTCTCTTTCTCGTTCTTTCTCCCATTCTCTGTCTCTATCGGTTTCGAGCACCGTGTATGCTAAAGCGTCTTCGATCTTTTCGTCTGCGATCGCGTTCACCGTCTACCACGGTTATTTCAGCAAATCGCGTTCGAGCGTTTCGCACGGCGACCAGATAACCATCACGATACCGCAGAACGAGAGAGAATCAGATCGAACGAGAGAGAAAGAGAGAGAGAGAAAGTGTATACTCGCTCCAATTTCGGAATAACGTGCGTCCAACCGGTAAGCAGTGCGTAATTTTCGAAGAACGAATCCGGAGCAATGTATTCGACTATGCAATTTTTATTATCAATTATCAAGATTGTGATTGTTGTTCGGTGATCGTGAATCTCTGCAGATCATTTTGGCGCAATATAGTGTAGTGCGGTTTAATGTAGCGTGGTTTATTATGGTTTTAATAGTCTCTAATCTGAGAAACGTGAAGAATTAGAGGATTACGACGGTATTCTTAATGATCCTGTGTTAATCTTTTAAACAGGTGGCTTCTCAATTATGAAAATTTATGAACATGTAATGGGGCTTATATAACAGGATAATGTTACAATAACGAACGTAAATATAGTATGGTTTGTGCCAATATACGTAACTATGATGCAAAGAATTTACTAGTCGAATCAATCCTCTGTAGTTTATTCTATTTCTGAATAGACAATTAATGTACGTGTGGAACTTAAGAAGCGTTTTACTCGAAGAAACCATAAAAACGTAATAATATATTTACTACGATATAATTTATGTAAATATATACTTTTGTATATAAGAAATTAATTCTTTCTCCAGAAAGAAGTGGCGGGACAGTAATATGTAAATGTGCAACGGTACTCTATCCAAAAAACAAACAAATGAACTCAAATGTAAAGAATAAAAATAATACAAGTTGAAAATAATTTCAAAGTTGCAGGGAGAGGGTCAAGAAAAAAAAATAAAAAATTCTTAAAGTGTAATATAGAGATAGGCTGCGGATTGCAATGCGAAATAAAAATTGTTCTAATCGATTGCAAAACCCAGAAGCCCGGATGGAACCATTTCTCTTTAATAGTCTTGATGTAAAGAATAAAAATAATGCAAGTTGAAAATTATTTCAAAGTTACAAGTAGAGGGTCAAGAAAAAAAAATTAAAAATTCTTCAAGTGTAATATAGAGATAGACAGCGCATTTCAATGCAAAATAAAAAATTTTCCAATCGATTGCAAAACCCAGAAGCCCGGATGGAAACATTTTTCTTAAATAGTCTTGATGTAAAGAATAAAAATAATACAAGTTGAAAATGATTTCAAAGTTACGGGTAGAGGGTCAAGAAAAAAAAATGAAAAATTCTTGAAGTGTAATATAGAGATAGGCTGCGGATTGCAATGCGAAATAAAAATTGTTTTAATCGATTGCAAAACCCAGAAGCCCGGATGGAACCATTTCTCCTTAATAGTCTTAATGTAAAGAATAAAAATAATGCAAGTTGAAAATTATTTCAAAGTTACAAGTAGAGGGTCAAGAAAAAAAAATGAAAAATTCTTAAAGTGTAATATAGAGATAGACTGCCGATTTCAATATGGAAAATAAAAATTGTTTCAATCGATTGCAAAACCCAGAAGCCCGGATGGAAACATTTTTCTTTAATAGTCTTGACAAATTAAAGCCCACACGCATCTCTTCTGAAATTTGTTTGAGTCCATCAACTGTGTTCCAAAGTTGTTCCACCCATTATCGTCATACGAACATAAAATCCGTGGTCCCGTGACAGGGGACAACGACGAGTTAACTCGTCAGACGGTTAAGAGCTGAAACAAACTACCATAGAAGAATCATTATACGCGTGCGTTTAACGGGTGATTTATCGTCGGACGGTTCCGGCGAGCAAAAAGAAAAAAGGAAAAAGACAAGGGGGAAAAGAGAAGAGGTCGAAAACGCGCGAAAACGACTGGTTGACAGGAGTCGCATCGATACGCCTATGGAAAATAAAAGCTCGGTGGCTGTCGCAGAATGATAACCTGCTCGGGACCGCACGCGTACAGGTGCGAGAGGCTGCCGCTTACGTAAGTGCAGGGGGAAATAGGTGGCAAAAGAAAAGGGGCGTGATAGGAGGAACAAGAGAGAGCGAGAGAGAGAGAGGGAGAGTACAGAGAGTAGCGTTGTACACGTTGTGCGTCTCATTCTCTCTCCACCCCGTCTCTCGTGCCGTCTTTCTCTAACCCTTTCCCTGATCGCCTCCCTTCTTCTCCCTGGCCGTGAAGATGTGTGTGAAATATAGGTTGATATCGCGATAAATAATGAGGTGCCCTTCGTGGTGATGCCCCAGGCTGCCGCTACTGTACTTCCACGACGCTCTCTCTCCCTTCTACCAACCGAGTGAAACGAGTACTTCGTTGCTATAGTCTGGTTATACAAGCGCCGGCCCACGTAGACACTGCAGCGCCTACGTAGGGTATTGCTAGCCGGAGGTTTTCTTATGGCGAAGCAACTGCTATAGGGACCCGTTGACACCCTGACCTGTTCTGTGGATAGCCTGGGTTCATTTTGACCCGGCAGTATAGGCGTTTCATTGCTGTTCTTGTCTTGAACTCCAATGAGAGAATAAATGTTGATCTCGAGTTAGAGATCAAAGAAGAGGATTCGAAAATGTGTAAAAGAAAATTGTTTCCCAAGAATGTTTGGAATGAATAACTACTATATAAAGTCGTGGATAATCTGTATTTTGTAAGGTTCAGTTCAAGACGTTAATTACCGCGTGTCAATTAGTGTCAGAAGCCTGAGCGAACCCCTATGAGAGGAACACTGGAAGGAGTAGTGTCTGAGTGTTCTTGTTCCTCTGTGAATAGCTACTACAATTTTGACAATAGGTACTACAATTTTCACAATAGGTACTACAATTTTCACAATAGGTACTACAATTTTCACAATAGGTACTACAATTTTCACAATAGGTACTACAATTTTCACAATAGGTACTACAATTTTCACAATAGCTACTACAATTTTCACAATAGCTACTACAATCTTGACAATAGCTATTACAATTTTCACAATAGCTATTACAATTTTCACAATAGCTATTACAATTTTCACAATAGCTATTACAATTTTCACAATAGCTGTTACAATTTTCACAATAGCTGTTACAATTTTCACAATAGCTATTACAATTTTCACAATAGCTATTACAATTTGCACAATAGCTATTACAATTTTCACAATAGCTACTACCATTTTCAGAATAGCTACTACAATCTTCACAATAGCTACTATAATTTTCGCAATAGCTATTACAATTTTCACAATAGCTACTACAATCTTGACAATAGTTACTATAATTTTCACAATAGCTATTACAATTTTCACAATAGCTACTACAATTTTCACAATAGCAACTACAATTTTCGCAATAGCTACTTACAATCTTCACAATAGCTACTATAATTTTCGCAATAGCTATTACAATTTTCACAATAGCTACTATAATCTTGACAATAGTTACTATAATTTTCACAATAGCTATTACAATTTTCACAATAGCTATTACAATTTTCACAATAGCTACTACAATCTTGAAAATAGTTACTATAATTTTCACAATAGCTATTACAATTTTCACAATAGCTATTACAATTTTCACAATAGCTACTAGAATTTTCACAATAGCTATTACAATTTTCACAATAGCTACTAGAATTTTCACAATAGCTACTACAATTTTCACAACAGCTACTACAATTTTCAAAATAGCTACTACAATTTTCACAATAACTATTACAATTTTCATAATAGCTACTACAGTTTTGACAATAGCTAGTACAATTTTGAATATAGCTCTCTCCAGAAGATCATGGAGGTAGTTGGAAGGTCTATGAACGAGACTACTAAGTTTCATGAAGCTACTCTTATCGGTACTATCTTAACACGTTGACTGCCAGGCGCATTTTCCATGGTTTGCCCAAGGCGCCAACGTGAATTTTTCATTATGCATATTATGTTGAAATATTATTTGCAACAAATAAAGTGAGTTATAAAATCATGAATGAAGCATTTTTCTTGCATTAATTTCTTCAAACCATTATAGCAACAATGGTATTACTGAAAAATTTATCAGTATCCATATTTACTCTAATTATGTACTTTTATTATTTGCTGCGTCGCCGGTCACCGGTGGCCCCCACGGCGCTGTAGCCAAGTCGAGTGCCGGTCATCGGTGACCCCCGTGGCAGTCAACGTGTTAATAATATTAGTTTCAGCTAGGTGAAGGTTTACGTCTTTTTTCAGAAAACAGCTTTCTTTTCGTTCAAATCCCCCGTCCGAGAAAAATCCAGTGCCCTACGATCCTCCATCCCTCTCTACTCGCGGAACGATCATCGACTTCTTCTGTTTGCAACCCCTCTAAGACTGAGTGTCGGAAATTGAATTTAATCCTTCCGAGTGGTTAAGCTCTCTGCCTCTGGCTTGATTCGTCTCGCGCGGCGGGTCACGATTCTCCTCTCTGCTCGTATAGCACGCGGACCAGTCGAGACTACGCACTAGTCTCTCCGTGAAGAGAAGAAGAAGAAGAAGAAAGAGAAGGAGAAGGAAGAGACCAGAAAGCACGATGAAGAAAGAGAAAGAGCAGGGTCGAAGTCGTGAGTTACACCGTCGAATCGCGCGTGGTTACACGCGTGTATCGACCTCGCTCGCGCAGACCGTGCCTAATTATCGGCGGGCGGTCGGGCGGAGGACTACCCTAATGGGGCCCGGCGATCTATTTTGTCGGTGAACCGCGGCCGTGGATCGTGATCTATGCCCAGAGTCGTCGGGGAACCTGTGCCTCCACTCATATCGAGTATTCGTCGCCCGTTGCTCGATCTCCCCGGGGACCAAAGCGGCTCTTTACCCGTCGCGATCCATACTCGACCACGTCACGCTTCATTATTCTTCCATGGAACACCCCCACGCATCATCATCAAGGACCCTAACCCTCCGTGAACACGCACTCTTTAGCATATTAATGATTTATCAATGACTCTCACAAAGGAATTAAAAATACAATTGAAATTAGTAAGCAAGCAAGACATTTCGGTTACAGATCGATTTCCTACAGATGCTATGAAAATCTTGAACTTGACGAGCGAGGAATCATAGTGATGGATCAATTGGTATGCACAGTGGCTCACAAAAGTATTCGTACGCCCTTTAAATCAGAATTACTTACTTAAAATTTGAACAATTACTTGACTCTCTTTGAGCAATTAGAAGCATTGTTTCACTTTTAAAATGTGCAAGAAAATTTTTGAAGAAATTGCAATTAGTAGAAATTACATGAAAAAATAAAAATGGCACTTTCTAAACATTTTTTATTTCAGCCCGTAATGTAAATTCAAGATATGCGTTTTGTAGATACATGTTGCTAACATATATGATAAAAATTTCGTCGAAATAAGTTCACGAACACGTGAGCACATTTTAAAAGTAAAACAATTGTTCCAATTGCTGAAAAAAGTTCATGTGATTTGTTCAAATTTTAAGAAAGTTTCTCTGATTTAAAGGGTGTACGAATACTTTAGTGAGCCACTGTATACTCATTCGTTGATGTACCTATTTAATAACTGCCCTGCGAATTTTATACATTTCCAACGAAAATGGATAGATGAAATTTCAAACAATGAAAGTGTTAAGAGAATTTGTTTCAATGTACTATGTTCAGCTTGTTGAGGTTATGAAAAAGCAAGAACGGCGATTTTATTTGGTTCTTGATTCTCAAAATTGGTACAATTTTCATTTTTCCTCAAAGGAGGTATTGAAGTCATTCTAAAATGCAATGGTAAATGGTAAATAGATGTAATGGTAAATGGAAAATAGATGCAATGGTAAATAGTAAATAGATGCAATGGTAAATGGTAAATAGATGCAATGGTAAATGGTAAATGGTAAATAGATGCAATGGTAAATGGTAAATGGTAAATAGATGCAATGGTAAATGGTAAATGGTAAATAGATGCAATGGTAAATGGTAAATGGTAAATAGATGCA
This sequence comes from Sphecodes monilicornis, assembly GCA_913789915.3. Classification (NCBI taxonomy): domain Eukaryota; kingdom Metazoa; phylum Arthropoda; class Insecta; order Hymenoptera; family Halictidae; genus Sphecodes; species Sphecodes monilicornis. The sequence continues at coordinate 6,206,540 of OU565298.1, read as the reverse complement.
ATGGTAAATGGTAAATGGTAAATAGATGCAATGGTAAATGATAAACAGATGGCATGGTAAATGATAAATAGATGCAATGGTAAATGATAAACAGATGGGACGGTAAATGGTAAATGGATGCAATGGTAAATGGTAAATAGATGCAATGGTAAATGATAAATGGTAAATGGTAAATAGATGCAATGGTAAATGATAAACAGATGGCATGGTAAACGATAAATAGATGCAATGGTAAATGATAAACAGATGGGACGGTAAATAGATGCAATGGTAAATGGAAAATAGATGCAATGGTAAATGGAAAATAGATGCAATGGTAAATGGAAAATAGATGAAATGGTAAATGGTAAATGGTAAACAAATGCAATTATTTGAGACAGATGCAATGGCGAGGTGTACTTGATAAAGATTTAAATAGGGAGAAAGGAACAATGTAAACTTTGTGAAATATTTCTTCTATTTGGAAGAGCATCTCGAAGGTGCAGAGTGGGAAAAGGAACAAATATGCGACGTTGGCAGCGACGTGTTAATTGAAACGCGCGAAAAGCCATGAATCTAATCGCTGGTAGCGAGGGTACGAGGAACGATAGTCGTCCAAAGCGAAACTATAAATTCCGATCGGATGCATTAGCGGCGCAACAGGCCTGGAATTCGACGGTAACGTGGAAGAAATCCGCGGGCAGCTTGTATCGCTAACACCCGGCCTTCGCCGCTTCTTGAAACATTGATAATTGCTCCCCCACTGGTCGTAGACATTCTCGGAATCGAGCTTGACCGGGTAACATCGGCCTCGAATGGTGTTACAGCTGCTATTGGCAGTGATTGCCCTCTGGGGCATCGTCCTGGCTCCGTAGAAAGCAACGAATCAAAGTTATAACTATATCGAGTTCACAGTTCTCACTAAATCAACTACGTCCACTTATAACAAGACACATTTCAAACAGTGAAATTTGTTAAATGAATTCATATTTTCTTATCACTAGACTGCAGATGTAAAATAAAAATTTCTTGGATTAATTAGAAAATACAGGACCTTCATAGACATATATTCTTTCGATTAATGATTTTATAGGGTTGGAAAGAATACAGTATTTTTAAATTCTTTGAAAGTTTTTACTATTTTGCATTTCATGTTCCCAATTCATGTATTTATAACAAAAATAAGTAACACAAAAAAGAGTTAAAAACGAGTTCAAAAAAGTTAAAAACATCTGGTCCTCCAAAAGAAAGTTCAGCCCAACATAATTTTCTGTCTAAATAAAATATAAATTACGAATTTGTATTTTCTTAGTAATTATGTTTGCACTAATAGAATGTATGTTTCTCGATTTTCGAGGACAGAGAAGTCTCGAAACGAGTACACCGGTCTCTTTTCCCAGCCTTTTCCATCTCGCTCGATTTGCCAACGCTTGTCCGGGTTAAGTGATTAACTGGACCCAGTTAGCCGGTTAGAGCTCGTTATACGTACACCTAGTTTCTTTTTTCTGAACGGCGTCGCGGCCGATTAAATCTGTGTGTCGGTCGCCGACGACGGAAGACAGGTGAAAACGAAGTTTCTGTTTGCCGGGAGAGCGAGCCAGCAATGGCAGCAACGGCAGCGTACGCGCATGCCTCGGTTTATAGTTTCCGGAGCGCGCGAGCGTAATTACGTCTCGAACAGCCTGCGCGAATGGCGCGCCGGTGGCTTTCGCGAAGGCTTTCGCCCCGGAATCGGTGTAATCTGCGATATAAATCTTGGGACGGCGGATTCGACTCGATTCGACTTTCCTCCGGGACGCGTTAATGGCTGATACAATGCTGGGATCAATTCAATTACACACTCGTTGACAACAGATCGAGTTTCTTGCATGGGGGAAAACAATTAGGATTAATCACGTTAATTTGAAAGCGTTTCACGTGTGTCGAAGCTGTTTAACTGTGGGACGGGACAACAGAATGCAACCGGTGCACTTAATGGGTTCTACAATGTTGAAATCGTCGCTGAATGGAAACGATGCTGACTCGGAGAGACTGTGGGAGAAATTGTTTTTGTCAATTTGTGATTTTATAGGAGTCATTCAGCAACGTCTTTCTGTCATTAATTATTTCAATGGGATGTCAGTAACATGTCGATATAATTCAATTTTATTTTTGGTTGAACTTTCTTTTGGAGGACCAATTGTTTTTAACTTTTTTTACGCATTCCTATAGATTTCGACGAGGAAACACCGAAAATGAAAGTATTATTGCCAGGAGTTCACTGGTTCAGAAGTTATACGCGAGTAAAGTTGAGCACTTTTAATTAAACCCAAACCAGCTTGGACTATACCACTCAGTACTATTTAGCCGATGTGCTGAACACCCACCACCTATCCAGCGCATGCGCTCAAAAGTCCGACTTCTACCACCCAACAAATATCCAATATGGCGACGCTCTAACCTTTCAAAAATGCTTAAATTGCTCATGTTTGCACACGTATAATTTACAAACCAGTGAATTCCTAACAACAATACTTACATTTTCGTAATGTTTGCATCGATATCTACAGGAACACATAAAAAAGAGTCCAAAAAGAATTCCAAAAAGTTAAAAACATCTGGTTCTCCAAAAGAAAGTTCAGCCTTATTTTTTGTTTCGATGTTTCAAACAAAAGAACTCGAGAAATTTTAATAAAGAATAATACCAAGCGTGAAAAAGTGTATTTAATAAACAGAACAAATGACAAAGATGAATAAAATTGATACTTTCGGGGGGGGGGGGAGTACTGTGTTAATCGTTGAGCAACAATTACCAGCAGGTGGTAAGCAAGAAAAGCATCTATCGTTTCTCGATCGTCAGCGTCCAACGGTATTACGTGCACCACCGTGGATCATAGTTCACGCCGCAGGACAATAGATCGTTTCGCTCCGGTAATTGCAGCCGGCGTGGCACAGAGCCGGCCAGTTAACCGAGCGAAATTGCAAATAGATTAGCGACAGATTCGACTGCTTAACTTTGATCGGGCATAGCCGGTCGCCGAGCGACGTTCACCCTATTAGAAATACGCGATCCGATCGAGCAGATTAGAACGCGTCAATTTTGCGATCGGCGGTCGCTGATCGAACATAAATCGATACCGCTGTCTCCGGTTGTTCGACAGCCGCGGATCGAGCCGCGCTGTAGTTAAACAGATAGTCGCGCTCCATTAGTTATACAAAGCGCGTGAAATCCGTTTGTAACGCCGCTCGGGGATTATTGCGTGGAAAAGTGTAAAATTGCTTCTATTGGATTAATCGTTGCGCAATAATCTGGTACTGTGACAACCACGTCAAACTAGACAGCAGATCTGATAGAGTTGGTACCCGACAATTTCAGCAATGGCGAGAAAAATGTGAAATCCTAGTACACAGATTACTGTTTTTAGATTACAGTTGTTTCATAAAACTAATTCCTTTAGATTAAATTTCGCAACATTGCCAGATCTCAGGATGTTGCATTTGACTTCTAAAATTGTAAATAATTCACTGAATTAAATAGAAAAACAGCAGTTCATTTTTATCTTCCTCAGCATCTCAGAACTTTCATCTGCAAAAATAGATTATTGCGATCACATTTTATATCTCCGGTTTAACTGCGTTTTGGAGGACACTTTTCTTTCAAGTTTTTTTTATACAATCTTATAGATTTCGACGAGAAAACGCCGAAAATGAAAATCTTATTGTGCGGAATTCATTGGTTAAAAAGTTATACGCGTATAAAGTTGAACACTTTTAAGCCTTTTTGACAGGTTAAAGCGCCGCTACATTGATATATTTGCTAGATAATACACATAAAATGGGCTAAATACATCCGAACAGATCCGTTAGATGGCAGCACAAACATGTACCACTCAACGAATATCCAATATGGCGACGCTCTAACCTGTCAAAAACGCTTAAAATTGCTCATCTTTACACGCGTATAACTTATAAAACAGTGAATTCCTAACAACCATACACACATTTTCAGAATGTCTTCGTCTATATCGACAGGATCACATAAAAAAAATTGAATAACACGAAGTTCTCCCAAACGGAGTCGAGCCATATCTCCAGCAGACACACAGTGTCCCAAATAACAAATTGTGCATAATTTTATTAATAAACATCTCAATGCAAAATAAAAATGCACGGAGACCGTCTATAATTTTCAATATAATAGATGCTTCGACAAGTATTCCATTATTTCCCATAAATCAATTTTTATAATCTCAATAATTATACAAGACCGGTCATGTCAACCGCGAACTTTCGCAAGCATCTACTAGTTCTCTGGTTAGCCGACCAGTGCGACCATCGCGTGGATTTCGCGTAACACTGCCGCGAAAATAAAGATAGCAGAGTATCCGCGGCGATCCGAAGCGTCAGCGGTCCGTTCCGAAACCATTCGTTTTGATTACACCTTTCGACACCGTCCTCGTCCGGCCGAGGGGAGCAGCAAGATAGGCCCGATACATTCCCCCGTGGCCGTCTGTGATTTATACGCGATCAGAACGAGCAACCAGAAGAGAGGAAGAAACGCCAAAGACCGAAATTCCTCCGATAGCCATTTATCTCGCGGGCTATTTAATCACCGGCTGTTCTGAGGAGAAGGAAGGAGCTCTCTCGAACGGGGACGCAACGGAGGGAAAAAGGAAGAAACAGAATGAAGAAGGAGAGGGAGGGACGGGGGGTATATATGTATGGAATCTTAATCTTAATCTTGCACGTTATCCCAGCGCTTCTAAACGCTGAAACGATTCCAGTGCCGGGATCACACGATGACCGGTTCATTTCGTTCCCTTCTATCATCTCCTGCGACCCCCTCCACCGTTTCTTGACCTCCCCGCCTCCTTTTTCTGGCACGTTCATTCCCGGGGAATTACCCGCTATCTACACGGCCGCTTGTTCGTTACCGATGCCGCCATTTGTGTATCGGAGAGCCCAAGTGAAATGACTAATGTCGCTATTAGCACCGAAAACTTTACGTCTCAATGTATCTCGATGGTACCCGCCACTCTCTTTTTCTCTCGTCGCTCTGCACTCTCACCTTCGGCGATAACGCGATGGAAATTCTTTGTCCCGGGTTCAACGTGCCCAGAGTGTTCGCCTAATCTATCGTTTCCTCACGAACCTTACTCGTTGATAAATTAACACGACGCGTCCGAAACGTCTGACCGAGCACTTCCTATAATACTTGTGCAGTTTTGTTTAGGGGACCATGTTTGCGATTTGGGGGAAAGTACGATTTCCGTGGCTCCTCGTTTTGAGGTTATATTTGTGTTCTTGGGGTTATTTCAAGAAAACAATGTATATATAACATGGTGTCAAATTAGCCTGGTTTAGCCGGTAAAGTAGATTTCCTGTTTTTTATAAATTTACAAATAGCTCGGTAACTATGCGAAATATGGCAAAATATCAAGATCTTTTTTGTGGAAAGTGAAATTTTATTCGCATAATCTTTGCATTGTAGCTGTCATGCAGAATTTGAACTAGTAATGGAAAAACGAGTTGTAGTTAGGTCGTGGAGGGGGCGGAAATCGTACGAGGGGCCACGGAAATCGTACTCGTGCTCTCGTCCGCAAAAGGTTAAACCGGTGAATAATAAATGATTCTCTCGAATGAAGAATTAATTTTAACAAAAATGAGGATGAGAAATCTTGATTGCTATGGAATAATGAAAAACGGAAACGGGTACTTACGTAATAACGATCCTCGTTTGGCGTCGTACATTTTCTGCGTTTCACTAACACAACACACGACCACAACGCAGTTCGCAAGCGCAGACGGGTAATTGCGAGTTCACTTTGACGGTTACGATTGTAATGAGTCGCAGCCGAATCGTTGGATCTGCGGGTGCGGAGAGGGGTACGGTGGTGGGGTGTTATTGGAGGCCAATAGAAAATTTGTCGCGACGATTGTCTCCGACGACCGGCGATTGCCCTCGATTGCGGACTAGCGCGGAGGTGCGCAAAAACCCCTCCGAGGCAATGCGTGTATTGTGACGTTGCGTTCTTAGAAGTGACCTACCAACGTAAACATCTGCAGCCGGGTGAGCAAGGACGTCATCGTGTAATTGTCGAGACAAATTTTCTATTGGTGTCCTGTAACACCCTATCACCGTACCCTTGGCACTCCCCCCACCCGCGGACCTAACGATTCGGCCGCGACTCATTACAATTGCAACAGTCAAAGTGAAAGGACTCGCGTTTCTTTATCTCGGAACCACCCTTCGTCCTCGTGAACCGCGTCGTGGTGTCATGTGTTGTGTCATTGAAAAAACAGAAAATGTACGATGCAGAAGAAGGACCGTTACTTGGTAAGTACCCGTTTTTCATTGTTCGATAGAAATCAAGATTTTTAATCCACATTTTTGTTGAAATTAATTATTTGTTCGAGAGAATTATCTATAATTTCTTCGGTTTAAATTTATTCTCGAATTACATTGCCCTTTCGCGATAATTTACTTTTGTGTCGATGTCGCGACGATCAATTGAATTTAAATTCATGTTGTGCGATGGAAATCGAGTTTATTTGATTGTAGTATAAGTTTTTTGGCAATGCAAATTCTTTATCTAGACCTGAATGTATTTTCACTATTATTATGTACTTATAAAAATATTTTAATTGCGGAAATTTTATTGTGAAATAGTATTTTATTTGAATTGTAGTGCAACGACTATTATGCTTAGATCGACGTTCTCTCACTTTCTCTTACGTTCTCTTAATTTATCTATATACTGTCTAACAATAACTGGCATTTTTATACCAATTTAACCCTTGTGTAGGCAACCAAGATGTTCACTGTTGTTGGCCAACCGGGGTAGCGACAATTTTACTGTTATTTCTTTTCACTGAACGTTAATTTACGTGAAATTGTACAAAGAATGGAGATTCGGAAGGATTTTGCAATATTTTGTCAGGAACATTAAAAGATTACTAAACGGAAAAATAAAAATGGTTACCCGGGTACCGGGTTGCCTACACAAGGGTTAAAGCTCTCAATTGTCTCAGTTCCCATGTCCAGTGATACTCTTCTGAGCTCTCCAGATTATGTCTTTTGGTTTTTTTAGGTTTTTTGGGGGGACTCGTTGATTTTCGATTGAAACTCTTGTAATATTTAGGATATAGAGAGTAGATGATTATTATGGTCAAAAGTGAGTTATGACCATGAATTTCGCATAACCACCCTGCAAGGATGAAGTATAATAATAACTGTGCACACAGAGGTGCACAAAAATGTCCGTATACCCAGCGAAAAATTATTCCATTGAATTTTATTGATATCTTAATAACATTTTTATTGGTACACTTAATTAATATCCCGAGTCTTCACGATAATTAAGAACTCTGTTTTAATTATATGTAATTATTGAAAGACGAATAAAAACAGATTGAATACAGTTTCAACGTTGTGTTACGAACACTTTTATGGCCACTATGTACGAATTAATATTCATGATGTATAAATAAAAATTGATTATCGAAAGTACTGATGAAAGCGTGCTAAAAATATTTTTGAAGCGATGACGCTGCTATGCTTTCCGTCACAGTACACCGATATTAATTTTAGATGTTATTACTACCAATTCGAGGTTGAGGAATATGTGCAAATGCATCATTATCTCTCAAGGTATCGTACTTCGACGAAAGAAAATATTCTGGAGAGCTTAGAAACCAATCAGTCCAATTTTCTTATATATCAATTAATTTGAATTGTACAGGTTTCATCCTCCCTGTAATTATTATTTACATATTATCCGATCAATAAATATATTCTTTAGAACCTTTGAATCCATTGGTTGGCTCCGCAATTAACTATGCTCTAAAAGATTTAATTACTGCTGTTCTCATGTTCGCATACCGTGCTCATAACAATTTAATTCAACCCCACAGACTCCATTTTATTCTATTTACACTTACATTTGTTTATACTCTATCCGATTATGGATATATACAGGGTGTTCATTTGAAAACTTTCCAGCCGAATATCTCGAAAAGTATGGAAGATATTAAAAAAGTGTAAAACACGTGTCCAAGGATTTCAAGGAGGAAAGGGGGGTTTCAAGGTCATTTGAAGGTCAACTTTGTTTTTTCAAATGGAAACCTATATTTTTTATTATGGGATCTTATTGTACGTAAGAAGACCAACAATTTTCGTAGGATACTGTTTTTTATCTTTTCATTAGTTTCAGAGATATTTAAGGAAAAAAAAAAATATATATGTTTATATATATTTTTTTTTTCCTTAAATATCTCTGAAACTAGTGCACAGATAAAAAAAGTATCCCACGAAAATTGCTGGTCTTCTTACATACAATAAGATCCCATAATAAAAATAATATATATATATATATATATATATATATATATATATATATATATATATATATATATATTCCGGAGAAAAAAATGTTTCAAATGAAAAGTTTAACTCAAGGATGGGCTAATGCCTCAGTCATATCCATTTTTAATTTTCATCATGTTTTCAAGGTCATTCCAAGGTCAACTTAATTTTTTCAAATGGAAACTTGTATTTTTCATTACAGATTCTTAATCTATGACTTGAAACAAATGACTTTTATTTGAAACCTTTCCCCCCCCCCCCCCGATTTATATATATTTCTAAACCTTTACAAATTATGAGAGTTACAAGTTTCAATTATCTCAGTCTTCATGCCCAGTGGTTTACAAAGATCGATTTCTGATCTCACTATGTTGCTTCATGTAATTCATTTCAGAGATTAGACACAAGATAAAAGTTTCTAATTTGACGTATCCTAGTGATCGTTTATGTTGTTAATTCTGAGACCTGGTCGAATAAATGTTCGTGTTTAATCGAAGCAATAACATTTTCACACGATCGTTTAATATTTGCGCTCGATCTTTAAAACGTGTTCGCGGTGGATCATCGTTTGATCATCGTCCGCTTATGATCTTTTTTCCACACAGTTCTCTCTTTCTCTTTCAACCGCGGCCTTCGACACGCTGTAAGGCTAATGCTTCGTGACGTTGATCTAACGCGGCTCGATGGGTCACGGTATCTAGGCCGATGATGTATCGTTAGGAGCGAAGACGAGAGTCACGTTCGCGTGTAGCCGGAACATTCCAGCTCGCGTTGGAATTACTATGCTGCTGCTTGTTGCATAGCGATCTCTGAGTCTCCCTTCCTCACCTACGAAATTGAAAATCCATTCATACAGATCTTCCCCCACAAAAAATTTCCATCCATCAAACAATTTTACATTGAAAACACCGAACGCTAAAACGCTTTTTGGAAGTAAGAAGATAACATTACTATAATGTTATCACTAGGATGTTTATGTAATTTTCAATTTTTGTAGACAAATTTTGAGGAAGTGGGGAGCAAATAGAACCGCATTTTCAATGGCGACAGTCTATGTAGATCGAAAACAAATAAAAATCGTACTAAATTCTATCAAACTTTATATTTTAATATTTTTTGAAAATTTCTAAATACCATTTTTCGAGCCCAACAATTTAGCCCAAAAATATAATTTTCTACCCGAATTTCAAATATCTGTATACTTTCTCAATCTCTGACATTCCAAAGCAAATTCAAAAATAATTACAATCCAGTTTAGTTTTTCGATTCCTCAGTTGCAGGTTATCTCGTACACAATGCATAACAATTTTTTATATATGATTTTGACTGCAAATGACTCCTACTTCATTAATGTACACAAAAATGAGGTTATGAATTTAAAAAAAAAAACGATGGTGACCTTCATAACTCGCAAAGGTCACGAGTAAAAAGAAATAATTTACATGCACTTTGATCGAAGTTACAAGAAAGTTTAATAAGACAAATTTGCACGGTTTTATGTCTGCTATATGTAAAATATTCTTTTCTACTCTTAACCTTTGCGAGTCACGAAGGTCACCATCGTTTTTTTTAAACTCATAACCTCATTTTTGTATACATTAATGAAGTAGGGGCCATTTGCAGTCAAAATCGTATATAATACCGTATATATCGTATATAATAATTCTACTGCATAAAATCCGCAGTTTAACAATCAAACTCTAACACTCCACATTTCGAACAAAATCTGAAACAGTCTTTCCCGACGGGTCTGCGAGAACCCACCCACACAGCTGATCGCCGAAATCCTCCACAATCCAAGCGTTAAACAACACATTACTCGAAAACAAGTTCCATCCAAGCTTCGTATTCCATAAACCACCGAAACCCTCGATTATTATAGCACTTGGCCAAAATGATACTCAATCCAATGGCGTCGTTGAGCCCGATGCTCACGATTCAGATGTCTATCAGCCGCGCGCAGTTTTGCGAGGGCATTAGCATTCACGAGCATTTCATTACGCGGTGGGACGATCGGGAACATCGCCGGGTTTCGGTTCGGCGCAATATTACTATAAATTCGGCCGAATTAATTACCGTCTGCGCGCGTTCAACGAGATTCAGGGACGTATTTCGCCCTGCGAAAAAAAGGGCTCGGAGAAATGGGTGTGGGGGGTAGAGAAAGCGAGACGGCGAAGCAGAAGAAGAAGCAACAGAGAGAAACCTCGGGACCTCCGAGTGTATCGGAAGACACGAGAGGGGACTAAAGCGGAGCAAAGCAGAAAAAGTGAATGAACGAGAGTAGAGAGCCCCGGGAGAGAAAGAGAGAGATGAAGAGAGCGAGAGAGAGAAGGAGAAAGATATTGCCAGGAGTTACGAACGCATTACCGCGAGGCGGCGAGGTGTCGAGCATGTTTATGCCCTGGTTCACCGGACTCCCGATAGTCCCTAATGGGCCACGACCACGCTGCCTTCGAACCACAGCCCTTCCTCTGCCTTGGTCCTTTTACTCTCTGGCAACCCCGCGCCAACGGAAAAGCCCTCGTCAACGATCTGCCCTTTGTCGTCCCTTCGCTCCCCTTCGCTCCCCTTCGCCTTCTTCTATCTACGTACATATTTCGTTCTCGCGCGGCCGGCCAGTCGTAACCTTAATTGGAAATGGCACCGGACTCGCGCTCTCCGAGGGCCCCGAACCTTAATTAGAGATTATATAAGAGGATGGAAGAGCGGCCGCGATTGCCGGAACCATAACTCGCGGATCTCGAGCGGGCGGGATCGATCGGAAACGATTTTCAGTGCTCGAATCATTCTTGACGGTTCGTGAGCAGAGCTGCGTACATCGAGAGTCCAGATGTGGAGAGATAAGAGCAGAATCTTCGGTTAGAATCGCAGGATGAACTGGGGTTTTGTAGGGGTGTGCGGGATTCCCGTAAAATATTCGGGGTTCCCGAGAATATTCGTGATGCCCGAAAATATTCGGGATTCCCGAGTATGCGCGGGATCCCGAGATGATTTGGGATTCTCAAGATGATTTGGGATTCCCGAATATATACGGGTTCCCGAAAATATTCGGGATTCCCGAGTATACGCGGGATACCGAGATGATTTGGGATTCTCAAGATGATTTGGGATTCCCGGAAATATACGGGTTCCCGAAAATATTCGGGATTCTCGAGTATGCGCGGGATCCCGAGATGATTTGGGATTCCCAAGATGATTTGGGATTCCCGAAAATATACGGGTTCCTGCGAAGATTCGGGATTCCCAAGTATACGCGGGGTACCGAGATGATTTGGGATTCTCAAGATGATTTGGGATTCTCAAGGTGATTTGGGATTCTCAAGGTGATTTGGGATTCCCGGAAATATACGGGTTCCCGCGAAGATTCGGGATTCCCAAGTATACGCGGGGTACCGAGATGATTTGGGATTCCCAAGATGATTTGGGATTCCCGAAAATGTACGGGTTCCCTAAAATATTCGGGATTTCCGACAATGTACGGGATATAGAATAATATTTGGAAATCCCGAAAGTGTCGTTATTCTTGACAATTTCAGCAATCCGAATGCCTTTTGGGTTCTTCGAGCTTTATGATCGCTTAGCTAAGTTGACAGATCTTGTATACATTGCATAGTAAACACTAAATTATTGAAAGTATGGAGAAACTTCAAAATGCTGGGAATCACGGAAATATTCGGGAATCCCGAACATTTCTGGGATCCCGAAATTCTCGGGGATCCCGAATCTTTTCTGGGAGGCCGAACATTTCAGGGATCTCGAAATTCTCGGAAATCCCGAATGGTTTCGGGATTCCGTCCCGATCCCGAGAAAAACTCCCGTCCCGCCCGGGATCCCGCACACCCCTAGGGATTTGATTAGAATAACCGTTTTGGTTGTTAAGAATTTTTGTTGAACCTCAAGTTAACGGCAAACAATTTCTGTGACGTGAGATTACACCGTGGTTGTTGAACTTTGTGGTTTCAGGTCATTTTAGCGACCCCAAAAGCTGAACGAAATCTAAACCACGGACTATAAAGTTCGAACATTATGAAATAAATGCCGGTAATGTGTTAAAAAGGGAAATGAATTTATATTTCATCCCAGTTTGTTACTGAGTCAGTGCATAATGATGATGTGCTCGAATAAAGAATTTTATTGAATCATTTTATTCAGATATTCATTTTGAAAAGCAGTTTAAAGTAACTGATCCTCATTGGATGTTGAAATTCATTCAATTTAATGAAAACAGTACAAAACTTTGAACTTACAATATCGATGTAGAAAGATCAACTATTTCGTCTGCGGACATCTCCCAGGTGTCATCCATTTAAAAAACAGCCCAAAGTCGCTATCCTCATTGAATCCACCGAAATGACAGAGAAAGACACAAAGTACCAACTCGGACATTTTTCTCTCGACCATTTTTGTGTCTTCAAATTTATGGTTCATTGATATACATTCAAGGCCACCCTCTTAGCAATTCGTCGAACGCTTCGCTCCTCGCAGTGTTAGAAATGTTCAGCTGGCCCGAAACTTTCGGGGTTTAGCGCCATCGAATAATAATTTTGCGCGTATCCCTGGATAATTCCCGGAGCGATTGCCACCGAACAGGACGGTCTCTCCCTCGCATTTGCATAAACAGTACTCAGCGCATTACGAGCGGTTAACCTCCTACCGTTTTCGGGGCTCTCCTCGCAAAACGCAACATGAAACGCGCGGCCGAGGGCGTTCCGTACCTGTCCGTTTCCGAAGACACGAACTGAAACACTGTAAGCCGCCGAAGAACGGATCGCGAACGTGCAATGGTAACGAGACTGTGCGCCAAAAAGAAGAGGTTCAAAAGAGAAGAGAGAACCGAGGAGGATTCAGAGATTTCTATAAGATAGATAGAGAGAGAGAGAGTCCAGAGACTTTTACAAGAGAGAAAGGGAGAGAATCCAGAGGTTCATGTAAGACAGAAAGGGACAAAATACTGAGATTGCTCTTAGAGAGACAGGAAGAGGATCCTCGGACTGCTCTAAAAGAGAAAAGGAGAGAATCCAGACATTTATATTCGACAGAAATGGGTAGGATCGAGAAGTTCCTCTACGACGTATAGGGCGAGAATCGAGAGGTCCGTTCGAAGAAAGACGTTGAAAAAATCGAGAGATCTCCCGAAGAGAGAAAGGAGAAGATTCGAGAAGTTGCTGCAATGCAAAAGGAAGAGGCTCGAGAAGTTGCTTCGATGAGAGAAGTGTATAGAATCGAGAGATTCCTCGAAGAAAGCAAGGTAAATGATCAAGAGAAGTTTCGACGAGAGAAACAGAGAAAATCGTGAAGTTTCGAAGAGAGAAAGGTAGATAGGGCCCCGAAGGGCCCCGTTGGCGGCGAAAGGGACGAAAGGACAGAAACGGAGAAAAAGAGAGAACGGTTATCGGCGGTTAAGTGCCCTCCCGTGTCGAGATAACGCCGACACCAGGGGCGACAACATCATCCACGCCGGCGAATCGTACAAACGTAATCCCCGGCGCGTCACTAGGTAACAACCGGTAGGTAGGTAGGTAGGTTGGTTGGTAGGTTGGTAGGTAGGTAGGTAGGTAGGTAGATCTTTCTTTCTCTCCGGCTTGCGTCTTTTTCCATCCCTCTGTCGTCGTCCACCGTGCGTGTACGTACCGCCTCGTCGAAGACGAAACAGACTCGCTGAAAGCGAACGAGAGGCAAAGACGAGCGAAGGAAGAGAGATGGAGAACGAATTGACACGTCATTCCTCTTGGGTAGCGAGCACCTGATCGCCGACCAAAGGGAATAAGACCGGACCCGATCTCTCTCTCTCTTTCATTCACTCTTTCTGTCTCTCTCACTCTCCCTCTCTCTCTCTCTCTCTCTCTCTCTCGTTCTGTCTCTCTTTCTCTTTCTATTACTCTTTCATACTATCTCTTTCTCTCTGTGAGGCGACACGCGCTCACGACCTCTGCGAACCAAAAAGAACAAACGACGGGAACAAGGTCGACGCAGTCCGAAGCTTCCAATGCGATATTCCACCTGCGACCATGCACGTTTCTGAAACCCATTCGTTCAACCCTTCCATGGTGGATTTAGGTTCGTTTTTTATTCGATGGTGCAAGAGTTTCATCAAAATTGCAATTTTCTTGCAGGTTGTTCAAGCTTTGCAACTTTTTCGAATTTGTACAGGCCTCGCAAGAATTTACAGAGGATTTTGTAATTTTTTCGAATTTCTACAGGCCTCACAAGAATTTACAGCGGATTTTGCAAATTTTGCAAATTTTTCGAATTTCTACAGGCCCCACAAGAATTTACAGAGGATTTTGTAATTTTTTCGAATTTCTACAGGCCTCACAAGAATTTACAGCGGATTTTGCTAATTTTGCAAATTTTTCGAATTTCTACAGGCCTCACAGGAATTTACAGAGGATTTTGTAATTTTTTCGAATTTCTACAGACCTCACAAGAATTTACAGAGGATTTTGTAATTTTTTCGAATTTCTACAGGCTTCACAAGAATTTACCGAGAATTTTGTAAATTTTTTCGAATTTCTGCAGGCCCCACAAGAATTTACAGAGGATTTTGTAATTTTTTCGAATTTCTACAGGCCTCACAAGAATTTACAGCGGATTTTGCAAATTTTTCGAATTTCTACGGGCCCCACAAGAATTTACAGCGGATTTTGCAAATTTTTCGAATTTCTACAGGCCTCACAAGAATTTACAGCGGATTTTGCAAATTCTGCATGAAATATATATAAATTTATTTCCTTTTTTATTAGTTTTAATGACTCGAAAACAATGCAATAGGATTTCTAAATTCATTTCTAAATCCACCAAATGTTTTTACAGTTTTTACACTAAATGTTAATTTCAGTCATGAAATGCATAAAATTCGCACTGTAATTATCAATGTTCCCTCATGCGGTCGCGACGATTGCAACCGAGCCGAGCTCGGCGGCTACCAGTATCAGGGGGTCGCGAAGCAGCAACACCGCTTCAAAACCATGATCTCGGTGTCCCGGGGGATCGAGAAGGGAGCATTGCTCGCGTCGTCGTGTTCTCGCTGGGAAGATCGATCGGGCCGCAAACGTGAGATCGTAGCTGGATAAGTAACTATGTATTAATTCAGTCGCGAGTGTTGGCCCCCCTCCTCGTACACCTGTAGGTGGTGCTCGCGGTGAAAACGTCACGGGAACATTCCGATTCGGATCGACACGCGCTACGTCCACGGGAGAAAAACGAGCAAATACGATCGTTTGGGTTCTAACGTCGGGCCCGAAATGCGTATGGTCGGGTCTCTCTCTCTCTCTCTCTCCATCTCAGGCCCAGTAGATTTTCGGGGATAGGTGTCTGGCCGAGTGTGTGCCTCCAGAGGATCAGGACCTTGCATCCTCGAACGGCTCCTATCGAGTGGACCCATCGCTTTCTGTTCGCGCCGGGCCTTGTCCCGTGTCGGTCATTATCGGCCCTCATTATATTGGAACCGATCAATCACCTCACGTCCGAACCGCCGTCGACAACCTCGCGGAATCGACCCCCACAACCCCTCCCCTTCTTCGTCTTCGTCTTCATTCTCGTCTTCGTCTTCATTCTCGTCTTCGTCTTCAATCTCGTCTTCGTCTTCATCCTCGACTTTGTCTTTATCCTCGTGTTCGTCCTTATCCCTGTCTTTATCGTCGTCTTCGTCTTCATCTTCATCCTGGTCTTCCTCTTCATCCTGGTCTTCCTCTTCATCCTGGTCTTCCTCTTCATCCTGGTCTTCCTCTTCATCCTCGTCTTCTTCTTCATCCTCGTCTTCTTCTTCATCCTCGTCTTCCTCTTCATCCTCGTCTTCTTCTTCATCCTCGTCTTCTTCTTCATCCTCGTCTTCCTCTTCATCCTCGTCTTCGTCCTCGTCTTTGTTTTCATCCTCGTCTTAGTCTTAGTCTTCTTTTTCTTCTCCAAGTGAACATTCTCGGACACGCCCGTGCTGAGGATGAAGATGCGTGGTTCCATTGCGTCGGAACAGTCGCAACTAATAGTGGGAGGGGGGGGGGGAGAGTCACACCCACAGTCTCGTGAAGAGACGGCCCTTCCAAATTTTACTTACACATTTTATTATGAATGCATAAAATATGGAGGCTATCGATAAATATAATGTAAGCCAGTGAAATACTAAAATGATTTCCGCAAATGCATAAAATGCGAAGGCTATCGATAAATATAATGTAAGCCAGTAAAATACTAAAATGATTTCTGCAAATGCATAAAATGCGCAGGCTGTCGATAAATATAATGTAAGCCAGTAGAATAATGAAATGATTTCTGCAAATGCATAAAATCCGCAGTTTGATGAACAATGTAATGTAAATCAGTAAAATTAGAAATGGTTGCCGCGAATGGAATGTAGTATAGATAAAAGGAGAGGCTAGCACGACCACCACGCAAATTTAATACTATTTTTGAATAATATATTTGTCAAGCTCTGTATCATTCGAAAGGATGGAAATGTTCATTTGTATTTTTCTATTTGAAGAATCTATTTTTCCCCAGGCTCGCAGTAGAATCAGTGTTGCAGCCAGACAGGAATCGAGATCGTGGGTATCCCATAACGCGCAGGTAGCCATAGAGGAGACAGTGTTAGTGCGTTCTCGGTATACATACATGCACACTATAACGAGTACAGCAGTTTCTCATTAGCGCGGCCGCTTTTTCTCCCGACGAATTATGAATCGTTTTTATTGCTTTTAAAATTGCTAATCAACCGCTCGGCCATCGGAGGCAGGCCCGACTCGTTATACGCCTGTGCCTCGTGCTTCTTTACGGTTCAGCGTTCTGGTCAGGGCGCGTGTACGCCCCTACCGAATAGATTCTTATTCCCAGACTACCCCTGAGTTCTCGTTATCTCTCTCGTCGCGATTTTATTCGATTATCCCAACTCTCTTACAATATTTCCACCTTTCGAAAAGCTGAGGAAAAGTAGATTTTGGAATTTGTATCCAAAGTAGTACAATTCTTTAATTTAAAAATTTGTAACTGCAAAATTTTTTCTTTCTAAGACGAAGAATTATCTGAGGAATAATATATCAATATTGTTAGCTTCATTTATTTACTCGTGAAGCGTTAATCTTTGTCAGTACAATTCTTGTAGTACAATTCTTTAATCTAAAAATTTGTAACTGCAAAATTTTTGCTTTCTGAGACGAAGAATTATCTGAGGAATAATATATCAATATTGTTAGCTTCGTTTATTTACTCGTGAAGCGTTAATCTTTGTCAGTACAATTCTTGTAGTACAATTCTTTAATTTAAAAATTTGTAACTGCAAACTTTTTGCTTTCTGAGACGAAGAATTATCTGAGGAATAATATATCAATATTGTTAGCTTCGTTTATTTACTCGTGAAGCGTTAATCTTTGTCAGAAGTGAGCAATTTTAAAAATAGAAGTTTCATTCACGATCTTTTACTGAAACACAATTCGATTAGTATTAATTCAAGCGCTTCGCAAAAGAAATTATGCCAATTTTTTTCCATGTAGAAATTATTCAGTTAAGCGTATAGATTGCTTTCCAATAATTATCGTTCGTTAGTGCTCATAATTATATAATTATTAACGCCTGTAAGCGATTAATAATTCAGTGCAGTACATCAGGAAATGTTTGAACATTATGTAAATGATTTCTGTTAAATGTACTTCTCGTGAAGATGACGGGCTCGTCTCGGCGCCATAACAATCAGTATAGCTCCGCCGTTTATGGCACAGAAAGAATCGATTAAATAGTTCTTCTTAGCTTTTCAAATTAAACACATTACCGAGCAGTGATTGCTCAGTTTAATCCGAGAAGCGACTCGATTAAGGATTTATCGATTCATTAACCCATTGCACTGCAATTTATTTACAGGTCTATTGCTCTTTACATTTATTTATGTCTAAACATAAAATTTAATTTTCCTTAATTTAATAGAGCACTGTGATTAACATACAAGTTTACGGTTTTGTTGTTCGAACAATTCGCTATTATTGCCGCCGATTTTATGCGTTCACGATAAAAATTCGCAGGTACAATTTCAAACTGTAGACAAATTGAAATAATCGAAGAATTGACTGAAATCACTCACTGAAATTATTAATCATAATTTCGGATCGAACGATCAGCAGATCAGCTTCGAGTGACATTGATGCAGATCTCATTGATCCGCAAGATCACTCCTTGTCCCGTTTCTCGTCAGAACGGTCTCCGGTTTCGCGTCTATCAGTTGACCTTTCTGTTTCGTGACACGATCTCGACGTTTTCGGTGCTCCATCCTTTTGGAATCTCGAGAGATCGATCATCCAACGAGATACCGGGCAGAGGGTCTCTCAGCGATCTCCTCCCTACGAACAGGCGCTGCTGAAATGTCAGCCATAAATTTTCGCGAGCGCAGGCGGCGGCGGCACGACGCTTACCCGCTGTGTTTCACCCATTAACATAAAGTGACGGGTAGTCACGTTGAATCCGAGAACCACCGGGAGCACGGTCATTCCGTCATCGACGGGACCATGCTACGCGAGGGCAGCGATCAGGAATTGAGATGTTCCCCTGGAACCGCCGTTGCAACTTCAACAATTCGACACGGCGGAATTTGTAGCACAAATTGTGAAGCTACAGTACCATGGAGCCGTGGGGATGCTGAGTACTATGGAACTGACTTTAGGAACTGACTTTAGGAACTGATTGTTTCATTGGTTAGGTGATAGGTAGATGCACGAAGCTTCCTGGGTCAGGATTGACCGGTAGTTTCGACTACTTCTTCGATTTATATAGATTTGT